>OY728135.1:746201052-746826052 GCA_963277665.1 Viscum album | reverse complement strand
AATTGTGTTTTAGTTCCAAATTATAAGGTGGATTTATATTATATACCCATAATTGATTCATTTGATTAATGCTCACTCTAATGATATGATATTTTTAATGAACTTATTAAAAAAATATTTTTTAAATTTTTTCATTAAAAATATTTTTTCCTCCATGCCCATGTTTTCTATAATTTTTTAAAAAGATTCTTTCAATATTATCCTAATATTTTTTAAATTCATTTATACTCTTCTTTGAATTTTTACAAAATGGTTTTAATAGTATATTTTTTTTATTTTCTAAATAAGGTTCTTTGAGACTTCCGATAATAATACAGAAGGAATGTTTTTTAAAACTTATATTGAATGATCAAATTTTATTTACATCCTAAAACATTAATTTTTTATGATTTATATAGATTTTTAAATGTTTTCTTACATGAAAATATCTTATTTTATAATTACGTGGTGTTTTAAACAAACGTGATTTTCAAACAGAAAAATAGTATATTCATTGGGAAGATTTCAATGATCTTTTCGATGTAAATATATTTTGTTGAATCTTATGCTTCATTGAGGTTGATATGTTGTAATATCAATTTTTCTACTTTATTAAATATTTTTTGATCATTTTAAACAGGGAAGTACTATTTTGATATCATTCACCATATTACTTTGGATGGTTTTTTATTATGATTATTGATTATGGAATGTTATTTACATTTCATATTCTAGTTTCATTAAAAATATATATGATTAATATGTTTCTCCTCATTTAAATGATTAATATATAGGACTTATTATGTGATTGGTGGGGTCCTATATATCCCCACTATGCATCGGTGGGTCTCATAAGACAAACTATTTTGGGTATTGGATTATGTCTTAGTCATTAATATACGGTGTCTTGGACGAAACCTTGACAGTAGGTCTTGATGTTTGAAATTATGTATTCCTGCATTAGGAGATTTGTTATTGATTTTCATGTGATAATTATGTTACTAGAATATATTTTTTTATAGCTCATGTGATTATTCATATGGAATTATTTGGACACATTTATTCAATTCTCATATTATTCCCAAGTTATTGATTAAATGTCTAGTGTTTTAGATATTTTACATGTGAAGACTATTTATAATTATTTTTGATAGATTATATTATAGTTATCCCTTATTGAGAATATGATCTAACCCCTTTATTTTATTTTATTTTTCCATAGGATTATAAAAAGTTTGTTGTGATTGATATGCATGGTTATTATAGGTGAATAATGGTCACCTCAAAGGATTCAATTTATAGAATTTTAAATTTTAAATTTTAGTGTAAGGTTTTAGAATGTATCTGGTTTTCCAAAAGTACTAAATTGTTCAGCCCTTTGGGTTGTGATTCCTTATATATTGTGATTAAAATATGATCTCAAAAATATTCAAATAAGTTTTGTCTGATTGTCTCCATGTTTCATCTCACTTTATTGATAAAAAATAAAAATATATTTATAGATTTAATAATCATTTCATAACACAATACACTATAGTATAATTATTAACCAATGACCAATCCAAAAAAATAAGAGATCAAATATTATATTAAGCTCCATAAGAAATTTAACTTGAAAAAAATATTTCATATATCTTTAACACATTATGGAATATATATTTTATTATTATTTTTAATTATTTTAGATATCTAATTCCCCTAAAAAAACAAATTCAATATGTTTTGATCATTAAAAACTATTTTGTTAAGAAAAAAATTAAAACATTTGGTATCAAATCCAAAATTTTAGGCCTTGATGTTTAGGATTTGAAATTCAATAATATGAAGAAAAAAAAATTAAACCTTGACATGTCATCTAACTCATAATGACCTATGGGAGTTAGTTACTTAGAACAATGTTTTTTACTTTTTATTACAAAAATATGAATAAATATCTTATCATATAATGATTATTCTTCTATATAACATTAATTTGATAATTTCCTTGTATTATTTATCAAATAAATTTTTTTTGGTCCCTTTTATATTTAGAACCTAGATAGTTTATAAAAATACTCTGAGATATATTTTCTAGGAAATGGAGAGCATATGTATGATTGGATAAAGATGATGTTTGACTATCAGGTGTTGGAAGCTGATAAGAAATTGAGACTTCTTCTGATGATTTTTTCACTTGGTAAACCTCTAAAGTGGTTTGGTTTAAGGAAATAACCGCCAATGGGAATTCCATATCCATTATTTTTAATTGGATATTCATATTTTTGGTTGAATTTATCAGTCCTTATACTTGATATAATTGTTAATGAATTTCACGAATCATGTAATTTTACACATGGATGAAAAATGCGGCGACATTTACGAACAATGAGTTAGCATGCAATTGGGTATCATTAGTGATATGAAATTAATTGAATAATTAAAGATAGTATTTTTTTCAATTATGAGTTAGTGGATGAAGATATATCTGGACCTTAGATTGAAATAAAACCATCCTATTAAATCCATGTCAATAGAATTTCATCAAAAGTTTTCATTTTAGAATGTCAAAGAAAGATAAATCATGCATGTGGGGTGATGAAACATGTATGTATCCTAATTTATGAGATATAAAGATAAACATATTATATTTTATAGTTGTATTTATTGGATAGTTATTATTAATAATACATTAAATTATTTCTCTATGGGTTCCTTGATGTCTTTTTTGATATTGATCTTGGACTTTAGGCCAGTTCACCAAATGTCAATGATAAGTAGTCATAGATGTTCACATACATAGTGTGTCCATAATTTCATTAAAATATAATAAATATAATGTAAATAAAAAAATATTATTCTTAACTTTTGGAATAATAATTATTCAAGTAATTTTGATCATGAAAATTCAATCATGAGTTATTCGACTTTAGAATATGTGAGTTGAATCTTCGATATTGTTTATTATAAAAAGAAATAAAAATTTATTTATTTATTCATCAATTTAGTGGATATATTAATATTAATATTTATTCAGTTATGGGAATATGAATTAAATATTTGTACATGAGTTTAGATAATATAATATTTATTTATTTGTCGAATGAATAATATTTATTTGAAAAAATATTTTATTATCAAAGGTTCAATAAATTAAATGGAGGATTGGTGTTTATGTTAAGGGATTGAGGAAAATGATATATATATTTTAATATTATTTAAATAAATATTATTTTTTAAAATTTAAAAAGGATATATATATTAACACATTACTTTTGAAATAACAATAATAATATTTCTGTTATTAGACATAGGGAATAACTAGGAAATATAATTGATAAAGGGTAATTGTTCAATTAAAAAATATTAACCATATATATATATTCCAATCTATATAATTTTAGAGAATTTTACTTATTATATACAATGAAGATATTATAGATAATTATCTGAAGACGTAGATCAAAAATCATTCTCCCCCTATCTCAAGAACAAAGAGAAAACAATATAATCCCTTTTGAGATAAATGAAAAATTACATAAAGCTATAAGTTCCTCTATAATAATACTCAGAATACCAATAAAATGGTTTAATGATTCTTGGATCATTTTTTGTAAACAACTAAAGGAATCCTCACTTGGATTCTCAACTATAAAGACGAAACAACCAGAACAATATCATAATTTGATCAGGAGGAATTCATGGATAGATGTAACTACAATTTTAAATTAATTAAATTTTAAATTTTAAATATACTCTCTAAAAGATTTTAGGGGTTATTGATTTAGGTTCCCCTCTATTTATCTATTGAATTTTATGAAAACCCATAATCGAGCACCAGTCCACCACTTCCACTATGCCCCGAAACAATAAAGTGGTTAAAAAATGGTCAATTTTCAATTTATAATTATTTATAAATTTTAGGATCAATTTCCACATTTTCTTGTTTAAAATTTGGGAAAAAAGTTAATAAAAACATTGAGAAAACAATTTCATTCGAGTTTATATAGCCAATAATTGGTCAAGAATTCATGATGAAAGCTAAAAGATCTCATCCAAAGGTTCCAAGGCTTCTGGTTTCATGAAATAAATACATGGTGAGTAGGGGTAAATTTCACACCATATATCCATGTTCAATGGCACAAGTTGTGGGATGTAAAAATCATTCCATGATGTGTGGATCAATACATAGTGTCATAACACGCTACATATTAATCACTAGTGTGACACATGGCTGATAGGGATTACACTATGAAATGTTGGCATACATTTCATGTAACCACACATAGTTTTGACCCTGTGTAAATAACAACAAGGCATGTGGCCAAATACACAACATAACTACATGTAGCGTATTATCTAATAGTTGAGTGATGTTTCCATATATGGATTACAAGACATGTAGCTGGCAATAAACATTGTGTAACACGTGAAAAATCAAATATGGTATATGTTAATATTGTTGAATCATGTGAGTTAACACATTGATAATTAATATGATATATAGAATACATGGTGTGTAGTAACATGTACACATTGTTTGACATTTTTTGTTCTACACCGAAGTCAAAACAAGTGATTTTCAATATATCATTTGGATATAAATTCTTAATACTTATTATCTATAAAAATTTTACAACAAAAAAATGTGTAAATATTTTCACACATGTCATGTACTTCATATTAATTTCTAGTGGTACGCACAACATGTATTTATATAATGTTATGTGGTTATGCATGTTTCATATACTATGCAACACAAACCCTAAAACTACATGCCATGTATATTGCGAGACATTGTGTAGGAATACATGTCATTTATGTACACAATACATGACAAAAACCATATATAAATTAATTCACATGACTTTTTGAGTGATAGTGTATTCCAGGTATGATTTAAATACAAGAAATTTATTTAATCTAACAAAAATGTACATATCATTTCGGCTCCGGTGTACAAATTGTTCATGTTTTAAATTTATGGAATTAATTTAACCTAATGCATAAATTTGAATTCCATGTGGCCTCATTTTTACACTCAGTGTACTTAATTATAAAAAATTATAATTAATTTTATTTATATTTATATATAATGAAAATATCATCATATCTAAGGTAACTAATATACAATATTATGATAAAGAATTAAAAAATTATCTATATATTAGTTAAAAAATTATTTTCAATTTATCTTAATTAGAAATAATATAAATGAATGCTAGAAATTATAAGTATGTTTTCCTTACATGTTTTTATTGATTATGAGCCGGATGAACCTATAAATGTGTTGGGTTTATTTAATATTAATTTATTTATAGGTTTTAAGTCCTATTTTATTAATAAATTAAATATGATGATTTTTGATCCATCCCCCTCCTTTATTACATCATCATACATATCCTATCTATGTATATATTTCCCTAAATAAATGGTATCCCTCACATGTGAGTCTGTAACATCCCCCAATCCATCACCCTATCACGTGGCCAAAAAGGGTTGGTTATGAGACCTCAATTACACCTGTTGGTATGTCTGAGGCTGCCAACTAGCATTGGGGGAGTTAAATTTATAGTGGGGAGACTATACCCCCCAGTATAAAGTGTCATAGAAGTAAAAATAATACATATAATTGAATTAAAATAGAGTATTTACATATTGGGAACAAAAATAAAATATAACTGAACAATCCAATAAACAATAAAGGAAAAATGTAATAGACTACAAGAATATAACTAAATGTCATTGTAGAAGTAAAAAATATAAAGACAAGAAGACTCAAATAATAAACAAAATCCCCAATCCTAAACACCATGTGGGTCCCATCTCTAAAATTTATCCCATATAGTAAGAAAACAATCAACAAAAAGGTCATTTTTCCTTGTCAAGACATGCATCAATGTAATCATCTTGAGTACCAAACGAAGGCATGACAAATGTGTGAGTATAACTCAATATTTTAGCACCACTATGACTAAGAAAACTATTCTAATAATAAGTTCATAAAATAATGAGATAAATAGGTGTATTAATTAATTAAATAATTAATAAAATAAAAAAACTTTCTACTTCACTCCAGACCAGAATGTATCACAGCATGTCTTAGAACCACATAGACTAAAACAATATAACCGTGGTAAAATAAACAACTTTTTCATCATGAAAAGGCAATTTATAATCATATCTCACAACAATTCCAACTATAACCATAAACATTAGATAATCACAACAATCCGAGTGAAATACCTATAAGACTTTTAACATTTGGGTCAAATCCTTATAAACATTGCAACATGGGATTTTGGTCGAGCCTGCTCCATATGAGAACTATAGAATATATGTGTGCATGTTCCAAGGAAATGCTTGATATATAAGGATTACAACATCCAAGCCAAATACCAATAAGAATTACAACATCCCGTTCAAAGACCTATGAGAATTCTAACATATATCATTAGACATTCCATAAAAACATGGATTTCATAAAGTCACATAAAAATCCTCAATGGTTATTTATGAAAGATACCATTTGTCTTTCAATTACCTCTTTTATTTATTTCAAAATGGATAAACTGTCAAATCACTAAGTAGTAATCTATAACATAGATATTTTTATCAATAAATCACCCAAGGTTCCCTATCATTCAAAATAAACGTTAATAAATTATCCAATTAAAATATATTCATCGTTATTTCCCCCAATGTGTATCCATAAGCTTGGTCAATAACCAATTATAAATAATGCACTCCAAGGAATAATCTTATTTATTATTTAATTAATTTAGGCACACATTATATTGATGTAATCACAATATTTCATATACATTAAAATTTATCAACCCATAGGGTTAATATTTAGACCTTCTACATTAATTGGAAAATAAATAAATATGTCCAATAGAAAACACCAACAAGGAATATGGTGCATATGACTACAAAGAGGTTCCTAGATCAAAACTGATCAATATAAAAAATTATCAAGATCAAAACAAAAAAATGCACATGGTAATGGGATTACACCACAATGATTGAGGAACCAAGCAATAGAATGGAAAACATATCCAAAGCCACGCACTATAGATGTAATATATTATTAGGACTTCCAAATAGGATTTTGGTACTCCAATAATGTCTGTATGATTCCCCAGGGCTAAGAGGAGAAGGTTTTAGTGAGTTTTAAATAAAATTCAAACACACAATGTACTTTAAAATAATAGGTCTATAAATTACATGTTGTGTAATATAGTTACACATATTATAATTATTTTTAGTGGGATGCACAAAAAAACCCACCACCACTAATGAATATTGAAATCACCTGAACATTACATGAAGTGTAATCCATTTTCACAATGTGTAAATGTTCTATATATGGTTTTTCATCCCATTTTTCTTATAAACAACCCAGTACCCCATTAAATATTCACAATATACCAAGAAAATTTTATAACACTTTACCCATTTATTCTGATATTCCATTTATTCAAAAAACATATATCCCTTAACTCTTTTTAATTTTCCCCAAAAAAGGCCCTCTATATGGATCTTATCTAATTTTCTTAAGTTTTCCTCGAAAACAAAAAATGTATTTATTAAAACAAATAGGAATCCATGATAGAAACCAACCACCATGGATTAAATATGATGAAAAACTCAAATTAAAGAAGAATAAACAAAAAATCAGAGAGAAACATACCTGAAAAAATAGGATATTTCAACCTCCCCATGATATAACAACTCATCCCCAAGAAACTCCAAGCATAACTATGAGGAATTAGCGAACAAGTCTGGCTACTCTGTTTCCAAATGATACTCTCTCTCCTATGTCTCCCGATGAACTCTCATATGCTACCACAAAAATCAAAACAATGGTATGGTCCTACCACGATGATATATGTCACTATGATGTACAAATCGAATCAGATGCTCCTCAATGGATTCCTCAACAAAAATCTTGTAATCTACTACATCGATCTCAAGGTAATGGTGTGGATGATATATTTGAAGATAAAACAAATGAAACCCACCATGCCAGGTATTGTAGCTATGTATAAGGGCTAAAAGAAATTCTTCTAGACTGGCCCTTTCCACAATCTCAAATGGCCCAACAAACCTAGGTGATAGATTTCCCTATTTCCTGATATGGTGTTTCCCCAATCTAGGTGACACTAGAAGGAAAGAATTTTGGCCAACCTCAAATTATAGAGGTCATCTCTAATGGTCAGCATAAGACATTTTTCTTCTCTTCCTGGTCACCAACCACTACCAAATCAATTGACCTTTCTCAAGCATGTCCTATATGAGACATGGACCTACAAGGACTTACTCACCTACCTCCAACATGAGAAGAGCCGAATGGACCAACCTACCATATAAAGACTTAAATATTCCATTTGTATTAATTCTCTTAACATATTATTTTTTGAAAACACCACATGTGCCATATGTTGCTCCCATGAACCACGAAAATCCAGAACACATGCTCTTAAAATATTATCTAGAATCTGAATAGTCTGCTTGGATTGACCTTAAATATAAGAATCATATGTTGTAATAAAAAAACCTATGATCATAGAGACTTCTAAATACCCTACTAAAAACACAATGTGAAATAAGGTTCTCTATCTGAAATAATACTCCTCAAGACATATTGTAATTGAACCCCCTCAAACACCTAAAGACTGTCCAGATCATTGATTATAAAGGTCTCTTTAATAGATAATAAGTGGGATAACTTATTCAGTAGATCCAAAAATTCGAATAAAATATTATTCTTAAAAATTTTCCTAGTTAATCTTTTAAAAAATCCATAGTGACATCATCCCATTTCCACTCTGCAATGGTAAAAGGTTGCAAAATCCCAGCTGACCTCTAATGATCAGCTTTCACCTACTAACTAATGAAGCATCTTGCCATGAATATTTCTACCTCATTCTTCATTATAGACCACCTTTACATTCTATGGAGATTGTGATACATATATTTTAAACCAGGATGCACAACCCATCTAGAAGCGTGAAACTCCCTCATCATCTCCTCACATAAGACCATAGAAACCCATACCTAGCCATGGAAAATAATATAATTTCAACTACCCAGAGACCATACTAATGTTGTATCCCCACCATATAATTTTTCACTTATAACTAATCACTCAAGATCCAATATCTTCTAAGTCTTGATATAGTCCAAAATCATTGGTATAACATATGTCGAAGTTAGAGTTAATCAACCCTGATTCTCTTGGACATCAAAATTTGTGTCTTTAAAGAGGGAAACCATCTGTCAGTCATCAAAATAATCCCATACTTAAACTATCTATTACTTCCATATTAATTCATTTAAAATTATGTTTCCTTTTCTTACTATATAATCCAACTCAAAGTCAAAAGACTGCTAATACTAGGCCCACCTCCTCTACCAAAGGATCATGTATTACCGAGAAAATTTGTACTTGAGGTACTTATGGTACTTGAATAACACAAACCTCTCACCCATGAGATAGTGTTTCTAACATTTAAGGGAATGTAACATTCCTTAAAACTGAATATCATGAGTAGGTAACTCCTCTTATGTGGTCTCAGTTTCTTGGAACCATAAGCAACCACTCAATCCTCTTTCATCAAAACTTATTCGATTTCAACTCCAGATGACTCACAGTACATGGTATATGATTTACCCAATATAGGTAATGTGAGGATGGGTTTTTTAATTCATCCTTCCATTCAACCCCTAAAAGTATCTCAAGAAAGAATTGATTCATATAAACTTCTCCCCTTTCTTGGTCAACCCATACATAGATGATTCCTAATAGTTGAAATCATAGATAAAGTGATGATAATAACCAGATAAACCCCAAAATCTATGAATCTAAAAGACATTTTTGGGTTGTTCACATTGCTCCAAGATTGAAACCTTCTCTAGGTCTCCTGACACTTCTACCTCTGAAATGAGATATCCCAAAAAGTGAACTTTATTAATCCAAAACTACTTTTGGTTAGCTTTCTGTAAAGTTGATTATTTATCAATGTACTCAAGACAATGTTAAGATGTTTGAAATAATCATCAGATTACATGGAGTAAACTAAGATGTCTTCAGCAAAACAATACCACAAATAGATCAAGAAAATGATTAAATATACAATTATTGTGGCCATGAATATTGTAGGTGCGTTGTTCAACCCAAATGGAATCACCACGAATTCATTAAATCCACGATTACTCCTAAAAGATGTCTAAGCAATGTATGATGGTATCATCCATAACTATTGGTAACCTAATCTCAAATCGATATTGGAGAAGATATTAGAACCTCTCAACTGATCAAAAATATCATCAATGCATGGAAAAGGATACTAGTTCATGATCTTTATCTGGTTTAACCTTTAATAATCAACACATAAGTGCAAAGACCCATCAACCTTATTGGAGAAGAAAACTAGAGAACCCCAATAAGATGTATTAGTCTATATGAGGCCTTCATATTTGATATCTTCTTACTAAAAGTTCTTCTCTTGAAGCTATTTTGGTTCCATTATATAAGGCATGATACGAACTACCTATTCTCCTTACACCAACTTGATTGTGAAATCGATCTATCTCTCAAGAGGTAATATATAGAATTGCTTGAAAAAAATATCCTCAAAAGTATATACCGCAAGGAAAAAACAATTTTACATTCCACCATCATCTATAACAATACTAGTTATCTGATCCATGATAAAATTCAGTCTACTCTGAATTGGACATGCCCGACTAGTCTAAAGATCCCACTCACCTTGGTGAGAATATCTTCATCCTTCTGTAGATTGATTGGAAACTCACCTCCTATAATAGTCGATATGATCTTGGAAAAGAACTAACCAATCCATACTAAGAATCAATTCGAAGCCTGCAATTTCTAGTATGAATGGTTCTCAAAATAAATGTTAACCACCAATATATAGAGAACACACCTTGAAACATATTAGATTCTATAATCACACTCTTGATGGTGTGTCAATGGTCAAATAATAATCAAAAAATTCCTCCTCCAAGACCAAACTATTAAAAAAAGAAGATAGAAAGGAATGTAATTCTCTTATATAAAACAAAACACATGCTAAGTTATATGATAAAATAATTGTACCTCTGACGGTAGATGATCAAGCATACATTATAGCTGAAGTAGTTTATATAATGTGTAGCTAAATGTTTCCTCTTCTCTCAGCTCCAGTCTGACTACCCAGAGTTGTTTCCTCTAATTAGTACAAGTTCTCCTTCACTAGGGTACCACATCCCCTACCTCAACCCGAATGGATAGTGGACTCTACCTACTAGCTCACTGAGTGATATTTGAGACCCTTCGTGACTTAGGTGCATATCTTGATCCCCTTTCAAAGGTCTATTGTGGAAATTTCACATGGAACATTTAAATAAGACCCAATACACAATAGATAGGACACTCAATTGTGGGGTAAGAACACTGCATGCTCTGGGGTCCAATCCTTCTACCTTGATATCATTTCAATTAAACATGGTCCTAAGATGAATTTACATTGTGATGACTAATATTCATGCTAATTACATAACAAAAACTATCATAATGAACCTTCTTTATACTTGAAGAAGACCTCCCAGTTTTCCATACCGAGATAGCTTGGCCACTGCTCTGGGCCTCCCTATGTTTCTTTTATGTGATGAGCTCTGGGTTCATCACATAATCAAAACTGGTTTAATGAAAAATGTTCAGATATAACACAATATCATAATAAAGACCATCCAGAAAATATCTCACGTTGAAGATCATATCAATAGAAAAATATGGCACAAAGTTTTGTAGGTTGGTAAAAGGTCTAGTATAATCTATCACTAAAATTCCCCCATGCATCAGATGCATGAAATCACAAGAGTTTTCATCCCTCAACATCTCACGATAAAATAGATAAGGGACTTCATCTCAAAGTACTTCCAAGATAGATCATCATACTTCCTAGATTCCTCTAAAATATCCCACCAATGCTAGGAAGATCTATGAATCACATTTGCATCAAGATTCACCCTCTTATCTATGGGTGTCTCATGATTCTTGAATATTTTCTGGACTAATAAATCCAAAACATGGCAACCTAGGGTTCTCCTTCCCTAGTGAATGTGGGTGCCTGTTGTAGCTAAAACTCTTTTTTTAGATCATATATCCAAGTAATGGAAAAAATAGTATCCCTTTCCATGGATCACATGACCCTCATAAATATTTTGTGAAGTTGAACATAAATTGTATCCTCAGGAATGTCATGAATCTTTAGTGAAGCTACATTAAGAACATGTTGATTGTCCCTCTCGTGATTCTCAATTTAAATATGACAGGAAGGGATTCTTTCTACAAGACAAATTCACACCTTAAAACACTGACTAAATTTCATGGCCAACCTCAATAGGTGACTTCAATAGAGAAAAACCGACTCCTGGTCTCTCTAAATAAATTTTATAAGTGTTTTATCATGACATGTCAATCCATTTCATTTATCAGGTGTAACATATATCTTATATCATGGTTAAATAAGCATTTATAGATCACATGAAAATTAGTATGCTTATATCATGAACAATTCATGTCAATATATCCCTATATACCTATGTTCATGCATGAATAACATCTCACTTAGTACCGGTCCATGAGAAAAAATCACAAGAACCAATAAAATCATAAATAATTAACCTCACACAACAAGTGAATCACCAAAGGTGAAATAACATCAACATTAATAATAAAACACCATAAACAACAATCCCATCCCTAGGCACTCAGATTTCCCCCTATACATGGGTTATTTACTCCCATGCACAAGATCATTTCCAAATACCAAAACATATTATTATCCTTTCTACCTTTCCAAAATGGTAAATAAAAATAAAAGAAAACCTACTCCTTTGATAACAATTACTAACATCCCCTGATCCGAAACTTTCTCACATAGAAAAAAGGGTTGGAGACAAGACCACAAGCCTGACTCCCCATATTCCAGAGGCTTCTGCCTAGCAGTAGTGTAACGACCCTATATTTTGAATAAATATTGTTTCCTAATTTTGTGTGTTATTTTATTTTTTATACTCAACAAAACTGTTTCACTTGATAACATGAGTTTAATTAAAATGAGACCTTTAGTTTTTGACTGTTATATGACCATTGGTCAATATGACCACTGGAAACTAAACGTTTCGATTATTGTCTCTATATACAAGTGATCTTGTTTAATTAATATATAAAGAAGATTCGATGGCCTCACCCATTATTCTTTGACCGATCAAAGCCCATCTAAAAGAACTTGGGAAGGAGGTAGCACCACTGGGATTTTCTTTGGACCAAACCCAAGTCAACCTTCATCGTGTTAAGCTAGAACAGAATCACCTTCGCGAGAAGTTGAAAATGATAGAAATTATTACTCGTGCTATGTTGGTCGAGCCTCCCTCTGATTCTCTCACATTAGCATACCTTACACTTAGGTCCTATGCTGTTGTGATAAGGGGCTATGTAAGGAGACCGTAACTTCCTTGAGTAATCCTTTGTTTTAAATAAAAAATTTAATTTCTTCTTTGGATGAAGTTTATGAATTTTCAAATGTCTGGATAAATATAGTATGCATATTTTTGATAAATTTTAGAGAAAGGATATTTTAAAAAATGTTTATGTAAACCTTAAATAATTAAAAATGTGTAATGATTTTTAAAAAATGGTATTCTACAATTATGTTCAGTACGAAATTTAGAGTCTAATAAGATCAACTTAATTTTTGATGAATAGTAAATTATGAATAGTGATTTTATTCTTAGGATTAGTAATGTGACCAAATGGATTAGTAATCTCACTTAAATAAAGTATTAATATAATCTAGGCACCTTGATTAAGTAATGTGATTCAATAAAATGGTTAAATAACGGTTTCATAAATTATTAGTCAAGTATTAGTTTTTTTGGGTGAATAGTGTTTTTTAATTAAAAATTAAATTAAAAATATTTATAAAATTATTTTTATAAAATGGATTTCATTTTTTAACTCAGAGCATCAATATTATGTTAAGGTAATTTTTGGGGATTTTTCTGAAAAAATTGAATTTTCAGTGAATAGTGTATTTATTTAAAAATTAAATTAAAAATATTTAGAAAATTATTTTTATAAAATGGAGTTAATTTTTTAATTCAGAGCATCGATATTTGGTTACAGTGAAATTTTGGGATTTTTATGAGAAAAGTTGAATTTTCGATGAATAGTGAAAATACAGTTTTTAAGTTATGTGTGTTTAATGACATCATTAAATGATAAATTAAGTATGTAATAAATATACTCGACTTATTAATAGTAAGATAAGGTATGAGGTGTCCTATGTGGACAATACCATGGGAAAATACCATGGTAAAGCCAATGGGTTTTCCAAAACCACCAATGAGGTGTCCTTTGGCCATTAATGCCTTGTCCCCTCACTTTCCCTATAAATACCAAGCCATCCTCTCATCCATTCGACTCTCAAGTCTCCCCCAACGAAGATCTGGTCTCATTACCTTACAAGGAGTCCTCTAAAGGTTCCCCCAAGCCCTCAAGGTCCCAACCTTTGAGTTTTAAGAGTTACGTTTTTAGGTAAGGGATCCAACCTCTCTCTTTCTCTTCAAATACTCTCTTTTTAAGTCATTTCTTTTATGCTCCATGTTATTATGTTGGAGGATATTCTTTTATATTCTTCTTACTGCCCATTTCATGTTCATGTGAGGATTGATCCCTTATTACTATCATAATTTCATTTTATGAATGTTTAAGTGGCGTTGTTAGGCTGCCGAAATTTTTGTAACAGATTCTTTCACCCTTCTCATTTTCAAGATCTATTTTCTTGTCAATTCTTTCAAGTTCATTTTTATTATGTTGGAGTATAATATCTATATCTATCATACTTATATTTTATGTTCATATGATTAGAGACCCTATTTTATCTCATCAATTCATTTTTTTTATGTTTAAGTGACGTCGTTAGGCTGCCGAATTTTAAGTGATTCTTTCACCCTTCTTGTTTTCATGATCTATTTTTATGTCAAGTCTTTCATGTACCTTTTTATTATTTTGGGATATTATCTCTATATCTATCATACTAATATTTTATTTTCATATGAAGAGATACCCTATTTGATCTCGTCAATTCAGTATTTTTATGTTTTAAGTAATGTCGTTAGGCTGCCAAATTTTCATAAGAGAAATCTTATTTTTTTTCTTCCTTTCATGTTCTTCATTTCATATGGTATATATTTCAAATTTCATTACCATGTTCTTATATCCATTATATTCTGTCCCTATACTGTTTTATGGATCATTTATGAGTGGGTGACCCACGTCCCCTCCCTTTTCAATGTTTTCTAAAACCCCGAAACATAGCCGTTATGCTGCAGAATTTTCATCCCAAAATGTATTTCTATTTATCTGAAAATCTTTTATTTTATTAAGTGAATAATCGAAACTATTTCTTCTATATGGGTATTCACATATATACAAAATTTTCTATTTTAATTTCTGAGATTTACATACATGAAACCCGCTTTCCTTTTCCGTGGGTTTAAAGTGACATAAAGATCATGTCTTTAAAGCAGTTTTTAAAATGTTATGATTATGAAAGGAAACCCATTTCTTTTATGCTATATGGGTTATTTATGAAATGTTTGATGATTATATATGTGGCTCACATGATAATAAAGGAAAATTTAAGGGTGTTCCCTGATAGCACTCTAATGCATTGGGTAAAGACTTAATCTCTAGAGATGACCATTTTTAACGACACATTGGTGAATAACCTTGGTAATTTTTAATGACACCTTGAGGATGGACCTTGGTGAAACGGAAATTATAGTCAATATTAAATGTTTTAGACACATATTCATGTTATTAAATACGTTATTTTTATTATGATATTCCTTATGATTTTATTCTCATTCCTTAATGTTCTTTTTCATGACTTTATTAATCTATCTCAAGTTCACATGTTAAATGTTTCCCCTTGTTTCCCTTACTGGGCCTTCTGCTCACCCTTTCTTTTGATATATGTCCCCAGGTTATGAGATGCAGTTATGAACCTAGGATGAACTTAAGGATAAGCCTTTAAAATGTTTAAGAATAATTTTTGTGTTTTCATGTTTTAAGTTCCTGGTTTCCAGGACACTAAACCTTAAATATCATCAGTTTTGTAAAATGTAATGAAAAGTTATGTTATAAAAAGGCGGGATGTTATAGTTGGTATCAAAGGATGGTTTAGTTATTTATGGAAATTATGATATGAAAACTTTAGGAATAACCCTATAGAAAAGTTTAAAAATAGGAAATGTTCCTGGTATTTTGATGATTATTGAGTAAGGGGTTGCCAAGAAAATACATCCTCGTCTAGATACGAGCAGGTAGAGGTGGCTCTGGCACAAATGTACATAGGGGTAAAACCTGAAAACACCACTTTGAGCTAGACTCAAATGGGAACTGGTACATGACAATGGGCCTTGCTACACTCTTGGTTACGACACTCCCGTGGTATATGCTTTGGTAAATTCATAAGCTTAGTATGAACCATTATTAAAAGAACAAAGATAAAATAAAATAAATATTCACATAAGAATATATGATCATGGATAACCTAGATTGGGACCTAGGGGATCACAAGTTAGGGTATAATTTTCTTCTACAAGTTTATCCTTCTATGCTTTAAGTTTCCTTTTCATGATTATTGTCTAAGTTTTTAAGCCCCCGAATTATACGTTATTTTCTTAGTTAGTGGATGGAAATGGAAGAGCATGTACCAACAACCAATGTGATAGGAAATGTGAAAATTACCCTATTAATTTGACAGAGATGACGAAAGATCAAGTTGAACATATTGTGATTATGCCAAACCAACTATCAAAAATCACAATTAATAATTGGTACCTAGATGAATGCCCAAATTCACCAAGGAAGAAGAAGACAAAGTCTCAAAGATGTTCATCTGATAAAGTTGACAAGGGAAAGAAGACCCAATTTATTTTTTGCAAAAAGTGTGGGAAGAGGCACCAAGGAGAATGTCACAAAGGAACCGGGAGGTTTTTTAAGTGTGGGAAGATAGGGAATAAAGTATCCAATTGCTTTAAAAAATGGATAATGTGATGAATGGAGATAAGGTTCGATCTAATGTACCTTACACATTTCAATGTCGTAAATGTGGAGAAGTTAGATATTATCCATGGCAATGCTCTATTGGAATGGATGAGAAGCATGATGAGAATCAACAATCTTCGAGGACAAGGGAACAATGCAAGTCCTATGATGAGATGGATCATGATGACTAAAGTACATGTAACTTCTTCACAATAATTGTCTATGTCATGTTGTATTTTAGTTCGTGCTCTATGAGCATATCTTTTATGTTTTCTAAAATCATCGAGTCACTACCTAAGATGATTTTATATCCTTAAAGAAAAAATCTATTGTTATGTACCACATGTTGATGTAGTGAAGCTGTTCTTCTTAAAAAAAAGTGGGTGATTAGGGGATTAAAAGATGATTATTATTTTGGAAGATGTTAACTATTTTGGGAACCCTATTTGATCGAGGTAAATAGATTACTATGATATTTTCTTTGAGGAGTAAAGGTTGACTTATATTTTGAAGAATCGATGAATTTAAGGCGGACTTATAGTAATTTAGGTTACATGTGGAAAAGATTAAACTATCTTGGGGAAAATGTGATTAGGTTAGTTACTTTTGTTATAAGATGATAAGAGTGGTTGAAGTTGTTTGAAGATGAACGATAAAGTCTATCTTGGAAGACTATGTTATGATATCATTCATATAATTGGGTTTCAATCTTAGTTTGGTTAATTTTGAGGAATTTTAAGGACAGTTATTTATGGAATGGTCTATGATGAACTTTGGGTAGTACCACGGAACTTTGAAGATTTAAAAGTAGTTTCCCTTCCTATGGGATTCTTTCTTTTTTAATAGTTGTTTTATCTTACCCTTTCTTTTTTTGGTATAATGTTTAAAGATAGAATAAATTGATAGTTAATCTTTTATAGATTACGTGACTCTCAAAAATATGATTCTTGTGTTTTGATGAGACCATGTTTTTTTGAATGCTCATCATTTGGAGAAAAGTTTAGTTTTGGTAGAAACTTATTAAAGGATGAAACTCTACTTAAAGGTAGGTATATTTTCTTATGTTTTTGTTCTATGTAGTAAATGAATTCCCCAAAATTATTAAAAGGAACGTAAAAAAAGTTGTTGGTTTCTGTTTCCTAATAGGTAATCAAAGACCATTTACACACATCATAAGTTTGTGAATTTCTCATGGTTAACTTAATCCTAATCATTTTTTCTATCACTCTCCCTCAGAACATGACCATTTGATTTCTCCTCCATGTCCATGTTTTCCTACATGAAATCCTAGTGTGGGTTAACTAGGGTGATTTGTACTTCCCTTTCTTTATTTTAAAGTAATAGTTTTACTGACTCCTTTTATGATGTGGGAATTTCAATGAAATTTCAAAACCCAATTTTAAAGATTGAGAGGACGCAATTTCTTAAGGTGGGAAGATTGTAAGGACCTGAAATTTTGAATAAATCTTTTTTCCTAATTTTGTGTGTTATTTTATTATTTATACTTAACAAAACTGTTTCATTTGATAACATGAGTTTAATTAAACTGAGACCGTCAATTTTTGACTATTATATGTCCATTGGTCAATATGACCACTCGAAACTAAACGTTTTGATTATTGTCTATAAATACAAGTGATCTTGGTTAATTAATATAGAAAAAAGATTTGATGGCCTCAGCTAGTAGTCTTGGACCGATCGAAGCCCATCTAACAGAACTTGGGAAGGAGGTAGCACCACTGGGCTTTGCTCTGGACCAAACCCAAGCTGAACTTCATCGTGTGAAGCTAGAACAGAATCACCTTTATGGGAAGTTCAAACTGATATAAATTACTACTCGTGCGATGTTGGCCGAGCCTCCCTATGATTCTCTCACCTTAGCACACCTTACACTTAGGTCCTATGCTAGTGTGATAATGGGCTATGTAAAGAGACTGTAACTTCCTTGTGTAATCCTTTGTTTTAAATAAAAATTTTGATTTCTTCTTTTGATGAAGTTTATGAATTTTCAAATGTCGTGATAAATATAGTATGCATATTTTTGGTGAATTATAGAGAAAGGATATTTTAAAAAATGTTATGTAAACCTTAAATAATTAAAAAAAATTAATGATTTTTAAAAAATGGTCTTCTACAATTATTTTCACTATGAAATTTAGAGTCTAATAAGATCAACGTAATTTTTGATGAATAGTAAATTATGAATAGTGATTTCATGCTTAGGATTAGTAATGTGACAAAATGGATTAGTAATCTCACTTAAAGAAAGTATTAATATAATCTATGGACCTTGATTAAGTAATGCGATTCAATAAAATGGTTAAATAACGGTTTCATAAATTATTATTCAAGTATTAGTTTTTTTAGGTGAATAGTGTTTTTTAATTAAAAATTAAGTTAAAAATATTTATAAAATTATTTTTATAAAATGGATTTCATTTTTGAACTCAGAGCATCGATATTATGTTATGGTATGTTTTGGGGATTTTTCTGAAAAAAATGAATTTTCGGTGAATAGTGTATTTATTTAAAAATTAAATTAAAAATTTTTAGAAAATGGTTTTTATAAAATGGAGTTCATTTTTTAAAACAGAGCATCGATATTTTGTTAAGGATAAATTTTGGGATTTTTCCGAAAGAGTTTAATTTTCAATGAATAGTGAAAATACAGTTTTTTAGTTACGGGTGTTTAATGACATCATTAAATGATGTATTAAGTATGTAATCAATATGTTCGACTTATTAATAGTAAGATAAGTTATGAGGTGTCCCAAGTGGCCAATACCATGGGAAAATACCATGGTCAAGCCAATGGTTTTTCCAAAACCACAAATGAGCTGTCCCTTGGCCATTAATGCCTTGTCCCCTCACTTTCCTTATAAATACCAAGCCATCCTCTCATCCATTCGACTCTCAAGACTCCCCCAACGAAGATCTGGTCTCATTACCTCCCAAGGAGTCCTCCCAAGGTGCACCCAATCCCTCAAGGTCCTAACCGTTGAGTTTTAAGAGTTACGTTTTAAGATAAGGGATCCAACTTCTCTCTTTCTTTTCAAATACTCTCTTTTTAAGTCATTTATTTTATGCTCCATTTTATTATGTTGGAGGATGATATTTTATATTATTATTACTAAACTTTTCATTTTCATATGAGGAGAGACCCCTTATTACTCTCATAATTTCGTTTTATGAATGTTTAAGTGGCACTGTTAGGCTGCCGAAATTTTTGTAACGGATTCTTTCACCCTTCTCATTTTCAAGTTCTATTTTCATGTCAAGTCTTTCATGTCCCTTTTAATTATGTTGGGGTATGATATATTTATCTATCATACTGATCTTTTATGTTAATATGATGATAGACCCTATTTGATCTCATCAATTCATTTTTTTTAAGTTTAAGTGACGTCGTTAGGCTACCAAATTTTAGGGGATTCTTTCACTATTCTTGTTTTCTTGATCTAATTTTATGTCAAGTATCTCATGTACCTTTTTATTATTTTGGGGTATCATATCTAAATATATCATACTTATATTTTATATTCATATGATGAGAGACCCTATTTGATCTCGTCAATTCAGTATTTTTATGTTTTAAGTAACGCCGTTAGCCTGCCGAATTTTCATAAGAGAAATCTTATTTTTGTCTTCCTTTCATGTTCTTCATTTCATATGGTATATATTTAAAATTTCATTACCATGTTCTTATATTAATTATATTCTGTCCCTCTACTCTCATATAGATCATTTATGAGTGGGTGACCCATGTCCCATCTCTTTAAAATGTTTTCTAAAACCCTGAAACATAGTCGTTATGCTGCATTATTTTCGTCTCAAAATGTCTTTCTCTTTTTCTAAAATTATTTTATTTTATTAAGTGAATACTCAAAGCTCTTTATTCTATATGGATATTAAAATATATATCAAAATGTTCTATTTTAAATTTTTTTATTTACATACATGAAACCCGCTTTCCTTTTCCGTGGGTTTAAATTGACATAAAGATCATGTCTTTAAAGCATTTTTTAGAATGTTATGATTATGAAAGGAAACCAATTATTTTATGATATATGGGTTATTTATGAAATGTTTGATGGTTATATATGTGTATCACATGATAATAAAGTAAAATTTAAGGGTGCTCTCTCATAGCACTCTAATACATTGGGTAAAGACTTAATCTCTAGAGATGATGATTTTTAACGACACCTTGGTGAATAACTTTGGTAATTTTTAATGACACCATGGGGATGGACCTTAGTGAAACGGAAATGATTGTCAATATTAAATGTTTTAGCCACATATTCAAGTTATGAAATACGTTATTTTTATTATTATATGCCTCATGATTTCATTCTCACGCCTTAATGTTCTTTTTCATGACTTTATTGATCTATCTCAAGTTCACATGTTAAATGTTTCCCCTTGTGTCCCTTACTGGGCCTTCTTCTCACCCTTTATTTTGATGTATGTCCCCAGGTTATAAGATGCAGTAATGAACTTAGGATGAACTTAAGGGTAAGCCTTTCAAGTGTTTATGAAGAATGTTTTGTGTTGTCATGTTTTAATTTCCTGGCTTCCAAGACACTAAACCTTAAAGATCCTAGGTTTTGTAAAATGTAATGAAAAGTTATGTTATAAAAAGGCGGGATGTTATAAGTAGGGGTGTGAAATGTATAGTGAGAGACTATAGCCCTGGTATGAAGTTTCATAGAAGTAGAAATAATTTATATAAATGAATGAAAACAAAGTATTTAAATAGTATAACCAAATAATTAAAGTCAATAGAATAGTCCAGTCAACAATAAACGAGTAATATAATAATGTTATAGAATGTAACTAAATGTCATGATAGAAGTGAAATAAAAAAAAATTCCCGTAGAATCAATTTAAACTCAACATTCCTTGGTAACAAACTCCAAATTGGTCTCTCCTCATTACTCAAGATCCCAAACTCCAAATTGGTCTCTCCTTGTTACTCAATCCCTTCTAACAATAAAAAATCAGAACATAAGTTCATTTTCCTTTCCAAAAACATGAATCCACCTAATCTTCTCTGGTACGAAATGGTGGCCTGAATAGGGGGTGAGTATAGCTCTATAGGTCAATTCCACCATGTATAAATAAACATGTTTGATAAGAAGTGTATATAATAAAGAAATAAGTAGTTTTATTAATTAATTCAATAATTAATAAAATACAACAATAACTGTCTTTAGCTCCATGATGTAAATTCTATGAGCATGTCTCACAACCATTCCAACCACAACCATATAACCATGGTAAAATAACCATCTACAACATAAAGCTAGAATACGTTTGATCATGTCTCACAACCATTCCAACCATAACCATAAACATGGAATATTCTCAATAATCTGGGTCAGATCCATATAAGAATTAAAGCGTCTGATTTAAAGCCCTATAATCATTACAACATAAATATATGGTGAGGCCGCTCAATATTAGCATTATAGCAAATATGGGTTCATTTTATAAGGTTGTTCTCAATATATAATCACTACAACCTCTGGGCCATATCCCTATAAGCATTAAAAAATCCGAGTCAGACCCTTATAAGCATTGATCAATAGTCAAATCAACAAGTAGTAATCTGTAACTTATGAATTCAATATCAAACAATCACATAAGGTTATATTTCATTCTAAACATCCTTTAAACCATTATGAAATTTAAATATATTTACGGTTTTATCACCCAATGGTTATCTAAAAATTATGTCAACAACCAATTGAAGATGACATACTCCAATGAATAATCTCATTAATTATTTAATTACTGTAAGTGAAGTTAATGTTGGAACAATCATAATATTACCTATACTCGGTAATTTATCAAACCATAGGGTTATGATTTAGAACCCCAACCTTAATCAATGAAGAACCCAATGTTTCTGAAGGAAAAATCCCATGAAGATGAATGTGCATATTATCTCAAAGAGGTTCCTATATCAAAACCGATCAAGATTAAAACCAAAAAATGAACATGATCAAGGGATTACACTAAAATTGTTGGAGAAACAAGGAAGATATGGGAAAAACCTAACCCAAACTAATTACAAGGGATCAAATGCATTATCGAGACATCTGAAAGGGAGGTTGTCACTTCGAAAAATCATAGATAATGACCTATGGTCGATGGTAGAAGGTTGTTTCAAGTTAGAAATGAAATTCAACTACATAATATACCTTAAAATTACATGTTGAGGAATTACACTATGTGTAATATTTTTACACAACAGGGTATACCTTTTAAAGTGATACTCTGAAAAATATGTCTCCTTGATTGAATATTAAAAAAAACCCAAACATTACATGATATGTAATCTATATACCTTGTGTTTAAATTTTCTACAAATGGGTTTTCTACCCATTTTCCATATAAAATCCCCAAACCCCCTTCAAAGATTCTCAATATACAAAGAAAAAATGATAACAGAAGACCCATTTATACTTTGACTCCATTAATTAAAAAATATATATATCCCTAATCTTTAAGTCATTAAAGAAAAAGAATCTCAATGTGGATCTTATTAGGATTTCTCATGTTTTCTCCCACTACCCAAGACTATGTTTATTTAAACAATAGACATAAAATATGAAACACAACCACCATGGTTTAAAGATGAGGAAAAACTCAAAGGAATGAAGAAGTAAAAAAATCATAGATAGATGTACATGAAAAAAGATGGTATCTTACAGTGAGTAAACATTTTTAAAGGATAGAGATCCTAGTGAGGGAATATATTTTAGGTCCTCATTTGAGGAGAAACCAACTAAGAAGATACATAGGTTAATTGAGGAATGTAGTAACTCGAGATAGAAAAAATATCAAATAGTTATTTCCACATGGGTTAAGTTTGGTTTATCTAAACTCGATAAACTAACTATTTGTTACAAGCCCATGATTATATCCCATATTTATTTTATTTTGTTAGTGCACAATTATTTATTTATTTATATGATGCATAGTTTATTTTAATGATTAATGTGATCAAATAAAATGAATAAATTAAAAATCATGCAAGATAACATGAAATAAAATTTTTATGAATAAATTAATCAATCAGAAATGGTTAATAAATTATAGAAATTAAACATAATGTTGAAAAGAATGTGAATAATACAATATTTAATATAAAAATATATGTTAAATAAAAAGACTTAAGGAAAATATCAATTCAGATAATGAATTCCATTATTTGAGATAGAAGGCATCCATTCATATAAGTATTATTATTGTCCCCTTTCTGATATTTTCATTTATTTGGGAGTTCTAATGAATGTTTTGGGTTGAATTAATTAATTTTTCATTTGGAAAGTTTCTATCATAAGACATATATAACTCAGAGGAAAGTGTTGAGGAAATTAGAGTATATGATTTCATTATTGGGGAGTCCACTCACTTGATTAAGGAGATGAGGATTAATGTAGTTGGAAAGTAAAGAATAAATAAATACATGTCACAAACCCTCCCTCCAAAGGTACCCCTATTGGGACCACAATGAAATAAGAGAGATAATGAACACAAAGCCGACCTTCAGTAGGCATTGGTTTGGTAATAAGAAATAAAGGTTTAAAAATATCATATATGGGAGGAATTACCCTCTATAATATAAGATCAGGAGATATGATATATATGATTTATCATCTCCAAAATATAATATAACATAAATTAACCAAAATCCATCACTTAAAAAATTTATAAAATGAACAAATATTAGAAGTATTCAAATAAAGAAACAAAATAAAACTTCTTCCATGGAGACATAATAGTATCTCCAATGATCCGAGATAATAATATCCAGCACAGTCCACACGATCCTTTTTAAAAGCTAAAAAATAGTTTGTATATAAGTGTGGTGATCATACAATAATAATCAATAGCAGACCCTATGCATCTCATATATATGTGAATGAAGAATACTAATTCACTAGTGAGAAAATAGTAGTACCAAAATCACATAAAAAGGTTATCTACCAAACACATCCTCACTAGGGCTCTTAACTAAAAAAACATTTAAGAATATAACATAACAAGAATCATATCAACAAAAAGGGTACCTTTCACCACTTTCTCACTAATTTTCCACTCTCACACACCAACGTTATATGTCCTGATGTTACTATCACTTTCATATAAAAACCTTCCCAAAGACACTTGGGCCATCACATAACATCTACTCTCACCCTCAAACACCTAGGCCACCATATTTGACTTGTAGAAATAAGGGTCATCACATAAAATCATATACTTCATAAAGACACATGGTCAATCATGCTATGTCTCATCCACAACCATAATTAGAGTAGTAGGGTATAGTTAACATGAAGGACATCAACCACATCCCCTCCCTCTACTATGCACAACCCACAACATATTAAATCTCATAAAACATCACCATGTTGCACTTTGGACTTCTAGATATCATAGCATGTTCATGTAAACATCACCTGGAAGAGATATCAAGTAAGAGTGGGAAGCCATGCATTTATCCTCACCACTATGATGTTGAAAAAAACACCCTCCATAAAAACAATTTCATTGCAAAAAAGTGCTTGGTATGGGTGTTGTGAGTATAGAAATAAAAAATAATATACAAGTTATATATATATATATCCATACATAATCCAATACTATGGGTTGAAAAACACTATCTCTCCCCACAACATCATTTTGATCCTCACAACATACACCACATTCATTTTGACTTCTAAATACATAGAACCACACAACATTCCACAATACACAATCCACATTACAACCATTCCTTTCAAATTAATTCATACCAAGATAATTTAAATAATTTTAATTACTGACTAATTCAATTAAATATCCCATTCATTTAATTATTTTAAAATTTACATTTAATATTTGTCAACAACCGTATTTAACCACACATTCCATTATTATTCATAAAATTCATTAACCATTTTTACCAATTCCATTTCAAATTATCATTTTCAATTTAATTCCATTACTATCTGGGAATCTATAATAACACAACACATCCCAACAAACCATCCTACTCATGAAAACAAGCCCCCACATTGACAATAATTTACATTACCACCAATTATCATCAAAAACACCATAGAAAAACCACCCCCACATCAAAACTATCACATACCACATCCACACATCACTGCCACACATCACAACCAAACCTCATAGCCACACATCACATTGACTTATCCTAAACACTTCCCATAAAATTCACGCCCATAGCGTAACCAAACATCAAAACCGCTTTCATATCATTCAAATATTTTTAATATTTATCAATATAATTTTCAACACTTTCACTACTTTATTTCAATGGGATTTCTTCACAATCCAAAATTCCATGTGAAACTAATTTAATATCTTGATATAAGTGATTAAGAATTTTAATTCAAGGATATAACAAACAAAAAGGGTCTTATAACATGTATATTATTATGGGAAACAAATCCCCTAATGGTCATTATTTTTTACAGGGAATCAAATCTATACAATCACAATATCAAGTAATATCAAAGCCATAAAACATGAGATCTCACTTACCTTCCCATTTAAATATTCATATTTATAATTGGTTATATTCATTAGGATGGTGAATAATATATTCCTAAAGATAAAAAATATCATAACCCTTCTAGAATGACACAACTAGGTGAGAAATAAAGGATACTCTACCTCAATCAACGAATTCTGATTCACTGCACTAGGTTGGATTTGGAGGAGGGACACCACCAATAACAAAAATGTGGGAAAACACCCATAGCATCCTAGAACACAACAACCACATAATTTCATTATCAAAATACCATAAAAACCGATGATTCTATGATAAAAACACTACCTATCTAAGATATCCAGAGAAAATATGGGATAGATAAAAGGGGAACTCAATAAAAACCTCCATGGATTGATCATCCAAGACTGAGGTTGAGATACACTAAAAGGTGGTTGAAATACCACCTTGTGATTCACTTAGGTCAACTATAAACAAGATAAATTATGAGAGAATTATAGGTTTTGAGTGTATTTTTTAATTTAGTAGATCTCTTAAAGATATAATACAATGGCGCAGCCCAAACCACTATTCTATAGAACAGATAAAAATAGAGAATGCCATGGTATAGTGAAAGACACTATGTCATAGATAGGGAGGTAAAAGAGGCTCATAGAAACACAATTATCATTTCATTATCGATTATATAGAATAGAAGAAGGTACCAAGACGCAGCTAATGCTGGTATGTTATAGAACCCAGCAAGAGGAAGGGGGCTATTCTATAGCTGAAATACATGGCATAACTACCCAAAATGGAATTATCACAAAAAACCCTCTTTCAATACCCTACACCTCAAACAAATCCTCCACAATACAAGGAATAATGGTTTATTCTGCAACAATTATCCATTGTGAAACTATGCCGAAATTGGTAGAATCACTAAAAACTCATACCTTGAGCCCCTACCTCATAACTATCCTCCCAGTTCCATAGTGTCCACCCTTATAGCATATCCCAAGGATCCATAACTAAAAAAACTTCTCAAATAAATTTTCTATCTTCATCCTCCTTTTCTATCCAAACACCTTGGAACCTCCTCTAGAAACCTATACCAACAAAATTATCATAAAGTAACAGGGTAGAAGGTATTGAACGTTACATCAGATACCAAAACAATATTTATCATAATGTAAAATAAAGAAATATAAAGAAAATTGAAAATATTTTTTAATAAACATCCCATGAGATACCTATAAAGGATCACATTACCACTGAAAAACATCACCATCCAAACACATGAAAAAAAATCAAAGACCTACCAAAAAAATTTCACACAACCATACCACCACAACACTTTACCATCCACCCCACTAAGAATGAAACCATAAGGATCCAAAATCAATTTAACCCCAAACCACCTCTATTACACATAACCATCTGCACAACTAACCCAACCACCACTCATCCCAAACCAATGATTATTATGACCACCACATAATAGAGCCACAATAACACAAATCATGGAATTCCAATTCCCATGTCAATATATTATCTTCTTTGGGTGTAAAAGACTCACCCACATGGTTTTAATCACATAAAAGTATAATGAATCATGATTTGGAATCATGTTTTCCCCTCTTGCTATGTTTGAGGCTTTAATCACACATCACATCATCAAGGTAAAAGAACCAGTCATGATACTTCAAGATCTAAACATCACATCATTAAAAAATTAGAGAAAATGAAAACTCTAATTACTAGGAATGAATATACATCTACTGTTCCCTAGTACACTCTTCCAGGATAATATTACTCTATAATAAATTAACCTTATGAATATTATATACATGAATCACCTTATCTTGCTGATTTTGTATCTCTACTAGCCACTCCACAAATTTCCCATATCCCTTGATATCTAACTATCCCTAGTAAATGAAATAGGTGTATTTGTGATAATACCAATAGTTTTGAGATACATAGAAGAAATCATGAAACTAGTCTAGTCCTAATGGTAGTGACAATAGATAATCCAACTCACCAGCACACCCCAACACCTCCAAAAAAACAAAAAAACTAGGGAAAGATATTACTCCCCCACTAAACCACAAATACCCACATTGAGGGGGGAATATAAAGAACACATGGTATCTAACATATAATTCTAATGGAATCATACAACCACAGGCATAATCCTTCTTCTAGTTCTATGTTTCCTTCATCACCTCATGAACAACCTGAAATTTCTCTTTCATGCTTTGCACCATAGAGGGATGGAGAAATGATGACTTCCAAAACATAGTATGAAAAATGGATAATGACATGAAAAATCATATAGATCATTTAAGGCGGCCATGTTGGTATATTAATGATAGATATTTATTTATGAAAACTCTGCCAAAAGAAAGCTTTCCCCATGATTTTCCAAAGTCCAAGACACATTCACGTAAAATAACCTCCAATGTCTGGATATTCATCTTAATTTACCTATCCATCAAAGGGTGGAAGGTAGTGTTGAGGGATAACCAAGTACCAAAAATATATTATAATACACTCCAGAATCATGAGGTAAAAATAGTGTCCCAATCCAAGACAATGTACCATGAGACTCCATGTAGCCATACCACCTCATCTATATACCTCCTCACCAAAACATCCATGGTTCCTGAATCCTTGATAATAATGAAGTGAGTATATTTATTCAATTTATATATGATTACCTAGATGGAATCAAACCCTCCATAAGTTTTTGGTAACCTTATAATGAATTATATCAATATTTAATTCAATTTACACTTGGTAATATCCAAGGGCTATAATAAACTTCCAGGAACCCGATGCTCAACCTTTACCAACTAGAACACCATACATCGATCCAAAAACTCTAAAAAAATTATCCTAGGCCATAAAAACTATTCCATTAATCCAATGTAAATATTTTTCATTCTCGGTTGTACCGCCACAAGTTATCTATGAAACTTCATATGGAATCCCTCTCGTACCATCACTAGAACAAAAAACCTACTTCAAAACAACATATATTCATAATCATCCTCTAAACCATCCTTCTGGAGAATCACCATGGCTATAAAAATAAAAAATCACCATTACCTCTGAGTCTCTCCACGAAGACACCTCTATAGGCCAAATCAGAGAATACTTCACTATCATCTAAAACAAGAAACCCACACCATCAACCACACATTCATCTAAGTGTAAGGATGAAAAATACTCCATCGCCCTCTAATAATATCTAAGCTCCTGAAAAAAAATCCATCCCTAACATCCTACTTAGAGTGTTATCTATGATATTCCCCTTTCCTAAGGAATAGGATATCTCAAAGTCAAATTCATGAAGAAACACCATCCACCTCCATTTCTTCATATTAAGATTTCCATGTGAAAAGATATAACTCGAGATCTTGTGACCCCTAATGATACTAAAGTGTTCCTTAATGAGGTAATACTACCATAAATTTAGTTGAAACACAAATAATTCTAGATCTAGATCAAAGGTGGTATAATTATGCTCATGTGGACATAACTTCCTAGACCCATACTATATCAGTTATTACTACTGCATCAAGACGCATCCCAAGACTAAATGGGAAGCATCACAAAACACCTCAAACAGCACACCATCCTCTAGAAACCAAATAACTATAGAAATGATTAATATCTTTTTTAGGTAATCAAATTATAACTGAAACTGATATAATATCCTCGGGCCTATACGCCTGGATCTAATTCTTAACAATTAATTTTCTATATTTCTGAATTTTATACCAATAAATGAGACCCAATTTTATCCATTAAAAATAAGTAACATCAACCTAGAAATATGATATCACTTATATACCTGAGACTCTTTACAGTGTATGGATTTATAGAATTAGGAATAAAATTATATAGAAAATACCCATAACTTCAACTGAGTACTTTTTTTCAATATACCCAAATTTTTATATTCCATATTAAGTCTTCTACATCACCCATAAAATTCTACATGCATAAAACCATTCTATAAAAAATAAGTTAATATCATTATTCATTACTTTGGAAAAGGAAACATGAGAATGGTGAATTAAAATTCAAAGTAAGGGTAAAAATAATCAATAATAATTGAGTTTCATCAATGAACATAAGAGGAGAATAATGTTTTGGGGAAATAATCATAGTGCATGATCATAACATAAGATAATTCATACCTATCAAAACATGAATCCTTAAACATGCGAAATAGACAAAATATTTAAAAATGGTAAGAGTAAAGGGACTAAATAATCATAAACCATTTGATTTAAATCTTAAATAAATAAATAAATTTATAATCCGTAGGAAGAATAAAGAAAAAATGTTGGTATCTTGAAATGTTTTTTCCTAAAACCCTTTAAAACCCATTTCAAATGGGATAACCTTACTTAGTTATCACCCATAATATCTTAAGAGTAACCTATTGACCAATTAACGTTGTCTTATCTTAGGATTTACTTATTAGTTAACTCCATTATCATTACCCAATGTGTTGAAGAGCTATAATGGGGATCACTTGTCATATAACTTGCATCAGGATCACCTTTAAATATAATTTGTATCAGGCTCACCCTGAGAGGACTAATTTGGGATATGACTAACACTGAAAGGGGTGAATCGGTGTTTGGGACTTCTTAGACCAATAAAAAACTTTTATTCCTGTACCTCTTGACCTGTTAGGATCTTGATTATATTGTTCTTTTTTTCTTATTTTATGTAATAATATGACAATAGAAAAAATAGCACATGAAATTTTAACAATTTTCTCCAGTCAATAAGAGAAGCTATGTCCTTGTCATGTATGGTAATGACCAGTGCACAAATTCTCTATTATAATGTAGTAACTATTACAGTGGGTTGACTAGGAAAATAATCCTATAACCACTGTGAGTCCCTATACTTGGGAGGTGGAGGGAAATAATATTATTCCCCTAACAGGTGATGACCTTGTCCAACTTGCATCACCTAGATGGTTTTTTATACTACCTATGAATAAAGTCTTCTCCCTATTTAATAGGTCTTGAAACAATGATAGAGTATTCCACCTATTCAGACCAATTGGGTGTCACACTGCTACTTCATCTTTTACTCTTCACTCGTTACTTTATTAACAGCATGTATGTTACCCTTTTATTCATTCCCAATAGCAAACCGGAGAGCTCCACATTTTTCTTCTCCTTCTTCTTTAGGGAAAAAACAACTGCATGAAAACTTTTTCTGCTTCTTGAAAGAATCACAAACCCCCTTTTTGATTTTAAAAACCATGAATATCATCTCTTCTTAGAATTATCTAAATTAAACTGCCCTAAATAATTGATGTGGCTCTATTTTTTCATAGTGTTGACACATCTTTTTACTTAATTTTTAATTATTTAATTAATTATTTAATCACTTTATTCTCAATAATTGTATTTTTTGTATTTTTATAAATTAATTTGTCAAATATTCATTTTTTATAACATTTTATGTAATTATGGACTATAAAATAATTGATTTATTCTTTCCTTGTTTTTAATTTAATTAATTTTTAATTTTCTTACCTAATTTTTATTTGTTTATTTAATTTAAATTTATCATTTTTAATAACATTTGAGTTTTCTAATTAAATTACTTTTAATTTTAAAGTTTACACATCTAGATATTTAGTTACTGCTTGCCAGGCTATCGGTAGCTAAGCTATAGTTTGCAAGGTTACCTTTGCTTATACTGGCGGTAGCCAGGTTACTGATACTTCCTAACAATGACCTGCATCCCTTTTGCTCTAGCGGTAACTAGTTTTCAGATTTACTAGTGACCTTTGTCACTGTTATTCTTTCCTACCAGTAGCTCTCATTTAAGTATTATGGAAACTTTTAATTAATTTCTACCATTGAGAATTTTATTTTAATTTAGTAACGGTGAGTATTTAGGTTGGTTAATCAGCTTGACTTTTTTATTAATTATTATTTATTTTAAACAATTATTTAATTGCTGTAATTATATTTAATTAGGTTAGAATTTATTTTAATAATGTTTCTTTTAATTAAGTTACATTAAAATAGTTTAACTATATTAATTAATTTGTTTAGACGTCCTGCCAACCATTCAAGTAAGTAATTTGTTTTTAAAATTAATGTTTAATAATTCGCTTATTAATTTTATGTATTCAATTAGTTAATAAATTAATTAATTAATAGTTTTTACACATTAATTATTTTAGTTTATGTATGCAGATTAATTTTTAATTCATTTTATAATTGTTTGTGTCAATCATTGAGGTAGACGTGTTCTTACTGTGACCCATTGATTTATTGTAATAGTGATGTTTTGTTTTTCTGTATCGGTGACCTCCCCTTATTTTTATTTCTATCAGTGAGATTTTTCTCACTGATACCCCAACCTCACTGATATCCTCCACTCAACCTCACTGATATCTCACCTACCATTACAGCCCTTTATTCCATTTATTTCCTCCCTCACCGATACACTCTTTTCCTCACTGCCAGACAATCCTCACTGATATATCAACTTCACCATTTTAGTTTTTCTCTCATTCTCACTAATAACCAGTGACCTTTCCCCTACTTCACCTCCATATTCACTTCACAAACCATTCTACACCACTACGGAAGTTTCTTTCCAGCCTCAAGAACCTACACAAGTCTACCAACCCGAGGCTGAAGGCGCTGAAACAGAGGTCCGCTGGTTTTCTGGAGCTTTTTTCGTCATCTGCTGGAGGCCGCCGTACTGCTGAAGCCAAGCCGAAGTTGAAGACGTTGCTATGGAGCATGTCACACCGCATCTTGCTAGATGTTGTAGGAGACCTAGGAGTCGTGATTGAAGAAACCGCTGGAGAGAGGGAGCTGGGGTGTCTTGCCGCCGCTGAGTTACATATCTGGAACTGCCACCGGGCACCTGCGGTCCAGCCACTAGGAAGAGGTAAGAAAAAGGAGGTCCATGTTGAGAAATGGAGATCCACAGCACCACACTTTTGGAAGGCACCGTTAATGGAGGGAGAGTGAGGGATGTTCCACTGCTGCTGTTGATGGAGTCGGCAGTGTTGCTGGAGGAAGGGAGTGTTGTTGCGTGGAGAAGAAGAAGAAAACCTTAACTCCAGACCCCTGTGTGCCGGAATTGGGGGAGGAGATGAAGATAACAAAAGGGAAAAAAATAAAATAATAATAGTAGTAGTAGTAGTAGTATAAGTAATATAAAAGAAAAAGAAAAAGAAAAAGTAATGTAAAAATTTAAAGAAGAAGAAAAACAAAAGGAAAAGTTAAAGTAAAAAATAAACTTAAATTCAAATAAATGTAAAATAATGTACAAAAGTTATAAATTTAAACAATTAAAAAATTAATAAAATAGATTAATTATAAATTAAAATATTAAACTAAATTAATAATAAATTAAAATAATAAATTAATACACTATTAATAGTATAAATATATAATTAATTGCAATTATAAGTAAAAAAAATTTACTTACTAATTTAAAAATATGTAAAGATTAAATTTTAATTATAATTTCTAATTTAAGATAAACAAATTAATGAATTATCGAGAAACTTAATTTCTTAGATAGTAATAATAAAATTATTAATACTTTCTAAATTATTAAATTTTTAATTACTTATTTACTTATGTTTTCAAATTTTAATGATTTATTTAAATTTGATACACTAAAAAAATTAGTATTTAGTGTTTATATTTATTAATTTAATTAAATCAATAGTGTTTGAAAAATTTATAATAATGTTATATTAAGGAAAATAAAAATATTCAATTAATATATGTATTAATTAACTTAATTTAACTAGTAACGAGTAATGTAACACTTAACTTTAAAAAATAACAATTTATTTTTATTATTTGCATTCGCTTTTATTTATTTATTTTTCTTTTCTAACTTTGCATGTTCATTCCTTAGTTGAGGACATGTCCAGGTTCATGGAACTAACTCATTGTAAGTTAGTTACAAAGTAAATTCTAGAGCGATGTGCTTGTGGTGAAAAAAAACACCTTTTTCAGTACGTGGGTGAAGAACTTTTTGAAATCGGTGGAAGACGTGCAGTGACATGTTGTAGTTGACAGTTGATATATAAAGCAGATCAAGTAGAATATTTTTGGACACTCATTCTGATTCCACGACCACATCCATTTGAGGGAAGACTCCGAGGAGCAGCACTAGAGACAAGCAGGAGCCCGAAGGTAGACCAACACTTAGGGAGTTCATCCTCCCCATTTCTTTAGTTCTTGTACTATGTTTTCAGATGTTTTCAATGATAGATTTTTTTATGATGATATTCTGAATTTTTAAACTCAGGAATTTCATATTTTGTTGGTTTATTCTTTAAAATTATTCACGTTATTCATTTTGGACATCAGAATTGATCTGCGAGATCAATTTTAATGTTCATGTTGATTGTTCACACATTACATTATTTAAAAAATTCATAGTTTCAAGTTCAATTGGAGAGATTGAACTTGATCATCATTTTTTTGATGATTTAATGACATTACAATTGGAGTTTTATGGTGAGTTCAACTTCAACTGTATTATTTATCAAAAATTTAACAGACGATGATCTTTAGAGTGGAAAACTCTAAAATTCATACTTCTGTTTAATGTGTCTTCTGGAGAGGAAGATATATCAACCAATTTCTAAGATGTGATTCAATTAAAATTTGTGGAGAGTTATCTATTCAACCCTCAAGTATGGAATTCCCGAGAGAACTGTTGATCTCACTTCTTTTTCTTGCTGCTTTAGATTAGTATACTGTATTTCTCTAGTTTTTCATAATTAGTTTAAATTTTAGTTACTATAAAAAAATACTTGTTCGATCATCCTGTTTCAACATCATTTTAATAAAAAAAATAAAAAAAAAAAGAAAAAATCCACACTCGCTTCAATGATGACAATAGTGGAGTTTAATAAAAATATACCTCTAGAAAACTCATCTACCTTCCCTTGGGTTCGACCGTACACTATTATACTAGTGTAGGTTTGTAAATATCATTTTGAGGGTCGTGACGACCTCTAACCTCATCTATAATTGTCAGCCTTTAGTTGGGAATACTATTTTATTCTTTTTCTTCTCTTCTTTCTCTTTGACATAGTATAATATGGAATAGATATTTGGTTTCTTCCCAAGAACTCATTCACAGAAATTAGGTATTAAATACTGCTCTTTGTGAAGCCCCTTTGTAATGCTCAACCCTTCGCAGATCACACTTCTTTGAAGAGCACACTTATTCACAGATCTCAACCCTTCGTAGAGCTCAACCCTTTGTGGAGCACACTACTTTGTAGAGCACACTTCTTCACAGAGATCAACCCTTCACAGATCTCAACCCTTTTCAAATATCATACCTTTTCAATAAACCCATGCCTTTGGGGAAACCAATTCCATTGTGAAGAAAAATGCATCTTCTGGGCTCACTGCCTTCACAAAGAAAACTACATTTGTGGAGCACACTGCCTTTGTAGGGCTCATTGCCTTTACAGTGCTCACTTTCTTCACAGAACTCACTTTTATTGTGAACCTACTTCAAAATTAGAGAGGTATATGATTTTTTTGATGTCAGTCTACACTTATCTTGGGGATAGAGGCCTATTTCTAGGTGTTTCCAATCAACCTACTGAACATTTCTTACCTCATCAGCATCATATAATCCAATTTCGCAAAGTACCAAAATTTACATCGAAATTATCTCTATTTTCCAAAGCTCTATGGATATTTTATGGATTTCAATGCTCTCTGTAATCGTGGAGAATTCTGTCAGACCCTATGTGTTGTCGTGATTCTCTTTCTTCCATTGTGACACCACAAACCTCTTCACCTTCACTTCGGCAACGCTCACCTGCAATGATCATTTCCCCTACTATTCACAAAGCTCATCATACTCTCAAATCTCAGCATCTGAATCCATTAAACCTTTTTTTATGCACTCTTAAAAAATATTATAATTTTGAAATTCATACCATTTCCATATTTTGATGAGATCTTTAAGGAATCCACTTTCACAATTTCATCCCAACTCCATATTTTGGACCCAAGAAATTTGTTAAACACTAGAAATTTGTACCACATTAGAGAACATATTCTTTAAAACCAACCATGTTGATTGATGGAATATTTTATCCCCATTTACGTCATAAATATTGAATCAAAATTTCTCAAAAGTACTTATGATATTTGTGAAATTTAGACCATAAAATCATCATCAGATTTTCCCATTCTCATAGTACCATGCGCAGTCACTACATCCTATCTTCTCTTCATCTGCCTCAAACTTCCTAATTTTATATGATACTCATTAGAATATGAATTCCAAATTACTTATTCAATTGCAGTTAAAATACTTTGTTCTTTTTTTTTGTGTTAATTCTAAATAACTTCACTCAACTCTCTTAATCCAAAAGTTGTGGCTTCTTCAAACATGTTAAATGTTGTCGACAATGTATCACATTTGATACATGTATTTTAAAATTTAATAACAGTTCAATAATCATCTGATTTGACAACATGGATAATTTCTCAAGAATGTAATTCACTTCTATGATTCCATAACAATTCTTTAGGCACAATCACTATAACTAATATCAATTAACTTTAGAGGTATCCTTTTTAATATTGATCATCATTAATAACCTCATTGACATCTATTGAAAAAAAAATAAAACTTATACAAAAAGGTGGTCCCAACACACACATTATCATCCATAATTTATATATACTATATTATGAAAAAAGAAATTTAAATCTTGAAATGTTTATCATTAATATAACCATTATTATTTTATAGTTTGATTTACCCATGGAAAAGAAATAGGTTTCAGGAAAATATCATTGAAACAATCATTATCGATCAAGGTAATAATATGGGTAGTATCATACTATCATAATCCCTATGATGTATAGGAATCATTAAATGAGGGTTAAATAAGGGATAATACCATTTAAATGAACATTTAAAAAATTTCTGTGAAAAAAAGGTAAAATACGGTTTTATTTGAATAATATTTTATAAAAATATACTGAATATTAGGGAAAATATTTTCATTGAAAATAATCATGGAAACATATAAAGGTTTATTCAAATAAAATAATAATCATTGTGGTGGCAAAAATTTAGGTTATAAATGTTAAAAATAAACATTCCTTTTACACTTTTGAAAAATTTCAAAAAATATTTATTTAGAAATAAATTTAAGATTATTTTTAAAACCCTTCTTATAATATGGTAAAAGTTCATGTAAAATAACATTAGAAAATAATTTATCTTTATAAAAAAGATACTGAAAATACTTAAGGTATGTTTATAGAAAACATGGATATGGAATTGAATGATTCCTGATCCAAAAGAACATACATGATCAATATCACTTATAAGTAATACTCCTAACGAATTTTTAATAAATAATGGGGAATAAATGGAAATTAAACATGTAAAACACATTCATTAAATTAGGAGAATAAAATATATGTGTTTTAAGAAAATAAGATCATATTATTTTCCCTAAATTAACTATTAATATAGACATCCTTTGAAAGAAAGAACATTGTAACAAAAATCCTTTACAACTTTGATACCTTTCAAATAAAAATTCATTAAAAGTAATAATATTATATGGATTTATAAATTTCGTTAATTAAATGAATTAATATGTAAAAATTAATTCATTTCATATTAGGTACACTACAAAAGGATATATTGGTTCACAACATGAAACATGTCCCAATAAATTGAGATTGAGACAAATAAACCATTAAAAAGATCATAACTTTTGAAGAGATAATTTATCCATGAGGTGATTATGTGAAAACATAAAAATAAAAAAAATAATTAGAAATACATAATAATAAAATTATATATTATTTCACACATAATCATGGAATAAAAATGTAAATGAAGTTGATGTATCACCCAATAAAAGGAAATTAAGAAATGAAACCCTTTACCGCTTTGTAACTTTCAAGTCAAATGCCCTTAAATAAAAATTTCTGAATTACAACTTATTATACAATAAATTATGAATTAATGATGATATAAAATGTAAAATGGGAAAAATATACACCATATAAAATAAATTATGTGTATAACATTAAAATATGTCATAATTAAAGGAAATTTAGATGAAATCCCTTACCTCGGGTCCAAACATACCATGAATGTCATTTAACTCATATATAATAAACCCATATAAATTATTTTATTTATTAATATACTTTTAAAGGTTTAATAACTTATAATCAAACAATTTTTCATTTATTTTAATTCCATATTAAATTGCATAACTAGTTAATCCAATCTTGATTATTTATGAATGTTTTGTTCATAACATCATAACAGATTTATTGTGTTGATCATGGTCAAAGGGTTCATAATTACATCATATCCATAATAATAATACTGACATAATTATAATTTGATTAATAATTTATACCTTTTAAAACGAATATTAAATGTGGTTATGAAAAATTAAACATGTCACGATCATGGAGACGATAGGTTGTACATATGCGTGAATAATGTTTCCTTTTTTAAACAGTAATGATTAAATAAATCTAGGAAAAATTTTATATTTACATAATGATAATTATATCATAAATAAAATATTATATTTTTAAATACAGTTATATATACTATCCATGTGACATGGCGATGAAAAATAAACCACAACAATTCGTGGAGGTGGTAATCCACCTGTACCCACGAATAACGTTATCGATTTTTAATTAATGGAAATATAAGAACATATAAGATAAATTATACATAAATAATGATAATTATTTATTGAATATCATATATATATATAAATATATATATATTAAATCCATAAATATAACCATCCATGAGTGGTAGTGATGGAAAATGAATTATATCAGTTCATGAGGCGGTAGTCTGTCATACACACAAATGATGGTTTCATTTATCATTTGATGGAAGATGAGATGGATGTATGTTATGAAATTAGAAAAAAAATATGTATATGAAATATACTGGTGTAATTATTTATGCATATTTGAAATTATTTGAAGGAGGTAGAAGAATAAATAATACAAAAATAGTCAGTAAAAATCTATACTTCTTCTTTATACAATATCATTTTCTTGACATCTTAAGCACTCTAATTTTGAAATATACCCAAAATAAAACCACTAGATTTTATATACTGATGCTATTATGGTATTTGGTAGTTATTTTATAAACCAAAAAAGAAGTGGAGGTGTGTAGATAAGAAGAGAGGGGTACCCTTTTATAATGCAGGGAGAGGAATTCTTGGAATTTATTTAAGTATTACATTAATATAAATTAATTTTAATGGTAAAATGAATCAAAGTTAATATAATGATAATATAAGATGATATTTTTTCATTATAATATCATAAAATAAAAATTTGACAATATTAGAGGTTGATTTCACTATTATCTTTTGGTTTTAGCTCTCCATTAACCCATTTGATGATTATCACGATAAAAAGGGTTTTTACACATTAAAGGTCATTATTGTTACTATAAAAAGAAATATTTTCCCAAAAATGGACAATTTTGGATACTTAAAAAAATATCGCATATACGTTTCATAAGATAATACTTATAACAATTTTAAATCATTTCAGAAAATATTATTTATAATAAATTATTATAAATATCACTTTTGGACATACCAGAAATATTATAATAGAGTATGTCTCTAATTTAGGAAAAATGGTACCAAAATTACATGGACTATTTTATAAGAAAGTTTTAATTTTAATATATTCATATAATAAAATCTATATTGATTTAGGTGTCATTTTAAACCTTATCATTTGGTTCCATCCCTTGGTTAACCAATTTTAACCATAACTACAATAATGACTTTTTCAACATTTAAGGGTTATAATATTACTCATAAGGTGAAAATTTGATAATAAATTTATAGGGGATGGAATTTTTTGTAATTTTATTTCCCTATATTTCCTATTATAATATTTTATAATTTTTAATTAATTAAATAATGTATTATTTAATAAAAAAAATTTATGTAATTTTATAAATTATTCACATAATGTGTCTTTGAAAACAATTTTACTATAATTAAATTAAAATATAATATTTCAAAAAAATTATAATACTATATATTTACCTATATAATTAAACCTACATAATAAATTACACATAAAATATTAATTTTATGGGTTTTAAAATCATTTACTTGATTTTTTGATTTCATCCACAAGCACTGAGTGGACATTGCGTAAGTAGTTAATGTAATTATTTCATCACTAAAAATTAAAAATAAAATTTCATGATAAAAAATAATAATTTAAATTTAAGAAAATAATTTATAACTGAATATAAGTTTTTTTAATACCTATAAAAAATATTATATTTATTAAAAGTATGAAACTAACATTTTTTACATTATATTTTACTTAAATATTATAAAGGTAAAAATCAATGAAATAAGACCCATAGAGGGATTTCTTTCTAAATGTGGATGTAAATAGAATAAATAAAATCATCCAATTGGATAAAAGAAAGTGTTAAGGTCATTTCTGCATCCATATTATATAATTTTTAATCTTAATTACCCAGTTTAGCCTTATTGAGGTGACAAAAATTTACTAAGGTTACTATTTATAATGACCAAATTAAAAGGTAATTATTTACCAAATTTTGACATCATGATTAAAAATATTTAATTTTATTTTCAATATAAAATTCTAATATATGGAAGAATTTAATTTAAAACTATACCAACAAAATGTGACGAAATGAAGTTTTTCAAAAAAATGCTTTTTAAGTAAAAACTATTTTTATACCAATTTAAAGAATAAAACTAATTAAAATCATCATAATTAGATTATTAATAATCAAAATGAACAAATTAAATTTAAAAATATATATAAAATAAAATTTTACTTTGTAAATAATTTACAAAAAATATTATTTTCAATAAAAATATGAATTTTCCACTATTCAATGAAAAATCAAAATTTTTAGAAAATTTTAAAAAATTTACCCTAAGATAATTTTGATAGTATTATTTCAAAAATTATTCTAATTTTATAAAACTAATTTTATAAATGTTTCATAAGTTAATAACAATATTCTCTCATAAAAAGCAACAAAAATCATTTTTTATAAAATTGAATTTCAATAGAATAAATTGACTTTACTAAATATTGAGTGATTATTTAATAAGAATTTATAAACGTATTTTAATTTTATAGGAACTTTATATATGTTTCATAATTTTATTAATGATATTCATATCCACCAATAAAAAATTTTGATATAATGAACACATATAAAAAATAATTTTTATAGTATATATGAGTTAGATTAAAGTTTGGTGTTGTGTGTTATGAAGGATATCAAGAAATGTATTATTCTTAAAAATAATTCTATTAAATTATCCCCACTTTAATATATTTCATGCTCTCAATTTAAAATTGAAACTAGTAATCTAGGGTTTAACATTTTAAAATATTTTTAAAAAAAATCCTACATCGTCAAAATGTCTAATTAAACTTGTTCTTGAAAATAGAGAAAGGAAAATATGAGGACAATATTGAATAATAAAAAAATATTTTTCCAACTATGGAAACATTAATTGGAATTTAAAATATGGACATGGAAAAAAAATGTAATTTCCAAATAATTATGGGCAGTGTCAGAGTTCACTGATCACAATAAAGTGAATGTTTATTATAAAGTTAACAACCACAAATACATTAACTGAATAGATATGAAAAAGGTCATAGATTCATCAAGAAATGAATTTAATATGATAATATATTTGTTTCATAATCTTTTTCCAATATATGAAAAATTCCTTTACCATATAGACTAATAACATAATGAAATATAATTACTTAACATGTATTATTTCATTATTTAATCAATTTCAACCACAATCTCGTCTTTTTATCCAAATGATGAGAATATAAAATGAAATTTTCATTCCTTGATCACTAAAATAAACTTATAATATATAACATAGTCCACAATAGTATAAGAATCTATTATCCATATATTTAATAAAACCAAAACAAAAATCGATAGAATACAGTAAGATAATATCTAAATCATTAAACATTCTTATCAAGAAATATTACATTATTCTCCAAAATTTAACAATAACACCAAATCTCCAACATAGATCATTTCAGAAATTAATATCACTATGTACTAATTAAATATAAAAATATCTACATTAAATAATGTTTTAACCTTAAAGTTTATATCACACCATTTATCTTACCTCTCCAAAATGTAATTGAATTATTCAGAAATAATCCTTTACATTAAACCTAAGGGTTACATATACCTTAACTCAATAATGTATCTCCTAAAACATCATTCATCACATAAAAATACCCTCACATAAAACCTCAAAATGTTTAGTATACACCTTTAAACTTATGGTCATCCATAAACCATTAAACCCTTTATGTAATCCAAAAATCTTTAGTTAAACTCAAATTATAACATAATAATCTCAAAAAGGATATTTAAACCTTTCCTCTAATGCCAACTATAATAGCCCCAGGCCCATACTCCTAGATCCTATGCTAAAAACAATATTTTTAAGTCTCTGGATTTTATATCAATAAATATGACCCAATTTTCACCTTTCAAAACACATAACATCAAAATAGAAATATGGGATCACTTACATTCTAATGGATATTTATGGTTACAGATTTATAAAATTAATATAAAATCTTATATCAAAAATACCCATAGCTTCAAGTTGGTATTTTCCTGCTGTACCGATCTTTTCTTATGCAATTTTAATCCTTAAACATATTGCATAAAATTATTCATATAAGAAATATTTCAATACAAAAATAATTTAATATAATTCTTAATATCCTAGGGAAAAGAAAACATAAGACGGCTATATTTAAATTCTTAGTAAGGGTAAAAATAAGAATTAATAATTTAATGTCATCCTTGAGAATAAGATGAGAATAAAGTTATGATGGCATAATCAAAATATGTGAACATAATATAATTGAATTAATACAAAAAAACATGGGTCTTTAAACATGTGACATGGAGTAAATATTTAACAAAGTCAAGAGTTATGGTAATCAATAATCATGAGATATGTTATGGTAATATTAATCAAAGAAAACATTTACAACTCAAAGCAATCATAAAAAATGCGTTGTTATATTGGAACACTATCTTTATAGAACCCTTTCAAAAACCCTTCAATATGGGATAACTATATTTGGTTAATACCCATAATCTATTAGGACTATCCTATTAATTGGAAAGATATTTCATCAATTAGGAGTTACTTATAATCAATCAACTTCATCATCATTACCCAATGCATTGAAGACCTGTAATGGGGCGCACAAATCATATAAGTTATATCAGGATCACTCATCCATATAATTTATGTTAGGATCACCCGTAATCATCAATAATATCCAAGTACTTTACAATGATCAAAATAATTAAAATATTTCATTTTTCAATATAATAATAAACATTGTTCTTTCATTGCTTGATTTAGCTTTGTAAAAGATATAGGTTCCATGAAAATCTCATTGAAACAATCATAATTCATCCAAATAAAAAATATGGATGATATCATAATATAATAATCATAGTTATTTATAGGAATCATTAAATTAAAAATACATACGAGACATTATCCTTTAAAATAACAATTAAAACATTTCTTTGGAAACATGGGAAAATACCCTATTCATTGAGTAATATTTTATAAAAATTTTAAAAAGTTCAGGAAAATGTTATTCAATGAAAATAATAATGGATATATATAAAGTATTCATCTAAGAAAATAATAGTTATTATGGTATTAAAATAAATTCATGTCATAAATAATAAAATCAAACATTCTTTCATATATTTATAAAAATTTAAAAATGACTTTTTCGGAAAACATTTAAAATATTACTGTTAAAACCTTTTTTAAAGAAGTTAAAAGAACATATAAAATAATTTTTTAAAAATTATTTATTTTTATAAATTATAAATATTGAAAAAATTTAGATTTTTTTTGAAAACATAGATATGTAAGAGAGAGATTTATAATATGAAAGAAGGTACACGATCAGTTCCACTTACAAACAACTTTCTTGGTGATTATTTAATTAATAATGGGGAAAATGTAATATAAAAATATAAAACAGATTAAAAAATATATTATAATAAAATAGATTTGGTTCTATAAAATAATATCACTTGATTTCTCCAAAAATAACCTTGAACATAAACAACCGTGTGAAGAAATAATATTGTAATATAAATCCTTTACTTCATTTATAACATTCAAATAAAAATCAATTGAATGAAAGAATATGATATTTCTCTATAAATTTCATGAATTTCAGTGATTATTTTCAAAAATTCCATTCAAGAGGTAGTAAGTACACCATACAAGGAAATCATGGTACACAACATGAAACATGTCTCATGAAGTTTAGATTTAGGTAAAGAAAACCCTTACAAATATTATTACTTTACAAGTGATAATTGATTCATTAACTAATTATTTTAAAATATTTAAATCTAACTAAATAAATTGGAAATAAATAATAAAATAATTTATAGATTAATTCACACATAATCCTGGAATAAAAAATCCAATAATGTATAAGTATAACCTATTAAATAAAAATTGAGTTAAGAAACCTTTTACCATGTGGTAAATTTCAATTAAAAATTCCGTGGATGAAAAATAAATTTTTTATTTAAACTTATAATAACATTAAAAATTAATGAATGATTATATAAATTGTAAAATAGGAAACATATACATCATGTAAAATAGATCAGGTGTATAACATTAAAACATTCCTCAATGAAAGGAAATTGGGACGAAATCCCTTACCCTGAGAACAAACTTGCAATTCATGTCAATTAACACCGTAATAAAAAATTTATATAAATTATATTATTTATTAATAATCTTTTATATTTTTAATAACATATAATTAATCTATTTGTTTCATTTATTTTAATGAAATATTTAATTACCTAGTTAGTTAATTCCAGGGTGGTCATTTTGGGGACGTTCAGTTCAGAATTTCAAAACAAATTTGGGGTGTTGAACATATTAAAATGGGTCATTGTTTAATAATCCCAAAAATAATATTAATAATTACATAATTATCATTTATTACATATTTTATACCCTGAAAACAAACCATTAAATATGGTTACAAAAAATGAACTTCGTTATGATCATAGAGATAGTTGGTCATACGCACGCTTGAGTAACATTTCCATTTTTCAATGATTTGATGGAAATCATTTATGTATTATTTTATATTTATATAATGTTAATCATATCATAAAAAAATATAATATCTTTATATACACTTATATGTACCATCCATGTGATGATGTTATGAAAAATAAATCACATCACATTAGAGAGGTGGTAATCAGCACGTATGCACAAACGAAATTATTATTTTTCAACAAATGTAAAGTTAAAAAACTATATAATGTATTATATTTGTATAATGAAAATTATTTCATTAATTTCATATATACATATATACTAAATCTATCATTATAACCATCTCTAAGATCTAGTGATGGAAAAATAATTTCATCGGTTTGTGAGGTGGTAGTCCACCATACATATGAACATCAGTTGAATTTCCCTTATGATGAAAGAGGAAAAGTATGTGAGTTATTAAATTAACATAGAAAAATAATTTTAGATGAAAGTTAATGGTGTTATTATTTTATCATGTTTTAAGGATAATTTAAGGTGGTAGAAGAATAAATAATATTAAAAAAGTGGGAAAACGAAATGCCACTTCTTTAGAAAACCTCGTCTTCGTGACACCTTAAGCCATCTAAGGTTTCATGTATGAAAAAAATATAACACTATCTTCTGGATTTATTTTTGAAGGTATTTGGGTAGTTATTGACCAATAAATGTCTCTTTATATGTGTATAGAATAGGGGAGGGTTACCCTTTTATAATGGGGGGAGGGTCATTCAAATAATTTCATAAGGTATTAAATTAATATAAATTAATATCAATTTTAAAGTCGATATAAATTGATATAATTATAAGATAATATGATTAGGATTATAAATCCTCTCATAAAATAAAATTTTTAAATTTTTATGTGATTTTTTCACCATTTTAATTTTGTTTAACCCTATTTTGATCCTTTTGATGATTATTGTGATAACAAAGTTTTTTATTATTTTGCAAGTCAAGATAGTTACCATAAATGTAAAATTTCCCCATAAATGGACCATTTGTTATATTTAAAACCATATCATATTCACTATAAAAAATATAATATTTCAAATAATTTTAAATCAATTAATAGAAAATTATTTATTATAAAATATTATTAATTTCACTCTTTAAAATACAAGAAATATTATAATATAATATCTTTCTAAATCATGATAATGTATCCAAAATGATATATATTAAATTAAAAGTATGATATATTATTAATATATTAATCCAATCAAATTTATATGGTTTAGGTATCATTTTTAACCATATCATTTAGTTTAACCCCTCGGTTAACCAATGTTAACCATAACTATGGTAATTCCTTTTTAAATATTAATGGATTCTAATTTAACTTATAATATGAAAATTGGATCATAAATGGACATGGTATGAAATATTCATAAAATTATAATTTTAATTGTCAAATATCAATATTTTTTTAATTTTTAAATAATGAAATAAATATTATTTAACATAAGATATCATTTATACCATTTTTGAAACACTTCAAACAATTTTACTTTGAAAAAAACATCATAGAAATATAATAAAAATAAAATATTTTAATATATATATATATAACAGGTTATATGTATCTATAAAATTTACTAGACACATTAACTTACTCATTAAAAATTACATTTAGAGTTTTTAAAATCATTTACTTGAATATTCTACTCGCTTCATGAGCACTAAGTCAGTGTTGCATAAGAATTTAAGATAATTATTTCATTACTAAAAATTCTAAATAAACTACCATTATAAAAAAATTATTTATATTAAAAATAACCATTTATAATGTAAAATATTGTTTTAATTAGAGTCAAAAAATATTATAGTTATGAAAAGTAAGAAAGTGACATTTTTGGATTTATCTTTTACTTAAACATTCTAATGGTTAAAATAAAAAATGTGTGTCTCCAATTGTCAATTTTTTTAAAATTGGATGGAAATATAAAAACCCCACTCATCCAATTGGAAAAAAAAATTGCATTTCTTAGTCCTTATCATATTAATCTTAACCTTAATTATCCAATTTACCCTTATCGAGGTGACAATAATTTACTAAGGTTACTATTCTTCATGACCAAAATTAAAAGGGAACTATTTAAAAATTTAGAATTCCTCATTCCAGAAAGATAATTCAATTTTCAAGATTCAATTCACAGAATTTACTTAATTTAATTTAAAATTATAACTACAAAAAGCATTGAGAGGTAGTTTTTCAGAAAAATTCCATTTAAGAACTACATTTTATTATTCAAAATTCAAATATAAAATTAATTACAATCACAATATTTAGGTTATTTTTTATGAAAATAAAATAATAATGTTTTAAAACAAATATAAAATAGAATATAAATTTTTGAATACATTAAAATAAAATGTATGTTTCAATAAAATTACTATTTCTTGCTATTTTTTGAAAACGACACTTTTAAAGAAAATTATCAAAATTTCACCCTAAGATAATTATCACATCATAATTTTAAATATGAAGATAAATTTATCTGATAAATTTTATAAATGTTTTATAAATTAATTATAATATTCTCTAAAAAATAATAAAAAACATTTATGAAGGAAATTTATTGTTTAAGAATAAAATGAATTTACTAAAAAAATTAGTGCTTATTTCCAAATAATTAATCAACACATTTTCAATGAGTAACACTTCTTTTATTAATTTTATAGTGTGTTTATTCCTATTAAAACCCACCAAATCAACAACTAGGTTATAAATTTCACATCTAAATAACATTATTTTTATATTATATCCAAATTTTCTTAATGCTCGGTGTTATGTAATAATAAAACTATAAAGAATAGTATTATTTAAAAACATATTGTGTTGCAACTGATCATTCTACGTAAAATCATGGCATTTCATGGTTAGAGCTGTTAATGGGTTTGCAATCTATGAGAAATTTGATACAAAGCTTCGGTAGTACCCCACATTAATAAGAAAGCTACAAACCTCTACCACATTCTTGGGTGCTACTAAAGAAACAAACACCTTGATCTTTGAGGGGTATATAGCCACACCCGGCTGAGAAACCATGTTCCGAAGGAAATGCACCTTTCATGTCTAGAAGATATACTTGGATAACATTCCATAGAGCTGTTTCCATACAAGAACTTACATAAAAACTCTATGATGATCGGCATGTTTCTACTCCAACATTGAGTAAATCAATATTTTGTCGATGATAAAAATATATGAACTAGTCTACGAATTAATAAAACATGGAGTTCGTGATCCCCATCAACAAAGCTAATGCATTCATGATATATAATAACATAAAAACAATCATGGAGTTACCATACCTACATTTAAAGGTAGACTTTAAGATATGTTCCTCCTTCACCATCTACTAGTGATGCTTGTATTGTCGTTTTATCCTAGAAAACCAACTGGACCCCCTCAAATTTTCAAAGGTCCATAAATACACAGAATGGGGTCATTATTTTTTATCATCACCAAATTCAAATTTTGGTACACTATACACAAAATTAGTCCACAGTTCACCTTCTTATTGAGAAACTCTTGAGAACCCTTAACTGATACACTAGTCTAGATGAATACCTTATACATCATATCATCTATTCGAATCCTCAACTCCCACAACTCAAAAGTTATCATCCCATAAGTTTCCATCAAAATTAGATAAGCACTGGTTTGTTAGCCTGTCATGAACTCAACATCACATTGACAGGGTGAAACCATAACCTCTCTAGAAAAAATATCCAAAAACTCATTAACAACCATGGTATCCTAATCTATCATGGCATCTATTGATTCCTTAGACAACTCGACCACAGTGTCAAGACATCAATCCATATATCTACCACCATACGGTCAACTCCACTCAACAATGAAAACTGAATTATCGCTATCTCTATCCAATAAGATGAATATCCTCCAAAATAAGTTGATATTATAACATACATAATACAACCAATCAATGTATTGAATGAAATAGTATGGCTACATTTGTAGAAATAAAATATATCCACACGACTAATCTATCCCAATCAAAAATCTCACCCTCGTAATACATCAAACAAGCTGGTTGCCTTCAACTAGTGTAGACAATGCTAGGGGAATGGTAATCCTCTCTATATCTAGTCCTAAATCATGGACTTGATCAGGTGAAACATTGGAGTATGGATATCTTGAATCAAAAAAAATAAAAACAAGTGTAGATCATAAGCAGATCATACCTCGAACAACCCCTAACCACTTTGCCATTGTTGTCGCCACTACATTAAACTGACCACACCCATATCAAGTGCCTCTCTACTAATGGACACCTCCATGTTTATCCTCAAGTAAGGGTCCCTAAAGATGAAGAACAACCTACGGTCTACATATGCATACTCCATCTCTCTAAAACATTTCATTATCCTAGTTCTCATACTTCTAAAATAACCTCACTAGAAGATGCTACTGGGGATGAAACTGAACCACACTGACTCCACTATATTTTACTCTGGGAACCATTGGGAACTGATTTTGATGATGGCCACAATCCCGATGAACTAATCATACAAGACAAGGGATTTCTAAGAAATTATGAAATCAATTGGCCCCAAAAGGCCAGAAATAAAGCTACTGAAGTCATCTCTATTTTGGTTGAAAACATGATGGACCTGGTTCCTAAAACCAATCACTAAAAACTCAACATCTTGAGAAACCCTTATCATTTCCACATCATGGTAATCATCCTATTCATTTCATATACTCAATTAATTATTCCTTATTCTGAACATCCATGTACTTTGGTAATTTAAATGGAGTAACTGCATACTATATGTAATGACGGAGCACCTCCTCAAGACTTCATGCTCTTGAATCCTCCGTAGGAAAATGGTTAGGATCCCCAAATATCATACATACATAATCCCTTGATGATGATATGTAATCTCCCACCTTTTTAATAACATAGTGGTAAATGATGAAACATATACATGAAACTCATTCTTAATGTAAACCCATGAAACATATTTTTTCTTTTGATCACCATGATAAAACATCCACCACTTACACACAACTCCTTGTATCTGACTAACTGCCAAAGGGACCCAAAACTCTATTGAGTCCTAAATTAAACTGAAAGAAATATCGATATCCTTTTATCATATCTCAATCTCTATATCTAATACACTCCCCATATACTTCCCCAAATCCTTCCACTAATATATGTTGAACGTTTTCTATCACTAATCACCCTCCTAAACCAGTTCAAAACTTCGGTGATCAACTCGGAAAGTCTACTAAATCTATACCACCATATCCAAATGAATACAATGAATAAGATTAGTATATGAAAGGGAAACTTGGCTTTCATAATCTAGGTAGTTTGGAATATTATTAAGATTTACTTAGTTATTTTTATCCTTTGCAGAACAACCTAATTAAAATAAGATAATGGTTAATTATTTTTCATATACCTCTCTTAGTTCTCTAACTTGAAAGTGGAACCACCACATTTTGTCATTTAGTAGGCTCAGTTTACTTACATCAAATCATGGGGGGCCTAAAATCCCATTCCCAAGCTAGTCTCACCTTACCTATAGCATGCACCAAGATCAAAGGAATTTGTTTCCATACTAACATATGAAATCCTCATTGTGCCTAACTATGAAATCCTAACTATCCCTCAACCAAATCCTTTGATACTTCTATTTTAAGACCCCTCCCTCAAAATTTACCTCTCCTAGGTCAGTAATAAAGTAAGGGAGATAATGTCCCTCAAGTCCCACCTCCAATAGACCCTATGTTGGAAATAAGCATTGAGGGTATAACAATATCACTTATTGGAGGTATTACCCAATATAATATAAGATTTGTAGATAGGATATAAATTATATAAAAACTCCATGAAATAATAAAAAATGATGTGACCAAAAACCATACTACAATACATATATAAAATAAACAGAAATAATGTACCAAAAGAAAATTCATATAGTATTGACTTAGCAACAACTTCAATGGTCCAAGCTAGTAATGCACAGAACAGTCCACACAATCCTCCTAATGACATAAAAATAGTTTTTATCTATTTTTTGGTAAGAATGAAAGTATAACTACTAAGATATTCAATTTCAATCATGTAAATGTGAAATAAACACACTAATATGCCAGTGAGAAAACAATAGGACAAATACCACATAAATAGGTCAACTAACCAAAATCATCCTCACTTGGGCTCGCTCATCAAATAACATAGTCAGGTACAGAAACATAATAAGAATTATGATGATAAAATCATTACCTACACCATTATCCCACTAATTTTATTATCTCACACCCCATCATTGTAAATCTTGGCACTCCCATATCTTCCATAAAAAATCCTACCTGAAGACACCTAGGCTATCACATCACATCACATCACATCTCTTATCATGCACAGACACCTAGTCCATAAAATCACATCACTTCATATCTCTCCCATATACACATGGACCATAACATCACATTACATCTCTCCCACATAAACATAGTCCATCAAACTACATCACATCTATAACCCTCGACATGAAAATTTGGTATTGTGAACATGAATAACATCAACCTAATTCCCTCATCCTACCATAATCATCAACACCATTCTCTTTTCACTTATTTCCATCACAATATATGCATATCAATGTCACTAATAAGATATTAAGGTGAATAAAGGGTATCCATTCATATATCATCACCATTGAGATGTTGGGAAAACGCCCCCAAAACATTTGGTTGTCAGTACAAAGATCTCAACATGGGTAAGGTGAATATACAAATCACAAAGAGCATACAGGGTATAAATATATATAATTATATATATATATATACTTATATATATAATTATATATATACTTATATATATTTATATATATAATTATATATATACTTATATATATTTGTGTGCTTCTGAAGATACACACAATCCCAACCAATGGGTTCACAACAAAATAAATGTCCCAACCCACAACATCACCACCATCCTTAAAATATCCACTAGTTTCACTACCACATTTAAATTGACAACACCACAAACAAGGCACAAGACACATTCCACACATTCTATTCAAATTAAGAAAAAAAAATCCAATTTATATAATTCCCACTTCCACCAACACTATAAAATAAGGTACTAGACACATTACACACTTTCTATTAAAATTAAGAAAAACCAAGACAATTTCTATAATTCCAACTACCACCAATTTAATTAAATATCCCATTAATTTCATTATTTCAACCTGTTCATTTCTCATTTATCAAAAAACACATTTAAAAAAACATGCCATTATTATTTCAAGAAATCATTAACTATTTATACCCATTCCATTTAAATTTATCATTTTCAAGTTAATTCCATTACTACTTATACATCTATTATAGAACAACACATCACATCAAACGATCATCCTCATTAAAACAAGCCCCTATATTTCCACTATTTTACATTACAACCACTTATCATCATAATCACCACATCAAAACTGATTCCCATATCACAAACACCATTTAACAAATCCACACATTAATGCCACACATCACCTTTACACATAAAAACCCTACATCATAACCACACATCATAACTACGTAACATCATATCTGACCCCCCATATCATAAACAGATGTCACAAAACGTTTCACATAATTCAAATATTTTTTATTTAGAAAGGGGTTTCTCATTACATTCACTTATTTATTTCAAGGAAATTCAAAAAAAATCCACAATTTCATGTGAACCAATTTAAATTCCAGATATAAGTGTATATCTATTTTCATTCAAGGAGATAAAAACTAATCACATAATAAGGGTTCCACAGTACTTAAATTCTCATGGAGAACAAATCCATTAAACCCCATGATTTTCAATAAGGCATGAAACCTGTACAATCACAATATCAAGTAATATCAAATCCATAAAACAAGTAATTTCATTCCCCTTTACATTTCAATTTTCAGATTACAAATTCATTATATTTTTTAGGTTGATGCATAAAATCTTCCCAAATATAAACAAAATCATGAGCCCTCATGCATGATATAACTAGATGAGAAATGAAGGATCCCATACTAAAATCAATGCTTTCTGATTTGATTCATAAGGTTGGATTAAGATAAAGTATATAATTGAGCACTACAATGAGGGGGAACAACCATACCATCATAGAAACCAATAACCACATCATTAACTTATAAAATCATAATTGAAACCAATTATTATCCAATAGAAAATCATTCAATATTATAAAATGGGGAAAAATAAGGGGATATAAGAGAATAAACACACCTAAAACCTTAATTAATTAATCTCCCAATATAAATATTTAATACCACTTAAAGGGTCATAAAAGACCATACTAGGATGCATTTGGGCGGCCCAATAAATGAGATAAAATATGGTAGAATTATATGGTTCAAGGGGATTTTAAAATTTATAAGTGGTCTGTAATATATAATACCACATCACTGCCCTACCACTACCTTTTATAACTAATGAAAATGGGGTGGACCATGAAATAGTGAAGGATACTATGCCACAACGGTGCTCATCCAAGTGGTTCTAAGAAACATGATTATCTTGGTGCCATATATCTGATAAAATAAGATAAGGGGCATGGAACAACCAAGACAACTATGATACAAACCCCCACAATGGTACGAGTGATATTTTGTAGCCCAGGTCCATGTCACAACTTCCCTAAAAATGGAGGTATCATAAAAAATCTCCCTCAATCCCCTACAATATAGAAAACTCCACCATAATGTATATAATAGAGGGCTACACATCCACAATGCTCCAAAGAGCTACTATACAAAAATTGAATAAATCATTGAAAACTCATCCCCTGAGCCATGATGTTGCAACTGACCTCCCCACACCATAGCAGAAAACCTAATATTACTTCCTAAGTCTCCATGATAACAAACTCCAGTTACCTGGATTTACCGATTAAAACCTCCATCTTCCCTCTAAACTACTAGAAACATCCTTTAGGGACCTATGGCACCAAAATTACATCAAAGTAACGAGTCATAAGGTCCTAACCATTTAAACAAATTTTTATAGTTTTATCAAGACATCATTTCTATTATTTTAATGAAAATATTTTTCCTTTTCACTAGAATATCCAAGAAACATGACATTCATAATCCAATGGTGACTTCTATGTAGATTTCATAAAATAATGAGAGGCTAATAAAATTAATTTATTATAAAATTATTGACAATCAATATAAATAATTAAATATATTATTTTATTCTCAGAGAAAAATGGTATCCATCTAACTATCTCACTATATTTATGATCCATTATGGAGAAATATATTCTCTTAATTGGTGTTAACTTCTAAGAATGGTACATGTGATTTTTCATGGTACTATACAAAGAGTGGATGTTTTATATATTGGAGTCCCTTGTTTTTATTGACTCCTATATAAATAATGGTAGGGGAGAAAAACATTCAAAAGATGTTGATAATTCATTGTATTTATAATCCATTATGTTATCATCCATTACAAGTGATCTGTAGAGGCTTCATGAATACATGGATGAAAACACCATGTTTTATCTTCGCCATGATCTCAATCAAGAGAAATAAATATAAGAGGGGTATGAAATCACTAAGAAAATATTTAAATTTAATACAGGATATGGATTTCTAGCTGAAACTCATAGAGTTAATATGATTGATTACATTCATAATTTAGAGATTTAAAGATTCTAAATTCCCATTTAATTGTGTAAAGACAATGTACTTACCCAACATCATCCAATGTTCTAAGATTTTATTTTGAATATAAATTTGAATGAAAAAGAGAATATTCCCCTAGATATTGGATCTATAATTTTCTAAGAAAATAAATACATAGAGCATGAAAAATATTCCATCAATATGTTAAATAATAAAAAATGTAATTTGAGAAATTCAAAGATAAATTTTAAGTCTTAGGTACCTTCCCAACAACCATCCAAGAAGAGAAATATATTTAGATTGGCTAAATAGAGAGATGAAATGTGTTTTTATTGTGTCATGAAAGGACACTACAATAAGAACCATTCATTAGTAAATAATTAAGGGGAATCTCTAAAAAACTTTTTCATTGAAATTTTTTTATTTTTAATTTTTTTATTAGATATATATTTTGGTTCTCACATTTCTATCTAAATATTGGAACCAAGTAGATTCCAAGACGTTATCATAGGTGAGGTGGATCTTAAATAATCCATTGGAGGGAGATTAGTTATGTTTTCAATAAGAGACTACAATCTTACAAGGCTTACTAGTTGTTTTCTAGTATTAAATAATCATTATCATGTTCCTATTTTAACTGAGAACATAATTTCTGTGGCTAATTTATCCATGATTGGATTATTTCACATTTAAAAAATAAAATTTTATACTTTTATAATCATAACATATGCTATGGGATAAAAGTTTTAAATATGGTGTTTATATACTAGAATATGATAATCTTGTATAGGTAAAATTTACCTAATCAATTTCCCAAGACTCATATCACAATCAGTTCTAGTATCACTGAATTGGTAAAGTAAATGAGTTATTTTAAACAAAATTATTTCAAGAATGATATTAAATTCTTTTAAGTTAATATCATTTCATATATTTCATGCTTATTCACAAATTAACGTGACCACTACAATATTTAGTGTTAATGGTGAATGAACTCCAGGTATTATAGAATTAGTATATATATATATATATATGTTTGTGGTCCTTTTTTAGAATAAACTATAGTTTAATATTCATACTTCATAAATTTTACCGATGAATTTATTAGATATAGATATATCTACATAATGAGTTATAAGTTTGATTTCATTGAAAAAATTAAAAAATACAATATTGAAGTAGAAAATCATCTTGGAAAGAATATAATGAAATTCTACTCCAGACGATTTGGGGAGCATTTTAAAAAACAATTAATAGATTATATTAATTATATTGAGATATTATATCTACTCACCCCCGTGTACACCTTATTGGAATGGTGTTAGTGAAATTAAGAATCATAACCATTATGAAATGGGGACATTGATGATGATTCATGTAGGTATTCCATTATCCTTTTACATATATACATTATAATCCGAAAAACACACTCACTAAATTGAGTGGAAACTAAATTAGAAATTTGAATTTCATTTTATTTATGCAATGGAAAAAATCAATTTTGTCACATTTACATGTGTGGGGATACAGAGAATTTTTTAATTCTATTTCTAGAAAGAATTATATCATTACAAATTATTATGTTTATATTTATAGGATACCCAAAAGAAAAAAATGGTATATTGTCTATATGATCACATATATAATGTTTTAATAGTGGTATGACACTCCATATACATATAAAGAGAGGTAATTCTGAGAAGATATAGTTGGGGAAATTATGTTTAATATCATGATAAACAAGAACTAGGAAAGGAATTAATTCTACAAGACATGGTGTAAAAAAATTCTCTAGTGACACAAGTATTAAGTAGGATTGGTAAAGAGGTAAGGGAACTAGAGAGATAATATTTTCAAGACATGGAAGAAATTAATAAATTATTAGCTAAAAATAATGAACCTTTCGGATATAAGGAAGAATCAAACAACTCATAAGATTCATAGTGGAAAGAATCTATGAATTTTGAAAATAATTCCACGTTCTAAAACTAAGTTTTTGTTTTAGTAGACCCTATAGTTGTTGTAAATTCTTTTGGGTAAAAATGGGTACTTGAGAAGAAAATATTCATGGATGGTAAGTTTAATACCTTTATAGAATTATTGGTTTTTAAAGGGTTTAATAAAGTCCATGTAATATAAAATGAAAAAACAAGTTCACCAATATCTAAGATAAAATAGATTATAATTATGCAGTCTATAATAGTATACCATGATTGGGAGATTTATAAACATGATGTTAGGACACCCTTTATAAATTAAAACCTTATAGAACATGTATATAGGACATGAATAGATTGGGTTGTGACACCAAAAGATATTAATAATGTGGGAATGTTTTATAGATCCATTTATGGGTAGAAGTAATCATCAAGATCATAAAAAATTTGTTTTGATAAATTTGTTAGAGAATTAGGTTTCTTAATGAATTAATATGATAAATGTATATCAAATAGTTTTAATGATACTATTACTGTTTTCCTAATAGTATATATTGATGATATATTATTGATGGGAAATGATATACTAGTATTGTAGTCTATTAAAAAATGGATAAACAAATTCTTCTCTAAGAAAGACATAGGATGTTACATGATGACGTGAGTATGGTGGTTTGGGTTGGGATTTTTAAAAATGGTATTTGATGGTGATTTTTACATATTTTTTCTTCTCTTACCTCACATTAGGAAAAGTTAGACAATAGATAGGATGTTTGGGAATTAAGTGGCGGAACAATTCTAGTGCATGGTGAGAAATTTTTATTGGACCTCTGAGTTTTCATAAATTTAGAAATATTGTTTCTTTTATTATTATTGCCCAAATTCACCTTAGGTGATGAAAAAGATGTGGATATTTTATATATGACATTTCATGTATGTTACTACACCATGACTAAGCAGGTAGGTTCACATGTCACGTATATACCTATTTTGATGAATGGAAGTTCATTAATTGTATTCTTCAATTTGTGTTAGCTATTAAAATGAGTTTCTCTTTGTGTGATATATTTGTGTTTCCCTGCTATTTTTATATATATATATATATTTCATTAATTAATTTAAATGAGCATGTTTTTGGGTTAGTATATATCTATGATGACTATGACTAACATTCATGAACATAGATAGGGTTACTGTAAGGAGTTTTATGCCAAGGGTTGTGGGTAGAATCCTAAGAGAAACATATGTGATCCCATAGAATGGTTGGTAAATTTTTATATTATTAATGTTCCTTCTAATGTAGAATGTGTAGACTCACATATGTTTGGTGGGACCACAAGCCAACTAGCCTTCTCCTGGTCATATTCCCATACCTTCCCTAAGGGAATAGGCAATGGTTCCTTACCGATCACCAGTGAAATCTATGGTAGATTATGTTAAGGATTCCCATATCCATCATCCCCATTACTTTAGGAAACTGGTGGACCATAAGATGTTAAATCTGGTAGCGTTAATGCATCATGAACCCAAAAATAATTGGTGGGGAGTTATGGGTTAGGCTAGTTGGTGAGAGGAACTCTCATGGTAGGCCTTCAAGGACTTGTTTTGTAAGGAATTCATCCTCAAAGAACTGAAGTTTGACTAAAAATAGGAGTTTATTGAGCTGTAATAGAAACCCATGGAAGAATCATCATTCTCATCTCATTTTACATATATCCTCCATTTTTATCCACTTTATCCCAGTAATGAGGCCTATATGTCCAATAAATTCATAATTAGACTATGGAATAACCATAGAACATAGGAATTTAGATTTTAACTAACTTCATAACTAAGGATTTTGAAGAAGGTCCTAACCATTTATAGGATTCTATAGGATAGATAAACATTTGACTTTTTCCTACCATTCACTACTCATATGGGTGGAACTTCTACTACTGACATGAGTGCCTCTTCTGATGGAAGGAAGCAGAAGGATATGGACATGTAGCGTAATAATGAAATACATGTGTAGCATATTATTGTCTCATCGGTTCCATTGGGTGGAGACACACAGTGTTTTAACTATAGTAAGTTTTTACACTACAATTGATTATACCCAACACCCCAAATTTAGTGATAGAAATGTAACCGGGAAAGACATATCCTATAGTTCCAAACTATAGTTTAGGATATAAGGTGGAGAAATCCATGGATAGAGAATGGGATGTCAGGATGATGATCTTAGTAGTATACCTAGACTATTCATTCACCTCAAGGATAGGGTAACGGGGATGAGGTAGGTCTTGTTTACTCCATGGATCAGACACTAGAAGGTGTTTGGGAGGGGATATCTATAGTTTGAGGTATTGTATTGGTCACATATACTATTTATAGTAATTTTTTTATATCAAAACGTCCCATTCTTTTAAATATACACAATTAGTTTCCATGATTTCGCAAAAATTAAATTTTTACTCTGATTTTGTCTCCCTTTATACACCAGTAGGCATGAAAATTGATAATATTCAGCAATTCCTATAGTTCCCTATAGTTTTCATTGGTTATGGGAAACTGTTGTAGTTTATGATACTAGAGATAAAGAAATTATATGTAATTATTAGAAGGGACAGTCTTACTAGATTCCAAGATCACATAGACTCCTATTAGATAATGGTTTCATTAACTTCATTAAAGGGAGATAAGTACTTGATGAATAGAGAGTGAGAACTCTGAGGAGGCAGAGTTAGACAACACTTAAGTCATATTTGCTTTTATAATGGGCTTGGATATTTTTAATGAATCATTGGAATCCCCTCATCTTTCCCTACAATCATGGATCATTGTCTGAACATATTTCTAGATAACTTCTATGGATTCCCTCATGATAGATGAGTTGATTTTGAGTTTGACATCATACTAGTTTCACAGCCCATTTTGATACCCCCCATATCATATAACCCTAACTGAACTGAAGCATCTCACATCATAACTAGATGAATATGATTGGAATGGATTTATCAATCTGATTAATTCATTATGGTGTGCTCTTATGTTATTCTCCATAAAGGTGAATGGTATTATTAAACTATGTGTTCATTTCTATGAGTTAAACCAGGTGATACTGAAGAACTAATATCCCTTTCAAAGGATCAATGATCTTTTTGATCAACTATGAGGAGCTCGATGATTCTCGAAGATTTATCTTCAATAAGGTTATCACTAGTTACAAGATAGAGTGGTGGATATTCCAAATATGGTGTTTTGGGGAAGGTGTGAATTTTATGAGTACTTGGTGATATCATTTCGGATAATGAACAGATTGGAAATATTCATGACCCTGATGAAAAAGATATTACACCCATAATAGGACTTGTTCATCACAGTTTTTGTTTAGGATATTCTCATATGCTCATCGACACCATAGGGACATGATAGACACCTACATATAGAACTATGTATACTTTGATAATTCCATCTTTACACCAAGTTATCAAAGTGTGACTTCTATATTATAGAGGTAATGTTAATAGGAAACGTAGTGTATGGTATCAGTGTATCCATACACCCTAAGAAACATAAGGTAGTAATAACCTATATAAAACCTTGTAATGTGTTTGAGAATAGAAGCTTTATAGATTTATTGGGGTATTATTAAAGGTTTGTCCAGGATTTTACCTGACTACCAGCACCCATGACGATGTTGATTAAGAAGGAAGTGAAGTTCCAATGGTTGGACCAATGTCAATATGTTTTCCTTGAGATGCATCGAATATTGAAAAAATAACACTAGTACTGACACTCCCTATGAATGATATTGGTTATGCAGTGTATGGTGATGAATTAGGCATTGTTCTAGTAGTGGAACTATTATAGAGAAAAAAGGTAGTAGTATATGGGACTCATCATCTTTGACCCCATGAGAAGAAATACCCTATGCATGACCTGGATCTGGTAGTTGTGGTTTATAATCTAATGTTTTGGAGACACTATCTATTTAGAGATAAATTTAATGTTTACATGAACCATAAGATCATTAACTACATATTCACACAGAGTGACCTGAATCTAGTATGGAGGCTTTGGTTAGAGTATCTAAAGAAAATCAATATTGATATAATGTATCCTCTTAGGAAATTTAACTTTATTGTGGATAATCTGAAAATGACCAGTTATTGAAATTACTAACATTGATAGGGGTTAATCAATGTTAGATACTTCTAAATATAATCACAACTTTTTATCCCTTTTCCACTTGACATGTTAGTATCTTGATTCTCCTATTCTATTTTTCATATCTCGTGTAAATATATAAAAGTAAGTAAAGATGGAACATGATAATTTTATAAGGTTCACTACTCAATAAGAGTATCTAGTCCATAGCATGGTATGTAAATTTCCTAAACCACTAGAAATTATTCCTTTCAATGTGGTCAAAGTAAAATAGAAATACCCTTTCACTTATAATACACTATATTCAATTAGTAGTGCATGCTTTACAACACTTGGATAGATATTTATAACACCTCTCTATAAAGTATTGTCATTTTTTATAAGTTTTTTTGTAAAAACAAATAATTCCTTCTACCAATTGAGACCACTGTTGAATGTTACAATACAAATTTTATCCTTCACATACTTCTTCTTTTCTCTATTAATTTCATAGTGGTATTCAAACGACACTCATAATTTCTTCCCATTAGAAAACATTATAGCTTCACTATATTCTTCTTATGTTATTCATAATAATAATAATATGGTGTGGACTGATGAAAAAAATTCTCCCTAACCCTAATTATGATCAACTAAATATACATTGTCCAGTAACTTCTTCTTTAGACTCTAATCTTTGACATAGAATAATATATAATAGTGTAAATTAGTATATTGATCTCTTTCTTCAACAGTGAAAAACCAAATGCACTGAAACCTCTTCCTCCACTTAATAGAATCCCAAACCTCTTTTGTGATTATTATGATAATGACATATCATATTTGATTATAATACTCACAACTATTATACCTTGAAAAATAATCAATATTTAGGTGGGAACACTCTATTATTCATGGAAACATAATAATATAAAATTGTGTAGCAGTCAGTTATTATCTTTATTTTATATTAAATACAAACACATGATTATATCTGTTCATTTCATTCCTTCCTTAGATAATCTAATATTTAATGAAACTGATTCGCATTGAACATTCAATATCTATTCATGTATGACTGATCTTGCACAAACTCATTTTATTCTCGTCAGGAATTCTTAACTCAATACATGCATGGTGTATGTGAATTTCCTATATCGATTCTTATAATTATCATTTTATGTATTTTATTTGAGTTAATATTTCATGTATGTATGTTTACTTATTCAAGTTTCATGTACACCATCTTCCAGTATGTTTATACTATATGCACTTTCTTCCTCTATTCACCTAGAATGAGTATTTGTGCACTCACCTATCAATTCATGCATGTATGTAATGTTATTTCTCTTAGAACATAAAGAAATATTCAAAAAAATTATTTTTGTTATTAATTTATAGTGTGAACTCCTCCCCCTATTACCTTCACCCAATGAACACATTTTCCACTCATCACAAAAAATAGTTTATATGAATTGAATATACTAACTTTTATATGTAATCCTGAACAAGTATGTGATATCTTATTCTTCCTCATGAATGTATGATTTTAAGTTCATGTATTTGTTTCCTCCTTAATATATTATAGAAGGCCTTTACAAAAATCCTATATAATACTAGCTTCATGTGTATACATAGAAGCTGTATTATTTCTTCTTTAGGAAAATAAATGAGGATGTATCATCTATACACTAGTTCATAGAACCAATAATCTTCAAAAATTAATAATTTGAATTTATACCAGTCAGGTCTATTTGGATCTCCTTTACATGGAATTTTTGTGGATCATCCTTTCAAACAAAACTACTTCATGGAAATCCCCTTCTTCAAAAATCATTGATGGTTCATGTGACTCTTCTTCTTCATAAAACAATAAGTCAGTAAATACTCTATTTTTTATGAAAATAAAATCTATTAAAGAATATGTGAGTTTCATCATTCACAACATCATGTATTTTGTATTTATAAGTATGATTCACTACCTCTTCTTCATTTAATCATTGAATCAAATCCCAGATTGTATTCCACGATGAAGACTGATACAAAGAGGAAATGTTCTCTTCTTTGACACCTTGAAACTATGAGTTAATAGATAATGAAATATCTTTTATTTTTATTCGAAAATGGGATTCTACATTAGTGTCATTTCCTCATGTGAATAAATTCATAAACATGTGAAACTCATTTTCTTGATCTCCCAAAGCTAAACCATGGTGCATGACTACTCAAAAGTCCACTTATGACTGTATTTTTAGTTTTTCCAAAGAATCTCTACATAAATCCTGAAAATAATGTTTCATGATTCTTTAGATCATGGTCATATCAACATTTTGACCTCATAATTATCATGGAGGCCTTGGGATTGACTAATGGTGGTTCAAACATACTCTCTGGTGAAACAAAGTGACACTATCAACTAGTTTGAGGAGGCATATGATAGTGACATTCAAAAATTCATGGTGTATTTCAAGAAATAAAGGGTGTGGGAAATCAACCAAACTGTTCAATTTGATCAAGTAGTTATCATTATATATGTAACCTTTCTAAAAACGTCAATAATGCTTCATATTTCTTGTCCCTCATCAAACTTAACATGTGGTGTCCCTCCTATATATTGGAAAATTGAAGATCACTCACCGTTCGATCTGACACTAGGGTCAGCACCCAGATACACAACACACACCTTTCCCACACATGTCACAACACATGATGTCCACAGGCTTTCCCTATGAGATTATAACCTATATATGATCTCTCCCTAGCTTGTGTTCCATGGGTCATACATACATTATTTCTCTCACCCAAACCTATCAATGAAAGACCCCATCATGCCACCATGGAATCCCATGTACAGGCTGGTATCCCATGTGCAGGATGGCTCCCATGTGGGTTGAGATCAATACCCATATATGTGGTTGAGATAGCCTAAAAAGGTGGATTTAGTTGGACACATTTTTTCCAACAATTAGAAAAATATCTTAGTCAAATATCTGATAAATTCCAAGTCCAAATATGATTTATCACGTTCTCTTTTAAATATATTCATGGCCACCTTCTTCCCTTATGCATAATAAAACTATACATGATCTTCTATTTCATCATTTAAAATCTTCTTAATACAAATATATATTTTAATGGTCTTCTAAAAATACATTGAAATAATAATTTTCATGATCATATTCATTTCATATTCTTCTTATCATTTTGTCATGTACATTCTAATGAAATATTCATCATCAAATTCATTCTTCTTCACATATTATTCATTGTTGTAAACAATGTGTCACCATTTACACATGTTATTTGAACGTAGAACAAGTTCAATAATTTTCAAAGATAATAGGATTATTATTCAAGCATGAAATCCAATGTCATTTAATAAATCTATAACAATTTTAGAGGTATCACCTTTGAAACCCAAAGAATTTAACATATGCTTCTTCAAATATCAAAGCTTAGGGTTTTAATCCAAGATCCATTCACATTGAACTTCTTCATCATATTGAGATCAATGAAATATTTATATTTAATTGATCACCATTGAAAACCAATATCAATCATTAACAACAAATACAACTCATATACAAGGTAGTATTTTCAATATCCCTATTTATATTTTTTTGAAATACATTTTATGTTCTTTCAAAATGAATGTGTCAATATTTGGATCACTATATTATATCTCCCTTTTCTGTTCCAACATTAATTTTTTTTATCTTCCCATTAATGATAAGAAATACAAATTTCATGGGAAAAGGGTATAATTTCATATATAAGAAAATTTTCTTCCCTCATTTCACTCTATGTCTACCCGAGATGTGCTTAGTGTAAAAAACAAGAGGATTTGATTTAGAAAAAAATTATTACATTACAAAATGATCATGATACCTTATAAATTGAGAACCCATATAATTTTCAGATTTGATTTTACATTTTCATTCTAGTATTAAGATAGTAAATATAATATCAAAGAATTTAATAACAATCCATGTGAAATTAATGCATTTTCTTTAACTAATAGATCAAAAAAATTCAAGTGAAATAGGTATGATAAGGGACCTTAGGGTACTTCCACATTTCTTATTACAATTATTAATTCAATTACACCCCACCCCCCTTGTAAAATGATCATTATCTTCAGTAACCTAGGATGATATATTAAGAAATACATGACATTTATAATGACAATACCTTCATGAAATTTATAGAATAAACATATTTGGTACCAATTGAAATAATAATTATAGTAACTTCTTCATTTGTCTCCCCTCAATCCAAACACTTCTTGTCATATTCATAATTTCGGATCACATCAAGAATAGATTTCATGAAATTCTAGTATGGAGAATACACTAGAATGGAACTTCAACCTCTGACTATCCAAATTGGAGAACCATTATAACTTCATCAAGTATGATCTTCAATCGAAGATAATACACCATAATATTAGTATTTGAATATAAAATGGGGAATCAATGAAGGATGGTGACTTCTTCAGCTTGGATATTAAAAATTAGCATCTCTCTTTTCTTATCAGGATCTCCCACTAATAACTTTATTCACATTCAATTACCTGAATTATAAGCACATATATAATACACAAATGTTTAAGAGAAAAAATTGGATCATCTTTTCTTCATAAATATGCAACAAGGTTGAAATGTTTTTCCCAACCATGTATTTTCATTTAATCCACTCTACACATGTTCACATATGATCTTAAATTGTGATTATGGATGTGTAGATATTATTGGTTATTCAATTTATTTATGTGGGAATATTCTTTTATCAAGGGATTTTAAATAACTTATATCTCCTGGTGAAACTTTCATTTTCTTAATTAATTCCTATTATGATGGAATAATTGTGAATAGTTTTCTAATATTATGAATATCCATATTACTTATCACACAAAGACCTTATTTATATTCATATGGAGTCGTTTACTTTACTTTTTCACTAGACTTTTCTTGTGCATGTTACATTTTTTCCCATTATTTATAAATCTTCTTTCCATATAACTAACATTTCATTAGGAACTCCGCTGCATGTTTGGAATGTCCACATGGGTTATTTTGAGTGTCACCCATCTTAGAAGTTATTTTTTATGGTGAAATTTTCTTCAACTTCATGGATTTAGAATCCAAGGTATTCTTATATTTACTTATTGGAATATTCATGGGGGAATTTTGGTTCACAAAATTCTTCTAATTTCCTCCCAAGGTAGCTTCTTCATTCTTAACAACACATTCTGGTACACTCTTCTTTTCATCTTTTGATATATGTTGAGATTAGAATGTACCAGACTTTTGACCACATTGGATGTTTCTTCTTCATCTCTAGATTTATCCCCATTTCTATAGGCTTCCATTGTGATCTTTAATTTTTAGGATTGTACAAACAATTTAATGCACAATACCCAAATCAGTTGTAGTATTGACACTGAACCAAAAATATTTATTTAGTGATATCATTTGTAACATATTTTTTTGTCTTCTTCAATATTTTTTGTTCTCTCTATGGGAAAAAAACTTATACCTTATTTTTCCTATCCACCCTAGTCATGGTGGTAGACCTTTTCTATCTTCTCTTCATCCATACTTTTTCAGAAAAAAATACAACCATTAATCTTTGTGGAAACAATTTTATAAATATTATTACAAGATAGTATAGATAGTACCTTTTTATTATCATGTACTTGTGAAAGATCATTTAATGTAGTCATGATCTTCTTATCAAATGTTAGAGATATATTGTCTATTGAATCCTCTAGCAATCATTGAATACTAGTAACCACTATCTTATTCTTTTGTGAAGTCATAATATGTTTTTTTCAAGATTTTCCAACTGAACTTTCAAATCTAGACATTTCATACCAAGGATGATTTTCTAATATTCAATCATAATCATCTTCTCTTCATAATACTTATTCATTCCAACAATTTTATCTTCACAAATCATAATTTTTTTCTAAATTAATGAGTCATGTTCCTTGATGTTCTTGGATATTTATTCAAATTATAAACCAATAACATAAGTTTTATTTTTCAATATCTCTTCATGCACAGAGATAATTTTCTCTAGTTCCTTTTAGACCCCTATTTTTCATCAAAATATTTGAGTAATTTTGAGGAAATTATTTCATGTTTCCTCTTTTTTGCTTCAAATTTTCCAACCTATATAGAGGGGTTTAAACATTATATAATTTGTTCTTGTATGTTATTCTACAAAACATCTGTGTCTCCTTATACCTAGGTGATATATTCCTACATACATTAAAACACTCCACAAATAAGGTATGCTCTTTCATTAGTAACACCATGTAGAACAGCTCTTAATCAATCAACAATTAATTCTTGAAAAGTTTTAGGATGGTCATCATTACCAATTATATTAGCATCATTATCTTTAGGATAGTTTTAAAATACAATAACACATACCTCATGATCAATAGAGGTAGGAAGGTTATCTATATAATTGGTGGAAGTTCAGTCACATACTCATTACTTTCAAACCCTATTGTCTTAATTCTTCCTACAGTGTAGAGAAACATATGCTTCCTATTCTTTAGATAAGAGGGGCATCTTATTCAACGTTATATTTTATTTCATTTTCCTAATCATCATGGTCTTAATAGATATAAAATATTCTAAACGATAACTAAATATTAAAAAAATGAACTTCATTGTTGATTTAGGAAAGAAACTAAAATCATTAAAGGAGAATAGCTTCACGGTAGATAATCCAACTGACGTGAACCAATGCTCTAATACCACATGAAAGGACCACATTAGGATATGAATAACCCTAATAGGTGGGTGAAATAATTTTGGGTAATTTTTAATCTAATTATAACTTTTTTTCTTTTAACTCATGACCTATTGGGATCTTGATTCTCTTATTCTATTTTTTGTTTCATGAAAATATATGAAGGCACGTAAATGGGGTACATAATATTTTTAAAAGGTTCGATAATTAATAAGTGTATCTAGTCATTATAATGGTATGTAAATTATCTAACCACACAAATACTATAATATAATCTATTAAATGTGGTTATAGTAAGAAGGAAATCCCATTTCACTTTTAATGTACTATAGTTAACAGACAGTGCATGTTATACATCAACTAGATGAATCTGTATACTACCACTCAAGACAGTCTTCTCCTTGTTGATAATATTATTTATAACACTAATAAAGGCTTATAATTAGTGTACTCGACCCAAGTATATCAGATTTTATACCTTTAATACATTGGCATAGGTAAAATTATAGAATCCTAAAGGACGGATTAATTTAGAAGTCTTGGAAGCCAGATTACGTACATGAACCATACATTATACTTTAAAACAAAAAATAAAACATAGAAAATCCATTGAGGGCATAATTATTCACTTAGATTAACCATTTATATCAGTAATAACACAAATCTTGGGATTTCAGGAAGAATAAAACTTAAGAGTGGGTTGAGCTCAGATTCTCTGTAAGGATTAGCATACTACACATGATATTATGAATAATCAGTATAATCATTAAGGAATTGTGTATAACTAAAACATAATCCATTCAAACATAGACTAGACAATATTATGGAAAGAATAAATAATACCATATAAAATAATCACATGATCTAGAAAACATAACCATGGAAATTCTTGTTGAAGAATAATCACATGGAATATCAATAACCAATCTCATATTGATGGATGCATAATATAGGATGTCATAAACATACCATCAATGCTTCATCCAAGACGCCATAAAAAATTGGTAAAAGCCCAAAATAGTTTATCTCATTAGATATATTGATGCATTGGGGGGATATAGCAGGCCCCAACCATCACTTACTAAGTCCAATTAATTCCTCATATAGAAACATAAACAAAATAAACATTCATATTTAAAAACTATCATATGAAATGTTAATACTTTAACCATAATCCATGAATGGTATCAAAATAGAACATCCACAGTCAAAGTGATCATAAAAACATCCATAAAATAATGTAGATTATATAAAAGAGATCAACCTTAATCAAAAAAAATATTCAACATAGGATGTCTACACATATGAAGACACACTAATAAAATCATTAGAAATATCTTGATAAAAATACACTTTTACTTAGAAATCATCTATTTAAAAGATTTTAATTCACAAAAGGATTAATTTTATTTAAAAATAAATTTTAAACTTGTGGAGGAATATTAAAAACATCAAGGAGACATTACGACCATAAAATCCACGCATTATGTATAAGTTAAAAATAAACATTCATTCCATGATTTTTTCAAAAATGTATATCATTTTGAAAAGGTAAAAAAGAATCCATTCAACCCATTTTATAAAAAGTCGAGAATGCGTAAAAGACTTAAAAAAGTGGTAGGATAATAGTAAAAATATTTTTAAGTTTTTTTTAATAAACATGTACATGGATGATAAATATTCCCTACCTGATACTTATGTATAAACAATCCTAAATAAAAATGAGATTGAAAATTAACCCTTGCCTTAGGTATGATTACCTTCATATGTGTTTGAAACTACTGTATAGTGGTTTTCAAAATATTATTAACTTATTCCAAAATAATAATATTTATTATATCATATATTATTCATTTATGACTTTATATTACCCATTTATTAATAATTCTTAGTTAAAGTATCATTTCGGGTAATAACTGATTTGTTTATTGTATGTGTTTTGACTTGTTATTCTTGATACTATTACATAGTTCATGATTTATTAACATAATAAATTCTAAAAATTATATATATATATATAGTATATATTCAGTATATAATTATATATTATATATAGATATATGAAACGGAATTCACAGTTCATCGAGATGGTAGGCCATATGTGCACATGAACGTTGTTTCTATTTTTTTAATCATATTGAAAGAAAGATGTTAAATGAAATATATGTGTATATATATATATATATATATATATTATTAAAATAGAATTATTATGTCATATATTTCATATTTATTCAGAATATAAATTTTTCTAATTGTTCTTGAATGGTTAACATAGAAGATGAATCTCATCGCATCGTGGAGACAGTAGGTCGTACGTACGCATGGGGGATAATATCATCCCCTTAATGGTAAAGTGGTAGGGAATTTGATGGTTTAATAATTATAAATAATAAATATAAATTCATATTTATTATTTATATCTATTATCTTCATCATTATATCCATAAAATGAAGTTGTGATGAATAAAAATCGCTACATTGTGGTGACTGAAAGGTGTACATACAAATGAATGGTGATATTGTTTTTCGCAGGATAGATAGAAGGAGTAATACAGTTTTACTATAATAATAATATCATATCATCATATATAAGACAATTTACTAAATATTTTTTTTGTGGAAACAATCTATTAAGAGGAAGTATAAGAATAATTTAACTTAAATGAATTTGTAAAACAATTACATCTTCTCCTGTGGACTTCCTTTAGATATCCTCTTTGCAAAACTAGGGTAGGTATTTTTAGAAGATGAGGTACTCTAGATCATAAATAAGAACATTGTTAGGATAAATGGGTATGGTTTGGTCGAGATTAATGGTTCAATTTGGTGTGAGGAAGTGAGGGAGGAGGTTCTTTTTTATAAGAGAGGAGAGGGGACCTATTAGAATCCTTAAAAATATTAAATTAATGTAAAAATAGATAAAAAGTCATTTATTTCAAATATAAGATGATTATGGGTCTAAATCCCCTCATAAAATTATCTTTATACTTTTTTATGTTACTAGGTGAACCTTATCTTTTTTTACCCTTAGTTAAGCCCTATAACTCTTACCATGACAACTTCCATCATTTACTCTTTAGGGTTAATATCGATACTATAAAATGAAACACCAACCCCAAATGAATTATTGATGTAATATTTATAGTTATTATAGTTATTTGGACTGATTTTTTATTTTTATGAATTTTATAACATTTAATTAAATATTATTTATTTTTAAGTATCATTTATGTCAATTTTGAAGCTATTCATTATTTGTATGTTTATTAATATCATAAATTGAAAATATTAAAAAAACAAATAATATGTCAATAAAACTTATAATTTATCTAATTATAAATTAATTTAATTAATTATGTCAAAATATAATAATTTAGTATTTGTAGTATCATTTATTTGATATTACAATTAATTAAACAATTACTACATCATTATTATGAAATCCTTTAATTAAATTATTTCTTATATAAAAATTAATAATAAATTATCCCCATAAATATTAATTTATTATATTTTAAATGAATATTTATATTTGAATATATCTTATTTATAACCCTATATTAAAAAGGATTTAGTTATTGAAAATATGAGTGACATTTTTAACTTATCTTTAAATAAAAAATAATAAATTTCATACTCTTAAATAAGTCTCTTAAAAAGGTTATAATTTCTACCTAAGGTCTATTTTTTGTATAAACCCACTCATACAATGAAATTGGGATGATTTTAGCAGTAATTTTAAAAGTTTATAATATTATTTTTTCCTTTAATAACCAGATTTACCCATAACCATGGTAATTAAAAATTTACTAATGTTACTATTCATAATATAAAAAAAATTAATCTTATACTATTATACTATAAATACCATATTTATTAGTACCATGTATGTTTGGTTTTTCAAATTCAATTAACATATGTGGATAAATTATGTTTGACACGAATCTCATAGATGTGGCAAGAATGCAGGTAAAAGAGAGGTTGAAAAGTTCCATAAGTTTTTATATATTATTTTAATATAAAAAAGATTAGAGTGACCTAGATTTGATTAATATATGTATTATTTATTTATTATAACTTTAAGAATAAATTTAAAATAATTTAAAAGGATAATTTAGTTTTTACTAATATGTAGTATTTTTCACTATTCGTCAAGAAAAATGAATCCTCTCAGAAAATACCAAAAATTCATCCAAAGTAATTTTTTATATTCCATTTGAAATGAATAAATTTATTTTTTAAAATATAATATATAAAAGTGTCAAACATTTCATTTAAAATAGGTTCACCATAAAAATGTTATAAAATTTCCATTTTTTAAAAGTAATTATTTTATACGAAAAAATTATATTTGTTCTTAAATCATGTCTAAAAAACACTTAAGATGAATGTTAATATTACATGGAATATTTATAAATTTCAAAATGTGGTCATTAATATTAATAATATCTAATTTAATGGATAGATTATATCTTATAATAATATTTTAATAATATACTGTTGTTTGGTAAAACTCAGTCATGCGTATAAAGAAACCCTTAAAAGAAAGTCTCTCTTTCATGTAACATAAGCTAACTTAGTGTTACATGCATTAAAAGATATAAAATATATTAAATTTTTTAAAAAGAAAAATATTATAAATTTTTGGGGTGTTACATTCCACCTATTAATATTACTATTGGATGTTACCGTACTTCATTGATCATCAACATACTTTTCATTAAATCTATTAATTGGAATGTAGTAGACAAGAAACACTCCTTACTTATTCCTAGTAGAAAACTTGATATTTTTACTATATTATTCTTCTTCCACTAACAAAAATAATGAATATGGTGTGGAATAATGGACAGAATTTTCCCTGGCTCAAATAACGATCAACTGAATATAGTTTGTCTTGTCAATTATTCTTCAACCTTCGATCTTTGATATATACTAATATGTAATATTTTATAGCAATGTCTTGATATCGTTCTTTTTAATTAGAATACCTAATACATTGAAACTTATTATTATCCTTACTATAATCACAAAACTCCTTTTTATTATTAGAATAATGATAAATCAACTCATCTTAGCATGTTCACAATTATTCTGCCCAAAATAATAATCAATAATTAGGCTGGCACACTCTATTCCTATTAGATACAGAATAATATAAAATTTTGTAGTAGTGTCATATTATCTTTCTTTGATACTCAATATGAACACATGAGTGCATCAGTTCATTTATGTTCTTCCTTGGTGAAGAAAATATTTAATGCATGTGATTCACATTGAACTTTCAATATCAATTCATGAAATAATTATCTTTCACAACCTGTTATTCTTCTCTTATTGAATTCTCAACTCAACATATGCGTGGTGCATGTAAATTTAGCATCTACACTTTTTTATTTAACATTTTATGTATTATATTTGAGTTAATCTATCATTTATGCAATTTTATTCTTCAAGAATCACACACACCCTTGGGAAGTTTGTATATAATGTCTTCACATACTGTATCAGTTCACCATGGACAATTGTTTGTGAATTCACATACCAGTGCATGCATGGATGCATTGTTATTTCTATTCACACCCAATGAAATATTCACCCACAATATTTTTCTACATAAATTATAATGTGAACTCTTCCTCTTGTTACTGTGAATTAATGAATTCATTTTCTACTCATTCTCATGAAAACACTGTGTATTAATTGCATACAATCACTATTACATGTAAAACCAAACAGATATGTGTGTTCTTATTCTTCCTCACACATGTATTATTTTAAGTGTGTGTATTTGTTTCCATTTTTATTCAAGCCAAAATTACCACACGTGAAATATGGATAATACATTCTTTATTTGTATACACAGAAGCATTATTATTTATTCTTCCTAAAACTCAGTGAGGGTGTATCACCAATACATTAATTCTTGGAACAAACTGTATTAATGTAGCATGAAAATGGTGTTTTTACACCAATCATTTTTCTGCATCTCTCGTTCACACAAGATGTTCAAGGATATTCTTTGTGAAACCAAACTACTTCACATGACTCCCTTTTTAAATTTTTCTTGAAGGTTCATCAGAATCTGCTTCTTTATGAAACTAGAAGTCAGGAGATTGTTTTATTTTTAAGGAAATATATAGAACTAAAATAATATGAGTGTAGAAAATTTATCATCCTCAAGACATCAATATTTATAGAAGAGTGACACGTTCTCTTATTTATTTAATCACTGAATCAAATCCTTGATTTTATTTCATGTCATAGACCAATATAATTATCTGGAGTTCTCAACTTAGACACATTCAAACCATGAGTTTAGATATTCCTAAATAAATGGAATTTTCTCTTCAAGATAAACCAACTCTATTGGGGATATTTCTTCATGTGTATGCATTAAGAAATGTGCGAAACTTATTTCCCCAAAACCCCAAAGTTTATCCATAGTGATCAAATTCTTAGATGACCTCTAGAAACATCATTTTGGTTTGACCAAGGAATCTCTATATAAATCATGCAATCAAAGTTGCATGATTATTTAGATCATATTAATCTCATAATTCCACCCTCATAATGATCATGGTCACCTCAGTTTTGATCGAGGGTGGTCTGGCCTACTTCTCTAGTGGAACATAGGGAAACCTTTCATTGGTAAGAGGAGTATGATTGTGGTTAAATTCAAAAATGGATGGAATATTTTAAAAAAGGGCACGGAAAATTGATTATGTGGATAAATTCGATCCAACAACTGTCTTTATATGTGTTCATTTTTTGAATACATGAATAGTTCCACATAATTCCTATCCCACATCGAACATAAAATGTATAATCCATCCATTAAATTAGAAAATTGAGGACAGATCACCACTCAGTATAGCATAGGGTTCGGTACCTGGATACATAGCATACACCATTCCCATACTGGAAGTGACCCAAATAGGCTCCTTAATGTGGGATTCTATCCAATTTATGCACACCCCCTAGATTGTGATTCTTGGGCCTTACACATGGTTCCACACGCACCCAATCCTTCATATACAGGTCTCATTAATGCCTCCATAGTATCATATGCATGGGATATCTCCCTTGTGAGTTGAGATTTCTCCCCATATATTTGGTTGAGCTAACCACCTTGGGTGGCTTTTGTTGAAAATATTTTTTCTAAAACTTATAAAAAATTCTATGTAGAATATTCAATAAAATCAAAACCATATATTATTTTTCATAGCCTCTTTTACATATGTTCATGGAAACATTATTACCTTATGTACAATGAAATTATTCATGTCCATCTATTTCTTCATTTAAAATAGTATTCATTCAAATCAATGTTTTCATGGTCTTCATTAAATACATGTAAATAATAATTTTCATGATCATATAAAATTCATCTTATTCATCCAATTTTGGAATATGCACTTAAAATAACTCTTCATCATCCAATTCATAATTTTTTACATCTTCTTCATCATTGTAAACAATGTGTCACCATTGATAAAAGTTATTTGAACATAGAATCAGTTGAATAATCATAATATTTTATTGGATAATTATTCAATCATGAAATCAAATTTCATTTAATGAATCTATAACAATTATCTACAAATAAACGTTGAAACTAAAAATATTAAACATGTGTTTCTTGAAATATCAAGACGTTAAACATTATTCCAAGATCCATTAACATTAAAATTATTCATCATATTGAATTAAATGGCATAATCCTATTTCCTTGGTCACTATTGACAACCAATATAAATCATATAAAAAAATAAAACTAATACAAAAATTGTGCTCTTCAACTCTTATCTATAACATGTAGCTTGATCATGAGCTTGGTGAGAAGCCATCTGAGGAGTAGGGGTGCTTGGTGAGATTATTGGCTAATTAGAGGATGGATAGATTAGAGGAATAGGTATCTATGACATATACACCCATGGTATTCATGTATTCTATTTTGGAATTGGAAAAGGTTAAACAATATCTGGTCTCACAGTGCACTGTGATAAGGTAACAACTAGAAATAGGTGATCTGATACTCATGTGGTCCATTAGAGATAATGAAATGATAATGGTACATGGGAGAGTAGTAGTAACTTTTTACATTAGAGAGGATATAATGAGGTATTAAAATGACTATAGATACGAAGTACATCCTTGTGTGACCAATATTATCATGACTTCAGATACAAGTTCTAGTGGCCATGGATAAAGAGGGGCATTACTTGTTTGGCCTCCAGATGCATACCTATCAGAGGGTAAATACTGAGAACCAGAGACCTGGAGGTTTGTTATAACCACTTTTGGTACCCATGTGGAAATGGGAATATGACCTGGAAAAATTTTTGATAGGGTTACCTAGGACTGTGAGGATTATGACACAGTTTTTTTGGTTATTTATTTATTAAAAAATCACCAACTTTCCACCAATCAGAGAAACACCGTTAATGGAGAATTTCGGAGATCTCTTTGTCTATGAGATCATAAGATTACTCATATTTCCCTTGAGAATTGTATTAAGTAGAGAGACACATTTTATATCAAGGTCTGGATATGGATTTCATAAATCCTTAGGGACTTAGTAGAGTTTGATCACATCATACCATATTCCAGCAAATGGATAGTCTGAGTGGACTATATGCATATTTGAGGATATGATTTGAGAAACCATGGTTGACATAGGTGGATCATGGGATTATCAATTATCATTTATTGATTATGTGTAAAATAGAAAATTATCATTCCTTGATTCATATGTAACCTTATGAGGCTTTTTATAAGAGTTCATGTCATTCACCGCTCTTTTGGAATAAGGAGGATGAGGAATAAATGGTTGGGGCATATGGTTCAAGAGACCTCTAAGAGAGTGTAGTAGATTTAGAATTTGTTGATAACTTCATAGAGAGGATAGATATTTTATTTGGATTGGAGTATTATATCTTTAGAGATTACTATCATCCATAATTTTTTTCTAAGAGTGACACCTTTGTTAAGGAATTAACTTCTAAGGAAATAAGGTATGCTAGAACCTTGTTTTATAAGTCCCTTTTGAGATCATAGAGTGCATTGAGATAGTAGTGTAACTTATGGATCTTCTACCTCATCAATAAGGTATTAACAACATGTTCAATGTGTCACAAATTTATGGTTACATTCCTAACCATACACATGTTATCAATTTAGAGTACGTTGAACTAGAAGGCGATGCAAATCACAGGAAGAGTTTGGTAAAAATAATATACTAGAGTGATAAAGTTTTCTAAGGGAATATTGAACCAATTTTTTTGATTCCATGTTAGTGTGGATGTATATAGGAGGAGACTTGAGAGTAAGAGGCTTATGTTTGAGCTCAATGTCCTGAGATGTTTGATCAGGAACAATAGACACCCATCTCAAGGATTAGATGTATTTAGAGGGGAGAACTATAATGTCCTAAAATTAGTCTTCCTTAATAAAGCCTTATTTTGTTTATTATTCTATTTATTTCAATTTGAACCCTGTTGGGGAGAGATGTGTATGATTTTAGAGGTTTAAATTTAGTTTTCATTTTTTAGTGCCCTTTAGTGTAGTACCACGTCATAGCCTCTGTGGATAAATCATAGTGGGTAATCCCACATCATAGAAGATATCACCACACCACAGGGGTGTTATACGAGGGAGGTTTCATTAAAACCATCTCTATGGAAAAATGTTTATGAATAATTTGTAGTGATTCCTTACACCATACAATAGAGTCCCTTTTCACATTAGTTATAAACATCGGATTATCTTTGGACTTCCATAATTAATCCTCATAATTAGCCTATTATTAATTGAAGGTAGGGTTTCCTTCTAAAATTAATCTGATACTTTGTTTTATAATTAAATAGATGAATTGAGAAGGATTAAATGAATTATGAATGAACCCATTAAGGGTTGAAAATACCTTCTTTATCCTACTCATTAGAAGAAAATACTGGATTCTTGAAGGGATGTATAAAGGAACCTCACATTAGCCCTCAAACCTATGTCATAGTAGGATGAGGTGTAGAGACTATCTATGCCACATTCCCACCTCCTTACATTATGGTGGTTCTTTAAACATTGGTTCCATGCTTCATCTATATTCATTGTACCATATAGGGCTTGTTTTATAACTCCATTGTGTCATGGCATAACACCTTAATACATAGTCCCTATTCCAGCATGCCCTCTACGCCGTAGCTAACACCATGTTCCATGGAGACCGTGGATTTTATATAACCTCTTCATTATCCATTTTTTCACTAACCTTGTGCTTTAATTTTGTGATGATCAACCAAAAGTAAGTTCATTTCGACCACTTTGGTCCTGTTACACATTTCCTTTATCTGAACCCCATAGAATGTATGATTGGACCAGATATAGATGATCTTGACATGTGATTTTATCCTTGTTTGTGTGAATGAGTAGTTTATGTGACGAAACATTTGATGAAACTTGGTACTAATGTTTCAACCATGAAGTAGGAGGATCCTTACCTCTTGATCTCTCCTTTACATATGTTTCTATACAATGATTTATGTGTTGGATTGTGTGATATTAGGCTTGATTTTGATCGCATATGGGTGTGTGTAGACCATGAGGCATGTTTACATATTTGAACCCATGTGTGATAGTATTATCGATTATTACCATGTTTTATTGTGATCACATGATTTTATATGTGATGTTAAATACTCATGATGATATGATATGCCTACTTGTGTGCTTACCCTGTATGTTTGTTACAATTCCTTGGTAGTTGTGAGCGGTACTTGATCCAGGTGGACCATCATGTCCTATTTATCCCATGGTGGGGAGTTCACTTAGTTGTGTATACGGTGATGAGGAAATTGTGAAAATGGTGGAGGTATGAGGTAGCCATGGCTTCATGTTGACTGTGCACTCGAGGTAGCCTTGATTTTCAAAGTGCCACTCACTATAAGGTAGCCTGAAAATGTTAGTACCCAATATTCTCAACTACATGGAATTGGGTGAAAATATTAATCTTGATGGATAAATAACACAAGGTTTTATGTTCACAAAACATTGTGAGGATGTTGTACAAGATATGTTTTAGTTAAAACCAACTTATTCCATTTTATTTGGGCATCGAATCGAAGCAGGTACAACCGAGGGTTTGGGGTGGCCTGGTTAGTATATGGAAAAACATTTTTGGATTGTTTGTTTATTCTCACTAAATATTAGATGTTATGATGGAATAAACTTACTATAAATAGGAACACTAGGTTGAGGAAACATTTGTTTAATCCAACTGATTATTGCAATCATAACCTAATCAAGAATTTGGGTGTGCTTGTAGATATCATGGATAGAGACCTGGAGAAGAGAAAGGGCCATGTGGTGGAGAGCTGGTAGAGGAGGAAAGTTATAGGAGTAGACGGGGATGGAATTTAGAGGACCCTATGGTTATTTTATTTAGTTATCTACTTTATACTATGGTTTTTCTTTCAACAGTGGGAGCCCATTTATTTATATGAAATGTATGTTGTTTTTTTAGTTTCTATGTTTTTATTTAGATTATTTATTATATTTTTGTTATTTCATTATTGATCATATGAGATGATACTAAGGGTATAGTCTCTCAACTGACAGACTTAGATCCTCTCTTTTAGTTGATAGACTCTTGTGTATAGGGAGTTGTGTATGAGTACATGTAACACTCAGCTCGGACTCAGTTTTTCGGGTTTAGACGTTATATAGGTAAAGTATCCAACATCCTAGGGACTGAGATCCATAAATATGGATTGAAGAGGGAACTTGTAATATGTTAATGTATATACATAGACAAGGTACTATTGATATTCAATATAGATAAATCTATGAGAGAATTATTACCAATGTCATAGGGTATATATTTCTCCAAGAAAATGTTCTTTTAGATATAAGAGGGGCATAAAATAAGTATCTTAAATTATTATTCTATGATTCGTTTTGTCATTAATGTCATGCAATAAAATATACTTCATGTTTATTATTCCTAAATCATGGTAGGATGATATCAAACAGACCTAGGAGATCCACATTGTTCCTCTATTGAAAATATTCTAATATTTATGAGGAATACAGAGGACATGATCCTATATTATGGAGGACATATAGAACTATTTCTTGAGCGGATACATGGATGATAGTTTCCAAATAGATCCAAGTGATCTAAAATTATAGTCAGGATATGCATTTTTTCTTTAATAAACGAGATTAAAGTTGGAAGAGTTATAAGAAGATAGTATTCATTGATTTTACAATAGAGTTTGAGTATATTGTGTTTTCTGATATTGCTAAATAAGTATTGTGGATATGTAACATCATATGTGTTCTTAGTGTTGTACCTATAATTATAGAACCTATCACTCTGTATTGTGATAATATTATATTAGTGGTTCAAGACAAATAACCCATGTCACATCGACGAATAAAGAATATACTTTAGAAGTACCACCTCTTGATGTATTTCTCTCAAAGGGGTGAAGTTGCAGTAAAAATGTATCCAAAAAAGTGAATATTCCATAATCATTGACTAAATAATATCATAGTAAATTGATGAATATCTTGTGATAGCTTCTGTAATAATTTGTTTCTAGTTTTATCTAGTGCAAATTTGAGTCTGTTAGAGCTAATTTCCTCAAAAAACCGACCTTTTACTTTCAATTACTAGATTATTAAAAAAAAATATTATCACATGATAATTATTATTTTTCATGAAATTAATTTGATAATTTCCTTATAGTATTTTTCACATATAAATATTATAATAGTCTCTCTCTAGGATGTGAACGTAAATAATCCATGACACCAATCTTAAACATTTGTCATATGGTATAGATATTATCTATCTGATGGAGAAAAATGATGTTTTACTCTAAGGTATTGGAGGCTCATAAGATGTTAAGTAATATTTACATGATGTTCTCACATAGTAATATATGATAAGAGAGCTTTTGAATAAATAATCTCCAATAGGAATTCAACAAGTTTTATACATTATTGGAAATTCTTATCTATGAAATTCTACACAAGTATTTAAAATTTTGACTCTTATTAATGTATACCATTAATTTTTTACATTAATATATGGATGGAAACCATGATGAAATATGATCATAGAGAGGTATTATATGTTCGTTGTGTCATAAGTGATATAAAATTAATTAAATAATTCATGAAATGATTTTTCCCTTATGTGTTATAAAATAATATATCATTGGCCCTATAATTGAAATAAAATTATTTTATTAAATACCTTACTATAGTAATTCATTGAAAAGTTCATTTTGTAAATTCAATGAATTATAAATCAAGCATGTGGTGTAATAACATAAGTTTTCATCATTATTGAAGAGATATCGAGACAAAGTGATAATATTACATGGTGTTATTTGTAGGATTTTTATTATTGTTGCAATATTAACATCTTTCTCTATGGGTAAATTGGAATCATACTAGATTATTATATTGGATTTTAAGTAATTTCACATAATTACATTTATAAAGATTCCTTGAGGAAGACACACTAAGTGTATCTATAATCTCATTAAATCATATTGAATTTAATAATAAGAATAAATATTTTTCTTATCATGTTAAATAATTAGTATTCTAGTAAAATTTGAAACATAAATTCCATCATGAGATATTTGAGTTTATTATATTTGAGTTTAATTTTATCTCTTGTTTTTTAATCAAAATGTAATAAATAAAAAATTATTTACTCACCAGTTTAGTTAATAGATGAGTATAAATATTTAATTATCTATGTGAATATTAAAAAAAATATTTATTCATGAGTTTATTTAATATAAATTTTATTTAATTATTTAATGAATAATTTTTTTGATTATATTTTTTATTATTCAAGGTTTGATAAATATTTTGGAGGAATGATGATCGAGTTATGGGCCTAACAGAAATGATATGTTTTATTTAATATCATCTAAATAAATATTGGTTTATTCATTTATAAAATGATATTCAGATTAATACATATAATGAGAAATAATAATGATGATGATAATTTTAATTTACATGGGTAATAACCAATAATAAATATTTTATAAAGGGTCAAAACGGGATTTCTTATCATTTACTCTAAGTATATATTCTAACTTATAATTTTTAGATAATTGGAGTTATGATTCCTAATGAAGAAAATCTTGAGAATTATCTCAAGGCCTATAGAGAAACTCCACCTACCTCCCTCTAAAGAAAAAAAAGAGATTGATAGAATACCTTGTTGTGATCAATAAAGTATGATGCAATTCCCTAAGATACTCTATGATAGCATGTAGAATATCATGAATATTGTTCAAATATTTTTGGACCGTGTGTGGATAAAATTAATGGATTCTTTGCTTAGATTATCCACTATAATGATATCATGACCAGAGTAAAATCAGAATTTAATTTTTAAGATTTCACAATTATTTTTTATTGTTATTTTAAATTTATTGTAAATTAAAAGTGAAATATACTATCTAAGATATTTTGAGGTTATGTTCATCTATTTTCTTAGGATCTATCTACTGAATTTAATAAAAACTTAAAATTGAGCATCATTACACTACTTCCACTACCCCCAGAATCATCACGAATAGCCCTTTACCTTTCATTATATCTATATACCTGAAAGAATCAAGGACATGTATTTTAGTATGATTTTATTATATGTGAATGAATTTTCCTACATTCATCCCTTTGCGGTGTAATGAACACACCACCATACCTTGCATTTTAAAGTATAAATAAATCTAGATTAATTTTTTATCATCATTGATCAAATAAAATTCCATATCAACCATGTGTATTGTAATATTCTTCCACCACAGACTAGTGATAGGATCCTAGACCAGTGGAATGGTGAACTACATTGAGCATGCCTCCATGTACACTAGAGGTTACTAACTGATAATATGGGTCTGATAAGATGCATTAGTGGGAATATACTATCTTGTTCGTGTGACAAAATAGAAGATAAAAAAGAGATATAATATACATTACATAATTCTACAATAAATATTAAACTATAATCCCAGAAACAATATTAATCAATGAAATATCAAAAAAATATGTTGTAATAATTTGGAGTTAGGCATGACAATGGTCATATACAATAGGTACCAAGGTGTAGAAAAGGGAATAAAAAAACTAAATGACTCAAAAGTGGCCTAATATCTATAATTAAACGCATTTCTAATGACTATCCAATAAGGAAATAAATCATTAGTCATATGGTGATTTCCCTTATCCCTACCTTCATCCATAAAATATGCTAAGGTATAAAATTATTTCCGGAGAAGTTAGTGAGTATAACATTGTAGGACATCCCCAACAATGTCACTAAATTATTGATTTTTATTATTAAGTGAAAGTTTTGTTTCCATATATAAACAATTTAAATAACTATAGAAGTAAATTAATAAATAAAAATATAAACCTTGCTTTCGTGGTGACACCCGAGTTTGGACCCACCTTCTTCAACTATTGATGAATATATCTGGGGATGTCACAGAGACCGTTTAAACCCCAAACACATCCGAATGGGGGTAACCAAACCATACATGATCCATACCGAACCCTAGGATAATATAAATATCCATGAGGCCCATGTTTTCACAAGGAGAAAGGATTATCCCTAGGTTTAACCATCAATCAAATATTCATCAGACACAATATCAACCCAAGGGTCGGATTTACCCTAGGTTTTACCCTTAATCAAAAATTCATAAGTCATCATATCATAAAATTAAAACATAATTGAGGCATGTCCAACAATTTCAACAATAAAAAATAAAATTCTATATATTCATGGGTTCAATTAGCATTTTTATTCTGAATAATTCCAACTACCATTATCTTGAAATATTCACAAATTCCATCATTTTATTATTTTAAAGGAATCCAAAAATCCATAATTTAATTTGCCAAGTTAATTTCGAAAACTAATAACATATTAAAATTTAGAAACTTATTTCAAAACACTTTATTAAGTAAAAAAAGGTCATATTTTTAAATTCAACAATCATTTTCCAATACTAAACACCAACCCAAAAAAAATTTTAAGGTTTTGATCTAATTAGCAAAAACCTAATGATGGGATCCTATAATATTACTCATTTCCTTTGATAACAAAAATTCATGAATTGTATAGAATTATGAGTACTAGGTTTAAATATTGGAATAAAAATTAAGTTCAATCTAGACAATTATCTTGTATCATATCACGAGCACTTGAGAAACAATTCCATGACAATGGGAAAATATTTTGGGAGCAACCATATTAGGTTAGTATAGAGACACTAATATTGTATTATTCTTCATCTTGATAAGGAAGGATAGAAAATGATGAAATAGAAAACGGCTTGGAAAATAGGGAATATGAGCAGAGAAGAAAAGGAGTAAAAAAGTAGAGAAGGGAAAGAAATAATGATGGAGACGGAGTCATAAAAATAACATAAGACCTTCATCTCACTAAATGGGATCCCAAAAGTCTATAAATTGAGTAATACTCATCCATGAACAATGGAGGGATAAATAAATTCATAAAGGAATAGGTTAGAGAAAAATTAAAGAAGATATTGTGTTTAAGGGATATGGGTTCATAAGGGTAAAACCATAATTTTTTAATTTTTAAATTGGTTCATGGTTTTGTAACACTATTTAAAAACATATCACCAATTGTGTTATATTCACTATTAAGAATATTCCTTATCACATTGTTAGAACACATGTATTAAAAAACAATGAAAAAATTGTGTGGAAGGCATCTTCAATTTCTATATTCATCAGCATAGTTTTTTTGACCCTTCAAATGGTCTGAAAAATGGTGCACTTATGCATTTCAAGTGCATGGTTGTGGTGCATAGCATTTTACTAACCTTGTGCATGAAGATGAAACTCCAATACCTATATTTTTTATCTCAAAACCCCTATTTCTTTCTATCCATACTTTAAACCTCTAAGAACATATTAAACTAGTATAATATTCTAGGTATAGCTAAAAATTAAATGGAAATGTACTTCAAGAAGAGGGAAGGGTGTTATAAAATCCACACCATAAAGAAACACATCCCCAAGATGCACTCTCAGTCATCACCGAGATTCTTCAAATACAAACTCTAAACAATGAGCCTAGAAATCCCACACTTACTCCCATGTTACATCCTAGTTACAGTCATACTGCCACAACACCCATACAAGAGTACTGTTATTTCCATAGAGGGTATATTCTGTATGATCCATGATGAAAATTAGTCATTCCTAAAAATATGAACTATCCTCCATATCAACATCATAAAAATCAATCAGGTGTGAGGGTTCTAGATGATACCTCTAAAGTTGAGAGATGTGGAACATGTCAAGAATCATTGTGTACCCTTATAGAAGATCTAGTCAGCAATCCATGGATCGGACTCTTTCCACAACCTCAAATAACCCAATGATCCTTGTTGAAAATTTTCTGTACATCTGAAACCAAAACTTCCCTAATCTCTAATACATGAATTAGAACACCTATTTTCTCATATTAAACTCTAGGGGACATAATTTACAGTTAGTATTGGGCCTCTATCTACTCTAGTTTTGTGCATGTGCTTGCATATTTTTTTGATTGACTATAACTCCTCTCATGCTTGATTAATATTATCATGTGTTTAAATTTTTAATTTTGTTCAATTTCATGTTATAATCATGTAAATAATCTTATATATTTTAGTTTTTTTTAATTATACTTATTCTTAATCATATCAATTTATAATTCACTTATAATAAAATTATATTTCATGTTTTTATTTTTGATAAAATGTTCTATAGGATTTATTTTGAATTCCTAGGATAAATATGCCATTTATGACCTTAATATATCATTTATACATGCTTACAGTTCCTATACAAAAAACTACTATAAATAATGTATCCAAATTGTTAACCATGTATCCAATTCAAAATTCAAGTAGCCATTTTTTAATCCACATACCTGATTTTCTAGTTTCAGTTGACCCCTCTATTTTGACTATATATCGAGCTAAAAATCTCAAAATTTAGTGAATAATTTTTTTAAATACAAGAATATTTATAACATTTAATTATAACATAAAAATTTATGAATCAATTTCAATCATCATTGAAATTGGGTTTAAAATCACTATTTTTTCAGTCATATTTCTAGTGGTTTCCAAAATGATTTTTCATATATTTTTCAATTATAACTTCAATTTTATAATTCATGTTAATGTGATTATTTATTATTTATAAAAACAATGAAACTTCACAAATATAATTCAAAATGATACAAATCTAATTCATCATTTAAATATATGTGTTTATTCCCATAAGTTATAAAAGGAAATATGTCTATAGTGTTCAAGAATTCTCTTACATGAATTACCTATGTGAGGAATTTAGATACATGATTTACATATGTTAAATTACTACATAGTGAATAAATTATTTGTTTTAGATACATGGTCTATTTTATTATTTAGAGAAAAATGAATACTTGAAAACCCTCTACATAAAGTTTTCTATATAGTTCATTAAAATTCATACATGAAGTTTTACTATATTTTTTGTTTTGATTGTGATTTTTTTTTTTAAAACTTTTCCATGAGTTTTTATTTCATTTTAATATGAGTTTTGATGATTTTAACCTTACTTTTAGTTCATCCTCAACCCACTTTGAAACCTTTTTCACCCTACAGCATGATATATTCTGAAACTACCACAGACTGTATGTATAGATACAGCACATTGTAACTTAACCAACCACACACTGTTAGTATAGTGACCACAAGAACACTAAAATAGACTACACGGGATGGTAAGTATACAGACCGAATGAACACTTAAAATTCATGGTAATATCTTTCATTTTCTTAATTTTCATCTATCTAAAATTTTACAAATAAATTGTTTTTGATGGGTTTTATATATCAATTTATTACATGTTAATTTTATATGTTTAATTTTTTATAATGAATTTATAAATTCATATTAATTATTTATATACTATAAAAAACATTTCATTATTTTAAACACATTTTTATAAATTACAAGGATAGTTTTATATTCACACATGAAACTTATAGGTCGAAAACATAAAAAGAATTTTTATTATTTTGTGTTATTTTCATAGACTTTTGTGATTTATAAATTAATATTAGATGATAATAAACTCATTCAAACATAATTTAATATTTTTAATGAGGATTTATTATGTTTTTGTTTTCTCCACATATTTACTGCTTGTTTTAAACAAACTATTTTGAATTTCGTATTTTAAAATTTAAATTTCTTATTTTAATGTGATTTATCTTTCACCTATGATTTTGGGTAATGTTTCAATTCATGTCAACCTAGACAAAATTCCTTAGATATTATTTATTTATTTTTAGATAATCCCCCTTTTATGGGTTGAGGGGGAACCCTTACATGACCTGTAGGCCCATTGGCATAAGGCCCACAACATGTTCTAAAGGACCAAGGAATAATACCTGATACATGACATGAAGGCCCAAGACCCAAAAAAATAGACGACCCTCCCTAGTATCTACATCAATGAAGGAATCTAAATCCCCACCTTGTTTGGCTAGTCGGTTGGCATTTCCTCATGCAGAGTTGCATAGTGCCTATTACCGATAAAAATTTCCATACCCTCTCATCCATCCAATCTGGTTAGCTCTACTCTTGTGGATTCTATATTACTCTAAATCCTAATTTGAGGATTTTATCATGTGTGATATTCTCTAGGTTACATCCAATATTATTCTATTTGAATTTTAAATTGTCTAAAAATTTTACAATTATGAATAGTTTATTTGTTTTAAAATTCAATAATGCTTTGATGCTGCATATAAATGTGTTCATGTAAATGAATTTCGATACGATATTAGAATGGGTTATGAATACATTAATATTCTAATAACTAATGATTAATTTTGAGAATTGATATCATGTGTGGTTAACATGTCATCTGTTGGAAAATATATCAAACTGAACAAAAACTTAAATGATTACTACTACCTTGACAAGACATCCACATTTCTCAAGAAAAAGTTCTTATAATTTCTTTGTTTATCTAATACTTTCTCTTGGTCTCTTGTTTCTAAAACTATATTTTCCATCTATTTCATGTACACTATGTTTTTCTAGTTATTTTCATATATACAAAATCATTCTTATTTATTATTATTTTCCATAGGTTGTTAATCCTAGATTTTAAGGATGGGACTATTTGGGTTGTGACTCATGTATTCTAAATTCAGTGTTGTATTTGGGTTGAAACACCCCATAAAAATATCATTTCCTCATGGTTATCCCTCCACATTGTAAAAAATTATTTGGTAATCATTTATGATTCCCCTTTAAAAATCAAGTAATTCACAACATATCTCTCACTGAGTGGAGAGGTATAAGACTATACTAGGCCCACTTTTGATTAAACCAATATAAAAATCCATTTTCATTATTTTATTTTTAGTGGTAATTAAATATAACAATTATCCTTCATAATTTATTATGGAAATGAATTTATTTCATTAAAACATTTAATCTGGCCTATTCACCCCTCTAACCATATGGAATTATCCTATTTGGAATAACTCTCATAGTGGTTTCCAACTACATCATAATCAGCTAGATCTACTCAGATGTCTCCTTTACTAGGATCAGAGCAAGCAGGGATGACTCCCTAGCCTCCAGCTAGTATAGGGGTATCATAATGAACTCTCATAAGTGGCTTCAAATAGATCCATCTCAATGGATGCTTGATAACTATTATTCTAAGTGAATTCCAAAAAAGTATAGATTAATCTCCAAAGAGGTTCCAAAATTGAGAACACATTCTCAGACCATGTCCTTGTCCACCTTTATTTCATGCTCAAATTTTCCATCTGACTACGGGTGATAAGCTATACTCAGATACACCTCTTTACCCAGCACCTTTTGAAGGACCATCAAAAAAAAATTCATGAAAAAGTAATGTCCATCGGATAATATTATTCGTGGAACACCATATAGGTTTATTACCTCATAGACATATAATATTCCAAGATCATAAACTATAGAAGAATATTTTATTAGAATGAATTGGTATACCTTCTTCAAATGTTCAATGATAACACATATGACATCATTATCATGATGGTTCCTTGGTAAGCTCATCAAGACATCCATAGTTATGTTATCCCACAGTCACTATATAATGGGAAACAACTAAAGAATATTGAAAAGGCATCAGTTCTTGGAATTACCTACTAGAAGGTGGTGCATTAAGAAATGAAACCAGTTATGTTCTTCTTCATTCCTAGCCACCAATGTTTTTTATGTGAATTATGATATATATTGGTCATCCCTATATGTGAAACCCATCTCGAGGCATGGAAGCCCTTAATCAAATCCTTACATATGTTCATGGGGACTATAACTCTTCCTCATATATACAGAATCTCATTTGTATCTAAGTACCAATCAAGAGGGGGATCTCCACCATATATAATGACTCCCATCACCATACAATTAGAATATCATAATTGATTCTATTAAAACTTTTCAAGGAGTAAGGAAGCAATATATAGGGAATCCAATTTTCCTCTACTCTAGTACTCTTACATATCCTTGTGTATCTCTAGAAATAAGGCCATAATATTCCACTTAGAGATAGAATCATGAAAACCTATAACTAAGGTTTCATACTCATTGTAACTACCTCTAGAATCCCCTTCAAAATGAAATAATCAATCTTGAATTCAAATTAAATCTAGTTCTCAAACCGACTCCTCTTGTGAAGGTCTATTTCATGCTAGGAGAAGAGGTTTTTTAATAATTTATAATCTTTATATTCAAAACATATCTCTCCCATGGTGCTAGTGTCACCAACCACTCATATTTTATAACATCACAGTCATATCTATATCCTATTTTGGGTAGCTATTCTTATGTGTTCTCAACTACCTTAATCTATAAGAAACTAACCCCCCTCCCTTCACGTATAATAATTTCACCCAAACTGAAACCTAAGACATCAGAATATGAAGTAAAAAACTTGTTTGGTTTTGGTAAGGTTAGTATTAGCATATAAGGTTACCTCATATTCCTCACCAAGAATTTTTTAACTTAGAGTAGTACAAACATTCATTGATAGAAACAATCACAAAGGAGCCTAGATACTGGTGGAATAATCTATTAACTAGATCCATGTATATCAGTAGTGCATTTTTTGACTTTAATGATACTTATAGGTACTTATAGAGGTCATATATTATTCTATTGTTATTTTTACAAACATCAAGTGGTTTTATTCTCTACTGATGGTACCCATAATGGAGATTGATCTTTGAGAAGACACATGACCCTTTCAACTAATAAAATTGGTTATCGATACAAAGGAGTGGGTATAAATTCTTAACTATGACTTTGTTAAACCTGTGATAATATACAAGAAAAATAAAGGATTTATCCACAATATTGGTGAATAATAATGGAACAACCCAAGGGGCATGCTAAGATAGATAAACCCATTTTATTTCAAATCCACTAACTAATTCTTGAACTCTCAATGATAACTTAGGGCCATATAATAAGGTGGAAAAGATATCAACCCTCTATCTGGTAGAAGCTCAATCATGAAATTGATACCTACATCAGGTATTAAACATAATATTTCCTTAAGAAATATGTATTGGAATAGATAAAATTCCAGAGGAAACATAGGATGAATAGTTTCTCCCACGTCCATGATAAGACTCGATACCATAGCGGTGATTCCATATAATCAAAGAAGGTTCAGTCCATCACAACCTGCATGGACATCGCACTCTCCAACATACTCAATGTTTCCACCCATAGGATATTTAAATGAAACCTTTTTGTGATAAAAATCTATCTGAACTTGATAAAATATGAGGCATTATATTCTAAGAATTATATCAAATCCACCCATTTACAACACAAATAATTCCCAAAGGAAATGAAAGTCACTATTGACTAAAGAAAAACTGTTAGAATTACAAATCCACTATATCCTCATTCCAAAAGGTGTATCGATCAAAAGAATTCCATATAGATACTAAAATACCAAAAACAAACATCCAAATAAATAATTATATATAAAAGCGTGAAAGGATCCTGTGTTAAATATGGTATAAGAACGATTATAACCAACTAAAATTACACCTCGAATAGTCTATGGACCAACACCCTACTCTATCAAAGCATGCACTACCCCATAAAACTATACCACACCATCGAACTAGATTACAGTATGACTTCCCTATTTCATACACCCTAGATGAACTTTCCTCCCTTAGCCCTAAACTCCATGGCCACCACCATGACTCGAGCGGCCAATATATTCCCAAATCCCAAAATACTATATCATGGTAGCTACTCGGGACCCTCATCCATGACCTTTTACATATCCTCTACAACTATTATCCTACTATAATCTGCAAAAAAATGACAAACATGACCAATTTTTTCACAAATATATACCTGTATAGGTGGTCAGGGTCACTGATCTTTCATGTGTCCCATGTGACAACATTAAAAATGTCACACCTCGCCACTCCCCCATGGGGGGAGTGAAGAGTTAGTATAATTCCTAAACTGACTACAACTACCCTAGTGTGAGTTATTTGATTATCAATTATCCATTCTAAAAGATCCACCCATACTATTTCATTCTCTAGAACAGGGTATTCACCCACTATACTAACCCTCATTGATAATCCTCTCCCAAATTCACAATTTCATAAAATGAGGAAAAAACCATTTCACACGAACCTTGACCTCGTAGAATATTACATCCCTAAAATAACTATCTTTGGCTACCTTATATATAGTTATGGTCGCAGTAAACCATTTAAGATCTATAAATTAGGCTACTTAATCCATGACTACCATATCTCCCTTCTCTAACCACATAAAATAATAGGCTCTATCCAATATTTGGGTATTTGGAAATAAGTGGATAAATAATAGGGTCTAAAAATCATTCTCGGCCAGACCAACATGGTTTTGTCCCTGGACCAGAACATTCCACCATCAATTTACTACCCCCACACAACATGTAAACATCTTACCTCTCCTTATTTCTATTAAAAGTCACTCAGTGGTCCAAAATGTTCAGTATATACTCCATCTACAGCTCCACCACCCATGGACAACCCGCGCCGATGAAAAGTGGAGGGTGATGACACTAAAATCATGGATGATATCTAACATAGTTAGAGTAGTATGAGGTCATCCCCTCTCTATGGCCACTACTATATTAAAATGTTCCTCACATATATGATCAAACAAAAATACATCATTAACTATTAAAGGTTCTTTCCCATGTAATAGAGGGGCATTATTTACCTCCACATCTATTTCAAGGACCATAACTCTCCATGGGGTCATAACTCTATATTATCTACACAATATCTCAAATCAAAACATGATGCTATTATTCATCAATACTCTAGGTATAATAGTAAAATAATAAAAATTGATGATCATGCATGTTATACACACATTTTTTTGGTTAGGCCATCTTTTTTCCATAATTTTACATTCGCAGTATCTCATTATTTAACAAGGTATTGTGCTAATTATAATTAAATTCTAATTATTTCAAATTTATCTCAATGTTTTAGTATCTAATTAATGTTAAAATAGAGCTTCATTCACAATATATAAGGGAAAACAACTTCTAGTTTACTTACTAGAACTTTATTTAACCAAAAATAAACTAAAAACCCATTTAAATATTCCTTTATATTATGGTATTATCATGGTAACAGGCCAATTAAGATGCCAAAAATGTTATAAGGGAAAACATCATATATAATGTCACTAACACTTTAAATGGTACACACCCTTTTATTGAAAGATATATGTATACACATACCAATATGTGTATCCATCAATGAAAATCAAGGAATAAATGAAAAATAAACCCTAAGTTCCAAGAATAATTCATGAATTCACCAACAGTCTCCTGTTGCACTAACCTGATAAATAAAATACCGTGATTTCCCAAACAATAAAGGTCATGTGCATAACTCAAGGTGGAAATTAGTCCACTATAATGGGATAATCAATAAATAAATTCCCATCACTAGACACGTAAATTCTGCTCTATACATGGGTTAGCTAGACCCTTGAATGTTCTCATTGCCATGTCCTGACACATCCTAGTTTCATGACTAATATTCCCTAAACAATAAGTCAAAATAAAAAATAACTCTAATACCACTTTGTAACATCATGACACCTCATAATAGTGATTAGTTACTAGACTGATGGAAGATTGTAATACTTCAGGTGTCGCTACCCATATTCCATATGATTCAAGTAGTGGTGAATGTTCGATAGGATACATTAGGGAGAAAATATCTTCTGTTTAGAGTGAAACAAATGCAGAAAAAAGGGAGATCACATACATAACATAATACCATAATAAATATCAAGATAGAATATATATACAAAACATAAACCATAAAATATCCAAAAATTATGCTACAACTATTAGGATTTATGGATGAAAATACTCATATATAATGGTACAAAAGTGTACAAAAGGGAAGACTAAAAATAGAATACATAAAAGTAGATCGAGCCTTAGGCTGATACACATTCCCTATAGTTTTTCTCAAACACAATCATGTATAAGTCACAGGGGGTAAATAAAAAATAAATTAAATATAAAGTAAAAAAAAATAAAAAAAACTGAACCCAGGTTTCGTAGTGACACTCGAGGTTGGAACCACCTACTTCAACTAGTTTCTGATATATCTAATCAAATTGTGGAGACCATTCCAACCCAAACCACTACTAACCAAGGTTAATATTGCCTTCCCTATTCCAATCGACACTTGTAGGTGATATACCCATCCTTAAGGCCCAATAATCCACCAAGGGGCTAGGTTTCCCTCGTGTTTTACTATCAATTGAAGATTCATTAGTCACATTAGAAACCTGGTGGTAAAATCTACCCTAGTTTTAACTATTAATAAAATAACAATAAGTCACCACACCATGAACGTATAAAATAATTGAGGCATGCCCCACTATTTCCAAGAAAAAATATATAAATTTAATATTGTTTGGGTTTATTTGAATTTATATTCAAAACAATTACAACTACCATTATCTAGGAACATTCATAATTTTAATCCTTTAATTATATCAAAGGAATACAACAAAGGACAATTCCATTTACCAATTTCATTTCCTAACCTAGTATCATTTTGAAATACAAAAACCCATTTCAAAATAGTTAATTAAAGGGGTAAAATTATAATTTTTAAATCCCTAAATCAATTTCCAATACTAAACACCAACCTAAAACTATTTCTAATGGTGTGAGTTAAGGAAAATAAGAATAACTAAGGGTTACTATAATCCACCTCATTTTATTTGATAGAAATAATAATGAAAATAGTTTTATAGAATTTCAAGGACTTGTTTTATGGATTGGAATAAAAATTAAGGTCAAGCATGATAACTTACATGTTCCATATTGAAATAACCTAAGATAAAATGTCATGTATATGGGAAAATATTGAGGGACCATATACCTTAGTTTATTGTGCTTCCACTTCTCAATTATTTTCATTTTTTTGAGAATAAATGATAGAAAAATAACAATAAAAAGGCCCTAAAATAGGTAACATTATATATTCATAAATAAACTCAAATGATAATTAATGTAAATAATAAATTAGGGTATTGAGTAATAAAATTACAGCAAAGTATTGGTCACACTAAATGGGATCTACAATGACCATAGATTGTTGGAGATTCGTAAAAGAAGAAGGTAATATAATGGGGAATGAAAAGGATGAGGTTATGGAAAAAATGAAGGGTAAAATTGATGGTTGATGATCACTCATCTTCCCTCTCCCAATGATGACCAAGATTGTCGATGTTATCTAGGATGGGCCCTCCCCTACCAATAGGGGAAGGGGGTCTATTCCTCCTCACTATTTTCTTCCTAATTAAGCTTTGTGATTCGAGATTGTGGGAATAAATATAGGCCTAAATGATCTTTTTCTATTGTAGAGTCTTTTGATGGTAGATATTTTCTCCTTTAAATTCTCACTCACCTCATATCAGCTTCCCTTAGAACTGATTGCTTTATTTACTCATATATGTCTACCTTTTCATGATTTCAGGATACATTTAAGGTTGTATTATAGTTTGAATCACTATTTATAGAATTTTATTCTTAACATGAGGAGTATATTTCTAGTTTTCCATGTGGAGGATGATTTTTTGAAGGAGTGGTCATGATAATATCATTATATTGGTCCATTAAAATTTATTTTGTTTAGATGGTCGATCGACTATCACATGGGTCCACATCATCCTTTGGTTTTTGTTTGGGTGTGACTTCTAGGATTACCCTTACCTTCATTTAGTCACGAAATCTTGATACATGGTGCAAATTCCTGTGGTAGATTCTTGTGTTTATATCTGTATTCAACATCTTTCTAATATCCTGTTTTTTGAATGCCTATGTTTGGGAGAAGATTCAACCAAATATCTCCTTGATTTTATTTGGAACAACATAGTAGGAGAGTATCATTTCAAGAAATAGGATATTTATGAAGCACAATTTCCTTTTTGTATAATTTTTTGTCCAAAAGGTCATAGAACTAATGTATTCCACCAGGTGTCCATCAGGAAGGACTTGAATTCTGCTCATTTAGAGGATGTGCGGTGTGGTTGTAATGTTTGTGGGGTTTGGGATAATCTTTTATCGGTTATTCCCAACTGAATTCCCAAACTTTTGTTGATTTACAATATGAGTTTTAGTTTAGTTAATTGTAAGTCTCCAACCCACAACAGGTTATCAGTGTCCTATAGAGCAGGGTAGTGATCAAGGAGTCTTTGTTCCCTTCCCTAGTGGTTAAGTTCTCTTCTCTAAGGGGTATTTCTTCCCTACAAGGTGACCCCATAATTATAGGTAGGGAGGAATCTCAGTGGGATCATTGGGATCCTATCATGATAGGAATTTTTTCATGTCTTCAATCATATTTGAAAGGCAAGCATTTCGATCCCAAGAATAATAATGATCAAAAGAATCTTGCAATTTTATATAGGGTGTTGGTGGATAGGGGTTATTTTGGGTTAAGAGACATCTAAAGGGTGGCATTGAGTCCCCTCAGTAAGAACTCAATTAGGTAAATAGAAAATGTATTTCCTAATATGTATTCGGGAGACGATAGTCTCCCACGGTTCAAATTGGTCGACCGATGTTTATCCCCTGTGAGAGGACATCCAGACCCAAATGAGGTTGAAAGTTAGAAATCAGTAGGATGTAGAAGTAAAAAATAAACAATCCCAATTTTATGATATTGGTCATAGAATGGATAACCATTTTGTATTATATTTTATCTCACTAATGGTAGATATGTGAATAGAGGTTATACCTATATAACAAAATGGGAAGAATATGATCTCATGGTAGGATTTTCCATTCAAGTAATAAAAAACCAGAAAACAATTCTAGGGATCCCAGGTATATTTTAGCCCCTACCCAAAAGAATCCCAAAAATTGGAAAGACCACTCCAACATTTCCAAACCTATGTTGACTAGATCAGTGGGGAAGCTTGGTGTTCCATGGGTTACTATGTAAAAAATACCTAAGGAAACCTTAACTATAAAGGTTCTCATAGTCTTCAACCCCATGAAGTTGGGTGAACCACCAGAAAGTAAAAATAAGGGAGACTCTCTGAGAACTTTTGTTCTCAATGGCATGATGATATTGGTATTTACTAATCTTTAAAATGATAAAAAATAAAAAATAAATAGTGAAAAACATAGGGAGGATTAATTGAAAGTGGAGGAGTGTAATAGTCTTTATCAAAGGAGATATCTTGAGAATTTCATCCTAGAAAATATTTCACGGTACACCTCCAAACATGATGATTTGTTCTTATATTTTTTCCCTTTATTTATATATAGTAATTTCTATATTTTACAAACTTTATTTTTATAATGTTAGAGAGGTACATCAACTGCCACCCATAAAATGATATTATAGACTCAACTTGGAAGTATTGGGATAACCCAGATGGTAATCCTTGATGTCTAGTATGGTTTGTTCCTTAATGGACCTGGATACTGGTAGAATAAAGTAAATTATGAAGGTTATGTTTATTATTGTATTCTCTATGGCTATTGGGATATGTTTTCAGTTTCTTTCAATTTAAGCAATGGATGGTGGTCGTTAAATCATGGATTTTTGTTCATTACCTTTTCTAGTATCACTTTTTTGATATTTCTTTCCAATTTATTGGCATATATTTTTTTTATTTTTTGGATGTTTTGGAATTAACCAACTTGGGTTGGTCAAAATGTTTAGAAGTTGGATGAGTAATTGAAGTTTTTTGTATTTTTTTGAATCTTTTGTTGTCTTTGGGGATATTAGATACATGGAAAATCTCTCTACTTAAATATGGTTCTTTTTTACTTGTATTTTCAAATATGGATGATATAACTCCATCATGATTCACTATTTAAAATTAGAAAGTAATTCTTTATCTAGTAAATGCTCACTTCTAAAATCTGTAATGTTGGGATTTTCCTTTTTGGTTCCAGTGGGTTTTTAATATTTAAAACTGAACTTGTAAAAGTGTACTTATAAATAATAATAAAAATTAATAAAAAAAATAAAAAATGGGTTGTATATGATATGATTTTATATGGGTAAAATCCTAATTTTTAACTTTTTATATGGATCACACAGTTTGGTCACACTGTTTGATAAATCGTGAGCCAATTGTGATATCTTCACTATAAAAAACATTCTCTCTTGTATGGTTATAATTCATAGTTACCAAAATCATGTTTGGACCATGTTTAATCCCTATACAGTTTCTATACACATCCATATGGTTTTTAAAGACCCTTCACATGGTTTGAAAAACTGTTTGGCTATGCATTTATGGCTTCATGGTAGGGTTGGAGAGTTATTATTAACTGTGTGCTAATCATGTACTCCATGATGTAACATTAAAACCATGATTTTCAATCACTAAACTCTTGTTTAACTCCTTCCACAATTAAATCTTCAAGGAATGTGTTAAATGACTACAACACATTATTTGTATCTGAAAATTAAATAGAAATGTACATCAATAAGAGGGGTGGGTGTTAATATAATGTTGGAAATAATTATAAAATTAAATCAACTTTAAAGATAATGAATGAATAAACCCATGAAACTTGTCATAGTACACCTTTACACATGAAAATTATCTAAACCCCATCATATTTAGTAGAGTAATGTTTTTAGATATTTCTAACCCACTATGTTTAGATTAGTATTATATTGAGAAAGTCTCGATTATGATTTTCACGACTCTCCCACTTCAATTTCACAACATGATAGATCTTCAGTATATAAAGGATATTTAATATCCTATTTTAAATTTGTTATAATCATGTTAAAAAAATATAATTTTCGATATAAAATCTATATATAAACATTCTCATGTAAAAAATTATAAAGGAACTCCTTTTCATCTCTTATTATATTAGAAATCCATTTTTATGCCCCCTTCGTCAAATCCATGTGTAATTATAATCTCTACCCTTTTAATGAATAACTCCCATAGTATTATCCAATAAAAAATTAAAATGAAAAGGAATGAAAGAGGAAAAATAATTGAATGAACTAATTTGGATTTTCAATGACACTTCACTCCCAAACACATTTTAAAGTAATTAATGGCACCATTATTTAAGTGATTCTTCAAGATATTTTCCATTTGTTCATTCAATAAAACATAGTCTAATTTGAGCTCCCTACAATTTCAAATTCTCTTTAATGAAGTGTTATTTCATGTCAATATACCATATTCTTGAATGTTTCACTAGATTCATAAATAAATTGATTACACTTTTGTTAATACACCCAATCATGATAGGATATGTGATTTACATCCTACATTTGATTTTAATATTTATCCACATAATTTAGGTTGTGGCTTTTGATTCCACATTTTAATATATTTATTTTGTTCTTAACGTGAGAGAGTTTACTTCTTACATTGACAAAAAAAATTCATCCTTTGATAATTAACAAACCCACATAAGTTTATTTTCAATCTCCCACATCAAATTCCAAATTAATATTATAAAACCCATAAATCAAAAATGATTTTTCATTAGCATACCTCAAACTATATTCATCGGTTCCTTTTAGATGACACAATATTTCCTTCATTATTATAAGATGGATCTTCGTCAAGTAACATTAGAATCGATCCTAAGGTGTATAATAAAATAAAATGTATAATCTTGAAATTCTTAATTAAACTAATATTTTTATAGTCCATCAAATATCATTTGGATCCACACTCCTTCCTTTTTTATCCATGGAAAACTCAGTCCCAAGTGTAATAGGATTTGAAAACTCTCACTAATATTCTATTTTAAACATTTTTAAAAACTCATTAGAATATTATTCTTACCATAGATATATTAATTTAGCTATATTAAATCCAGGCCTATTCAAAACAATTTCATCTTACTAATAATTGATATTTCAAAATGTTTTTTATTTGGGCAGTAATTTCCTCATCTGTATTAGCTTTATTCCAGAAAATTGATTATATAAACATATACAATCATACTAAGTGAGTTTATATCATCTATAGGAACACTAATATTTATTTCCACATTACCATTCCATAAATTCATGCTCTTAAAGAGACTATACAACTTATAAAATCATTCTTGGGGAACTTGTTTATTCTTAGAAAGATATTTATTCAGCTTTAATACTCATGATATATAACCATGAAGAATAAATCCTTATTTTTTCTTAGTGAATACCATATCCTTGCGTAACCCAATCTAAATTTTGGACTTCACATCCATTTTAAAAGCAATTATAGTTATTTTGATCACACATCACAAGAAGAACTCTATTCATTTCATGTCTCATGAATAATAAAAATTTAATAGTATTTTCTATAACATCATTCTTTGAGTAACCCTTAAAAATATTATATTTATTTCATTCTACTTATCCTATCACATTGATTTTATTTCAAAAAAAATATTTTTCCCATTCAAAAAAGATTATTGGGTGCATGATTCAAATTTACAATAATTATTCTTCTTAATATGTTTTAACCCAACCATTTTTAAATGAGATTTAATCATTTTTTTCAAGGTTTCTTTAGCACTCATTAGTTTAACCAATAAAGCAAATAAGGTATGATCATAATTACTTAAACTTATTCATGTTTAAAGACTCTTGATACTATATCTAATAATATTCTCTTACTTCACGTGAATTTAAAGTCTTGAAAACATATATTTACATTGTTATGGTGCATCCACATTACTAGTAACTTATAAATCAACATGGTAATTTTGAAGACTTATTATTATTTTTGAATATGTCACATGTTATTCAATATATTCTCTAAAAAGTTATTAAACCTCAAAATTAATGGTGAAATATTTTCTTGATAAAAAACATCCTCAATAACAATAACATCATAATTGTCAATGATTTTCTATATATTCTAGTTCTGACATTGGTAACTCCTTCTACCAAGTGTGTATCAATGAAATATTACTTGGTTAGATCTTTCATTGAATTTTACCAAAATTATTCTCTTATCCTTGATGTAACATCACCTTTCTAACACTTAAGAACTATTTAAGTCATGGTTTTTTCAAAACCTCTTCTCATAAGGCATGTTAATCAAATTTTTTCAAAGAAATATCTTAATCATAGTATAGACAACCAGTATAATAAATTATCCCCAAATGAACATTAATCTCACATTATTTGATAAAAAGGGATCTACCCATATATATAAATCTATGCTTCTTCCTTTCATTTGATAATTTTTTTATGATTTATATATATCACTATATGCATGCTTGATTACATATTTCTCAAGATATTCTTCAAAGTATGTATTATTTTATCTGAACCCATTTTGAAATTGAATCATTTTAAGAAGATAATTGGTTTTATATTTTTCACATAATTGAAGCATTTCAGACAATTTTGATATTTGGATTTACTTTACATGAGTTAAACATAATTAATACTTGTAAAACCCTCAAAAAAATAATTAAAGTACTTATATTCATTGGTTGAAATCCAGATCATCAGGCAAAACACATCCCAATGAATTAGTTCAAGTGGCATTTGGTTTTTATATCCACCAGCTTGGGACACTTTTTAACTATGTTTTCTTTATAACATAAATCAAAACAATTACATATTTTACAATTAAATTTTTTTTTATTTCTTATGGATTTATATTTTTAATGTTTTCTCACTATATTTTTAATCTAATGGAAAATTATTCAATTATAAATCTCTTTTTCCTCTTTCTCACTCGTACAATATCTATTTTTTCATTGAAAAATATAATATATTATCACTTATACAACATCACTTAAATATTATAGTTCTATTATTTATCAGTATAATTAAACATTCATTAATCTAAAATAATTACCTTATTACAAATATTAAAAATTTGAGAAGCACCTAAAAAAATTGTGTATCTACTCATCAGCAAAGAGAATTTCATTGGTTCAAACTTTTTATCACCAATTTTTTTTTATAATTATATATTTTACATTTAGAGAACCATTATTTATAAAATTGAAATATCTTTTATCCTAATTTTAAATATACATAAAGTGATTTTTGTTTCTATCGAAGCATGATGAGATACATATTTCAAGATCCAACGCATATTACCTTTCAAAGCTTGCAAGCCACCTCAAACCACCATCACTTGACCATAATTACTCTTCTAATTCATATATTTAGAGTTTTTATTATTTTCTCGATAATAAAATAATAATATAAAATATTTTTAATATTATTTCCTAGACAATCACACATGGAAAAATTTTATTCAAGAGTATCAATGAAATTTTTTAATTTTACTTTCTCCCTTTGAAGTTGTCTTAAATTTCCTCTTATGTATTATTCTTGTATCATCATCAAATTAGGAACCCATTATTGATCGATACAAATATAAATTTCACCAATATAATTATTATTTTTATTCATATAATCCACAATAATAAAACCTACCTTCAGAAGAAAGTACCATAATTAATTGATTTTTTTCATTTAATATTCTCATTGAATTTTAATTGGTTGATTATTATACTAACTTTTATAAAAAACCATCATGAATATATTTAAGTTCATTGATCCATTTGGACCAACCCTTTGAGTTTTTTCAAGTATTTTGGATCTTGGATGAGCCTTTAGTGGGTTTGAAGTGGTTTGACTACTAATATCTGGAAGTTGAGAGAATAAACAATGTTTAAGTGGCATTAACATCATGTGTGTAAAGTTCATGGATTTTAAATAATAATTCATGGGGTGATTCGTGATTTGTAAATATTAAATATTAAAATGTTTGAAGAAATTTGTTTTTTTTTGAGATCTAAAACCCAATTATTACTTGAAATTTACTCATTACACATCGTGTAAATCCCATATGCAGTGTGTTTATAAAAGGTGCATCCCTCAAAATTTTTATCAAAAAATTATGAACCTCTCAAATCTAGGTGATTCATAGACCCTTTTCTTATAATTTTTTGGAATTCATTCTATATGGATTTATCCTCAGCTTCCTTCTTCAATCCATAGTGATCTAATGTGAGTTCTACCTTCATTTATTGTGGTTTTTTACTATTCAGTCTTATTATCTCCACATTAATATTTTAATGATATGGAACATGATCTCTACTATTTTTGGAGGACTTTTTCTTGTTTGTTGTTGTGGTTGTTCCATGGAGTCCTTGGATAGATACAGCTTCTTATGGGAGAGGTGATCATAATATGCAACGTTGGTATGTTCTTGTGTGAAAAAACATGATTACTTTGAGGTAGTTGGTTTTTTTCTTCACTATTTATTTGACTTCAATCTTAAATTTTGAATGGTTTATCCATTTGGATGGAAATAAAATCGAACTAATAAATATTTTAACTATATTAAAAAACTAGTTAATGAACCTGAATCATCATAATGTTTTTTGATGATAATAAAAAACCATGTTAATTGAGAATGGTACTTCTCTATGTTTTTTAAAACTATAATAAATGTTAAAATAAAGTGTTTCCTATAATATATTGATATATATTTATGCCTTAGGTTTCCCATAATTAGAGCATGTGAATAATGAATCAGTTAATTATAGATAGAACAAGAACCTGTAGTGTGATAAAGATAATTTCTAGGTCATGGTTTTCCTATTTTCTTGAGAAAGTAGAGTTCCTTCTTTTGGAGTTATAGAACCTCATTTTCATGTAAAGGTTAAATAACTAGTTTTGAGGTTCTACTTTTCTTTTTTGTTATTTTTTTTCTTATTCTTTTGTTATGTACTCAGAATATGATTCATGTAATGTTGGGCGGGGAGGCCCAGATGTATTGGGAGTTTTGGATGGTTGAGCTTGGGATGGATGATGTGATGTGAGAATGGGATGGCTAAGCATTGTATTGCTGATTTGATGTGGTTAGGGAGGCTCAGATGATATGGAATCAGTTGACAATTATGATGGTGAGGTACATTATGATATGCATGGGGTTGTGAGGGATGGAACCTGAGATGAATGAATGGGTTAGATCTGGTATTTCTTATTAATTTGATATTATATCTAGGATGCTTTCTTTCGAATCTACTTAATGTATGATGGTTATGTTTCTTTTTTTATCTGCATTTAGTTCCCTACTACTTGAGGTGGTTTGATGTTTTTGGTTACATGATTCATCTTGGAGGTATCTTAGGGTGGTTTTTCTATAGTACCTAGGCATTGAATGATGCTAATAATTCTTAATAAATGTTTAACACATAGGTTTTTTGGAAGTTAGAATGAAAATGAGATGTTACTCTTGATAAACTGTGGGCTCGGATTGGATTATGCCTAAATGTCATGGAAATTATATTGATGATTAATTTAATTTAAAGTGTAATAATTTTATTGGTTAATTAATATCTAATGAAGTAATTAATATAATGAAATGGTAAAAAGAATGAATGAATTTAAGGTAGTTCTTTTAAATGTTTGTATTCTTATAGGATATCTTGTCTTATCAATGGAATCCATGAGTTCAATTGATGTTTATTACAGTAGAGTGTAATAATAGGTCATTCCCATAGTTTGGTTGTGATATATATTATATCTTATATATTATATGATTTAATATAATTCCACACCCATGTCTGTTTGGGAAATTGACACCCAGTGCACTATGGTAGGGTGTTTTCCCTAACATCTCATTGGGATGATGGATAGATTACTATTCCATCTATCCCCACTCAATTTTCTTGGTAGACACTTTTGTCATTATGCATGGAAGTTAGTTTCAACATATATGTGTGTAGAGGTATGTGATTTTTTTTGTTTATTGTGCACATATCTATTACAAGATATATTATCCAAAGTATTATTAAAGGTATGACATATATAGGTTGTGACAGGTTGAGGTACTTACTTGATGTAAGAGCTATTATGGATTGAGGTATAATATCTGATGAAGGAAACATTTCATAAATGTTATGGTGGATCTCGAATACTATTTAGATACTTATATAGATATGTGGATGGGATTATATTATGATGTGATTCATGAGGTTCATGTTGTTATGCTTTCCCCTGATGTCTTCGGACTGGCTTACTTTTGAAGAGATATGGGCCAAGATGTGTGATGTTGGGGTGGAGCTGTAAACTAGTTTGTAAGTAGAAGAGGGGTACCCTCTATGGTTCATTATTATATTATACGATCTATTGTATTTTATACTTGTTGACAATTATACATGGTGAGGATTAGAAGTTAGTATACCTATTTAGTAGAATATTTAGTTCCACTTTTGTTCAATGATCTTTAGCATGCTTTATTTTTCTTTTCATGATAAAATTTGGTGGGTATCCTACAGATTATACTATTATTCACACCATAAATATATATTAACAATTCTTTAGGTTAGCAAGAGAAGGTTGGAGATTAGTATGGATATTACTATCTCAAGGTTTTATAAGATCTCTTTAGTATTCATGGTCGATATCATCTTTAAATTTTTTAAACATGGAGTTTTTATTTCTGTTGTTTAGTACTTTATAACATTTCATGTATTCAGTTGGTTTTTTATTTATTTAAATATGTGTGTGTGTATGTGTGTCTGTGGCTGGTCAGATGTTGTTTGGTGTATCCTTCTTATCTCTCTATTTGATATGTTTCTCTTATCAGGTAATGCCTCTCATATGCATGCTTATTATACCCTCAGTGCTAGTCTCCAACATGGAGCATGATTTATGTGGGACTTGGTTAGTCACCATCACTCTCCCCTAATTGTGGTATCTTTATAGGGAGGCGGTCATGATGGAGTCATATAAATGGTTTGGTTAGAGGGATAAGATGAAGTTTGGAGTTAGGAAAAGGTGAGGTTGAAAAGGTTGGTATGGAAATAGTGTCAGGTAGGTTTAGTAAGTGATGTAAACATGGAATAATAGTTAATACATGGGTATTTAGGGTCCCTTGTGATTTGATGCATGTACCTTTAATTCTAATGATCCTAATAAATGAAGTTATACTAGTTTTAGGGTAGATACTTAGAAAAGGATCATGCATCATTCATATTTTTCATTCATTTGAAATTCGTATACCTTGGTATAGGTTAAAACCTTAATAAGATAAATAATTAACTAATGTTAAATATTATATATTTCAGGTGTAGGAGCCCTAGAAGTTTGTTCATTTTGTAGGCATAGCACCACATCGGGTTTATACTGAAGATGTTCAGAAGAACGTGCTAGTAGATTGTTATAGAGTGGTGGTTGACAATAAAAACACTTAGAGAAAGACTCTTTGATATTTTTAACATCAAATATTATAGAAATAAAAGGGCTAAATTTAAGATTCGGTCATAGAAGACTTGTTGGAGAATGTTGTGATAGCTTTCAATTCAATTTGTGCTCGAAAGGAGAACTATGTGTCATTGTTTATGATGATGTTGTATAGAGTAGTGAGGCAACATTTGTTCTTGTTCCTTAGGGATCATGAGGATTTGGAAGTCTCATGGGAGAAGTTATGAGACTATTTCTAAGAAACTTTCCTTTCTTAAATCATGAATGTGTCTAATGGAAAGAAGTTGCATACCCTTCAATAGGGTGTTCCAGTGTGTGGGATCTATGTATCTATTTTAGGACCATTCTGGGATATGCTTTAGAACTCTTATCAGATGAGGAGTCTAGAGAGAGGAATTTTGAGTATGCTATTAATATAGAGATCCAGTGCTATGTTATCCCATTTATGTTGAAGAAATATATCAGGTGTGGGTTTGATTAAAGTTTATCGAGATGACACTGGATAGAACCAGATCATCTTGAGAGTAAAGTCATTAGAATTCCTCATAAAGGAGATATTTGGTATAGGTTTTACAATTGTCTAAAAAGAAGAGATTATGGTCATCTTTAATTGATACCATCCCTCATCATCTCATTTATCTTGGTGAGTATCCTCTTAGACCTATACCAAGGGATCATATGCATGTTTTGTTTAGGCTGATTTCATAACTAGTGATATAGTCTACCTTTCTGAGAAATTAGTGTTCATATGGAGTTCTGCTTTAGGTTCCTCTATTGAGATAGTTTGATCCAAGGTAGCAGCATCAGGGTACTATAACTTGGGATTAGTATATAGGATATAGGGTAGGGAAATTTAAACCTTAAGTTGATCCTTATCCTTAGAGAGTATATTATGGTCGTGGAGTTTGTCTCCAACCAGCTCAGAGAGGCTGTGAAGAAGGTTTTGGTTAGCTTCATGATATAGTGTTTTTAATCCCAGGAAAGCTAGAAATCATTCGAGGTACCATGTGTCTGTTTTCTACATGGTTTCATGATTTTTTTGATTCAGGAGAAATTTACTCCTCTATATCACCTTCTCACATCCATGCTTTGAGACTTGAGGTAGATATGCTTCCAATTCCCTTGGCATTGACCATTCTAGTTGAAGTTCAAACATAATTTTATAAAGTATTTATAGAATATTATCTAGTTCTAGTAAAATAATGATCTTAGGGATATTACCTATATTTGTGAATATATTCATATTACATCATCCTAGGAATGGATTGGTTTCAGTTGCTTTTTTACTTTTATTATGGATATAAAATGGAGTTTTTTAGGAAGAAAACCCATTAAATGGGTTAGATACATATTCTTTATTTCACATATTTGATGGCTGAGTTAATACTGAGCTCGTCGGAGGTTTTACAGTTAGGGTTTCCCATGGTTGTGGAAGAGTACCTGGATGTCCTTCCAAATTAGGTTGTAGGATTACCCATATATTAAAGATCGAGTTTGGGATTGAGAAATAATAACTTATGTCTCTTATCTAAATTTCTCTATATAGGATGGAATCTTATGAGTTGTGAGATATGTAGGTACATCTCAATGATCTCTTGAAGTGAGGTTTTGTATGGCCATGTGTATCACCTTGGAGTGCACTTGTTTTTCTCAAGAAGAAGTTTGATGGTAATTTGTACATTTTTATTGATTGTTGTCTCTTTAACCAAATGAAAATGAAGAACTGATATCCTACTCCATAGATTGTTGATTAATTTGATAAACTTAAGGGATCAAGTTGGTTTATGAAAATCAATTTTTAGTCAGGATATAATTAGATTTAGGTTAAGGATGGGGATATTTAGAAGACTACTTTTCATTGTCATCATGGTCATTACGAGTGTGTTTTGATTCCATTTTGTGTGATGAACGCTCTAGTTGTGTTCATGGGGTTCATGAAAACATTTTTTAGAGAGATATTCGATAAGTTTATAATATTTTTCACCAACAACATACTTATGTACTCTACATATAAGGGGGATCATGCAGAGAATATGTATTCTATTTTGGGATTTCTTCATCATGGGTAGTTTTTTTAGAAGTTATAGAAGTCTGAATTATGGGATTAATGGTTCATGTCATGTCTTAGTAGGGAGTATCTATAGATACTTCAAAGATATATATATTTGTGTCATGGGAATCCCCCATGAAAGTGGAAGTGGTGTGAAGTTTCCTTGGCCTGGAAGGCTATTACATAAGGTTCATAGATGAATTATCTAGGGTTTCAAATTCTATGATAGCATTAACCCAAATTTATTAGGTGTTCATATAGACTAAATAGTGTTAGACATCTTTTGAGTACCTAAAAGAGAATTTTTTTCAGTGCACTTGTCCTTTTTTCTATGAGAAGGACTACTATTTCAGGTTTTCCCAGATGCTTCATTTCTTGTCTTAAGTTATTTTATGATTCAGTAATGATCAATTATTTCTTGTGGGTCGTGACTGTTATGTACCCATGAAAATAACTATAAAAATCATGATCATCAGTTAGTAACAGTGGTGTTTTCTTTGATGTTATAGTGGCATTGCCTCATTAGTGATCATTTTGTATTCTCCCAGTATGGCATGAAAATACATCAAGATCAGTGGATGTAATTTTTATAATATTATGAATTTTATTTGTGGTATAATCAAGTTAAGGAAAAAATTTTAGGTAATTATCTAGGTAGGAATACATGTAGTGATTTTGTACGTGAATCTAAAGAATCCTGGAGAGTGATGCATCTAGAAAAGGAAGAGGTTGGGGAAGATGTTGTATTTTACCAATGGTAGTGCATTCTTCTTTGGTAAAATAGGTGTAGAATTCTCATATAGTGGATTCTGAGGTAAAAGTATGGAGGTACTGAGTTGGTTTGGTGAAACCCCTAATGGTTAGTCTGATAATAGACATCACTGGGTCTTGTTTGAGGGAAGGATTTTCATTCCTTCGGTGATGCATGAGATGGTTATTCATGAGTTCAAAATTTCACCTTTGGCGATACATCCTAGAATGAAAAATATGTACCAGTATTTTACATTTCAATTTTGGTGGCCTAGGTTGAAGTGTGTATTTGTATATTTTGTTTCGCAATGTTTGGTCTGACAGAAGGTAAATGGAAAACACCATGTTCTGGTTTGTTTTCTCCGACTATTAGATAATCCCCAGTGGAAGAGGGAAGAAATCATAATGGAATTTATTACCATTTTACCTTGATCTTAGGGAGGATATAATTTTATATGGGTGATATTTGATCACATGACAAAATCATCCAATTTTATATCAATCAAGGAGTAGAGCTGAATGGAGGTTTTTTCGAGGAAGTATTAGGGGAGGTGGTTTGACTCCATAGAGTCCAAATAAAGATCATATCTGATTAGTATCCTCATTTTACCTCTAGTGTAATGATACTTCTCTATTAGTATTTTGGTTCTCAGTTATTCCTTTGAAATTCTTTTCATCTGCATAAGGATTGTCTGACAAAGCAGACCATCCATAATCTTGAAGACATGTTTCAATCTTGTGTATTGGATTTTTGTGGTTTGCGGATGACACACATTAAATTTGTTGAGTTTTATTATAATAATAGTTTAAAATCCACCATTGGTATGGCACTGTATGAAGATTTTTATAGATTACCTCATCATTCTCCATTGTGATGGACTAAGGTCGGAGAGGTATAAATTCTTAGATTAGAACACATATAGAATACCATGTACAAGGTTCATGAAATTTATGATCGAATGAATGAATCATGAGATTTTCAGAAATCCTATGTTGAACATATGAGGTGACCTCTATGGATTGACATTATTGGTCATGTGTTCTAGAAAAAAACTCCTTGTCCTAGGTAGAAACTATTTGGTCATAGGTTTTTGTTATCTCCCCGATTGGTTGGGCCTTTTGAGGTGTTGGTTCATGTTAGAGCTATGTCATATTAGATATAACTTCCACCAAATATTATCTGGATAAATTATTTTTTTCCATGTGTCACATAACCATTATTATATTTATGATGACTATCATGTCATCAATTATGGTGAGAATGATGTTGACGATGATGTGTCCATCAAGGAGAAGCATGTGTAGATAAAGGACCACTAGGACAAGGTGTTTCATGTGCATGATATTATCTTTGTTCATGTATTTTTGAGACATCGGGGTATAGAGGTGAGTACTATGGAACATGAGTAGAATATTCACACTTAGTACACCATACTATTTTTTTGTTTATCTCTTCTATTGTAATGTTGTTCTATTGTGGAAGTTCACCTTTCTAGTTACTAGAATGCTTCCATTTGTTGCTTGTTGTGTCTTTACTCTCTTTTGAGGAATATCTATTCCAAGTGAGGTTTTAGGAGCTGGTTTTTGTTTTTAATAGTTATTTTCCTTTTTATTTTATGTGATGTGGTTGATATCCTATGATGATGATATCCTTGAGGGGTATCTCGCAGGGTTTCAATTTGGATGGAGATTTTTGTTTCCTCTCTGGGTTTGGTTTTTGATTCTCGAGGATGAGAATTTTTGTATAGGTATCTAATTTATTAGATTAAATTCATGTTTTCTAACACTTTTTGTGTTTTTTGGGGCTTGTGTAGATAAAAGGAGTGTTGGATTTTGTATGGAGTGGTTCGGCTACTAAAACATGGAATCTAGGAGAATACATGACATATAAGGGGTGTTCACATCATGTATGCATAGTTCATGCCTCGTTAAGGATATTTCAAAGGGAGATTCATGATGTGTAAATATTTTATATTAAAAGGTTTGATGTTATTCATTTTTTTAAAAGATATGAAACTCTATTATTATAGGATGTGTAGTCATTTCACATCGTGTAAATCCATTTTGCGGTGAATTTATGAAAGGTGTATGCTCAATATTTTTGTTAAAACCCATATGGACCTCTCGACTCTAGGAGATACAGAAATTATTTTATTTGGAATTTAGGAATTACATCTATATGGATGGATCCTTGGCTTATTTCTTCAATCTGTGGTGATCCAAGGTTAGTTATACCTTTATTTCGTGTGGTTTCTTCTCAGACAATCTCATTTTCCTCCTCTTTTATTCATTTGATGGTGAGTGAACTCTATTATTTAAAATTGATTTTTTCTTTTTTGTTGGTTTTATATTGTTTCAACATCCTTATATGGATACATATTCCTGTGGGATATGTGATCTGGATCCACAACATTGGTTTGTTCTCATGCGAAGAATTTTGACGCCTTTGAGGTAGGGCATTCATTGCTTCTCTATTTATTTGCATGCCATCATAAATTGAGAATAGTTTACCCCTTTGTAAGTAAATGGAATTAACATAATAATTATTTGAACTAGATTAAAGAATTTTTCAGTGATCATAGGTTGATGATTTTTACAAAGATAATTATTTTCCTCTTATTTTTCTAGATCTTATGATATCCATGTAATACTTTAGTCGAATGTTCTTATTCTTGGAGTAGAATTTTGATGTTGGAAAAGAATGTAAAGTCAAAATGAATTGATATCTTATTGGATTAACAATGATTAATTAAGGAAAGTTGGTGTCTTACCTATTACATAACTACCTTAATTTTAGAGTTATGTTCATCTTTAAATAATTAAGACTTCTCACTCACCTCATACTGATCAAATCCAATGCTCTCAAGCCCCTAATCTAACCAAGTACACACTCTTATTAATTATAAACATTTATAATTAATATACTTATTCATTATATTATTAATTCCATTATTAATACCAGGGTTATACCTCATTGGATGTTTTGACGATGTGAAAACATCAAGAAATGGGTTTTGGTCAACTCCCAACATATCCTAAACTTCACTCTTAAAAATAACCCTACAATTTAACTATAAAATTATGAACAATTTCACTAAAAAAATATGAAAATCCAAGAATAAGTAATTATAGAGTCTTACCAATTACATAACATTATTCAAAAAAGTGTTTTTATCATCTATAATCATTCTCTATAATTAACACACAAATTCAACTTGTTTTCAACTTTATTTCACAATTTTATAGTGGGATCATGATGAAATACACAATTTAATCCCATTAAATTTTGAGAAAAATTATTGGTTAATGAAATAAGTGAGGGGTATTTTGGATTACCTTTATTCACGGTGAAGTTTTAGTCACAAACACCTCATATTAAAATAAAACACCAAGAAGGAAAAAGGAGGAAGAAATATGGCATCACCCTGCATTTAATATTCATGAAATTAGAATTGTACTGTGGGGTTTTGATTTTAAAAACCAAAATTATATTATTATCTCACTAAAAAAAATATTATGCAAGGCATAATAGGTACATGGTACACTAGTATTTTCTACCTAAAGGATAACCTTGGATACACCCTCTTTTTTTATACCGAGTACATAAGGCCATCAGACCAAGTACCTAGTGGTTTTCTGTAGTCACCTCTCTTCATTTGTAAATTTACCAAACCACTAAATATGTATCTAGCATATTTTACACCAAAATTATCACCTCATTAGCCTCATATTGAAAATTTAAAACACATCTATTAACTCAAATTTCCAATTTAAATTAAAAAATCCAAAACAAAATTGGTCCTACTTCCATTAAAATTTATATTTCTTTTTTATTAAACCACCATGCCCTATCATGTGTCCTTACAAGCACCAAGAATTTTCAACATAATTTAGGATGTATTTTCACTTTATCCAGTACTTTAACAACTTTGATAAATTATCCTATAAAAAGGATACACATTACAATATATTTCATATTTTATCTTATTTTATATAAGTACTAAATATAATGGTTTATAAAAATATTCACCTTTAATAAAATTTTCCCTTTATTTTATATAATTCATAAATAGTTAACACTTATAAAAAATGATATATATACAACCATTTATAACCAAAAAGGTATTTAAAATTAAAAAAACCTACACTTAAGACTTTTAATTTATGAATCCAAGGATCTATATTCTATGGAATAACAACTTTTACTTGAAATATAATCAAATTCTACTCTATATATCATTTTTTAATTACATAGAAACAAAAACATCTTACTCTATAAATCTTCTTAATTCTACTATACATAGTAAAATTACTTCACCTCAGACCATGACCATAGAAATGCGAATCAATAAAAACAGAAATATATCATACACTTGAATAGCATTTAATTTTTTATCATACTCATTAACTATGTCATTACACTATATACCATGACTTTTTATTATTCCATGTAAAAGTGTGAAATTGAAGATCCCATTTATATAACATGTTTTATTTTTAATTAAATAATCATGACAGAGAAAGGAATATATAAAGAAATTATTTATCATAAATCTAATTATGGTTTGAATATTTAATAAATTCTCATAAGGTGAAGCCACCTTGGGAAGTAGATAAGAAGATGATAATATTAATTGGGGAGGTTTAAATAATTCCTGAGAAAAATTATATTGATTAAGAGGAATGTGCACCAAGATTTGGAGTGTGTAGATATTATCTCCATGATGAATAGAAACAAGTTATTCCATAATCATAACAATTCCTTTTTATTAAATGATTAAATTTCCTCAAAAAAAACTCCTTATATAGTGATGTTTTGGAAATAACCTCTCATATATAGGGTTTTATATATGAAAAATTATATGATATGAGTTTTAGTCACATGAACTTGAGAATAATATAATAAGATCAAACATAAATACTATGATTACTAAAGAGTTATTGAGATAATGTGGGAATATTTTAGGGGTAAATGATTAGTGAAGGTTTTCAAATGTACATGAGGAGATTTTATCAGTTTATTTCATATAGAAATAATAAATAAACCATTGTATTTTTTATAAATATAGAAATAAGAAACAGAATCTACTTGAGTTTCTAAATAATATTCAATAACTTATTTAAAGGTATATTAATTTTTTAAAAATATATATATAATGAATGAATGTATTTCTAGACTTTTTACAGAGTTTAGAATACGATTGTGCCTCAAAAATTAATAAAGAATAATTTAAATTTGGATAAGAGATGTTTTTATGTAATGGAGTTGAAGTTTACCATACTCACTATAGCACGAGTAGCTCTACTATAGTAAACATCAGAATTTACATATAACATTAAATTTGAAAAAATATGATTTAGATATGGGAGGAAAATTATTTTCATATAATACAATTGAGATATAACTTATACATAGTAAATATTTGTAAATTCATGGATGTGTAGAATACATATTGATTCCATGTATATTATTCTTTAATTTAGATTTAAATAATATTAATAGAATCCTACTAGATATAGATCATGTGGATACATAACTATCATAATCCTATATATGAAAAACTACTTAATTCAACACAAATTAAATTCAAAACGATCCAATAATATCAGATACAATACATGTGATTCCTATTGGAAAGAATGTCACTATATGAAATAAAAATGAAATTATACCCAATATAGGGATATGAGATAATGGACATGTGAGGATTATAGACATGAAACCAATGGACGTTTATGAGATGTAACACTAGTAAAAATATACTAAATACAATGAAATCTAAGCCTAATAGATGAAATAATGCGTAATAATGCCCAAATTATATTCTACATTGTATATAAATAAAAATATTTTACTAAATAAAATAAATAAGAATTATACTTGATGAAATTTAAGCTTTGAATAACCCAGGGAATTATTAACAAATATTTTTAGAAGATAAAAAACCAATGGATTATTTTCATTTATTATCAATATTAAAATTTTTCTTATATTAATTAGTGCACTAAAGAAATGAATCAATAATTATATATGTGTGAATTAATTTTATTGGGATTATATTATGTAATGGTGTTACTTATAACAAGTTTGGATGTGATTTTAGGTGTTAGTGTTTCTTATAGAAAATGATGCAATTTGTAATACGAGAGGATAAATTTCTACTATAATGAAGGGTGAGGTAAAAGATGAATTTTATTTTAATTTTTCATGAATGTGACCATGAATTTACTTTTAAGTGACCATAATTATTTGGAAAAATTTAAAAGGAATGGAATTAATTGTGAGTATTTTAAAAAAATTAGAAAGACATGATCCAAACATCTTTTAGTTTATTTAAAATTATCATAAGTACTTATTTTTCAATTGTAAGAGTGTTATTAATTTCTATGATGAAGTAATTATATGATACTACATATAAATGAATATTAATATTTATTGAAAATTTATTTATACTTTTAATATGATATTTAAAGATAATTATTTTTTTATTATATTAACAATATTTTTGACCAAATTTATATACCATTCAATTTATGATTAATTTTTTAAATATTCCAATTAAATAAATTACTATCTCTTGTGAAAATAATTTAAAATTTTAATATGGTGATATTGTAAATCAAATCCATTTTAGGTTCATAAAAAAATAATAATATGGATTTAAAATTAATATATTGATTGTTATTCTTTGAGATTAAAAATGTAATTATAATAATTTCATTTTTATTGGTTAACGATAATATTTATTATTTAAATAATTTAATTTCATGATAAACAGAAGTCAAAATGAATGTCCATGGATCTATTGAAGATATATTTATTGAAGACATTAAATATCCAATTTTGGTGGGAATTTAATTAATCCAAATCATCGAAATAATGATGTTGATATATTGAACATTAGTTGATTATAAATTTCAAGAAAGATACTTTGAAAAACTTTTAGGAGAAATATAAAGTACTAATTTTGAATAAATCAAGGTCATGAACAAATGAAAATTTAAAACGAAACCAATGTAAATCATAGAAAGAGGATAAATTTATTTTATAGGTTTCCCTTCAATATAAAGGATAATTCTTGTCATATGGAAAACAAACTAACTCTATGTAAAAATAAGTAAATGAATTATATTAAATGGGTTTAGGTAACTTAAATCCTCATCCAATTTCACTACTCATACAGGAATTATAGGTGATCATTTTCAAACTAAGGACTCATATCACTCCAGTCAATTTTGGTAGTCATTTCTGATCATACAATTTTGAATATAGCCTACACAAATACATAAAATATAACAAAATAATGTATATTAATACCTTATAGTGTTTAGTATAGCATAAATATTAATATATTATTCACACCTTGGATATTTATGACCCTTATTTTTATTATGCATCTTTCATAATGTTTTCATAGGAAATCATGACTTTAATGGAACTATCTATTTAACTCTAATTTATAATATCTTTTTTGTAACACCCTTTTTAACAGTTACAACACCCTCCCTATATAGAAAATATTTAATACCCATTTGTATCTAATAAAAACATCCATCTGGATGAGTCTCGCCTTTAAAAAATAATAAACCACTATTTAAATTTTCTATAAAAATTGAATTATTAAGACTAATCCATGTCATAAAATTTATATATGTTGAATATGGAGAAAAGAAATATGGATTCATATTTCTATCACCATAGAATTATCTAACTCACAAAAATAATAGTTTGACTTCATTCGAGGTGGTATCTCTAATCATGGATTCATATCTTGGCCTACCATAAAATATGGATTGTTTTATATATCTCACTATTAAAAATTATAAAATTTTAGTCTTCTATATAATATAGTTTCACATCCTCTAGTACATTAACAACACTTATGAATGATCTCAAAAAATACGTATTTATCATGGCATGTTATTCTACTTTATCCTATTACAAATAATTATTTATGCTAATGCTTCAATAAAATACATACCTTTATAAACTTTTCCTCCTTATGAGAAATTTATTTAGACAAAACAATCCTAAAAAATAATACATGTACCATATATTCCAACCAATATGAAATTTATCCTAAAATGGGTTTTCAATATCTTTTAACTAATCATAAAATGATATAAATAGATTTCCTTATATTATAGTAAATATTAAATTCACTCTTTTAAACATTAACTTTTACTCTATGTAGGAGTTATGACATTCTACTCCATGCAACTATAAAATGTTTTAATTTATATTGTTTCAATCTTTAACTATATGAAGGTAAATGACTAAACTAATAACCATGACCATGAAATTTCCAATTCAGATAAGTTTAAACAAACAACATGCATAAAAAATCATCAAAATTTTCTTTAATATGTGTTAACCCTGATGATACACTATGTGAAATGTCATCATTTCAATGTTATTGTAAATATACATTAAAAATTATTTTATATGCCTAAAAATTTATTAAATATTTATCCAAAATTTCTCCTTGAAATAAATACATCCTAATTATATCATATTACCAATAAATACTTCATAAAAAACCCTAATTATGGGTATAGTTGTAGAAATAATTTCTGGTTGAATTAAAAGATCCCTCTTATAAAATCATATACATATATATAATTATTTTTTCATCCTCACTCAAATCACCCTTCTAGGAAAAAAAGTAATCATACTATATTTTATATACTAATATAAAAATTACACTCTTTATTTATACAATAACTTCACAAAAAATAATACTATAATGACTCAATCAAAGAATATTTTTTCAATATTGATGAAGGTATGAGCCTCATATTATTTCAATGAAATCAGATTATTTATAATTTATGCTCTATAAGGGAAACCACGTTTTATATCCTTGATACCTAAAAATGATTTATTAACCCTTAATAATTAATTTTTTAATAATAAAATACATAAATATTAACATAACTATTTATAACTCTCTATTTTATTATATTTTATCTTCTCTTCACTATTAATATCACTTATTTTTTTATTATTTTTTATATATAAACCATTTCTATGAATTTCATTATGATTATGTATGTGGTGATGATATTGGATTACGTTAATGTTAAGTTTATGTTATTTTAGAAATATTCCACACTATGGGAATAAATTTATATAAGAATAATTAATTATGGGTCGACTAAATCTCTAAAAAATAATCATAATAATTAATTAACTTTTAATTTTTATTCATTTTAATTTAATTAATCTTTATTTAGATAGAAATGGATCCTAGGAGGAATACAATATGTATATAAATGTATTATCTTATTGAATGTTTGTCATTGTGATGATGATAAACACACACACAGATATATATATATATATATTTATATTCATGTTCAATGTTATGTAATCTTTAATTCAAGGTAAAATCATTACTTAATGCTGAAATTTTAATAACAATATAAATGGACCCCATGAAAGTAAAACCTAAAATTTTAATAAAATAAACATTAAATAAAATAAATCATCTTGGAGATGGAACCAAAAAGTCATTGAAAATGGAACTAAAATGACTTAAAATCTCATTAAGATAAAATTTTAGACTTTGTAGCCTAATATATTTGATTAAATTAAATATTATGCTATTATTGGTTGTTATATAATTAATTAAAATATATAGATAATATGATAGGGGTTTGAATAAAGTTTTTAATGATTATAAATTATTTTGCAGTAAATATATAATTCATGTATGATTCATGTCTTCTAAATTAAGATAGACAAACCTCTATTCAATCAGCCACTATAAAATAATACAAACATTCACACAGAAAGGAATCATATGTTTAATTGGTTCAACCAATGTGGGCTATATACAAGTTGTGAGTTGAAGCTCACTACTCCTCTCATGGATCACTAAAATATATCATGGATTGAAAATTCAAGAATAAATAGATTCATTTTCAATCCCAAATCCCTAATTTTTTTCTCATTTCCTTCATACAAAATTTATAAAAATTTAGAAAAAGTAATACAAAAATCACCTTCAAAACACAAGCGAGTCATTAAAATATCTTCACTGCTATTGATCTTCCTAATAATCATTATAAGAAATCTACCAATAGAGTGTATTCTTATATGTGGTATTCACGCATTATATGTTCTATTCTCTATACTCTATCCAAATTTTTAGAGTTAATATCACTCTATAAAACTCCATGATCATTCCACATATTCTAAAAATTGATCTTAAACTCTTTAGTAGTGATTCATACTTTTTGTGACCCACTTATTTCATTAAATATAATTGACTAATAACATACTATTTTACACAAAATCAAAATAAAAAAATAATATATATGTACTTTTTTACATTTAACATGATCCTCATTATTTTTCATCAATTATTTAAAGTGAAAAATAAATTCAAAGATCAGTTTACATGTAAAGTGAACCTAATAAAACTCGTCAAAACAATATTATTATTTTTCAACATGAATATCACAAAAATTTACCATATAAGAAATATAAACTGATACAGATGAAATTAAATTTATAAACCCCATATAATATGAAAAATATTTAATTCAAATTTTATCCTTAGTAGAAATGTGGCATGTGATATTACAATATAATTATCTACAGTAAACCCTAGTCCTTCAGTTAAACAATTATAAGATGATAACTTATGTTTACTCCGATAGTAAGCATAATGATCCAATTTATTCCCAAATATATACACTTTTAACCTCTTACAACATCCTCATGGATAGTTATGGACTAATTTTACCTCTCGCGACACACTCATGGAAAACAAACTATTTTTCATTGTTTCTGATGATATTCTTATATTATTCACTAAATTAGTTGATGGAAGTTGCATTTTTTTATAATTAAATGTTTTTATAAGTTATTTCATACAATATATTTCAAGAAATGATATAACTCAATCACTCCCTATGAAATGTTTATATATTAACAATATATTCAGTCTTCATTGTCTTTTATAATAAAAAATACACTTAATACATGATATAGTATATGAAAATGATTCCCTATGTTATTTTCAGGGGAAATTATAAGACTGGATTTTTTCCAATATTGATTTCATGGGTAGATATATGCTTGTAACTCTATGTGTCACTTCACTCTGCCTCTTCATTGGTCATTATAATCTCATCATTTATCATGTGATAGAAACATTAGCATCATTACCCTCATATATCCTCTTGTGATAGAATAAAATAATATAATTAATTAATTTCTTATATATTATACCTTATCCAATATCACTAATAACTCTTTCATTAAATCCTAAAAACACTGGTTTCTAAATAATCCAATAAAATAATATTCTCTGATCAAAGCGAATTCAAAATTCTTCCTCTTTAGATTCTTTGAAAAATCATTTATCCCTTAATTAAATTCCTCATCTATTTATATAATCTTAATACCCAGCTATCAAACCCCCTAAAACAAATATAAATATGTTTACTTAACACCCTCAACCAACAAAACCGTAGTTTTATTTGAAAAATAAAATATATATTAAAAATTTCAGTGAATTAGGAATTAAAATCTAACCAAAACTATTTCATACACTCCTTATATAAAATCCCCTTATAGGAAACACAACAATATCAAATAGGTTAGTAGATAAATATAAAAAATATTTAATGGAGATAAAGAGTATATTAATTAGATTATTAATCATAAGGGGATAAACAATAAATATTTATCCTATTATTTTCATCAGATGATTTTGGAATGTTTTTAATTATGAAATCATATATCTGGTCACCAGTAAAAATGTATTAATAATTTACCAGTTTTTAATTGAAATTTATATTGATTAATTTATACTAAATTAATATATTATTTATCTTATAATAATGAGCTATATTATTTATCATGTTTATAGAACCACTATTATAAAAAAATTGGTCGATATATGAAACTCCACATTCTCACCCAAATCAAAAAAAAATTATTTTATCTATATCAACTATGTGAAAGAATTTTTAATAGTATTGAATTCTAATTTTGATGTACTTAAGGAAATAATATCATTTTTATTAATTATCCCTTATATATACTTGTTGTATGAGAATAAATCTATCTTTTAGGTGGGATTCCCATTATCTATTGAATTGGAAAAATCAACATCAATTAAAGCAGCAACCTTCTACATATAATTCACATCATAGTATAATCCAAAAACCAATATTACCTATAATATATCTAAATATTTTATTTATAGTATAAAATTGAATCTATTATGTGAACTATAAATCTTTTATAAATACATGTTAAATAAAAAAATTCATATATGTAGTTATATATAGTAATTTCATAATAATTCTATTATATTTAGTAACATGTATAATTTTCCAATCTACATCAATAACCAAATTTGTTTCAATAGATATGTGATAGATAACTTTATTAAGATATTTATATGAAATCTATTAAGAATCTCCCTCATATTCTTTGTTTTAGAAATTAATTTCCCATTGGTTTCAATAAAATTTATAAATGAAAGAATACATTATATTCACCAGTGAGTGATATCTAAAAATATATTTGAATAAGAGTAAAAATATATTCATATTTATCACTTCATGATAATATAATGATTATATAATCCAAATAAACTAGCACCATAATTTTACTATCACATGTCACATTGACATTTGGGATGTCATCAACCACTCCTCTGATGAACTTTAATTTTATAATATAATTATAAATACTTTAATACCATGAAATTCCCGCTTAATTTAATATATAGAGATGTTAATTATCCTATACACCTTACTTCTATAATTATCTATTTAGAATCTTTATAGTTAATCAATATATACTTCCTCTTGTAGGAATCCATTTATAAATGTAGATTTCATATAAATATTATATACCTTGAACTTCCTCTATATAAAAATAAAAAGGAATGATATAATAAACTCTATTATTTCCATTGGTGAAAAGGTTTCATCCACACACACACCATAAATATATTTATATCCCATGTGCATAATTCCTCCCCTTTTTCTAATAACTTATATATACTCATTAATTCTCATTTTGTATACCTATTTTATGCATGTTGTATTTTTTATCTGCCTAGTATAAATCAAATTTCATTTATTTAAACTAGTTACCACCTTGTTTTCTTCGTTAAACTTTTTTTGTTCAAATAATGACAAGAGAGTATTATATTGTAGTATATTTATACAATTTATTTTTCTTCAGTAACATTCATCTCATAATATTTCTTTTTATTTTGGATCATATTTTAGATGAAAATGAAATTTATATTTTATTTCCCTTTTTATCTTTATCATCAGTATCCACTACTGTGTCATTACTATAATTATAAGACACAATATGATCCTATATTGACTAATTGTGTTATATATCATATTTATATATTATTTGATAATGTAATCGTCGTCATTTTTACAATGTCACGTCCTTACTTTTCATAATCTTATCAATACACTTATTATAGAATCTTTAATTATTTATATTGAATGATTAATAATTCAATATTACTTTATCTCTTAATGTGATTCCCTTTCTTATTGATTATATAACCCTAATATATAAATAATCAACAATACTTCCTAGAAGGTTTCATTTTAAACCATATCGCATAAGGAGTCACTTTTTTACTTCAATATAGATGGTTTCTATTCTGAATAAAAAAATATATACATCACATTTTTAATAATATCTCATAACACCATTATAAATTAGTGTATTTATTTATATGTTGTAAATTTTCTCATTTATCCTTTCAAGCACACAATTATATTAGGACATCCATACTGAAAAAACTATAGAACAATTCTACATTTCTATAATACCTTTCCACTAAATGATTTTTTAACATAACTTCATTATAAAATCTCAATAATTTTATCTTTATTCCAAACTATTTCTCCTATTAGTATGCACCTCTTTAGACAAGAAGGTTCTTCTATATTTTGAGACATGGATATAATAAAACCGTTGTCACAAACTGAATCTGGTATCCATCAAAAACATCACCAAACCTAGCCCGTTACAAGGCCTGAAGGGCGTTCCTAATTCCCACAGACTGGAATAAGTTCCCATGAATCATAAAATGAATATTGGTAATGAGTTACCCGAGTTTATAAACATACAATGTCAAATAAGTCCAATAAAACCAATCTGGATTTTTCAAACAAAACCATCTTATAAAAAATTTCAGAGCTCAATTACATGATTTTAAACAACTCTCAAATACTATAAAAATGAATTAAAACAAAAACGTATAGCCCAAGAACCTCTACATGACTAGAGGCACTGCCCTCAAGCAATCTCCACAACACTGTATCATGATGGACCGCTAAAAACCCGAATCATTGGAACAAAAGTTGTACTCAAACATGTGGAAAAAATAAACAAGTCTAGTTACACACAAAGTTGTAAGTAGGGTGTGAGCCAAAACCAAGTAGGATACCACCACAAATAGATTCCATGTGATAAACATTCAAAGACTAAAAGCATGAAAGTTTTTAAGACATAAAATGCTAGTAACAATTTCTAAAAGATACAACTTAAATAAAAGAATATTTCAAGTGGGGTATTTTAAATAATCAACACTTTTAAAAATAATGTCAATGCTACTGAATTTTCCAGAAAACCATACTGTATGTCGACGTTAATAACAAAGTAACTAATGAGCACAAGCAATGGGAAAGTAACCCCTAGGACTAGCTTGATGTGGGTCCCAGGTACCACGTATCTTGATGAGAGTATCCATCACAAAATCCCTTATTGTACACACAAGACACTAGTAGGTAAAATACCCATAAACTAGTGGTCCCCCTTTATCATCATAATCATTGTTTAGTGAGTTTTGTAAGAATCAAACTTATTCTGTGAAACTAAGACCAAACCCCACAAGATCACTAGCATACTAGTACACGTCCACCCACCTAGATACCCGAGTTTCCCTCTTGTGCTAAAACAAGTTAAACAAGTCAATAAATATAATTTAGACATTTAAATAAAACTTCCACATCACATATTCACCAAACAGACCACATGTATATCATGCAAGTCACATAATACACTTTTTCATTCAAATGCATTTTGAAATCATACTCACACCAAATTATCCCACAACACTTTTCAAATTTTTAAAACTTCCAAAAATTCTTTAAATTTTTTTAATAAAACCATTAAAATATAGTCCAACTCACATAAAATCCCACACACACATCACATAATACTTATTTCATCAAAAAAATTCATTTTTCATATCACACTCACACAAAACATCCCACAAACATGTTTCGCCCATCTCTTGCCATTTGATAAAACATTTCAGCAATTTATAAAACTTTTTACAAATGTTTGACATCTTTAATCACCAAATTAATTTTAAAAAACCCATATTAGTTGAACACACTCACCCAAAAATTACAAATACACCATTTTCCCACTTAGTTTAACCAAATAAACATTAAAAAATTTCACAAAACAATCCCAATGGGTATAACTACGTCCTGCACACAAAACCCATTTCAAAAACCCCTTTCAAGGCCAAAATCACACCAATACCATACCAAAGAAGAATTGTAAGACCTTTAAACATTTATTAAACCATTATCGAGTTCTATAAAATCACCTCAAAATATACCACAAAATATACACCTAAAAACACACATTTTCATAAAAACACTATCAAGGAGTTAAACATGGTTTTAGATGTAAAACCAATTCAAAAAGCCAATTTTAAACCCAAAATACCACCAATACCATATAATACAAGAATTTGATACCCAAAAAATACTTAAGAAACCAGTTTCATATGTTATAAAATCAACTCAAAGATTAACACAAGGTTTTCACATGGAAAACACCGAACTTGAAACAAAGTGAAACTATAAAATTAACCGCTTAACAAACTCCATCAAAACTGGTTTTCACACAATGCACAAAATATTAGAAACATTAAAAATAATTAAATCAAGCATGATAACTCATTAAAAAATTATTAAACATGTAATCACCTACCTTTTGAATCAAAACCCACAAATCTTGGTGTGAAACATCAACAGCACCACCCCTGCACCTCAAGGAAGTGAAATCCAACCTAAAACCCAAATATTTGACCAACTATACACCAAATAAAAACATAGGTTATATCCATAACTTCTAGATATTTTAGATCATCATGAAAGAGGTAAGAAACCCTAAGCAGAAGGAGGGAAATGAAGAGAGAAACACTTACATGAATAAATCTTGAAGAAATCATCCCCCATCCACAAATAGTTGAATATTGAAGTATCCAAAACTGGTAGGGAGGCTCTAAGGAGTAATATTAGGTCAAGTGGGGACTAAATTTGGGGTAAAAGATTTAAAATTGGAGGATTTATGAAATAAAAATATAACCTCTTCAAATCTAGGATATTTGAGAATGATTAAGCAATATTTCACTAATCTACGGAGGAGATGAGCTCCAAAGAGGGGTAGGAGAGAATGGGAGCGCGCCTTGAGTAAGTGGCCTAAGGATAGAGCAGGAATCATTGAAAAACAATAAAACCTGAATAAGATATTAAATATTTGAAAACATATTTTAAAGTAGTAAACGGGCTTGCGGGCTGGCCCAACACCTAAATAAAAAAAACAAATCCATAATTATTATTGATTCCTATGGGGTCCAAATTGATATGGTGGTTTTAATATACTAGGGGGTGAAAATTGGGAATTGGAATGGTTATAAAATGTTTCAACATTAAGGATTTATTAATGAAACAAAATTTATTATTAAATATGGAAATGGGCTCACGGTTTGGTCCAAATTTTCAAAACCCACCATTTCCACAAAAATGAATGGGTAACCCCCAAAACAAAGAAGGAATGGAAATTAAATGAAAAATACCTTTAAAATATTATATTTATGTGAAAATTCTTCCCACGATAAAACTTTTGGCCCTTAGAAAGCCATAGCAAGGTCAAATACAAAAACCAAACCCAATTGAAAGGCCAAAATGGACTCCTTTTTCAAGTTTTTCTCACACCCCCCCCCCCAAAAGCCAAAACACCTCCAATTAATCAATAAAGGAAGAAAACCTCTCACCAACCAAAAAATAAACAACTTTGTGAAATGATCAATTATATTCAGATTTTATCCCAAACGAAAACTCTCCAAACACTATCCAAACAAGATTCTATAAATTTACCCAAACAAACAACAACAACGAACAAGGTTACACTTACCTTTCTTTAACCAGACCATTGGGAATTCCCAACTTCAAATGTTTATCCAAGGAAGATGTAGATGGTTAGATAGCTCCGAACAAGACTACCACCTGCCAACCCAAGACCAAGGACCAATCCAAGTTACTAGTTTAGGAAGACCCAAATGGGCTTCCCGCCATAAGAGGAATCTCAAATTTTCAAACATGGGATTGGGACACTAACAGGGGGGCTGAACGGACTCCCCAATACAAGCGAAAGATCTCCATTCAAAATTTCCAAAGGAACGTACATGAGAATAATAGTGGTTCTCCCCACCATAAAAACCCACCATCTTAACCCACTAGCATGGGCCAGCATACGAAGAACCCAAATTTAAAGAGTTTGGAAAGCCGCATAGTTAATCCGAACATTATGATAAACTTTGTGCAAACCATGTAGATCCTTCTACTGGCATGTTTTTATATGGAATGGTTACTAAAATCCATGCACAAACCATGAACACAACCTGTCTATCAAAATTCCCAACCATACTCAAAAAACTAAATGGAAACCAAAGGGGAAAAGAATGACATTGCGTGATAACATGGGCATGAGTCCCTCCACCTCTTTCTACCGAATGGGAACAAAATAGGGAAGATGATGAAACCATTGGTTTAAAATATTTTCATCTTTCATACTAAGGATAGAACTTTGTAAAATGGTTTTAAATACACTAGGGCTCCCCCGGACTACGTGCCAGCTTCACTTCAGGGCCTATAGCTGGAGTCTAAAAGATTGAAGCATCTTCAGCCTCACAATTAGTCTTTGGAAACCCCTGTATGAAACTTTGTCTTTATATACCACAGAAAGATACACCATAATCATAGTTATTTTTACCAAGACACAACACACTCCTAACACATCTTCCCTTAACCCAACATTTCACTAAAATAGGGGCTTAGAAGATGCACACACCACCCCTTGTTTCTTCGGATGAGAAATTGAAGGAGTAAAGGATATATTCAAACACCTTCTTCTAAACAAATTATGTCAAGATTCCCCAAAAGGAGACTTTCTTATGAAAAAACAAGGACCCATAAAATATTTTATAACTTCACCTTTACAGTCAAACAAGCATGTGATATCACAATGCATCACCGAACATAACCAATTAAAATGATAGATACAGTACATTGAGGGGGTACCTTATGCAACATCCCCAAACATCACACAATTTTTGAAAATGGACATAACATCCTCTCATGATCATATTTCCCACACTAGTGGTTTAACGTAAACCCCTACTTTGAATAGAATACGAAGGACCCAGAGGACCTCTTAGACACCATCCATATACTCATCCCCACGAATAACCCTAGACTACTTCCACATTTGACGAATCGGGTAACATAAGTAACTATGGTCTTTTTTAACCTTCCACAAGAACTCTCCCACTAAAAGAGGATCCTTAAAACAAAAAGGAAAGGGTGTAGACTCATTCTACAAAGCTCGAGAAAATAATCCTTATATTGATCAATGGGAGGATTTTCCAACAGTGAAACAACCTGGCTTTCACTTTAGTAGTGAATTAACCCTTAATGGGGGAATACCTTTTCCAATGAGAATACCCAAGGACCCAAGAAATATGGTATATTTTTCAGTATGTTCCATAAACTATATCCAAACACATGAAGGGATCCACTATAAAGGCATCTCAAAACATTTCCCTGAAGATACCACTAACAGACCCTTCAACCCATCTTACCGACCAAACATAATCCCAAAACACAATTCAAAAAAGAGGGGTTCTTGGACACAAAACAACCCACAAGATCAAAATTATCAAAAAGATATAATACACACCATCACAAACCAGTCATCAAGACATCATGTTTTCATTTAAAAACATTTCATTGAAAATAAATGGTTCATCGATTAGTGTATCCACCAATGGTACACCATGGGCCTCACACATGCATGTTTCTAGGCCACACCGAGAACCCTTCTCATATAAATCCAAAAACTCATCCACTCATTACATTAACCATACATAATCCCATATAAACCCATGAATATGGTCTCTCATGTAAATACAAAATGTTAAAACAAAAATTCTTTCCACTTTTCAAAAGAAAAACAATCAACCATCCTTTTTCTCAAGATCGCTAACCAAGAAATAAAAATCCCAATAATTCAAATTAATACTCAATTTCTTGTCATATAAATCAATTTCAAAATATCTCATCTCATTTAAAAACATTTCAATTGTTTAGAAATCTCCATTGGGAACACTTTTTCAAAACCATCTTTAACATAATTTCATGCTTTCAAAAGAGGTGTAAAATCACCATTTTCCATTTCAAAACAATTTTGAAAATTCATTTCCACCATTCCAAAAATAAATACATTCCATAATTATTAAAAAATAATTTCCCAAGATCTTTACACTTCTTAAAACCAAGTCATTTTTTCTTTCAAACCAAACTTCAAAGATTTCAAAACTAAAGAACACAAGACAATGTGAGAGGAAACTAGTTTCAGTGGGTGACTTGGACATATGGTTGGAGGATATATTCCAATCACTTCACCATAATGAAGAGTACTCTAGGGAAATATCCATGGCTCCACATGTGTTTCCAGGCCCTGCAATCTCACTGAGACCATTAACCCAACTCTCTTTTCATTTCCTCTAAACATCATCAAACCAAGAAAACCAAAGGACTCAGACAAATCCCAACTTCCCCTAACGATTATAATATCATAATTCGGTGTGATGGATAGGCACACAACCCATAACCAGAATTTCAAGTCCGAAAAGCCCTAACTTCAGACAATCTTGACTGTTCTCCAAATAACATGACCCAAAAGAGCGAACCTCCTCTGAAACCATTTTTTCAGGAATGGAATATGGTCAACAAAAAAACTGGTACCAAACCCATCATTTGACAAGGTGCGAACAGCGTTCACAATCCCCAAAGGTTGTTATAAGTTCCCATGGATCATAAAATAAATATAGAGAATGATTTACATGACTTTATAAACAAACAACGACAAACAAGTTCAATAAAACCAGTCTGTATTTTTCAAACAAAACCATATTTTAAATAATTTTATAACTAAAATACATCATTTTAACCAATTACCAATGACTAAGAAAATTTAATAAAACAAAAAGGATAGCCCATGAACCTACACATGGTGAGATTCACCACCCTTAAGCTATATTCACATGACTGCATCATGATGAAACGCTAAAAACCTAAACTATTGGATTAAAAGTTGTACCCAAACCTATAGAAAAAATAACCAACTATACTTACACCAAAATGTGTAAATAGGGTGTGATCCAAAGCCCAGTAGGATACGACTACAAATAGATTCCATGTGATAAACATTCAAAGATGAAAATCACGCACGTTTTCAAGACATGAAATGCTAGTAATAGTTTCTAATAGTTTCAACTTCAATAGAAACAGTTCTAAAGTGGACTATTTTAAAGCATCAACACTTTTAAAAATAATGTCAATGATACTGAATTTTCGGTCCAGCCATACCTTATGCCAATGGTAAGCAGAAAGTAACTAATGAGAACAAGCAATGGGAAATTAACCCCTAGGAACTGGCTCGTTGTGGGTCCCAGGTACCTCGTATCTCGGTGAGTGTAACCATCAAAATATCATTTATCATGCACATGAGACACTTGTAGGTAACATAACCATAACCTAGTGGTCCCCATTAATCATCATCATCATAGTTTATTTGTGTTTTAAGCTTAAAACTTGTAATGTGAAACTGAGGACAAACCCCCTGGGATCACCAGCATTCTTGTACATGTCCACCCACCTAGATACTTGGGTTTCCCTCTTGTGCTCAAACAAGTTAAAAAAGTCAATAAATATAATTTTCAAATGAAAATACCACTTCCACGTCACATATTCACCAAACATCCAACATTTATATCATGAATGTCAAATAATCCACATTTTCATTCAAATTCATTTTGAAATCATACTCACACCAAAATAGCCCACAACACTATTCACATTTCATTAACACTTCCAAAAATCCTTTAAACAATTTTATAATACCTTTACAAGATAGTCCAACTTACATAAAATCCCGTACACACATCAAATAATACTTATTTCATTAAAAAATGTATTTTCCACATCATACTCACACAAAACATCCAAGACATGTGTTTTCCCCTCTCTTTCCATTTGATAAAACATTTCTGAAATTTATAAAAAAAATTGAAAACATTTGACATCTTAAATCCAAATTTACCTTTAAAAACACATATTATGTGAACACACTCACCCAAACAGTACACTCACACCCTTTTCCCACTTTGTTTAACCAAATAAAACATTTACAATTATCAAAAAACAATTTCAAAGGGTATAACTATGTCTTGCACACAAAACCCATTTCAAAACCCCCTTTCAAAGGAAAAAACAAACCAAGACGGTAAAAAAGAAGAATTTTAAGACCTTGAAATATTTATTAAACCATTATCAAGTACTATAAAATCACCTCAAATTATACCACAAAAGATACACATGAAAAACAGACATTTTCATAAAACACTTTCCAGGAGTGAAAAAAGGTTTTAAACATAAAACCTACTCAAAAAACCATATTTTAAACCCAAAATCCCACCAATACCCTACCAAAGCAGAAGTTTCTGACCATATAATATATAATGAACCACTTTCATATGTTATAAAATCAACTCAAAAATTAAAACAAGGTTTACACATGGAAAATTACCAATTTGAAACAAATTGAAACTATAAATTTAAGTGCTTAACAAACTCAATCAAAAATAAATTTTACACAATTCACATCATATGTGTAATATTAAAAATAATTAAATCAAGCATGATAACTCATCAAAAAATGATTACACATGGAATAACCTACCTTTTGAATCAAACCCCCCAAATCTTGGAGTGAAACATCAACCGCACCACCGTCGCACCTCAAGGAAGTGAAATCCAACCTAAAACCCAAATATTTGTCCCAAAAGACGCCAAATAAACCCCTAGATATGAACCCTGACTTCTATAAATTTTATAACATCATGAAATAGGGAAGAAACCCTAACTATAAGGAAGGAAATGAAGAGAGAAAAAACTTACTTGAATAAATCTTGAAGAAATCAGCCCAAATCCACCGATAGTTGAATATTTAAGTAACCAAAACGTGTAGGGAGACTCGAAGAATTCATAGTAGGTAAATTGGGGACGTAATTTGGTTTAAAATAGTGAAAATTTAAAAAGTTATGAACGAATCATTTTACCTCTTCAAATATGGGTGATTTGAGAATGATTAAGAAAGATCTCCCTAATCTGCAGGGGCGATGAGCTCAAAAAAGGGATAAGAGAGCAAGTGAACGCTCCTTTGGTATGTGGTCTCAGGTGAGAGTTGGAATCATTGAAAACTCATAAAACATTAATGATATACTAAATAATTACAAAAATATTTTAATGTAGGAAATGGGCTTTCAGGCTGGACCAACACCTTAATAAAAAACCCAAATCCATAATTTTTATGAATTCCTATCAACTCCAAATTGATATGGTGGTTTTACTATACTAGAGGTTTCCAATTGGGAGGTGGAATGAGTGTAAAATTTTAAAAAATAAATAATTTATAAAATAAATAAAATTTATTTTTAAATCTAGAAATGGGCTCATGGTTTGGCCCAAATTTTGAAAACCCACCATTTCCACAAAAATGAATGGGAAACCCCCAAAACAAAGAAAGAATGAAAATTAAATGAAAAATAACATTAAAATAAGTCATATATATGACAAACATTTCCCTTTAAACATCCATAAATAGATGATAATTTACCTCTAATATCATTTAGCCACATTTTTTTATAAATATTAGTGTGAACTAAATCTGATATATGGTATGAAAAATATTTATTTTTTGACATTTCCGTGTAATATTACCTTTTTTACATGCTTAAAAAATATTCTATCATCTTATTTTAAATTATAGAGACTCTAATGTAACACTATATCATACATTTTTTTTACTTTTACCCTTGGTTTAGATAGGACAATATTTTATTCCATTCAATATTTTTATCTTCTTTATATAGATAATACACTACTTCATCATCATTTATCATATATAAGTTTCATGATTATTTTTCTCACAAAATATAATTTACATCATTCCATTAGATCATATTAATTTTTTTAATAAAGATGATAATAAAACTAAGTTATAAAATTTACTTGAACTTAAGGGGTTATGTTTGAGACCTTCTACTAAAAAAACATCAACTCTATACATTTCTTGGCTACTGAGATATATCATTCCATTTCCTTTCATTTCTAATAAATTTCATTTCAAAAATACACTTCCCCATTCCATTTAGACTTGATATTTTTCAATATATAGATTTTACCTATTATATATGAAGATCACCCACTATATAATATCTATGTACCTTAATTATCAATAGTCTATAGAGAAAAGGAATTTATGTGATATTCTTCTAATCTATGACTTTTTTAGACTCATTACATTATGAATACTGTTCTAATGGTTTTTAATAACCTATATTGGATTTGTATCATATAATTTTTCTTAAAATATATTTAGCACCTCAAACTAATTGATAAAAATAAAATGATCATCTTGTTCATTTATTACTTTTTTTATTAGCACCTAAGAACATTTCTGAACACATATTCTATAAACACTTGGATATAATACAGATTTATAACTATACTCCCTAAATAAGAAAATATCCAATGAATGATTGAAATATATTTTATAAAGTTCTTTTAAAATAATTTTGATTAGGTTTTCTTTTATATCCATTACACATACTCTTAATATTCCCATAGATGCCATAATAATAACACCTTTTAGTGTAAGATTGTCCTTGTAATAAATTAGAATTTTATTTTATATAGAAAATAAATGTACAAATACTTACAAAAAATCTAAGAGGATCTAAGGAATACCCTCCTAGGACTCCTAAAAATCATTAAAAATTACCCAAACCAATACAAAAAAAATTATTCAACCTACCATAAAGAAAAAACATGAATGAATACAAGAAAAATCATAAATATTATCCAAACAATGTAAAAATAACCCAAAATAGCAGTTATAGAACCAATTGAGTGTCTATTACCAACCAAATAACGACTTAAAATAGATAACCAATTATATATAAAAACAACATAGTGAAAATATTAGATAAAAAGACATACATAATCCAATACACCTCTTAAAATTCAGTGGAGGAGCATACAAAGATACCAAGGGTGAGGATCAAACTTTATTATAAAAGATTCATTCAAATTATGTTATTCCAATATCATTAGATAAAACCCCTTAATAATAAAATTTTTATATACCCTATGGATTTTCTATCCGAAGAAAACATCTAAAACTAACTACACACAACTATAACAAAACAATAAGTACCAAATAGAACAAGAAATGCCATGAAATATGTGTCATACCTTTAAAAACATATAAGTAAAGGAAAAAACCTAGAACCATCAACCTATAAGAAGATTCACCTCTTTTGAAATACAACTCAAAATTATTATAATTAATCATAATGATTACAATATTTAGTCCATATTCTATGGAAAGATTATCCTTAAAATTTATAATCATAGATATTTTTATTTTCATAGGGAACCAGATCTCAATATATAACTCGTATATATATAGTTCCTTATTTAAAAATACAATGTTATTCCTTAACATAAAAACCAAATAAGAATACATACCAATAAATAGCCCATATAACTGATAGAAAAAATATTTACCAAATTTTTTGAACATATAATCAAAGAGGGTATTCCAAAATCTATCTGATAGAGATACCTAAAGTAAATTATTTCGGCACTAAAAAATATGTTCAAAAACATAGCATTAAAAAAATAATCGATTCATGGATTTAGGTCCCTTTTATAAAAAAATTCATAAAAAACAATCAATATTAATAAAATTAGAAAATTTTACTTGAGTTGGAATCCTGTGTTAGAATAACATTAATACAAAGAAACCATTTTTGGGTTTAGGAAATAGTCCCTAATATAATAAGGTCCATTTTAGTTTCCCATAAACATGTAAATATAACAATTTATTATTTGTGATTGTAATAGTAAATAGTTACCCTTAAACCTTATAAGTAATAGATTCATCTTGAAGTTCAATAAATTAGAGGTATTTACTTCTAAGATTAAGTAATCCCTTGAATACCTTATAAAAATAACTTTTAAACTGTCTATTCCAAAAAGTAGAATCTTGGGGTAATATTTTTGAATATATCTATCCTAAATTAATTATTTTAGATATATAAGTTAATAAATATGTTGATTCAAAAGAACATTTTTAGTTCTTAAATAATATTTAACACCAAATCCTCTCATAAAAATTGGAAGGACGTTTTTCTCTGAGAAATGGGTTCCTTTTTTGATTTTTTTCTTCCTAGACCAAATAATACAACTATATAGAGAATTAATCAGTGTGATTATAGTTTTGGGAAGGGTAATTATATGACCCTAGTAATAAAAACATTTATTTCAATGAATCTATAACTAACAACGCCCTTATAGTATAACTCAAAAATCTATAAAACCAATTTAAAATATGTCTAGTAATTTTTTCCACTTAGGGTTACCTATATGAATCAAATAAAGTTATATAGAATATATTAGAAATAAGGTATTTAACATGGAGGATTCCATCCATGAACTTTAAATTCTCAATAATATTTCTCTTAACTCATAGGTGCACCCACAAAATAAAATGTTAATTTTATTGTTATATTTTGGATTAACTAGAAACATGATTAAATTCATACAAGGACCTAACTAGAATGTCAATCAACTCGGTATTAGCTCTATAAAAATAACAAAAGATAATCAATGATTATAACATGAGAAACCATATTCCTATAAACTTTTGTATGAAAACTAAACTTTTTATTATTAGTATATTCTATAAAAACCATAGACATATAATCCAAAATAAATAGAAAAAAATTGAAAACAGATTACCTTAACTCTAACATTTTTTACCATGGAAGTGACCACACATATCACCAATGATCATAAAATAATATCAGGTAGTAATGATAAATTTTATAATCTATTTACTGAATTTTAAAGTATTTTTTTTCTCCCTCAAGAATCCCTCCATGAAATACAATCAAACCATTTTTTAAGCTGTAGAAATATAAATCTTGATAGAATTACTAGGAATAATTTTCCTTTTATTAAAATTATAAAAAATATATTATGAAGGAACAATGTTATATATATATCATGATAAAAAAATATTCCTTTCTCTTCATCGATAATACTAAGTAGAAACATTTTAATATGCGTAGAAAAGAAATTTGAAATACACTTATAAAGAATATTAAAATATATTATTGGGTGAAAATAAAATGACTTTCATGATTCACCATATAAGGGTAATGGTAGTGGCATTAAAAATAGAAGGAAATAAGATATTTCTAAAGAAAACAATCACCACATAAACAACCATCTAATCTATAATTTTTCATGTTTTCATAAAAAATTCATATTTAAATCTTTTTTCAAGTAATTTTTCATTACCAATTGAAAATAAATGACCCCTAATTTTTTTATCATAACGGAACCATAAATTTTAAAATATTACAACTTATTAAACTCTTTTTTATCATCATATAAATCCAAGATAATTCCATTGCTGGGAATAGGTGTATTCATAAAAGTTACAATAGTGGACAAGAAAAATAGACTTTTCTCATAGCTAATTCAATATAACATCCTAAGGAATATTTAAATATATTAAAAAGTTGTTCGAGTCTCTATATTTAATGAAATCATTAAGCGATTTAGAATTGTAATCTAATACATTAATCCACTAAACATTATCTCTCTCATTTAATTACATGTTCAAAAAATATAGTATTTTATAGTGTCTTCCCATAAGATTCATATTTTTTATATATGATAATGTTATTAGATAATAATGTATTTTCTCTTAGATAGGTGAATCTCAAAGTATAATGATTTTAATCCTTTATTAAGGACTAGGTCTACCACTCTTGAAATTGACCAACATGCCCTTTTTTAAGACCTTGAAGTCATTATATATATCATAAAAGGGGAAGAATAACAAGAAAAGATCTAAGAGAGAGGAAAAAGATTAAATAACCCCACCTCTTTACTCCAAAAATTGTAAAACAATAAAGGGAATTTTTCTTTTTTTATCATATAATAAGACACCACACATGGACATTGCTCAAAAAATCCATCAGTTAGAAATATGACAGTAGAGTTCTTGGGTGATTCCAAAAAATATTAACCAAAATTCTATTAATCTTACACAATATATGATTGTTACCTTTTTAATTATTTAACCATGTGTAAAATCATCATAAGAGGGAGTGATCATCAACCGTGAAAAAAAGAGAAATTTATTTAACTCATCAATGTATCCCAATAAATCTTCCATGAAAAAAACAATCCCTAGTAGAATCAAGATAGTTAGAATCCCCCATTAAAAGTCTCATCAGACTCATTTTATTTGATAATACATTCATTTACTAAAATTTTCATGATATATAGTTAATATTTATTATATAATAATTATTTACATCCCTCATTGGAAATTATTATTCTTATTTTTAATATTCATACTTGGTGGGTCATATAAATGAAACTTTTCATACCTTTATTCACCTAAAGCAAGCTAGTGACATCCTTCCATTTAACTTCCCCTTGACACATTTGAGTCTTATTAAAATAAATTTCATCATTTATTCTCAATATTATTTAAAAACATTACACATAGAGATTTTCTATATAGTTTCGAGAGAAAAATATCTTGGATATCTTTTAGCATTTTTAATATCCTCCCATAACCACATTTTATATAAGACCGGTATACTATATAGATCCACATGTGAGATAATATCTAAACCATTTCATTTAAATTATATATTTACGGACTAAAATGGGGAGCAAAAACATCTTAATATTATTCTAAAAATATATATTTAAAACAATTATACTCAAAGAACTATCATAGATCTAAAAACATTGACCACTATATTGAAAAATGTCTTAAATTATTAAAGAATTTATCAATATTATTGATTGTTTCTCATAATCTATGGTTTAACCTTTATAACTTTAGAACCAATTTTATATACATTAATTATCTTCTTAAAAATGTAATTAGATGACATGAGATCCATAAACATGTTATAAATGAGAAATAAGTGTACTCTTAAATTTGAATCAATATACTTAGAATCTATCAAAATATTTATCTTTTTCGACTTTTTCATTTATATAAAATTTTATATAGAATAAGATACTATATATAATGAAATAAACTAGACATTTATTCTAAAATATCTCAAGTAGTTATTCATTATACTCTTCTATAGTTGAATATTAATTCCATTATATGTAACATCCTATATTTCTATATGTATGTATTTTAAATGAATGCTACAATTAAACAAGTATACTGATCATAGAATAATAAAAATAAAATTATGTTTAAAATAGTAAACAAAAAAATATCTACACATGAAAAAATTTCATCACTATATATATTGTTTACCACTAACTAGTGGGATAAAAATTATAATTTCACAATGATAAAAAATAATAAAAGGGGTTAACAATAAATAAACATAATGACAAAAAATGTAGCTTGATTTATTATGATCATACATGATGTGTACTCTACCAAAGAAAATGAGACTTTGAATGAAGAGTAACATAAATATGGGAACCATCCTTTCATGTGAAGAAACTAGAATGCATAGATATTTTGAATATAAATACATGTCTATTAAGAGGGTATTTTATAAAAGAATATGACTGTTTTCATTGATATTTTCATTATGATGTTTTAAATTTAAAAAAAATATGTGAATAAATTTAAAATTTTTATGGTATAAAAATAATGATTAAATTATAACTATTTTTTATCATACTATAAGTAATATGAAAAAATTAATATTTACTATTTTATAATTATTACTTCAAAAAATATTATATAGGAACTTATGGTAAAACTTTTATTGTATTTATAATAGTAGATAAAATTAATGTGGTATAGTTTCTATGTTTTATAACATTATTTTAATGATAAAACTAAGATGGTGATTATAAGAAATTAATAATGGATCTTATTTGAGTCATGAATCTATTTTGGAATGAATTTTCTATAACTATAGTGGGATTAATATACCATTTAAATTAAAAATGTGTTTAGTATGATTGAAATATGATCATATTTAAAAATATTTCATGATATGTAAACAACAAATGTAAAAAATTATAATAGATACTATAAATGTTTTGATATATTAGGTAGATGTAAGGGAATATTATTAATTAGGAATGAAAATGTTATAATAGTAACAATTTTTAACAAACAAAATTATTATGTTCTATTAATATATAATAAACATAAGTCTTAAAATATAAAATAATATCTAAATTATAAAGAATATATTAGTGGATGATTATAAAAAGTTATGGAACCTTTTTTTAAATTGATGGATGGTATTTATATGATAACTGAAAAAGGGGAATATGAGTATATTATAAGCATAACATTAACTCTAAATAAACAATCAAACAAAAAAAATAACATATCATGTAATTCCAATGGAGGTAGGCTCTAACAAAAGATAGTTTCCATACACAACATTAGTAGGATCTGAATATAATATAGAATAAAAGGCATAGTTTATAGGAAAAATGTTGGTCAGACACTTGTAGAGACATATAGAATTCATCAAGAACTTGGTTTAGTGTGAATATGAGGACCCATATTGCTTATTCATTATGTGTGTGTGGCATCCCGCCTTTTTAATACATAATGTTTCAATACATTTTACATACAGAGGATCTTTAATGTCTAGTGTCTCGGAAATTAGGAACAATAAAACTCGAATACAACATAAAACATTCATCTAATACACTTGTAAGTCTTCATAAAGATCATCCTAATTACAATGACTACCTTTCATATCCTGGAGACATACATCAAAGGAAAGGGTGAGTAGAAGGCCCATTAAGGGTAAACAAGGGAATTAGTGTACTTGTGATATCAATAAGAACTTGAATAACAACATAAAGATATGAGCAATGGAAGTATTCGAATATCATAATGAAAAGAACTTGAAACATAATGTGAATATGTGGCTATAACATTTCATTTAGAAATTCATGAACATATCACCTAGGTCCATCCCCAAGGAGTCATAAAAATTACCAAGGTAATTCACCAAGGTATTGTGAAACTTGTCATCTCTAGAGATTAAATCTTTACCCAATGCATTGGAGCACTATCAAGGTGTACACTTAATATGTATTTACTTACATTTGATCCACATAAATTATATTCAAACATTTCTTAAATAACCCATAGATAATAAATGAAATGGTTTTCATTTCAAAATTGTGACGTTTTAAAACCTCTTAAAAATAAGATCATTATATCATTTATAACCCATGGAAAGGGAGTGACGGTTATATATATGTCCATTAAAAAATAAAATATATCATATTTATATATTTATTAACACCCATAAAAACGAAATAGGTCTAGTTATTCACATAAATAAACAAGGTAATTTCTTGAGAGAAAGAGATAGAAATTTTGAGACGAAATTTCGGCAGCATAACAGCTATGTAACATGGTTTTAAATAACATTGAAAAGAGAAGGGAAAAGGGTCACCCACTCATAAATAATTACTAATAAATTATGGGTATAGAATAAGATCATGGTATGGATATTTTAATGACATACCACATGAGAAGAAAACATGAAAGAAAAGAGAGGGTACGATTTCTTTTAAGAGAAATTCGGCAGCCTAACGGCGCCACATAAAAATTCAGAAAACAAATTGATGAGAGAATAAAGGGTATCTGATCATTTTTACATGAAAGGGAAATTAATAAGAACATATAATAACATACCCTCAACATAAAGATATGTAAATTATAAGACACAAAATAAAGGAAGTCATGACATAAAAGGAGGGTGAAAGGATCCCTTACTTGAAGAGTAACTTTGAAAGCTTGAAGGTCGGTACCTTGGGAGGCTTGAGGGCACATTGGGAGGACTCCTTGGGAGGTAAGGGGACCAGAAAATCGTTGAGGAGGCTTTAGAAATTAAAATAATTTGGGAAAGGCTTGGTATTTATAGGAGAAGTGAGGGTACAAGTCATTAATGGCCAAGGGACACCTCATCGGTGGTATTGGAAAAACCATGGGCTTGCCCATGGTATTTTCCCATGGTATTGGAAACTTGGGACAACTCATACCTTATTTTACTATTAATAATTCTACCACAATTATTACATAATTATTACATCCTTAATGATGTCATTAAACACCCGAAACTAAAAACTGTATTTTCACTATTCATCAAAAATTCATTTTTTCAGAAAAATCACCCCAAAAAATCTTAACCTAATATAGATTCTCTGAATTCAAAATTTAACTCCATTTTATAAAAAATATTTTATAAATATTTTTAATTTAATTTTTAATTAAAAAAACTATTCACCTGAAAAAACTAATACATGACTAATAATTTCTGAAACAGTTATTTAACTATTTTATTGAATCGCATTACTTAATCAAGGTGCCTAAATTATATTAATACTTTATTTAAGTGAGAATAATAATCCATTTGGTCACATTACTAATCCTAAGCGTAGATTTACTATTCATAATTTATTATTCACAAACAATTATGTTGATCTTATTAGATTCTAAATTTCATACTGAACACATTTCCAGAAAACCATTTTTTGAAAATAATTAAACATAATTAATTATTTATGGTTTATATAAATATATTAAAATATCCCTTTTTTTCCAAAATTCATCAATATACATCCTATAGTTTTTCTAATATCTGGAAAAAAAATACAAGCTTCACCATAGGAAGAAATCACAATTTTATTTATCTCAAAGGATTACACATAGTAGCTACGGTCTCGTTACATAGCCCCGTATAACCCCAGCATAGGACCTAAGTGTATGGTGTGGTAAGGTGAGATAATCCAAGGGAGGCTTATCCAACATTACTCGAGTAGTGATTTCTATAAGCTTGAACTTTTCCTGAAGGCGATTCAACTTCAATTTTACAAGATGAAGTTCGGCTTGGGTTTGGTCTAGAGCAAAGCCCAAAGGTGCTACCTCCTTCTTGAGTTCCATCATATGGGATTTGAACGGCCTGAATCTAGTAGAGGAGGCCATCAAAACTTCTCTCTGTATTAATTAACCAAGATCACTTATATTTATAAACAATAATTTCAACACTAAGAGTTTAGTTCCCAATGGTCATATTGACCAATGGTCATATTGACCAATGGTCATATAACAGTCAAAACCCAATAGTCTCATTTTAATTATAATCATTTTATTAAATGAAATAGTTTTGTTGAGTATAAAATAAAATAACACACAAAAAATAGGAAACAAAATTTCTTCAAAATTTCGGGTCGTTACAATGTGTGTCGGCAAGGGAGGCCACAAGCAAACAATGACATGCAAGGGAGTTCAATGCTGATTTCTGTAATAATGAAGAATATAAGGGAGCACTGGTTATGATGAATGAAATTATTCGATATGAGTACCATATCATTTAAAATTAATAACACACTCTATTGAATTCAAATGATATCATGGTTTTATATTGTGTTAATCCTCCTTTTCACTAATTTCGGTGATGTATTATATATTATATTTTCTCTATTGATATATCTAATTCCATGAATATCGATCAAGTGTCATTAAAGGGGGATGCATGATATTAAATGAGTGGAGATGAAAATATTTATAAATCTATGTTCTAAATCATCATTAACTAAAATAAGTCTATATAATTGTATGCGAAGGGAACATATCCCACGTGGAAATGAACTCATTTTGAATTTTAAACCATATTTTATGGGAATAGTGGGATGATTTCATGTGATGAGTTAATAGAATGATATCTATGTCTTTTTTAGGTATGTACAAACTTTTTGGGTCATAATTTGGTATATTATATGAGTTTTATAAGATTAGAATAATGAAATGCCAAATAAAAACAAAGACATCATAAAATCTATGGTGATCACATTAAATGAAAATTTTGAGATAAGTGTTTCCTAGTTCAGTGTTGAAATAGGGGTGACATAAGGATAAATTTGGATTATATTTTTATACTTTAATGGAGTTTATTATAAGGAATATATTAAACTACCATGTCTTTTAAGCTATGAAAGATTCATTGATAAAGGGTGTTTTAAGTTCAAGGAGTGAATATCTTATTTTCTGTAGTATAAGAACATCTGATGATGGGGTTCCACCCTTTAATAATCTATCATTATACCAAACTCTTAATTTAAGATCATAAGAAAAAATATATCCTTTAATATTATTCCTTTGAAAATATATATTACTGAATAGGTATTCTAACTACTACAAGAATTGAAGGTCAGGGGTCATTTTTTTAAATACATATTTTATGTTTTTATTTTTTTAGTAGTACTTGGATTATTTTAAAATTATTTACAGAATCAATATTCTCTTCTTTATAATTTTTAACTATGAAATAATTATTTCATTTCTTGAAACCCGTATTTTCATAAAAAAACCTCTTTTAGGATTAATTTTAAAATATCTATTTTGAAATATATTTTTAGCATAAACCCTCATTAGTTTAAATTTTAACCCATTATTCTAAGTTAATTATATTTTTTACCAATGTACCATTTTCTGCGAAAAATATTCTACTCTTGTCAATTGATATCAAGTGATTATTTTGTGTGTATTTTAAAGAAAATTTAACATATTATCCATAAATTTGTTATGTATTTTTTGAGATAATTTTCTTTCATTGAATTATTTTAAAACAATCATTTTTATGATTAATTTTTTGAGATTTGGGATTAAAAGTATAAGTTATTGAATGTTTTTTATTTTTTTAAAACCCAGTATATTGAAAATTATGATGAAAGTGGGAATATAGAGTGAACCCATTCCATTTAGGGCCTTTCTCAATTATTTGATGGGAGGGTATGTTAAATACCACCGACACATTAGGTAAACAGATAATGTTAAACAATGTTTGTTATATTTAATAGAATGTGGAAGGAGTTAAATCATGATGGGTACTCCTATAATGTGACAGTGTTAGATGATACAAGTTTATACTAAGTTAATATCATAATAATCTTGTTTAGGTGATTCTGTAGTGAAATTATTATTCCCCAATTCATTTCAATGATTTTTCAATATTATATAGATCTTTTATTAAAAATAATTGGATTTTATGAAGATAAGATGATTTTTAGAAAAATCGAAATGTTTGTACTATAAAATGTTTTATGTTTTTAGGGTAAAAACATTGTAGTGTTAATTTTAAATTTTTATATTTTATTAGAAGAAGTTTTTACTTTAAAGATCTTTTTTGAAATCTTCTTTAATGTTTCAACAAATTTATTCTTGTATTATTTTTTTTAAATTGTCTTATGAACCCTGAAAACATTAATTTTTTTATTTTTTAATGAATATACTTTATTTATAAGTTTTACTAAGTTTTAAAGAGATTAACAAGACCATTATATTTAAAAAACAATTAATAATATTTTTTATTCTCACACTATGTTTTAAACAAATTACATGGCTAGAGATGTGTATAACCATTTATGCAAGTTGTGAGGTCTTTCACTGTGTGATGCAGGTATCTTTTTGAGAGTATAAAAAATGCCTTCGGAACTAAGAAATATAGTATTTAAATATCTAATATTTGTCTAATTTCTCTAAATCTACAAACCTAAAATATTATTGGGAATGTAATTTTTTTTAAGTAATGTAAAAAAATAATATATATATATATATATATATTGGTTTTTAGAAATAGATCTAGGAAAATGAGTATTGGTTATTATAGTTTCTGTTAAAGAAAATTATAAGATAAATTTGGAAATTATTATGATTTTAGTTAAAGATATTTTAATTCACTAATTATTTTATAGATAATATTTTTAGTTATTGAAGATGTTTTCCATTTAAGGAGAAATCTTGATATCCTAGTTTTCTGGATTTTTAGATAATTCTATAAACTTCTGTGGATTTTATTGTTTCATATTTCTAAAATAGTATTTTAATTAAAACAATTTATGCACAATTCCTTATAAAATCATTCACTATAAAGATAACCTTTAGGTAATTATAACAAATAAAAGTATAAATTTATCTGTGTTTAAATTGCAAAGTTAAAATGTATCATGGTAAATATTTTATATATTATTAACTTATTAAATACTAATTTTGATATAAAAGAGGGGAAATATAATTTGACTTTCTTATCCCATATATATGATAAACATATAAAGATTTTCATAAATCCATTCTTGGATGACATTTAAATGTTTTCCAATATCTAGGCTCCTTGTAGGAAAATACATTAAGTATCTAATACCTCTTTCATACCATGATATTTTTTAGGATCATGGTTCATTTATGATAAAATCCAGAACTCCAAATATTATCAATTATCTCAATATGGGAAGTATTACCATGGAATTCTTAAATTCTTCACATTATTTGGATCTTATGAAACAATCCGTGATTTTAAAGAAGCTACATAATAAGGATAGCTCTATAAATCCTATATGTATGTTGTTTTAAAATTTTATTTTCCTATAACTATTTATGATTTTTTTTATAAACCCTATTTTAAAACCTTCAAACCAACTCTGATAGATTTTTTTATAAAAATCAAGTTCATATGAGTATTTTAAAATTATAAATTTCTTGTACTGTTCTGAAGATTTTTCATAGTTTACACAAATTTGATCCAAATTGAAGAAGTTATATTGGATAAAGGAAATATAATATCTTGAAGATATCATAAGTTACCATTTCACCTTATGGAACCTTTCTCTTCATGAGTGACACTACCAAGGTAATAGAAATATTAGTTAAAGGGTTGGTTAATTCTATGAACATTGATCTTGGAATTTATGTTTCAAGGTTTATCTAAGTATAGATTAAATAATTGAAATGATGAAATTCCTAAGGGAGAATATAATATCCTAAATTAAAAATTTTATTTTCTTTAAATGGATTCTATAATTAAAAGATTTTGTTAACTTAGAACATTAATTAAATTTTATTGAAAACAATGCAACATCCCAAATTTAGGCACGTAACCATATCTTCAAAATATAGAAATTATGCCAAAAACTAGGGAGGTAGAAATGTTAAATTCAAAATAATGAATAATAATCTAAGGGGGAAATAATGAATAAACATGATGATATAAACATTTTAGAATGTTTCATTATGATTGTCCATGAGGACGAATCTACCAAAAATGATGATATTGAGAATGTAGAGTATCATAAATATGGGAACCATCCTTATGAGTGAGGAAACTGTAATGCATTGATATTTAGAATATGAAAATTTGGTATTTATAGGTAATTTAAAGAAATGAATATTACTATTTTTAGGGAGATAGCTATTATGATATTTTTTATAGAAATTAAGATAGAAATCAATTTGAAATGTTATTATATAAAAATCATTATTTAAATTTTAATTAAATTTATTGACATATACCAAGATGTAATATGTATAAAGTAATATTTATTATATTTGAATTTATACTTCAAAACATATTACATATGTACTTATGGGTAAGAATGTTATTTGAGTTACAATAGTAAAAAAAGTAATGGTAGAATAATTTATATATTATGAAACACTATTTTAATGATAAGACTAAGATGGAGATTGTAATAAACTAGTAAGGGATCATATTTGAGACATTGAAATAGATTGAGGGTAATTTTTCTTAATTATAATGGGATTTTTAAACCATTTTAATTATTAATGTGTTTACAATGATTAAAATAGGATCATATTTTTAAAAAACATTAACAATAAGAAAATGATAAATGTAAATATTTATAGTAAGTAGTATGAACATTTGGATATATTAGGAAATTTTAAGGGAATTACATCAATAATTATTCAAAATATTATCATATTAATAATTATTAACAAATATAATTTTTATGTTTAATTCATATATATGAAATAGAAGTATCAAAACATGAAAGGGTATCTAAAGTATAGAGAATATGTTAGTAAATTAAAATAAATGGTTATAGAACAATGTTTTTTTAATAGATAGATGATGTTTATATATTTATATATGATAACTAAAATAGGTGAATTCTTGTATATTACAATAACACTTCTAACTAGAAAAAATAATGAATGAAAATGAAATATTACACAAATACAATGGATGTAGTCTCTACTGAAAGGAAGTGTCCATTTTCACCATTAGCCGAACTAGAATGGCGTACTCTATAACTGCAAAAATTTACATCAAAGTTCTAATCCAGGGTCTTGGTGAGGCATGGAGGAAGCCTCAGTTATTCAAGTGGACACACACTATAGGAACCAAGGTGGATAGACTCTTTGTGTGTGTCATCATAGGATGCCATAGGATACCACTAACACCCTAGGGAAGTTAATTTCGAGTTATGAGGTATCGATGTATATAAGGTAGTACCAACCGTGTAGAAAGACCAATATGGGATCGGTTCAATACAATAAGTATAAATATCATTTAAAATGAAATGGATACTTTTTTGAATTCAAACTATGTAATGTGTTTATGTAATCTTCCTTAGTTTGAAATAGTTGAAGTGATGTACTATATATTTTATATTCTCCATTAATATATTACACTAGAATAATATCGATCAATTTTCATTGGAGAGGGATGAAAGATATAAAACTATTAGGGATGAACGTGTTTATAAAGTGGTGTTCTTAAGTATGAATTCAATAAAATTATTCAAACTTACTATAAGATGAGGGAACATGTACACCATGAAAACGTACTTGTTTGGAATTTTACAGTATATTATATGTGATCAACAGGATGATTTCATGGGAAGAGATCATAGAAGGATATCTATGTCTTTTTGGGGTTATTCATGCCTATAGATTGATAACTTGAGACTATTATATGACTTTTAGAAAATAAAAGTAGTACAATACCATATGAGAACAATGAAATCATAAAATTTGTGTTGATCTCAATTAATGAAGTATATTTTTCAGATTTGGGAATCATGCTATGGAGATAGATAAGTCAAAAAATCTATTATATAAATAAAAAATTAAATTCTACAAATGTAGTAGAGTTGTTCCAAACCTAAATAAGAAATGGATAGGATATTTACTCTCTAATAAAGGCTATAGGTATGGAAATTCAGTTTGTAAAGATCGTAGTTTGATCTTAGGTATTTATTTTATGGAGACACTTATGTATTTAACAATTATGAGATAAATATTTCCTAATTATATATGGAAACTATGGTGACATAGAGATAAATTAGAATTTTATTTTTGTATTTTAATAGAGATATTTGTAACAAAAACATTAAAATTTCATGTGCTTTAGGTTGTAGAAGATTCATTGTGTGTATATGGTAGATGTTCGGGGTGTGAATGTCCTATTTTATAAAGTATAAGAACATATTTTTCTATGGTTCCATCCTTTAATCATATATATTTCTATCAAACCCTAACATTATAATTGTATATCAAATTATTTCATTTAAGAGTCTACCTTTGATAAGAGAGATCACCGAAGATGTATTACAATAGCTATAAGAATTTAAGGTAAGTGGATCATTTAAAAAAAAGCGTTTTAAATTTATACAGTTTCAAGTATTAATCAACTTCTTATAAAATTATTTTTAGAAAAAATACTATCTCTTTGGAATGTTTGAAATTTGAAAAAATTATTCTTGTCCTGTAAAATGATATTTTCTTGAAACGGGCCTCCTTGTTGGGTTGTATTTAAAAATATAGTTTGAAATTTATTTTCAATATAAACTCGTGATGGTTTATCTTTGAAATTGCTAATTTATGTTCTTTAAATTTTTATCAACGTACCATGTTTCTACTACAAAAATTATTCTCTTATTGATTGATTTCATGTGATGTTGTTTATGTATTTTTGAATGTAAATTTAGATGAGTTTCCCTAAATGAGTTATGTATTTGTTAAGATAATTTCCTTTCAAGGAATTATTTTAAAACACATGTTTTTATGGGTGATTTCATTAGATTTATTATAAAAAAAGATAAATTAGTTAAATTGTTTTATTTTTTAAACATAGTACATAGGAAATAGTAATGAATTTGGTAATGGGGAGTAAACCCAAACCCTTTAGGGACTTTTTCTATTTTATGAAATGTGAGTTCTTTAAATACCTCCAATTAATTGGGTAAAGTGATAGAGTTAACTAATGTGTGTTGCTTCAAAGTGAATGTGGTCAGAGTTATCATATGATGAGAACTCGTATGAAATTATGGAGTTAACTAAATAATGTTTCTCTTAAGTGAATATTGTAGTAATCCTATTTATGTGATTCTATGATGAAATTATAATTCCTCGAGTTATTAGTATAGTTTTTATATTTTTACAAGAAGTTTCACTAAAAATATTTGGATTTTATAAAAATAAATTAATTTTGAAAAATATTAATTTTGATCATTTTAAATGTGTTAGGTTATTAAGGATAATTAATTATTGTGTTAATTTAAATGTTTTATTTTTAATGACAAAAATATTTGACTAAAAGATCTTTTTTGAATTATTATAGAAGTTTTCAAAATTATTATTCCTATACTGGTATATGAATTTATTTTATGAAACCTTCTTAGTGATATGGTTATTCGTGTTTATATAAATGTTTTATGAAAGTTCAATGTTTCTATTTATTAAAGGAGGTAATTAATTTGTAATTTTCTACTAATTTTTAAATTAAAAAACAATCTCTTACTATTTTAAAAACCCTTAATAATCATATTTATGCTCACCCAAAGTTATAATGTTCTTTTCACTAGTTTTGAGATAAGTCATATCATTTATGTTGGTTAGAAGGAGTAACACTATTTGGTGAAAGAAACATTAATGAGAATGAGAAAATTACTTTTGAAGTTAGAAATATAGGTTTTAAATATGTCACAGTTTTCTAATTTCTCTAAATCTCTAAACCAAAATGATTACATATAATGTAAGGATTATTTTTTCAATAAAATTAGCAATTTTTTAATATATATATATATATATATGTGATGTATTGGCATTGGATTCTGGATAACGTGTCTTAGGGTGTTATATTTAACATTAGTATGACCATGTGATTCACTATTGTATACAGACTACATAGATAAATAACCATATAAGTAAAATGTTAGTATAAATCCTATAACCATAGTTTAAATACATTTTGTTAATTTTGATATTAATAAAAATAGAATCAAGGGTGTCATGAGAGGAGAGGGGATAAATGATATTTTTAAAAACAATTATTTATTTTAAATAATTAATTAATTCATGTATAGAAAACCTCTTCTCTATTAAAATATAATGATATCTTCTCAATTCACAAATGACAAATATGTTTAACATTTGTCCATAATATAGACTATGGTTTACATGGTTTACCCAATATGGGATATATTTAAAATAGGATTGGGATTCACTAGTCCTCTCACATATCAATAGAATATAATATCATTTACAAATACAAAGAGTGGAGTGACTCACTTGAAATCCAAAGTTTCGAAAATTAATATCACTTAATTTACAAAAAAATTATAGAAAATAGATCAATTTCATATATATATAACACCTTCAAAGAATTGATTATTCATTCATTACAACATCACTAACATTTATCATATTCTTCTTCAATATAAGAACTCTATCAAGAAATAATTTTATTCTCTGTAATTTTAACTCATTGTATGTTCTCTCATATATTATCTCTCTTATTTTATTATAACTATCATTATCCCAAGTTTTAAATCATTACATGTATTATATAAGATGATCTAATACTCTTTGGGAAAATACTAGACTTTTCATACCCCATTAATAGTATTAAATTAAATAAACTTAAAATTTTCCATTTTTTAGGCCAAACAAATAGTACCATAGTCAAGATAAACTTTTTCCAGTTATTCCATGGTCACTATTATTCTTCATCAATTGATTGATGTAGAATATAAACTTTATAATCAATATATGTGTAAAGTAACTCCTCTCAAACTATTAACACACTATCAATGATCATCAACATTAATATTATATGAAATTTTTATACAATGAAGACCAATTAGTATGGTATAAGATAAAATTATCAAAATTTATTTATTATAATAATAATTATACTTCAAGCACAAAGTGAGAAATAAATGTGACTAGTGATATAGAAAATATTATTTCAAGGATAAACCCTTGTCCTTTAGTTGAAAAAGAAACAAATGATAAATATTTTCACTATTTATGTTAAGGTTTATTGACTAATATATTCCCAGAGATAAGAAATTTTCGACTCCAAAAAAACCCTCACATAAAATGATAGTTTTATATCACCTCTTACAACACACATGAATCAAATTAAATCCTTTTATAATTGTTTTAGATATCATTTTTCCACCATTTCTCATGATATAATACCATCATAACTTCTATTGTAATAATAATGTTGGGAGGAATGTAACCATAATATCACCACACATGATATACTTAGAAAGTCTAATTTACATAAATAAATTTAATTTAAAAATAATCCAATAAATTCAAAAAAAATATGTCACTGAATAATCTTTACAGAGTTTACCAAAATATTTAACCAATATACATTCAGGGCCAAAAGTGATCCAAAAAACATAGAACATTAGTATATGAAAATAAAATAAAAATATAATATGAAAAGAATTAAAATAATAATATGACATGTAATATTAATATATTAATATAAAATTCATAACAATGTGTAATATACATCAATATGCTTTTAATAGTCGAATAGCCTCATGAAACAATGTCATAAGGAACATAAGAAATTGTTTAATTTTTTCATTATGATTATATAAATTATCTATCTAATTTTTTCTAAAAAATACTTTAAATGAAAATTTAATAAATAATATAACATTTTTTAGTGTTATTGTCAACTATAAATTGGTTATGCTATTAGATTCATTTTACTTCATCAGGGTTTACATATATTTCATTGTGTTTATGACTATGGATTCAATAATAAATATTTATACATATATTATTCATGTTTTATTAATAATTTTCATATTTTTTAATTTTTTATAGGTTTGTTTTTTTTATATAGTTAAATAATTTTTTGGTTAATGATTTTATTATCCTCATAAATTTTTTATTGCTTTTGAGGTGTACCCTTAATCATTTTGGTAAGTACTTGTGGTAAAAGTATTATATATAGTAATAGACTATCTAGGGTTCTTCCCAAAACTAGGTTGTCATTTCATGAATTGAATATGTGTTTACATATAATTCATTATGAATCATATTTATATTTAAAAAAATATTAATATATTTAATAGAATACATGCCATCATTTCATTACCCTATCACTTATTTAGAGTTTTATTACCACTCTTATTTTAACTTTGATAGTGTTCTCATGAATCATGAATGAATAATTTCCATGTGGGTGAAATAATATAATCTAGTGTTTTTTTATTATTCAATAAAACATGTTAAATATTTAATAAAATTAATTTAGTGTATCTTGTTTTTCATTATAAAAATTATTACCTGTATTTATAAAAGTATTATTTATTATGTTTTCATCAACCAGATAATTTTATAAAATATTTCACTCTAAAATTATAAATCTTTATTATGGGAATGAAAATGTTGTAAAATTTATTTATTTTATTTAAAAAAATATAATAATTTCCTTATTATGTTGTATTTTCTATATTAATTATAAAATCAATGTTTAGATACAATTAGGGGTTATGGACAAAGTTATTGAAATTAAGTTGAAACATTAATAAAACATCTTTATACCAATTAAAAATTCAGTGGTATATGGTTTTTATTAGTAGTTACTAATTGTTTATATTAATGAAACATAAATAATATATTACATAATATTGTGTTTTCTTATGAATTGTGATATAATATATATCCATTTTAGAGTGGTCAAATACAAAGGTAGTTTGAATAGAGTTAATATATTTCAAATTATGATGGAAAGTGTGATGAGCACATTACTACAAATAAAAAACCAGAAATGGTTAGAGTTAGATTCAATATGTTTTTGGTTGAGTTATCTTAACTATGATACTCGATATCTAGTAGAACCAATACGATATAATTCTCAAACTCCCCTTAGAAAATAATTACAATCATGAATTACTTCATGAGACGTCATGAAATTTTTCTCAATATATACTCAAAACTAATAGTTGTATAATGGTGGATAAATTTATAGAAAATAGGTTTGTGGTGTTATTTTATTTAAAGTGAAAAAGTTAAATAGTAAAATTTATTAACTTTAGGGTGAAACTAATCAGGTTAGATAACATTTAGAGGACACTAAAGATAATAATGAGATGAAAAATAATATTTATATATAATTTATTTTATAAATATTTTCTATAAATAATTTGAATCTTAATGAATAAATTATTTCTAGAGTTAAAGTTAAAATAAATTTATTTAGTTGTTTTGTATGAGGAAAAGTTTAGGAGTTCATAAATGTATGGTACACTTTTTTCATCAATATCGAAAGTAAAATTAATATATGTTTCATGATTTCATATAAATGTTTAATAATGGGATTATTATTTCATTAATTTAGATGATATAAGGATATTTTTGGTCTGTTGATATGGTGGATTTGATGTTTTTTGACTCATATATACCATATAATATCAAGTATAAGAATAAAAAAATAATGAAATAAATTATAATCCCTTATTTAATTAAATTTTATGATAATCAAAATCAATTTTATCAAATCTAAATTATAAAAAATATAAATTTCCTTGAATGTTAGAAGATTGCTATGGTAGATAAATTTTGATAATTGTTATATAGAGATAAAAACAATAGCTATAAAATGAGGGATAATTGAATTCCATAAGTTATTCAAAGAATATGGTTAGAAGTTTAATGCTTTAATTATACTGAAAATAAAAATTATACAAATCTCATCCCTAACTAGAAGGAGTGTGATGATTCTCATTAATTCTATAATAAAAGAAATCCAACAATTCCATTTTAATTAAAATTTTGAATGTTATTTTTTTAACTGACATGGTTACATATTCCATATTTTTTATTCAAATTTTTTTTGATTTATTTTTTGATTCTAGATACATGAATTATTTTATTTGGGATAATATCGAAAATAATATTAAATAATCTCCTAAAATGACAGTTTATGTGATATTAGTTAAGAAACTCAATGGAGGGGTAAGTTATCCAAAGGACTATAAGGATTTTATTTTTATAATTTATAGGGGTTTTTACTAAAAATCTTTTTTTCATTTCCATATCACAAACTAGTGTCAAAATGAACATGGATTAATTTTATTTTTATCATTAAAAAATAAGTGTTAAAGAAAAATGGCTATATTTAAATTTAATAATGAATTTAAATTAATTTTTAAGAATGAAATCATAATATTTTAATTTGTATGGATAATAAAATTGGTATGTTAAACTTACCCTACCCATATCATTTACAAAATGGGTTGGGTTAATCCAATCTCAATTGTAAAATAAATTATGTATTTCTTAATGAGTATTCTAGAATAATTCAAATTTAAGGGGTATATTTATTGATTGAATTGGATCCTAAGACGAATAAAATTTTTAGACCCACATACTATATAAATATGGTATAAGGTTTATAATTGACAATATTATATGAATTGCTTAAAATTATAGGTTTTTCAAACATAAAATATACTTTAAATGTAGTAGAAAATAAAAAAATCAGTCCCAAACTAACTTGGAAGTGGTTATGGATAATTATTATAAATATGTAAAACATAAATAACTAATAATATTTTTTTATCCTCATATTTATATGACTTTGATTAATACCACAAAGCACTAGATAAAAAACTCATACTAACACAAACCACCTAAGGATACTCCAGACCTGTACCAATTCAAGCCCATGATATGGCCCTAAGGGAATTCTTAATCTGTAAATATTATAAACTAGTACCTCATTATAAATTAAACAACTTTATTAATTTTTAGCCAAATAATCCAATAAACTACTGAGACAGTCATAACTGAGAACATTAAATCACCTCACAATGCATTGGAGATTCATGCACTCAAATAAGTTAAGCAATAATATCAAGAAAAAAATATAACAACAGACAAAAATTTCAATATAAACATGAACCGAGAGTAAATATAAATTATAATCCAAGAAAATAAAAAAATGATACAATAGGAATCCAATAGGGTGATACAAAAAAAAAAGGATAAATACCAAACTAAAGAGAAAATAAACAACTTTTACCTATATCTATGTGATACAGGGGATCACTCCCATCATATACCCTCCATTTAACAAGACCTAAGATGTAATCTAAATACACTGACTTTAATTAATTCATTGAATTTTTCTATATTAGTCAAAAAAAGGTTAATAGACACCTAATATGTGTATATAGGGTGTGAGAATAACAATCCCAATAGGATCTCACTAATTATTCCATTAAAATGTTTCATTAGATAATCTAAACATGTTAATTTGAAAATAAACATATTAATAAACACTTTAATGTTTTATTAATAAAAAACCTTTATTACATATATAAATATAAGTAAATTTTCCAATAAGAAATCATTTATTACTATGAATCATGGGATGTACCCTAAGGTCCCTTATGTTAAGGCATCCTATAATAATCATATTATTCCATATCTAACACCTCAATCTAGATTCAATCCACTGTTTATAGTGGAATACTAAACTAGTGGCACTTACACTATCCACGGTATCATACTAAACTATGAAGAATAGTCTAGGTAGAGTGACATTATTCACTACTTGATACATGTACTAGAGTATCTACTGATACACTTAGGGTTCCCATGAGGCATAATAATTTTTTTATCCTACAACCACTTCTATTTGGGGAAAATTAATCAATCACATAATAAGTAAAATCAACAATTATAAATAGAACATTATTTGGAAATAAATTTTTTTATGATTAAAAAAATATTAAAAATATATAAAAGTTTTAAAAGATATAATAAAACCCTTTGAAGTAATTTATATCATCATTAATGTGATACAAGAACATATGGTTTCTAAAATAAAAGAATCGTATTTAACTAACTACCTTATAATAACATAACCATTGTCCAGTTGTGAGGATACACTAAAGGATAAGAGGGAAACCTTGATAGTAAGAACCTTTTTTATTAAATTTGACTAATAAGAATCCTTGGCTAACATGTCCATTATGGGAAAAAAATACTTAATGGTTAGTAGAATATAACTAAAAGGAAAAAAACCAATTAATTTATATTTTCTGAGAGATAGATATACTAAAATCAAGTGAAAGGGGTAGAAAAATGAAGGCTTATATATAATACATGGAAGGCTCAAGTAGAGGGATAGAGAGGAGAGTAGGGTAATTTACAAGATAAATCTGGTTGAAATATCAAAAACAATATTTTATATTTAATTTAATAAATACATTAATATCTTAAATAAACTAGGTATAAAATTTATTGAAAAAACCTCCCCTCATCATAGAGTAACAGACCTCCCCAAAATATACAATGGAATATAACTCCACCGTCGTGGGTTTTATAACAGTGTGGCACCCTAACTTGTAGAATTACTTCATCTCCCTATGAACAAAAATTTCACAAATTATGAAAAATGTATCTATGTGAACCCTTACAAATGAGAGTTTATTATGTAATAGTTCACCATTATTCATAGGTAAACCCTTACTTAATGTTATAGAGCGTCCCCAGAGATCATTATTTGATGAATCCCCCCCCCCCACCTTGAAATTTCATAATTCTTGAAACCTTTATATATGGTCATGGCATGGTCCCCTAGGTCATGACCGAACACACACCCCCTAAAATTTTAGAAATTATTGGACCCTTAAGAAAGTGGGTATCCATTTGTAAGAGTAACCCATTAGGAGTAATGGATATTTTGTTTGGGAATTTTTACTTTTTCATCTTCTCTAAACCCATGTCATGTCGTGATTCCCCTTGGTTACAGCATATCCTAGATCATCCTAAACCCAAAAATTCACCTCCTTCCTTCCATATTCAGTTGTCTACTTTCCATAGTGTGTCTTCTTGTAGTAAAAAAACAAACTATCTTTTATTACATGATTCCCCTTATCCCCTACATGACCTATAGTTATCCCAAAACTATTGAATATCAAAAAAATAGAAAAATAATATATAAAATAAAATAATTTATAAATAAAAATAAAAATTAATAAATAATAAATTTCATACCTAAAAATTAAATAATGGGTGTTACAATTCCCACAACCATATCTCATTCTTTCCCTAGAAATTCAACCCAATGATATATGATTAGAGAATATATGAGGACACTCCCCATCATAAAAGATTCCCTCCACCGTGTCTCTTAAGAGTCACTCACATGATTCCATAATACATAAACTAGTGGAATATATTTCCACCTAACATTTTTTCTAGGGAGTTATAAATTTGGATTGGTTTCTAAGTCTTCAAAACATCTGTTTCTAGTTCTATATATTCCAATCTTAGTACCTATGAGAGATCAAGTGAGTACATATTTAACCAAGATACATGAAATACATCATTGATAAGTATCATTTGAGGATTATATTTCAACTAATATTATACCCCACTGATCCTTTAAATATAATAAAAGGGTCCCATGTATCTTATTATGATCTTACCTATATTTAAAAGCTATCAGTGACCTAATCAAGGTGATACCTTTAGAATCACACATTCAATAAATAATTACTTAAATGGATGAAAATGATGATCGATATAAGATTTATGAATACTCTAATATATCACTAGCTGTCATTGGATAATTTGAATCTATTATATCATCTCATAAAAAATACTCAGTCCCACTAGGGAAGTCTCACCCACCTTGATCCACCCAAAAAAATACTGACATGGATAACCACACAATTCCTCAAAAGGACACATTCTAAAAGAGTATTGATACCTATTATAATAATAGAACTAGACCAATTCCATATGTGTATCCCATGACCTCCAACATCCAAGACATAAGTATGTAGCTTGAACTATAGATTCCATATCACCCACCATATCTACCAATCAATTTATGGATGATAATTTATGATTAATGTTAATCAGTATCCAATAACATCATTAATAACTTTATAAAAACTGAACATGAATCATATATTTCTATCAGAAATGATACCAGATAGCACATCATGTAATTTCACAATATTATGTAGGTACAACATCCTGAGATCCTCAACCTTGGAGTTATATTTGATTATAAAAAATGAGAATATTTAGTCAATCGATCAATCATAATGAAAATATAATTATTTCCTTTAGTGGTATGAGATAATTCACTGATGAATTATATGGATATATCATCCCATTTCATTGTGGTTATTAGAAGTGGTTAAAGTAAACGTTAAGATTTTTTATGCTTTACTTTAACTTGAGTATATGTGTGTCATTGTGATACAAAGTCTATTATGTCATATCTCATACAAGTCCACCAATATCAATGCATCATGTCATAATACATCTTGATGGATTCTGGTAGGAATATCCATTGAGATTGTTGGTAAACATTCATCATCACTTTATTCATGGTTATAGTAACCACATAACAACTCTATAAATATATAATTCCCTCAAGGTATAGAAATAACTCACCAACTGTCTCCCCACCATATAATTTCATCTTGATACATTAGAACTCCTAATCCTATGGTTTATCCAAACAAACACATTCAATATTAGAATGATTCAATTGAATATTAAACAAAAATATATTCTCTCTATATTCCTTCACCTCTATGTTCATCTCAATAAAGAGTCTTATCATGTTCCACTCATAACTAGATTCTTTCAAGTCCTGCGAAATAAATTTCTCATTGGGATAATTGATGAACACATTTCCCACTCCTAGTTTATAGGTGAGTTTAAATGAAAATTTATCATATTAATCAACTAATTTTTATTTCATAATATTTAGTTCCCTTTGAGAGAAAATATAACATAAAATTTTATGAATGGTATACACCATGAACTTATCATTAAAAAATAGATCCACTTACAATTTATAGAATTCATCACTACTAATAGATCATGTTAATGGGTTAGGTAATTTTTTTCATGTGGTCTAATTTGATGTGAACCATATTCCACAACATGATAACCATTTATAACCATGCATCCCAATCCCTTACATAATTAATAATAATAAATTATATATCCCTTCCGGAACTCAAGAATAAAAAAATAGGAGCTGATGTGAATGTTTATTCATCTCATCAACAGATAGTTGGAACCAAAATATACATTGAAACTCCCCCATCTTTCAAGTTAGGGTGGTCAAAGGTGAGGCAAGATTAGAAAACTCATTAATGAATTTATTGTGATAACACAATACACCCAAGAAGAAACATATATCAAATAAATTTCTTATTTTTCCCAATAAATAACAATATTTACCTTATTAAGATCAACTAAAATTACTTTAACTGACAAAACATGTCCCATGAACTTGAATTCTTACATCTGGAAGTTACACTTTGATAGTTTGGAAAAAATGTGATGTTCATGGAGGGTTCCTTAAGTAATTATAAAGTGATTCCCATAGTCCTTTCAGTTTTGGAATAAACTAAGATATCATACAATAATACAATGATTAAGGATTCTAGATATCTATTAATTATTAGGTACATAATATCCATGAATATTATGACCATTGGTTAAACTTAATGGAATCACCAAGTATTTATAATGATAATATATTCTTATAAAAGTATTCTTAGAGATATTAAATTGATTAACCCTAAGTTATTAATATCTTCACCAAATATTAATCTTTTAAAACAACCTAATGCATTTAAATTGATCAAATGGGGCATTAATTAAAGGAAACTGACTTGTTCTTGATAGCCATGTGATTCAAATTCCTATAATTGATGCACAAAGGAAGTGTCACATCTTTTTTCTTGGAAAAGATTACAGTAGTAACCCCTGAAGATACATTGGTCTGAATGAATCCTTTAGATTCTAAATCATCAAACTAAGTATTCAAATATATTTTTTAATTGGAACTATACAATATGAATGAAATGAAAATAGTTTTTCCCATGTATTAGAATAATAAAAAACTCAACTTACCACTCTAGGGGTAACCTCGAGAAGTTGTTTGGGAACACTTTGGGAAACTCTATGACCATTTAAGGAATATCACTTCCAATTTTAATTTCATTAGGCCAAATTATAAGAGATGAAATCTATAATAATAACTTGTTGACCCAGAGAATAATATGTCCTTATTGACTAGACCATGAGTCATATTCTCCTTAAAATAAATGAGATATCACATCAAGGGTTGTGGAGGTGAAACTATACTGATACTAATCAATATAGACTTTAATGAATTTTTCTAATCCAGAAAAAGAATAATTACATCTATTTATATTTTAATAATATTAAATTACCATGATAAATTTACCTTAGATATAGAAACAATATATAAATAACACTAAGGGCCACACTCCTTCATAATAGGTGTACATTTCTACATAACATATGTAATCAACTCAGGGAAATTATTTAAAACATTCAAGGTATGTGAAAATATAATTGTGTGAGAGGAAATTTATTGAATAAGTTATTATGTAGAGATAATGAAATAATAATTTTACCTCGCATAGTTGTTGATCATATATCTGATTCTATAGGAACTTGATCCACTACATTTAATAAACTTGCATTATAGTGGGACGAAAGCCTCATACCATCTTGAGGATAAAATCTCAACTAACTCTACCCATAAGATGAAATACTCTTTCCTTAACCCCTACAAGGCTAGGTCCCTATTACTTTAGAAGTATCTGATTTCAATATGGACTCCCTTAGAGCTAATGATCCCACATTACAATAAAGAAAGGTATTTTATCTACAAAAACATTGAATATGGTATATATTCCCATAATCATGAAAATTATTAGGGTAATCAAGGAAATTTGGTCTTATATTCCAAACCATTACACACTAATATCAAACTAGAGTTTTTCCTCCCATAGGGGTGGGGATAGAGTGTTGTTGTGGATGTCTAAGAGCACCACTACCACACATTCTTGGTTCACCACTCTTTATATTATTGTATATAAAATATCCTTCACTTCCACTAAACATGGATGTAGAATCACTCAACCCTAAAATACTATCTTAGTATTTTTTTCACTATTAATTCTTGATCCACCACTTTCTTATATGTGGAATGCATCAATAAGAAGACCTGTGATTGGATGTCATAGTGCAAGAACATCTCAAATAATCAATATTTAAATATATAATTAAAAATATATATTATGAGTGAAATAGAAGAACTAAAAAATTAGTTTAAATATTATATAATCATACATTTTTCTTGCTGGAGGAAAATAAACATATGATATATTTTCGATGACAATATTTCAAGATATATTTTTTAATTGAGATTAACATTAATGTCCTTCCACTCCATGTTCTCATGTATCCTGGATTGAAAAATTTACTACCTATATTTTTGGAAGGGTATTTCAAGAAACAACTATAGCACATCAGTTTTATAGATTCTAGATTCTCATGGAACACAAAAATCCATTCAATCTTTTCCAACCAAACGTCTATCACATAAGAATTTGTACTTCATCCAAATGATAGAGGAAAATGGAGAATAAATTCATGATCCTTTTCCTTATCCTTAAATTGAACCAAACCTTATTCTCATCATATATATACACCAAGGCCAACTTATTGATCCATGTATTGGATGGATCTCACTACCATCTCGGTCAAAATCAGATCCACTAGATGATTAACTATGTAAATATTTTCCAAAAATACCTTCAGAACATTAGGAGGAGTTATTCATGGAGAAATGATACTAATGAATATTATATAAAGAGGAAAAAAATATTATAAATATAGTTTAATGAACTAAATTTTAATCATAAACATTTATAAAGAAATTATATGGATTTTTTAAATTTATAAAAAAGATAAAAACCAAAAAATAAACAATTCAATTTGAAGTAGTTTCATAATATTCTTATCTAAAAAACCCATGGAAACTTAAATCTCATTGAGATTTTTATTCTATATAAACTTTCACACAACATACCCCATAATTAATTATGATTAAATCTATATTATTCCATAAGTTCCCCCAAATAACATAAATAAAAATTGGATTTCATATTATTATTTAACAAACCAACCTAGGATACTTCTAACCTATTACCTGATAAGGCCTATGATAAGATCCAATAAGATTTTAAGACCCACACAGGTTGTAAACTAGTTCATGGGAATCAAAAACATTACTTCGGGAATAGATTCTCCTAATAAATCAATCCACCAATAGAAGGGTCTTAACTAAGAACCTGTATGTCCTCTCCAATAATTGAAAAGTCATAGACTCAAATAAGTGAAAAATAATAACAAAAATAATATTATAACTACATCCACAACATTCAATATAAAAAGATAAGAGTTTATATACCTGATAATCTAAAATAATATAAAATTTAGAATGGGATGGAAATACGATCGAGTAATAAAAAAATAAGACCCACACTAAAATAAAAAAAATAATAGAAAACTACTACCCTCCTTCATGTGACATACGAGCCTACTGCCACCATGTAACCTCCACTGAACCCAAATAAAACTAGAATGGTAACCCACTACCTTCAGGATGTTCCTTTCCATTACATATATAAATAAAAACAAGGTCTAAATTCACCCAATGGGTGTGTGTACACTGTGAGATTAATATGACCTTTAAGATACCTACGATTTTTATATGAAAAACCTTTAATAGATAATCCTACAATGATAGTTTTAAACTAAACATATAAATATACAATTTCAATATTTATGAATAAGTAGAAGGTTTCATTATGATTATAAATATAATTGAAATTACAAATAAACAAGAATTTTGAAATAGGAATCACGGTACATACACTAGGGTCATGATAGTTAATGATTTCCATGCAACTTGTATTAATCCATACCCAACACCTCAATTAATATACTAAACTAGTGTATATCCACTTGCTAGAGTGGAATACTAAATGAGGGAGCATAGTCTATATAGAGTTGAATTATTTATTATCATGTATTTATCCTAGAATCTCAAAACAATCAATTGATATTCCTGAGAGGAATAATCATTTTAGTTTTATAAAAACCCCATTTTACATTCAAGTAGGTGTCTCAACAAGAACATAATAGCAAACCTAAATTTTTCAAACATATAACATTTTTTAAATCGATTTTATTACTAATATTAACAATAGAGGATGAGAAAAAATTATTACATATATATAAAAGTCATAAATAATGGTATAAACCCATTTAAAACTATTTAAATAATATTTAATGTGATTCAAGAACATATGGTTCCTCAGAAAAAATACATGCACAAAACAACCTACCTTAAACCGATGAAAACAATAGCTGATTTCAGGGATCCATTGATGTAAAATAAGGAACCCCTGACATAAATAACCATTTTAGTTAGGCTCATCCAACAAGAATCCTTGGAATCCATTTCATTTTGGTAAAAATAAATCTATATAGGAGAGGAGAATATAAATAAAAAGTAAAATTATAACAACTTACTTGATATTTTCTTATTGACAGATATGTTAAAATCATGTGGATGGTGGGTGGAGAGAGAAGAATTATTTCCAATGCCTTAAAGGTTCAATAGGAGGGAGGGAGAGGAGATTTAGGGATTTTTCCAAGGAATATTTGTTTGAAATAGAAAATACCCATTTTATATTTTATTTAATTGATAAATTAATAGTAAAAATAAACTGGGAATGATAGTTAATGGTGTGGCCTCCCTTCGTCATAGCATGACATACCTCTCTTGATTTCGGGCTCTATTGTGGCTCCACTACTTAGGGTTTCACATGATGTGTCCCTAATCTCAAGACATGATTTATTACCCACTCTGAACTCAAATTTCACAAATTCTAGAACCTTTATGTATGTGGATCCTTATGTATTAGACTCTCATATATGATCCCCGTGAACTTGTGGGAAACCTTACATATGGTCATATATTTTTTCCCCTTCTCACTACATGATTACTCTCCCTCAAATTTTACAACATATAAAACCTTTATGTATGGTTCCCTTATTTATAGTCATGAAATGACCCCTGGTTCCTTATGGGATATCTCACCCTCAATTTTTATAATATATAGGACCTCTAAATCAAAATGTGCCCATAAAAAATAGTAAGACCTTATTAATGGTGACTCTAACATTTGGGACTTATCTATGTTTTGGATATCCTATTTCATATCATGATACACCTTAGACATGACATGATCCTTGATCAAACTCAACCCATAAATTAACCTTCATCCCTTATTTCCATATTTTCATTTTTCTATGGTGTGACTTAGTCGATCCATAAAATTCAAAACAGCCATCATATCATGATGCCATTTTTCCCATGACATAACCTACAGCCAGACTAAAACTATATAACAACCAAAAAATTAAAACAACCTGAAAATAATAAAATAAATAATTTTATATAAAAATAAAAAAAGAACTCTATACCTTAAAATTACACTATGGGTGTTTCACATACATTCTTAGGCAATTTAAATAATAAAGAATAAAAAATAAAATCCATAAAACTTCACTCATATCCATGGTATGCAATCATCTAAAGAAACATTGTTTCAAGGGATAGAGAACAACTTTAAATAAGGAATATTTTGATAACCATATCATCATATTATAATATTGATGAACTTATATCTCTGTATATATTATATATTTTTTAAATTAATGGTTCTCTAAATGAGGTAGTGTTTTTTAAATTTTCATGAAGAAATGATAATATGTTATAACTTTTATAATATATATTTATATATTAATTTAATACCTTTTAATCATTGAAAGTTTTAACTATAATTTCTACTTATTTCAACTTCTATAGAAACATAATTAAATGGTGTATGGATAAAATAAATGATATATAATGTAAAATAATTTTGATACTTTATAAAAGCCTTAATATGCAGATATTATAAAATATGATTATGATATATCATACAATAAATTATTCGTATGACTATCCTATAGTATACTATATGAATGCCAATATATCATATAATATGATATGTGAGTTCATGCAATATCATCAATAATATTTCAATTTCACTAAATACTAATAAATATTATTCATAAATGACATTATTTTATATCATATATAATAAATTTATTAAACCTTATCCAAAATCCATTGGATATATCTATTATATATTATCTCTCATATTTTGGAAAAACATTATATTCCCTAATATATCCTCATTAATGTATAAATATTTCTAACACTATGGGACATCCAATAATTATAAATAATTATGAATTCATAATTTATAACCATAAAAAAAGACTGATATATAGAGGTATCTTGTTTATACTTGATACAAAAATGGTTTTCATATGTCTCTGTTAACCATATAAACCACCATATATGTGTGTCCAATATAAAACATATTTATCTTTATACAATACATTTATAACCATAAATTCTCATTGCATGTGGTATTGAGTATGGCCATGATACATGATATGTTTCCGTATTATATCATCCAAATCATCCAATCTTAATTATACATTTATACTAGCCAACATTGGATAGTAGTAATTCCATTTATCTAAGATTATGAGAACATTATATCTTTATAATCGTAAATGAGCATTCATAAAGTCAAGTTTACTCAATCAAGGGACCAAATATCACGCATATCACAAAAGACTATAAATCCCTTATTGTTAAAGAAAATCCATCTACACGATCAACAACATATTCAACCAATCTATATTAGATCATCGATGTGAATACTATAAGATAAATATTTAAGTATGAAAGATCACATGTTTAGAATCTTAGCATCCTCAGGTTGTAAGGATCACTGTGTAACAAAATCCCAAACAATACCAATGATATATATATATATATATATATAGGACATTCCATTGGGCCTAATAAATATTGATCAATCTAGATAATGATTCTAACATGTGTTATATGGGTTAACCTATTTCTATAAGTGAGTCTCTACTGATGATAATCTTATCATATTATCAAAACCCATCACTCTTTATTTATTTCAATTATTTCTGATAAACTAGATTATTATATTTAATTTTTTATTTGTAATATCTGATATCATGTTATAAAAAATATATATATGTGAATCATAATTTAAAATATGGTCATAACTATAAAACCAAAATACAAACCATTTTTCTACGATTTACATCACATGAATATATTTATGATACATACATAAAACCCCGTCTATATAAGATATAATACCCCATGCATCTAATGTAACACCCCGACCCTAGTTACACAGAGCCGGTGCATTATTACATAACATTGGTATGATCACAAAATATCAAGTCTCGAAAGACCGATTAGTTTAGTAGCCTTGGAATCACTAGATACATTCATAAAGGTTACATTAAATCATAAAATTACAAATACAACAACATATTATCTCCACACTCATATCCCCTTAGACTATCCCTATAGGTCATTCATAAAATACTTCTTCACATCCTGGGAAAAATAGAACATAGAAAGGGGGAGCTTAAATGCCTAGTAGGGATAACAATATAGCAGAAACTTTCATAAATAAGCATAAACATTTAAAGCAATGTATAACTAAAACGAAAGCCTTTTAAACTTGAACTTCAACATAATATTGAAAAAATAAAATGAAATAATTTCATTTACTTATTCACATGGATATTCTACAAATCCAATAATCACATGCAATATCAATAACCACTTTCATAATGATGGAATGCATAATGCCAGACTATCATAACAACATATTCAAGGCCTTGTGCCAAGACTACAAATAAGATTTTGTAAAGGCCTTGTTCCAAGACACTAGTTTGTATCATGAGACCTACCGATGCATCGAGGAGAAATAGAGGGATCCACCTGTTACTTATTAAGTCCAATTCATTCCACATATGAATAGGTTTAAATATAACATAAACATTCGTATTAAAACTAGCATATGAAATGTCAACTACTTTCTCTATAAACCATGAGTGGTATAAAAATGACACATCCACAGTAAAACATATCACAAAACCTTCAATACAATATGGAAGTTTTGTATCATAATAAATAAACATCAAATAATCTTAAAATCCATCAAAGGATGTTGACATATATGAAATAAAAACTATTTGAGAGATATATAACTTTTTTTAAATCATTTAAAAGTCACATAATTATAAAAGAAAACATTTACATTGAAAATATTCTTATAATATTGTAAGGGAAAATTCGACGATTTCATTATGGTGGAAAATTTCTGCACCCGCTATATAAGTTAAAAAAGACATTCTTACCTTGATTCTGTCGAAAAGGTTTAAAAGGACCTTGTTTGGAAAATGACAGAAAGATTTATTTATAAACATCTTATAAAAAGTCAAAAAGGTTATAATTGAATTTAACCTATAGTCTGTAATATAGTAAAAATGATCTGAAATACATTTTTAAGAAACATTGATGTGGATGATAAATAGGTCCCAGTAGATAATTATATATAAACAACCTTGGATAATGAAGAGATTGTGAAATAAACCCTTAGCTTGTACTTTTCCTTTAAAGAGGGTAGGTTAACCTCCTATATAATGGTGAAATTATTGTCAATAAATTATACAAGAATCATATACATTAATATGATATCATATATGATCTTTTAACATTGATTTGTTAATAATATCTTAGTATTATTGTCGTTTCGGGTGTTAACGGATTAGTTTTATTTTATATATTTTCATACATAAGTCGTGTTTGTTATGGATAGGTTGTATCTTATTCATATAAATAATGATGTCATGTCCTTAAACATTATTTTTAATCATCAAATTGGAATTACGTTTGCATGGATGCGATGGGGAATGAATCTCATCGCGTTCATGGAGACGGTAGTCCATACGTACGCACGAGCGACAATATCATTCTTTTGATATTAAAATAAAATATAATTGGATGGTATATAATATATAAAGAATAATTATCATGTTATATTTATTATTTACATCAATTACACATCATTATCATACCCATCCAAATAATAATGTTTTGAATAATAATTACACCACGACATGGAGACGATAAGACGTACGTACGCACGTATGGTGACATGTCATTCAAAGGATCTATAGAATACAAAATATGGTTGTACCATATTTATAATAACATCACTGTATATAGAAGATACTGGATTTATTATTTTATAATTGTAATCACAACGAAAGAAGAAGTTGATGATTAAAGGAACTTGAAAGAGGGTGGTGAAAACATTACCTCTTCTTCGGGTTCTTCCTTTTGATTTGATCAAAAGGGCTCCTTAGAGTGGCTTTCTGACTAAATTAAGGCCTCTATCATTAAGGTAGGATAGTTTAGAGGGTATTTGGGAAGATTTTGGCCGAACCAAAATGCTTTTAAGGTATGAATAATTGGTTAGAAGTGGTGTCCTTTAATAAGGAGGAGGAGGGGCTTCTTAGGAAAAACTTAAAGTATTCATTTATAATAAATTCATATTCGGTTTATAATGGATCCAAAGAGACATATTTCTAGGATAATGTGGCGATGGGTCTAAATCCTTTCTACCAATAGATTTTAGATAGCTTTGGGTCACTAAATTAACCTTATCATTTATATTTGACTCTTAGTTAAATAGTTTGACATTTACCAGGTCTCTTTGTATTTTTATATTATATAGTTAATAAACATACCATATACATTCAAGAGAACACCAAGTGGTTCATTATTGATGCACATATCATTATATAAGTCTCTTGGCCGAACCTTAGATTTTTAGGAATTGAATATCAATTAATAATATAATATTTGTTTTAAACTCTTTTATGTCAATTATGACAGTATTTGGTATTTGATTTTTGTGAAAATCATAACAGCATGATTACTTCGAAAAAACATAATTAAATCAATAATAACATGTAATATTAACCTATAAAATTAGTTTAATTCATAAAAAGTCTCAAATTACATTTATTTGGATATTTATAATATCAATTATTTTAATATTTCATTAATTTGGTAATTACTGCATCACCATTGTGTCATACATAAATTAAATTATTTAATGTATAAAAATTATAAATAAAATACCATTATGTAGGGAATATTTTTATATTTATAATGAATATTTACAATAGAATTTATCTTATGTATAACCATATATTAAAAATGTATTAGTAATTAAACTATGATTTTCACTCTTTTAACTCTTCTTTGAATTAAATAATAATAAATGTCCTAATCTAATTCAAGTGGACCTAAATGATAATATTTTTTTCCTAAGGTTGATTCTGGTCGAGATACACTTGTCCAATTGAATTAGGATATGTTTTGGGGTAATATTAATATCATTTTTACCCTTAATTACCCTATTTACTTTTAACCGTGGTAAATAAAAGTAAAAAGTTACTATTCATCAAAAATTATTTTTATCTTATTTAACCACATTTTACTCCTTGATATTAACCGTGTCTCTCGGATTTTCAAAATTCCACTCACAGAAGTGGTAAAATTAAGTTTTAGGTGAATTTGCAAATTCTCTTAGGAGGTGGGTAAAAGACGGTGAAAAGTTCAATAAAATTTTTATATATCTAAAATTATTCTAAACTAACTACAATGAATTAAATTGAACTTATATAGGTATTATGTATCTATTTTGACCTTCATTAAATTTAAATAAAATAAATAATTATTTAAATAAGAATTCGGTTTTAAACTATAACTTAGTGTTTTTTCACTATTCATCAAAAATTGAATGTTTTCAGAAAAATACCAAAAATTCACCCTAAGCTAATTTTGATATTCCAAATCCGAAAATGAAGTCCATTTTGAATGATAAAATTTATAAAATTTTAAAAAGTTGTTATTACTATTCATAACGGCTAGTTTGATTGGTTTTGGTGTGTGTTAGAACTCGAAGTTGCGTACAACACATGTTACTCTATTATTCAAAGAGAAGCATACCGTGGAAGATTGGGGTGTTACATTCTCCCCTCCTTCAAATAATTTCATGCCAGAAATTTCTAGAATACTACCGCATGAAAAGAATCGGGTGATTCTTCATTATAAGTTCCTCGGGTTCCCATGTTGCCTCTTCCATTTTATGGTTTCTCCATAGAACTTTTACTAGATGAGTCGTCCGGTTTCTCAGCACTTGTTCTCTCGTATCAAGAATCTTGACAGGCTCTTCGCAATAAGACACATCGGATTCTAGTTCTAATTCCTCATAGATGAGTATATCCGTTGGATTAGGCATGTATTTTCTCAACAGTGATACGTGGAACACATCATGAACTTTGGAGAGACTTGGTGGCATTGCCAAATGGTAAGCTACAGCCCCAATTCGTTCTATAATTTCAAAAGGTCCGATGTACTTGGGACTCAATTTACCTTTCTTACCGAAACGTATAACTCCCTTCCATGGAGATACCTTCAAGAAAACATGATCTCCCACCTGAAATTCCAAATCCTTCCTTCAGTTTCCAGCATAGCTCTCCTACCTACTTTGAGCTACTTTGATGTGGTTTTGGATTACCTTAACCTTCTCCATCATTTCCTCTAGCAGTTCTGGGCCTACAAGTTTTCTTTCACCAACATCATCCCAACAAGTTGGTGTGTGACATCTCTTTCCATATAACGCTTTATATGGTGCCATCTGAATACTCAAATGGAAGCTATTGTTATAGGAAAATTCTACCAAAGGTAAATATTAATCCCACGTACCCTTAAAGTCAAGTGAGAAAGATCTCAACATGTATTCTAAGGTTTGAATAGTCCATTCTGATTTCCCATCTGTTTGAGGGTGGTAGGCAGTGCTCAAACGAAGTTCAGTATCCAAGGCCTTCTAATGACTCTTCCAGAATCTTGAAGTAAAATGGGGGTCATGATCAGAAACAATTAATTGGGGTACTCCATGAAGTCTCACAACTTCATTAATATATATCCTTTCTAGACGTTCAAGTGATAAATCCTCCCTTATAGCAAGAAAATGTACTGACTTAGTATGACGATCAACAATGACCCATATTGCATCATCCCTTCTAGGATTCTTTGGTAGTCCCATGACAAATTCCATCATGATATTATCCCATTTCCACTCAGGTATGGGAGAGGTTGCATGACTCCTCCAGGTTGTTACCTTCTATCTTTCACTTGTTGACAAACCATACATCTTGACACAAAATCAGCAATCTCCCTCTTCATGTTGTCCCACCAAATATGTTCCTTCAAATCTTTATACATTTTGGTGCTCACAGGGTGTATAAAGAAATTGTAATTATGAGCATCATCCAATAATTCCCTTTTTAGATCAGGTATATCAGGAACACAATGTCTCTTCCCAAATTTCAAAATTCCTTCTTCATACACAAAGTCATTCAATCTCCCATCATTCACAGCTTTAATCATCTTTTGAAATTATTTATCATCATTCTGATAACTCTTTGTCCTTTATAGTAAAGATGGTTTGGCAACAATTTGAAAAAGTATTGATGTTTCACATTCCATGGTTATTCCCATATCCATATTTACTAAATCCATGAAAATGGGATCCCTTTCAACTCTCATCTTATTCAAAACACCATGATCCTTTCTACTCAAAGCATTTGCTACCTTATTTTCCTTCCTCGTGTGGTATTGTATCGTGCAATCATAATCTTTGAGTAGTTCAATCCATCATCTTTGCCTCATGTTGAGTTCTTTCTGTGAGAAAATGTACATCAAACTCTTGTGATCAGTATAAATCTCACATTTCTCACCATAGAGATAGTGCCTCCAAATCATCAAAGTAAAGATCACAGTTGAAAACTCAAGATCATGAGTAGGATAGTTTTGCTCATGAATTTTCAACTGTTGTGATGCATAGGCAATAACTCTATAATTCTGCATAAGGACACAACCAAGTCCTTTCTTCGATGCATCACTATAAATAATGAACACATCATTCCCCGATGGTAGATTCAATATAAGATCATTGACCAATCTTATCTTCATTTCTTCAAAACATTCTTCACACTCTTTTTTCCAAACAAATTTAACCCCTTTACATGTGAGCTTTGTTAATAGGTTAGCCTGCCGAGCAAAATTCTAGACGAAACATCGATAATAACATACTAAACCAATAAAACTGTATACCTCAGTTATACTTGTCAGTGCAGGACATTCTTGGATTGCTCTTGTCTTAGAAGGATCAATGGAGATTCCATCTTTGGAGAGAATATGGCCAAGAAAAGAAATCTCCTAAATCCAACATTCACACTTGCTAAACTTCCCATATAATTCATGTCTTCTCAGAGTCTTGAATATAATGCGCAAGTGATTTTCATGATCTTCGTAGCTTTTGGAGTATACCAAGATATCGTCAATAAATACCACTAAAAAGTCATCAAGGTATTTTTTGAAAACTTTTTTCATTATATCCATGAATATAGAGGGTGCATTAGTCAATCCAAAAGGCATTACTGTAAACTCGTAATGCTCATACCTGGTTCGAAATGATGTCTTCAGAATGTCTTCTTTATTTACACACAACTGATGGTATCCAGATCGAAGTTCAATATTTTAAAAGTATTGAGCTCCATGCAGTTGGTTAAATAAATCATCAATGCGAGGTAGGGGATACTTGTTCTTTATTGTTATAGCATTGATTTCCCTGTAGTCGATACATACCCTCATAGATCCATCTTTCTTCTTAACAAAAAGGATAAGGGATACCCATGGAGAAACACTAGGGAGAATAAATCCCTTATTACTCAATTCATCTAGTTGTTTATTTAGTTCAACTAATGACATAGTGGCCATTCTATAAGGGGTATTAGATATTGGTCTTGAACTAGTAATTAAATCAATGGAAAACTCAATTTCTCATTCTAGAGGATGTCCAGGTAAATCTTCTGGAAACACATCAACATATTCTCTCACAATAGGTATATCCTCTATTTGAACATTCCTTTCTTCACCCATATTTATTTCATTCTCTTACTCCCTGATAATTGAATTTAGTTGACATACTGGGGGTAGATCTAGATAAGAATCAGTTGGTGAAGATTCTGCTCTAAAGATAAGGTGTTCCTTATCATCATCGTCAAAAATCGTAACCTCCTTCTTCTTACAATAAATCTTTACATTGTGATCTAAAAGACAATCCATACCAAGGATTATATCAAATCAATCATGAGTATGACAATGAGATCAGAAGATAATGAACATTTATATGCACTAATGGGAACAGATCCACAGAACTTTGTAGCAATGATACTTCCCTTAGGAGTTTTAACTGATAACTCCCTTATTAAATAAAATTGGAAATATCTAATTTTCTTATGAAACTGGGAAGATATGAAACAATGCGATGATCCAAAATCAAATAAAGCATTTGCTAAACTTGAGGAAACCATTAAATTAACTTCCACCACGTCTTTCAAAGCTTCTACCTCAGCAATAGTGATAGCATAAGCTTGGCCTTGGTCCCTTGTCCTTTTCTAAGGTAACTTCCCCTAACGCTTAGGAAATTCATTTGCATAATGTCCCATATCCCTATAATTGTAGCACTGAACATCGGTATCTTCTTTCTTCCCTTTGCAATCACGAGCTTGGTGGCCTTTTTCACCACACTTGTAACAGACACACAATACCTTCAAGAAAGTGCCGGGGTGTTTCTTCCCACATTTACTGCAGGATTGATATTCAACTTTTGCCTTCTTCCCCTTATTTATATTCCCAGATTGATCAGCAGATCTCTTCTTCTCTTGCTTTTCTTTAAAGTATTAAGACTTAGAGAATTCCTTTTCCGTCTTGATAGCACATGAGACAATATCTTCGTATGACGAGAAGGATTGTGAGACCAATGCTCGATGGAGAAATGGTTTTAAACCATCAAAGAAACAATCTATATTACTTATTGGGTTATGTTTATAATCAGTTTCATGCCTCGCTAACCTTGTAAAGTAAGCCTCAAACTTTGCGACATTCTCATACTCCTTTTGTCTCAGACTCAGAAATTTCCTTTCCATATCTGCTTGATAGTCATAAGGAAAGTATTTTTCTATAAAAAGCTCTTTGAACTCTCTCTATTACATATTTGATACTTCATCATCTTAATTTGTGTTTTTAATCAATGACCACCATTGATCAGCATCTCCAGTGAGGCGGTAAACTGCCATGATAACTTTTTCCCTTTCACTACTCTCCAAGGCATGGAATATTTTCTCTAGGGAATTTATCCATTGATTAGATACTAAGGGATTTTTACTCCCATTGAATGTTGGTGGTTGTTTCCTCATTAATCAGTCTAACATTAAACCTCCACGCTGCGGATCAGGGTGTTCCATATGGGTAAAGTTATTATTCATAACCTGAGTGAGTTGTCACATTACGGTGATTAGATGATCAGCACCAGTTGCATCACCATCTCCACTATAATTATCTTGAGTAGGATGTAAATCCCTACATGGAGTTCATGCATTGATAAGGTTTCCATTCCTTCCACTAGGTGCCATTTCTAAACAATGGCATAAACTATATCAGTTTATGAATCAAAATACATAATTTCATACTTGTAAAACGCTTAACATAAATTGAACTATTTATGGATATAATCTATAATCATAAAAAATGTTTTCTTTGAGGAAGTATATACTCATAAACCCATCATAATGGTTTGTAAAGAAAATGAGAATTATCCTAATCATATCCCCCGGGAGTGTCGTAACCAAGAGTGCAGCAAGGCCCGTTTTCGTGCACCTGTTCCCATTCGAGTATAGATCAAAGTGGTGTTTTAGGGTTTTACCCCTAGGTACATCTGTGCCCGAGTCGCCTCTACCTTCTCATATCCAGATAGGAATGTATTGCTCGAAAAACTCACAAAATCTCTACAATACAAAAATTCTTGGAAGTTCTTCTATAATAATCCTCAAATTCCATCTTAGGTCTATGTGCTCTAATTAGAGTTTATCTAAATCTAGCTTCCAAGGTTTGTACTAAACTTCCTTTGATACCAACTGTAACTCCCTGACCCCAGTTACCCAGAGACGGTGCATTATTACATAACATTGGCATGATCACAAAAGATCATTTCTCAAAAGACTGATTAGTTTAGTAGCCTTGGAATCACTAGATACATTCATAATGGTTACATTACATCATAAAATGAAAACTACAACCACATATTGTCTCCACACTCATATCCCCATAGACTATCCCTACAGGTCATTCATAAAATACTTTTTCACATCCTGGTAAAATAAAACATTGAAAGGGGTGAGCTCAAATGCCCAGTAAAGAAAACAATATAGCAGAAACTTTTATAAATAAGCAAAAATATTTAAGGTAATGTATAAATAAAACAAAAGCCTTTTAAACTTGAAATTCATCATAATGTGGAAAAAATAAAACGGAATAATTCCATTTAATTATTCATATAGATATTCTACTAATCGAATAATCACATGCAATATCAATAACCACATTCATAATGATGGAGTGTATAATTCCAGACTATCATAACCACATAGTCAAAGCCTTGTGCCAAGACTACAAATAAGATTTTGTCAAGGCCTTGTGCCAAGACACTAGTTTGTAACATGAGACCTACTGATTCATCTAGGAGCTATAGCGGGCTCCACTCATCACTTATTAAGTCCAATGAATTCCTCGTATGAATAGGTTTAAATATAACATAAACATTCCTATTAAAACTAGCATATGAAATGTCAAATACTTTCTCCATAAACCATGGATGGTATAAAAATAACACATCCACAGTAAAAAATATCACAAAATGTCTAATACAATATGGAAGTTTTGTATCATAATAAATAAACTTCAAATAAGCTTAAAATCTATCAAAGGATGTTGACATAGATGAAATCAAAACTATTTGATAGAAATATCTCTTTTTTAATCATTTAAATGTCACATAATTATAAAAGAAAACATTTACTTTTAAAATATTATTATAAGCTTATAATGGATGTTCAACGATTTTATAACGGTGGAAAATTTCCACACCCGCCATATAAGTTACAAAATACATTCTTACCTTGATTCTGTCGAAAAGGTTAAAAAGGACCTTGTTTGGAAAACGACAGAAATATTCCTTTATAAACATCCTATAAAAAGTCAACCAGGGTATAAATGACTTTAACCCATAGTCTTTAAAATATTAAAAATGATTTGATATAAATTTTTAAGAAACATGGATGTGGATGATAAAGATATCCTAGTAGATAATTATATATAAACAACCTCGGATAATGAATAGATTTTAAAATAAACTCTTACCTTGTACTTTTCCTTTGACAAGGGTAGGTTAAACTCTTTTATAATGGTGAAATTATTTTTACTCAATTATAAAATAATTATATACATTAATATGATATCATATATGATCTTTTAACATTGCTTTTTTAATAATATCTTAGTATTATCATCGTTTTGGGTGTTAACGGATTCGTTTTCTTTTTTATGTTTTGTTACATAAGTCGTGATTGTTATGGATAGGTTGTATATTATTCATATACAGAATTATATCAAGTCCTTAAACATTATTTTTAATCATCAAATGAGAATTATACTTGCATGGATACGACGGGGAATGAATCCCATCGCGTTCGTGGAGATGGTAGTCAGTACGTACGCACGAGCGACAATATCATTCTTTTGATATTAAAATAAAATATAATTGGATGGTATATCATATATAAGAAATAATTATCATGTTATATTTATTATTTACATCAATTACATGTCATTATCATACCCATCCAAATAATAACGTTTTGAATAACAATTACACCATGACGTGGAAGCGGTAAGCCGTGCGTACGCACGTATGGTGACATGTCATTAAAAGGATGGATAGAATACTAAATATGGTTGTACCATATTTATAATAACATAACTGTATATATAAGATATTGGAGTTATTATATTAGGATTTAAATAACCAATAAAGAATAAGTTGGAGAAGAAAGGAACTTGAAAGAGGGTGGTGAAAACATTACCTCTTCTTCGGGTTATTCCTTTTGATTTGATCAAAATGGATATTTAGGTTGTCTTTATGACTAAAGGAAGGCCTATAATATTAAGGTAGGATAGTTTTATGGTATTTGGGTAGATTTTGGACAAACCAAAAGGCTTTGAAGGTATGAATAATTGGTTATAAGTGGTGTCCTTTTATAAGGGGGAGGAGTGGCTCTTTAGGAAAAACTTAAATTATTAATTTTTAATAAATTCATATTCGGTTTATAATGGCTCCAAAGAGACTTATTTCAAGTATAATATGTGTATGGGTCTAAATCATTTCCACCAATATATTTTATATAGGTTTGGGTCACTAAATTAACCTTATCATTTTATTTGACTCTTAGTTAAATAGTTTGACATTTACCATGTCTCTTTGTATTTTTATATTATATGGTTAATAAACATACCATATACATCCAAGAGAACCCCAAGTGGTTAATTTATAATACACCTATGATTATATAAGTCTCTTGGCCGAACTTTATATTTTTAGGAATTATATATTAATTAATAATATAATATTTGTTTTTAAAACTCTTTTATATCAATTTTGACACTATTTTGTATTTGTTTTTTGTAAAAATCATAACAGCATTATTACTTCTAAATAACATATTTAAATAAATAATAACATGTCATATTAACCAATAAAATTAGTGGAATTCAGAAAAAGTCTCAAATTACATTTATTTGGATATTTATAATATCAATTATTTTAATATTTCATTAATTATGTAATTACTGCATCACCATTGTGTCATACACAAATTAAATTATTTAATGTATAAAATTTATAAATAAAATACAATTATCTATTAAATCTTTTTATCTTTCTAATTAATATTTACAATAGAATTTATCTTATGTATAACCCTATATTAAAAATGTTTTAGTAATTAAACAGTGATTTTAACTCTTTTAACTCTTCTTTAAATTAAATAAGAATAAATGTCCAAATCTAATCCAAGTGGACATAAATGATAATAATTTATTCCTAAGGTTGTTTTTGTTCGAGATAAACTTGTCCAATAGAATTAATACATGTGTTTGGGTAATATTAATATCATTTTTACCCTTAATTTCCCAATTTACTTTTAACCATGGTAAATAAAAATAAAAGGTTACTATTCACCAAAAAAAATTTATCTTATTGAAGCACTTTTTACTCATTTATATTAATCGTGTCTCTCAGATTTTCAAAATTCCACTCACAAAAGCGGTAAAATTATGTTTTATGTGAATTTCAAAATTCTCCTAGTAGGTGGGTAAAAGATGGTGAAAAGTTCAATAAAATTTTTATATATCTAAAATTATTCTAAAATAACTCTAATGAATTACATTGAACTTATATAGGTATTATGTATCTATTTTGACCTTAATTAAATTTAAATAAAAAAATATTTATTTAAATAAAAATTCGGTTTTAAACTATAACTTATTGTTTTTTCAATATTCATCAAAAGTTGAATGTTTTCAGAAAAATACCCAAAATTCACCCTAAGATAATTTCGATATTCCGAATCCAAAAATGAAGTCCATTTTGAAAGATAAAATTTATAAAATTTTAACAAGTGGGTATTACTATTCATAAAGGCTAGTTTGATTGGTTGTGGTGTGTGTTAGAACACGAAGTTGCGTAAAACACACGCTAGTCTATTATTCAAAGAGAATCATACCGTTGAAGCTTGGGGTGTTACATCTAATACCAATGGAATTTCTATATACCTCAAGATTTTATTACACTAGTGGGTTTTTAAAAGCTTTTGGCATTTTCATTTTTATCCACCAAAAAAAATTACAGTCCACCTATCAATAGTATACCACATAAAATAACATGTATAAATGGAATATTTAGATATTTGGTGATATAAAGGATCCTTATCTAGAGTAATATCTTCACTATTGTTAAAATGGAGTTTTATAGGTTTTATTATTCCATGGAAAAACACTATTTTAGTAATGAAATTATTTATCTAAATAAATTTCATATTACTTGAAATATTTAAACTTACACATTTTTATAATCTCTAATAAGTAATGGTAAACTATTTAGAACTCTTATTCTCACTACCCTACCATCCAGTTAGAATAAATACCATGATAAATTATTCTTTGTTTTTATATTTATATAATCTTTGTAACTTTAAAATGTTATTTAATTTATTCTATCTAATTTATGTTGATATTAATTTTTTCCGTAGTTTGAAGAATTTGATAAAAATGGATAACATTAGAAGTAAAGGAATAAATTTGATAAAAAAACTATGATATAGTGAGAAAAATTGTCCTTATTTTTTACAATATAATTTAATTAATACATAAATAAGACCACGCTCAGATATTGAAGAAACCATGATCAAGGAAACTATGTCATGTTCATACTATTAAAACCATTTCCCATGGATTTACATTTAATGATAAAAATGGCTGATATAACTCATATATTACCCTTTTCCTATCTAGAAATACCACAGTTGTGAAATCAAAGTCAGAAGAGAATACTAAAACATTCCTTGGTGATTGATCTTCTTAAGATATATAATTTTTTACCATTTTTATAGATCCTTCCATGATTAGTTTTAGATAGAATATCTATGATTTGTAAAATCCTTAAATTTCATGGTTAGATTAGAATTATTAATATTGGTGTTTTAGAAAGATATATATATATATAATTGAATTTTAATTTGAATTTTTCTTTAGATAATTTCATTTTAGGATCATTATTTTGGATGTATTCTAATTTTAAGATAGTGATTTTTGATTTTATTCAATACATTGTGAATATTTTTTTCATTTATTATAAATAATAATTCATTCATTCCTTATTTAATCTTAATTATTAATATGGCTCGTCAATTTGTAAATACTTGATTCTATTTTGAGGTAAAGATGCTTTATATTCCATAAATTCTCAGTTTAAATGTAAATTTATGTCATGTTGTAAATGAACCTGAAGGTCATTAAGGTAATGGGGGTGTGCGGGGCTGTATTGGAGCCTAGAACCCAACTTTTTGGGGTGAAATAAACCTAGAAAATGGTTAGTTAAAACTGTGTTGGGTAGTCCACATTGTTAGATGAACCATGTATGGAATAGGAAGAGAGAATGAGGATCTCACACAGTTAGGAAAACCATGTATAATCGGTACATGTCTATGTTATAATGACTATAATTTTTACAGCGGGATTTGGAAAGGTGTACGCATGGTTAGTCAAATCGTGCGTAATAACCATGTGAATTGTCCCTCCCTATAGTTAAGCATACATGGTTGGCGCACAGTTTGGTCCCCCAAGTAGCCAAACCATGAGAACCCATTACATGAAATTATAGTTTTAACCCTAATTAAATATATTTCAACCTAATTTAATTTCTTCATCTCATGTATAGCAGCCCATCCATTTTGGAACCCACTTTGGTGAATAATCTAGGAATTGAAGGATCTCCTCCATATAAACTCTAATTCGAGCATCAATAGTCTCTTTTTATCCACATTGGTAAGATCTGGATTCTCTTTTTTTCTTCTTAGTTTGTTTTGGTATCGACTACACTATTTAGGTGTAAGCGCATTTTCCCTATTTTCAGGGTCTTCATCCATTATTCAATTTTCTCTCAATTAGAGTCAAATCAGGAACTGATACTGGATGAGCTATCCTCTAAAAACCTATGGTTGGTGGTCTCGTTATTTCCCTTAAATTCCAAAGTGTTTATATACATCGGTGTTACACATTCCAAATTGTTGGGAGACACCTTGAAATGTATTATGATCCTTGATTTAAATTGTTAGGTATGAACTATTAAATTAAATAGGCTCATTAATGAATGTTTTTTGGTTGAATACCTTGATAATGGAACCACCACCTTGGATGTTTTTTTATTTAAATAGGCCATTATGTTGGAATATGACTTTGGCCCATTTTTTGTGTTCCCTTTACCGCTTGTCATGGGATGTTTAATATTTAATTGATAGAGAAAAGCGAATGGATTCTATGTCCCTATACACATTCCTTATAATATCTTGTTAAGATTAATATGCTTCATAAATGAAATTCCAATGTGAGTAATTAAGAGGCAATCCATCTAAGCTTAGTCCATGATTTAAGTCACCTTTTGGAGGTGCCTTTTTAATGGAATATTCTTGGTTTTGACTATGACATGTTAAATGAAATTGATTAATAGGTATTTAAGTGCATAAATTCTTATATTACTTGTGTGAAACATGGATTCAAATAAAATTTTCATGTACAGACTCAGTTGTCTTGTACCTTGCATACACCCCTGTGATACATGGAATCTATAGCAGACTGCGACGGATGGACTCAGGGGCTTGATTATTATATGCTTAGGGATACTTGGAATTCTATAAGGATGTAAAAGGATGAAATCAAATAGAATTTCATTATATATCCATGGGTGATACTTGGGATCCCCTATTGGACCACTAAGGACAGACTCGAATGTTTGGATTCTATAACACACATAGAGTGATATCAAGGTTCTAGATAGGTTCTCCATGGATGGGACTGTAAGATGTTGGTTAATATTGCACCTTTAGCGATACCTAGATTCTAACTTAGTAATTCCATTTAATGGATGAAGTTCTAAATTTAATTATAAATGATATGATTTATATGATGTGTATTTCAACCCAAAGAATAATATTGGATCTGGTCTTGTTTACACTTTATAGATGGCTTGTTTACGCATCCTTGGAACATGTTATCAGATGGGATGTTAGGAATTATGAATGTTCTTGAGACTTAATTAAATGATATTTAACCATTAAAAGAAATTTTTTATACATGATATTGGACTTTATAGGATTTTTACTTTTATTATATCACTACATGTACTCTGTTTTATATATTCACAGACTAGATGGCACCAGACCTTAGGTGGTTGCCTACTGAGATTATATCTCACACCCAATTCGATCTGCATTGGTTACCCAAAAAAATTATATGCATTCATGTATAGATAAGGGAAAGTTCCCAAATATAGGTTTTGGATTTCTTCCTAGGAGTACGAGAGAATGGGAATGAGTTGAGGTTTTTTATTCTAGTGGGTAGTTTTTATCATTTTTGTACTTTTGATACTTGTATCATATTGTTCTATTGTATACATGTTTTGGATGATTTCATATAAACTGGACATGTATCATCAGTTTATATATCATATGACTTATGGAATTTTTTATATATTCGTATTCTTTTTTTTCTTTTGTATGGTTATTATACATCATTTTCAACATGCATGTTATTGTATTTACACTATGATACACCCTAATAATGAGGTAATACTATCCCTACAAACACACCTTGTCCCTCACTGCTATTCAGAATCCTCTGGAATTTGGGGAGATGCTCTTGAAGCAATGTGGCCAAATGGGCCTGGAGAACAATTTAGTGGAATCTAGGTTTGGGATGTTACAAATTTGTATCAAATAATTCTTTTGTGGTTTTCATTACTATTAGGGGAATATAGAAAGGGAAAAGAATAAATAGGTGTCTGGTAATGAGATGTTCCTAGGAGTAGCTACCTCATGTACAAAAAAATCCAAATTACCTTGAATGAATTTTTTATTTTCTAAATTTTTACAATTACAGTTGATTTGATTCCACCGTTGAGTGATGTATGTGAATTGTGATGTTATTATTGATATCATTATGGGTCCCATTTGGTTGAAAACTGATGAAATGAGGGTATGACATCTCATGCATCATAATATGAAACTTACATGAATCGCATGTCATGCATTATGCCATGCCATTTAGGATTAATTACTAATTACATGTTATTGAGATAGATGTAGTGAAATATATACTTTTTGTAGTGATAGGTACTATGAAATTGGTTATGGTAAGAAATAGTTGGAAACAATACTTTGGTTCCTAAGGATTATGGGCCCTCATGGACTGGAATTTGGAAAAACATTAGTTCAACCTTTTTAGTGAACTGTGATAAATGTGAAATGAGTATGTGAATTCAAATGAAAAATTCAAATGGAAAGGTGAATTCAAGTGAATTGAATTTGGAAACTAGAATTGGTCATAGCATATAACTTATGCCAGACCCAACCTTATTAGTGGGAAGTATGTAGTGTCTCTAGATTGTATATGATATGTACATCTACCATACTTGACTCGTGGAGTATACAGATGGGTGTGTTCTAATATAGGAATGCTTTTACCTATCCTATTTTAGTTTCGGTGCTTTCGAGATGTGAAATTTGCTAATGTTTTTTTATTGGAGGCATGTGCTTGGAATTTATTAGATGTATTCCACAATGAAGTCCTCTAGACATACTCCAAGAGGGTGGAGGCGACCACACTACAAAGGTGGTGGGCCATGGGATACTGGTTTATCCTCTAGTACTTCCAGTTGATGCACCTATAGTATTATAGGAAATAGGTGTTGAGGCACAGTTTAGTGAGGGTTTTTGTGATTCATACAGACCATTCACGTAGCACTGTGACCTACCCCAACTATAGAAGAGTTGATGTGTGAGTTTTAGCAGCAGCATCTGCCCACATTTTAGAGAGATGGCAGACAACAGGCTATATATTCATGGCTAGAGTCCATATTATCCATCATCTCGCATCTAGATATGCCTTCTGAGAGAATTGTTAAGCTCTCTACATAAATGATCTTTGATTTCTCTAAAAGATGGTGGAATTTAATTACTCAAATGAATCATCATTGGGTTATGTCTTTGAGGGATTTCCATTCGTCCATATATGACTACTTTTATCCTGAGACATTGAGTGCTGATAGATACTAGGAGTTTATGCACCTGGAGCAGGGTGTATTATCACTTATGGATATTCGTCCCATTTTATAGAGGTCTAGTGGTTCAAATATATTCATATGGGTGATAAGTTATATAAATTCAGGTGGTTCCGTGATGGTCTTAGGTATGAAATCTGATTTTAGATGAATGTATTTTGGTTGAATACCATTTTTGGAATAGTGAATTAAGCACTTATCACAAAACGTAACCTGAGAGAGGTTGGGGGTAAGATCTAGGGAAATTCATCATCTCGATCTGGTAGTACATCGACTATTAGTATGAAGAATCATATGGAGCTTCCACACTATGATATTAGTAGTCAGATCATATAATCTGGTAGTCAGGTGAGGTGATACTAGTGTCATAATATGATACATACTAGGCCACAGTGTATGAGTGACCTAGTCTAGTGCCAATCATGTGGAAATATAGTCTCCCGACCTGAATAACCACTCAAATAGTGCTTCTAGGGTAGTGTCCACTGGCCTTAGGTTCACCACACCGAACACCAAAGTCTGACGACTAGTTTCAAGGATGTAGAGTAAAACATTGGGGAGACTATACCCTCAGGGAAAGGTAATAATAATGGTCAAAATATTTAATATAACATGATTCAGAAATATAAGTGACTTAGCAGACTTGAACTAGACCCACCAATGGGGGAAGAACATTCAATAATTAGAAAAATAAGATGTAATTAATAAATAACTAAAGTGTAAGATAATTAAATAGATCATCATTCCCAACACACCACTTGTAGCCATTAATAAAATAAAAACATGCATTTTATAACAGTCCATGCATATCAATATAGAAAATAGGGTCACCAGTATATGACTAGTAAAAGTTATGCATATATGGCATGTTGTTTCTAAAAAGAAACTAATCAAAAGATCCAGTTGGGCATGACCCCAAGTTCCCAATCTAAACTCCATGCAAGCAGCTACCATGATCTAGTTCCTAAGGTGGATCCTTTTCATGAAGGTAATTTCCTAAAGACTATATGTGTCCCAAAGTACCCATGAAGGGTGTTAGATGAATATCAATAGGATACCACCGAATGGTGTGTACCTATAATATGTTTTTTAGCATGTATTCATGATAAATAAATGTATGTGGTATAATAGAATAAACAACCAAGGCTTTCCTTGTGCTCAACTACCACCAAGAATCCATCACCGCCTCAGCCAATGCTAGAATCCCAAAATCTAATTGGTTCCTTGTCCCATGGCCCAAGATACCCCTAAAATCATACAATCTAGGTTAACCCTCAGCTTTCACCTCAAATGAAAATGAGCACCACATGCCTCCTAACACCTCGTGTCTCAACAAGTACCAAGATCCCAAAGGTATGTCCAAGTAATGAAATCATGTCCCTCAGAACCCTACTCAAAAGTAAATTTCAACTCAAATCACGAATAATGGAGGTATAGTGATACCTATACTTAGAACAAATCTAGGCACATGGCCTCAATCATAGAGAACCTCATCCCCCAATAGATAGCCTCACTACTATCAACTGAAGGCTCCTCACCTCCCTTCTGGATTTCTATGGAAACACCCCCAAATAATAATCACCTAATCCAAACTACCGGGGGGCCCCTACCTACTTGAGAAGTAAAAACCACCTCATCAACAGAGTCATATTATATGAACACGACTCAATTTGGTGCTTTTTCTATCCTAGATATGGGGAAATAACCAATATAATTCCTAATCCACATCAATACTTTAACCTCATACCCCTACGACCTTGTCACTCAATTATGATGGCCATGTCATACCAATACCACTGACCAAGACCAAATTGGTAGTTTCACTACCTCAAACCATTGTTCATGATGCTCGATCATGTTGTTAATACCACTCAAGAAATATAGGCCAAGCCCAACCAGTGATAAGAATCACTCAATCCCGATGGTCATGCCATCCCAATTCCCAATTTCATGCCTATCACAACCCCTTATGTCCAATAAGTAATCACAGGAAATTATATATAAATAATTCACTTTCATTAAGTATGAAATTCAAATAATTTTAATTCTACATCTAAATTGGAACATAACAGATTATTCAACTTAAAACAATTGAATTGCATCTTCAGATCAAACAAAACAATTAAGTATAGAGGGATTTAATGCCTCAATTTGAATAACCAGTCCAATTAAATTTAAAAAATTAAAATTAAATGAATTAAAAACCCTAGAAAAAAAAATTCTCAATGATTGATGGCCTCTAACCCAGCCTCGCCCAAGTATAAATGGTAAGGTATTTCCCAACAGCATCCCACAGGTCATACGACCATTTCAATACCAAGCAGTGGGGGTCTCCACCAATTTCCCAAATGTGGGATAAAACTCGCACCACCAAAATGTTTGAAATAACACAAATAAAGATGTGTACCACCAAAATCAGACTTCTATATATAGGAACATCTGATATAAAGCTCTAATTTGATGTGGATCGAATTATATCTGAGTTTCCATCGAAAGCCCTGAAATCATCTTGGATAGAAATATCGATGTGTGAGGCCAAAGATAAATTAAGAACAGGGTTGGATGATTTTATCCTTATTTTTATATCTCTAACACACCTAAAAAATCTAAAATCAGACCACTGATGGAGGAGATGGGTCAAATCTGTTGGAGGAGAAGAGGAGGAGGAGAGTTCATCCTATTGTACGCATGACAAGGGAGAAGAAAGAAGAGTGAATGAAAATAAAAAGGAGAAAGAAAAACATAAAAATACCATGTAAAATCCAAAAATCTTACCCACATGGTTTTCTAAAAATTTTGGTAACCATACAAGCTACATTGTATAGGTACTGCATAAGTGGCATTACCTGTGCAGCTTGCGTCACATTTTTCTCTAACTGTGCTCAAACTATGCGGTATCACACTAAAACTCTGTAACTAGAGGCCATAATACCATGCTCCCCCAATGTAGAGTTTACCCAAAACATGTGGTAGTTAATAATTGGGTCTCATGGTCTTCTAGATAAGTCCAAATGGTTTTCCCTCAAACCGTTCGCACGGACCTGCAACTCCAAAACAGGTCATTCGGCCTCCAATGCCCTGAAACATTTTCTGAACACTTGAGGCTTCGTCCAAATCATGAAAATAATGTGTAATCATGATATTAATATTATAAAACACTAAAAATTGGGTTCTGGTCATTGGATTATAAAATGAAATATCCACTATTTGAAAAATTAAAATCGAGAGTGGTTTTCGACCCAACTTAAAAAACCAGTACGCTATAAGAAATATGGTCCATCTACAGCGCTTCTACATAGCTTTTCCTTCAGCATCTATTTATATAGGTTTTTCAATGACTCCTCATTCAGGATTAGGGTCATCTGCTTCTCATCAGGTAGGGAGATGGCATACATCTAGACAATTTGTTCGAGGTGGTGGTTGTGGCCGTGGAAGTCATACCAAAATTTTACAGTGAGAGCAGAGTGGATCTTCTTTGGGTAGCTAGGAAGTATCATTGGGTTTTGGTACATTCCATATATACGCAGTGAAGCAAACCCTTGAGGCATAGGATCTCAGAACTTCTACTCTTATATCTAATATTCTAGTATAATCTACTTTATCTTCTACACTTTTTGATATAGGGGATTCTCATAACTTTATATTTGTGCCTGTTTTGGAGAGACTTGGACTCATTGTTTATACCTCTAATGTTTTTATGATGTTTTACATTCCATTGGGGATTAAAATGGATAATTTATGTAAGTGTAGGGACTAACTCATTGGTATCGGCGGGTGTCACTTCGTATGGGACCTCTTTGTACTCAAGATAATAGGTTTTGACATCATTTTTGGGATGGAATGGTCAGTCTCCTTTCATGATTTCATTGATTTATACCATCTCATGGTGACCTTTACATCACTATAGTGAGGGAAGTTTATTCACATTGGTGAATTGGATTTCATGTATAGAAGAGATGGACTTGACCATTGTGGGATGGGTGGGATGCCTTCTTGAATTGTAAGTTTATATTTGGATCATTAGGAACATGTTTGTAATATTTCCATCTTATGGTTGATTGTTTCAGGGAAAAATCCCAAATGACTTTTCAGGATTACCTCTAGTGTGGGAGGTATAGTTCTCTATTGATCTAGTTCCAAGATTTTCACTAGTATACATTACTCTTTATAGAATGGCTACTACTGAGTTGCAAGAGCTCATGAGGAAGCTAGAGGATTCATATGCTAAGGGGTTTATTTAACCATGTACTTCTTCATGGGGTTAGTCAGTCCCTTTTATGAAAAAGGAAGATGGTACCCTTAGTATATGTGTGGATTATGGGAAATTGAACCAAATTATGGTTACGAACTGGTATCCCCTGACATAGATAGGTGATCTCTTTGACTAGCTCTGAGGAGCTCAGGTGTTCTCAATGATTGATTTGAGATCCGGTTATCATCTCGTGAATGTTAGACCATCATACCAACATAACATAGATTTTTTTAGCAATTATGGTATCTTTGAGTATATGGTTATGTCCTTCAGTCTCATTAGTACACCAGTTATCTTCATGGAAATAATGGACTAGGTTTTCCATCCATATCTGGATTCATTTGTGGTGGTTTTCATGGATGATATCTTGGTGTATTTTCACAATTAAAACGACGATGTCAAACATCTTGAGATTTTATTAAATACACTAAGGGAGCATCAGTTATATAATAATATCAATATTTATACTTCTGGATGGATTAGATTCACTTCAAGGGTAACATTATCTCAGATATAGGAGTACTAATTGACCCCGAGAAGGTGAGAGTGGTAGTTTCCTTTGGGCAACCTAAGAACCTATTTGAGGTTTATAGTTTCTTGGAGATATGTGGTTAATACATGCATTTCATACATGAATTATCAAACCTATCAGTACCATTTATGGGCTTGAATATGAAGGGTGTGAAGTTATTATAGTCATATTATGATGGGACGTCCTTTTAGGAGCTGAAAGGGAGATTGAATTCAGCGTCAATACTGATTTTTCTAGAGATAGAAAGGGGTTACATTGTGTATCGTGATTCATTATGTATCAATTTAGGAGTATTTATTATAAATTAAGATAGATTTCTAGAATACGGGTCTTGGATGTTTACGCCACATGAGTGAAAATACCTGATGCATGATCTCGAGTTAGTTTCAGTTGTTCATGCATTACGCTATTGGAGACACTATTTACTTGGAAATCTTTTCTGGTGTAAATGGACCATAAAATTATAAAGTATATATTTATTCAGTGTAATCTAAATCTGAGGTAGTGGATGTGGATGAAATACCTACTATCTTTCAACTTAAATGATCCCTATATGCATGGTAAAGGAAACGTAGTGGTCGATGCACTGAGTAAGAGTACTCTGATACATGCATTTCAATAGGATAATATTGCGTGGAATATCATGAATTTTTTTTCTAAGATTTGCATAGAGGTACATGATAGTTAGGGGAATACTTATTTATCACCTTCAGATTTTACCTCTACCCAACTAGATAGAGTGTAGATGAGGCATGTATCAGATTCTAAGAGCCTAGTCTGATGGGAGAGTGTGGAAGGTGAGGACCCTTCTCCTAGTTATATAGTAGGTGAGGATAAAATTCTAATTGACATAGTCACGTATGGGTCACTTAAAACATTCTTGAAGAGCTGATGATATATGTTCATTCCTTATATTGGGAAATCAACCCCTACATCACCAAGATGTATCATTATTTACATCGACAGAACTAGTGGCCATGTAAGAAAATAGATGTAATTGGTTTTGTCATGAGGTGTTCCACCTGTAAGAAAGTGAAGGCTAAACACTAGTGAATAGATGGATCTTTACAGAATTTACCCATCCCTAAGTGGAAGTGGGTTGAATTCATGATGTATTTCATGAAATGTTTACTGAGGTGACCTTGAGGTAATGATGTTGTGTGAGTTTTTTTACTAGATAACAAAGGACACACACTTCCTACCTATTAAGGATGCCTTTTTTAGATGATCATTAGAGGTTAAATATTCATGAGATAGTATAACTTCACAGGGTCCTGTGAACTTTCATTTTAGATAGGTATGCCCAGTTTACTTCACATTTCTAGAAATTTATACAGAGGGTGTTGGGTATATAGGTTCTTCTGATCAGATCATACCACCCCCAGTTAAGTGTCAAATCAAAGTGCATGATTTAGATGCTTGAGGACATGTTGAAAGCATGAATCCAAGATTTAGGGGGACCCTTGGAGAGACATATACCCATGAATAATTTCACCTACAATAATAACTTTTAGGAAACTAGTCAGTTGGCAATTAATGAGGTTTTGTACGGTAGTCTATGCCAATCACCCATGTAATGGCTAAAGACATGAGAATCATCCATGTTAGGACCTCGTCTTTTTCAAGAGACCACATAATAGGTTCAGTTGATTCGGAAGTATATAGATAATTCACAGTTCTAGGATGTGGATATAGTTTTTCTATCTTTTTCACTGAGGTTAGGACACTGGAGGATCAAGATACATGGTAAACATTCACCATGTTATGCCAAGAAATATGAGATTTTATAGAGAGTCGGGCAGGTACCCTATCGGTTGCAGTTACCTCATAGGTACTAATCCATGCACGGTGTCTTCCATGTATCTCAATTGCACCACTATTATTTAGACATGTCTCATGACTTTCATCCCAAGGAGGTTGAATTACAAGTAGATGTGTCCTTTTAGGATCATTCTATATGTCTTTCAAGTCATAGAATGAAAGTTCTTCTAGGTTGTTCCATTCTTCTAGTACAGGTTCTATGGAATCACGGTCGAGTATAGTAAAAGACCTGGGAGATGGAGGTCGATGTATGATTTTATTTGTTAGAGTTATTCTCATACATTCTGGATGACCAGTGAGAGGGAAATTTGGGGATAGATTTATTTAAGGGGGGGAGATTGTAATAACCCGGTTCTTCTTTGAGGTATGAATCCTTTACATTTTATCAATTATAATTCTAAATGTTATGTTATGGAATTTTGGGAATGCCCTTGGAGGTCATAAAGGTAATGGGGGTGTTCAGGGATGGTTCAAAGCCTTGAACCCAACTTTTGGGGTCAAATAATCCCAATGAACAGTTATTTCAAATATTTTCGGGCAGGCTGCATGGTAAGATAAACTATGTTAGGAATGGGAAGATATAATGAATAGATCATAAGGTTAGAAAAACCATGGAAAATGGGCAGCATGGCCATACAAGAATGTCTCCAATTTTGATAGTGGGATTTAGAATGGTTTGTGCACAGTTAGTCAAACGATGAAAAGTGACCCTCCATATAGCTAAGCATTCATGGTTGGAACATGGTTTGTGTAACCATGTGAGAAAACCATGTGACACCATATTTTGGGTTAAATTACCATTTTACCCTGAATTAAATTTATTTCAACTTAATTATATTTCTTCCTCGCAAGCATAGCATCCCCTCCAGTTTGGATCCCTCATTGGAAACTAAAATTGTAATTGAAGGATTTCCTCCATCTGATTTCCAATTTTAGAACCATTAGTCTTGTTAAGTCTTCATCAGTAGGATCTTAATTCCTTTTATTCTATTCCTTGTTTGGTTTGGTATCAATTTTTCTATTTTGGGGAAATCTCATTTTACCTATTTTAAGGTCTTCATATTTTCATCAATTTTCTACAAATCTGATTCGAATCAAGAGCTGATACTAGATGAACTATCCTCCATGGACCTATGGTTGGTGGTCTCATGCTTTTAGTTAAAAGTTAAAATTTTTATATACATCACTGTCCTACATGCCCAATTCTTGATCAATGCCCTAAAATGAATTTTGATACTTGATCTAAATTATAGGTATAATGTATTAAATTAAATTTCATCATTAATTAATGTTTATAGGTTGAATACCTTGATAATGGAACCACCCCCTTTAGTGTTTTTTATTTAAATATGATATTATGTGGTATATAACATTGGACCTTTTTGGTGTTCCCTTTTCCCCAAGTCATGGGAAGTTTAATATTGAATTGATATAGAAAAGGGAATGGATTGCATGTCCCTTGAAACAATCCTTGTAATATACTGTTAAGCTTGAGATGCTAGTTTAAATGAAATTATCATGTGATTAATTAAGAGTAAGCCTTATAAGACTATCCCACGATTTGAGTCACCTTATGAGGTGTGTTTTAAATGGGATGTTTTTGGTTTTGACATTGAAATGATAAATGAAATTGATTAATTGGTACTTAATTGGTTAATGATTATATGAATTGGGTGGAACATGGATTCATGTGAGAATTCCATGGATGGAATCAATTGGTTTGTACCTTTATTTTTTCCAAGGGATACTTAGACTCCCTAGAGGGCTACCATGGATGGACTTTAAGGATTGATTATTATATGTAGAGTGATAATTGGAATTATATATGGATAACCAAGGACATACTCAAAGGGAATTTTATTATATCAACATGGGTGATACTTGGGATCCCTTAGTGGACCATTAAGGAGGGACTCAAATGGCTATGACTTTATACCATTCCTAGAGCGATACCTAGGTTCTTGAGAGGTTTATCATGGACAGGCATGTAAGGTGTTAGTTTATATTTCAAAACAAAGTGATACCTAGATTACAATGTAAGAATGAAATGGATCGGCTTAGGTTCTAAATTGAATTAAAAATGATATGGTTTATATGACGCATCTTCCAAGTTAAATAAGATGTTTGGATTTAGTCTTATCTATAATTTATGTATGGCTTGTTTAGGTATCATTTGAACATGTTATCATGGGAAAAACTGGGCATTATTCCAGGTCTCAAGAATTACTTAAATGATATTTAATCATTAAATGAATTTTTATTATAAATGAGAAACTAGACTTTATATGATTATTTATTTCACTACATCCATGCTTATTCTATCATTTACCATACTCTATTTTATATATTCACTTACTAGATGGAACCAGACCATGGGTGGTTTTCTACAGGGATTATGTCACCATGTTCATTCTGATTTGGTTACTCAAATAGATTATATTTTTTTAGTAATAGATAATGGAAAGTACCAAGATATAAGTTCTTGATTGCAACTTATGAGTAAGGGATCATGGGATCGAGCTAATGCTCATGACGCTAGTATATTGTTTTTATCATTTTTGTACTTTTGATACATGTATTGTATTGTTCTATTGTATTCATATTTTGGATAATTTATTAGACACATGACATGTGTCATCATTTTATATATCAGATGACTTCTGGCATTCTTTATATATCAATATTATGTTGGTTCCTTTTTTGGGTTATTATAAGACTTATACTACTTTAATGTAATTTTATTTCTACTATTATACACTTTAGTGATGAACACATAGTATCCCCATAGGCAAACCAAGACCCTCACTTCAAGTCAATAGCCTTTAGAATTTCGGGAGATGTGCTTGAGGCTATGTAGCCAACTGGGCTCGGGGCACTGTTGAGCAGTATCTAAGTCTGGGACATTACACCATTGATGATTAAAAAATCTCTGATCATGAGTGGATTATGAAAATCCTTCCCTTTATTACACACTTAAACATGATTTATTATATAAACTTCACTTGATACAAAATAGAATATCGAGAGGTCTAGTGTCTTTGGGGCTTAGGATCATTACATAACAACTTAAAATATTAAATACAACATATTTATTGAAAACTTCCTTTACATGACCACTACATTCCCTCATACTTAGCATTGTATGCGATAACCTGAGGACATGCATAAGAAAATGGTGAGCTATAAAACCCAGTAAGGGAATAAACATGAATTAACATGAGGAATACAATACATGTTATACAATAGGCATCTCAATGGAGTACAAGAGAAACATGAACATAAAGGCATGATAAAGCATGATAATCATAACATGGAGATGTGGAAACAACACTTAACATGGAATTAGCTTGAGCTGAGGATCATTGCACATTGAGCATGAGAAAACCCTCATTGCACATGAATCATGAGTAAAACCTCGTTGCACTTGAATTAAAATGAGTCAACACTCATTTCACAAGACGTATCATGATACTATACTATACCCAATGCATTGGATCTCTATCAGGGTGCATCTTTTTAAACATTTCATTTCATGCATAAGTGTTCCATATGGATCATACAACATGGAATCATTTAACATTATAATTTATTCCACGATAAAGGAATGTTTCATACATACATGAGACTCTATAATCAATAATTAAATGTTTGTAAAGGTGAATACCCATGATAGAGAAATGGGTATGGTATTCACTACATAATAACTTTATCTTAGAGAATCACGGTCCAATTTCGGCAGTATAACGGCGTGAAATAGGAATTCATAAAAAAGGATGATGAGAGATAAATTGGTGTCTCATCAGATGTACATGAAATGTACAGTAAGGGGTTCATATAGATACATTTTCCAACTAATTTATTAAAATTTATATTCATAATACAAAATAATTGATTGAGTTTAAATGCGGAGAGAGAAATTCCTTATGGAATTTTGGCATGGTAATGGGTGTAAATGGGTGGCATTTAATGAGAGAGAAAGGGGAATCTTATCATTAAAACATAAATATGAAATTATGGGCGAGGGGAAAAATCATACCCCAAAATTTATAATTGAAAATAAAATGGCATAATAATATTATGAAACTTAGATAAAAAGGTAAATGTAGGAATCCCTTACGTGGAAGTGTGATAGAAAAGGCTTGGGAGAGGCTTGATAGAGGCTTATTGAGAGATTAGGTAAACTTGTGGGGATTATAGAGAGAGGAGTTAAGAGGTTGGACGAACTCTAAAGGCTTTTAGTGAAGATGATGTGGATGCTTCGGTGGGTTTATATAAGAAATGAGAGGCAATTCTTTATTATTTAGGTTTGGGACACAACACATTAAAATAATCAAAACCACAAAACAGCCCATGGTTTTTTCCAAAGGGGAGTGGAAAAAAATATTTCATAAGTAAAATGGCATAACTTCTTAAAATAATAGGGTTCCTTATGTGGAGGTGAGTCACACTCTCTAGGGAAACAATTTAAAAAGACAAAATGTTTTATAAGTCTTCAAGGGTCCACTAAATCTTTGTAAGATAAATCAAAAAAAACCCAAAATCTCATTATGTTAATGGTAAAACATATATTGGCCGAAAATAATGTTTATATTTTTTTATTACATAACTATTGGGTCATTATGATGTCATAAAACGAATTATATATTTAAACAGTATTTAAATTTTACCCGAAAATTCGCCTGTCTCGGAAAATTTTGAAACATTCACCTTTGGATAATTTTGAATACTTGATTCAAAAAATAATCTTCATTTTATCGAAATAATTTTTTAATTTTGAGAATTTTTACTTTTAAAATAAAAACTGACATTTATAAAAAATTCATGGGTTTTGACAAAAACAGCTTTCAAACCTTAATAAAAATTACAATTGTATTCATAAAAATTCAATGATCATTTATTTTTAATAAAAAGTAATTTATTAACAATAATATTTTATAAAAATATTATTTAATTCAAAAATCCATTAATTCATCAAAATATTTTACTTAGATTAATTATAACTAAAAATTACTATTTTTTCTTTAAAAACACGTTACAATGTAAAAATAATAAAATGAATGTATAATATTTATAAAACAATTAATGTATATAGTCATAGTTCTAGGGTATTGTTACATAACCCCTTAAAACACCCACAAAAGTCCTTAGGGTAAGGTGCATGATGGTGACAGACACTTGGCGTGGATTGGATAACATACCTCAGTGGGTAATCTCTATCAACTTCCACTTCTCTCGTAGGCGGTTCCGCTTGAGCTTAACATATTCAAGCTCAGCTTTAGCTATGTCAAGAGAGAATCCCAATGACTCCACCTCCTCTCTAAGCTCTGAAAAATGAGCTTTGTTTGGGGAAAGTATACTGGATGAGGCAATCTCTTCCTCTATATGAGTAAATTGGATTGGATAAAGCCCTATATTTATACTAATCATGTGATCACTATTCAATGTCTATATTAGAAAGAGTCTCAATTCTAAAAGGTATTTTAAAATCCAAAACATAGAACCAAATAAGTGCATATGTTTTATATAACCATAAAAAGATATTTAAATATAACAATAGGAATTTTCATTAATGAATTTTTGGGTCATTAAAATCTTCCCGCCTTAAGAAATTTCTCCCTCATAATTTCCTTTTCCCACACTAAAAGTGATGTGGGTAACATTGCTTCATCACTTCCCCCAATTCCCACATCGCTTCTTCAAACTTGTGGTTTCTCCACAACACCTTGACGAGGGGAATTGTCTTATTTCGTAGAACTTTTTCTTAGTGATCCAAGATCTTCACTGGTTTCTCCTCGTAAGAAAGATCATCCACTAACTGTACTACCAATTAAGAGAGTACATGTTAAGGGTCTGGTATGTATTTTTTTAAGAGAGATACATGAAATACATCATGTACTTTGACCATTGTAGGTGTAAGTGCTAGTTGATTGGACACAGCCCCGACATGATCAAGAATCTCTAAGGGGTCGATGTACCTAGAAATTAACTTCCATTTCTTTTCAAACCTTATGACCTTCTTCCATGAAGATATGTGTAGAAATAAAATGTCCCCAACTTTTAACTCAAAGTCTCGTTGACAGTTATCTTCATAACTCTTTTGTTGTATTTGGGCTTCCTTATTATGATGCTGAATGGTTTTCACATTCTCCACCATTTCTTCGACCATTTCAAGTCCTAGGAGCTTATGCACACTGACTTCATCCCCACATGTTGGTGTTCTACACCATTTCCCATTAAGGGCTTAATAAGGATCCATTTGGATGATTGATTGGAAATTGTTATTGTATGAGAACTCAACAAGAGGAATATGTTGATCCCATCTTCTTTTGGAGTCCATTGAGCATGCTATCAACATGTCCTCGAGTGTTTGGATAGTCTGCTCAGATTGGACATCTGTTTGAGGATGATAAGATGTACTGAAGTTCAGCTCAGTATCCAGAGCATGTTGAAGAATCTTACAAAACATAGAGGTGAATCTTGGATCTCGATCAGAGAAAATAGATAGTGTAAATCCATACAAACTTACCAATTCCTTGATATATATATATATGTTCCAGTTGATCCATTGGGAAATCCTCTTGAATAGAAATGAAGTGTGCAACCTTTGTAAGATGATCCACAACAACCCAGATAGCATTATTTCCATTGGATGTCTTCGGAAGTCTGTTGATAAAGTCCATGGTGATGTTCTCCCATTTCCATGATGGTATTGGTAATGGTTGCATCAACCCCTTAGACTTCAGCCTCTCAGCCTTCACTTGCTGACACACCAAGCACATTTATGTATAATCAATGATCTTATTCTTCATGTTATCCTACCAATAATTCTCTCGTAGATCTTGATACATCATTCTATTTCCTAGGTGAACAGTGAAATTTGAATTATGTGAATCATCAAAAAGTTCCTTCTTCAGCTTTGTACTTGACAGAACACATAGTCTTTTCCCAAATCTCACAATTCCTTCTTCATTAACCTTAAACTCCAAGGATTTCCCTTTTTTGATAGGTTCCACTTTCTTCTGAATTCCCACATCATCCTTTTGAGCATCCTTTAACCTTTTCAAAAGAGTTGGTTAAGCAATAATTTGTGAAATGATTGAAGATGTTCCCATATTTATGATTCCCATGTCCATCTTCATAAAACCCAAGAAGATTGGATCCTTTTTAATTCTCATTAATGATATAATTGATGGATTTTTCTACATAGAGAATCCTCCACCTTGTTTGCTTTCCCAGGGTGGTAATGGATTGATAAGTCATAGTCTTTGATCAGATTTAACCATATTAATTGTCACATGTTAAACTATTTCTGTGTGAATATATACTTGAGTCTTTTTTGGTCTGTATATTTTTTACACTTCTCCCCAATGATATAATGCTTCCAAAATTTTAAAGATAACATCACTACAGCCAACTCCAGATCATGTTTTGGATGGTTTTTCTCATTAACTTTCAATTTCATTGAGGCACTGGAAATGAATTTTTCATTTTTCATCAACACACAACTCAATATTTTCTTCAAATAATCACTAAAAACCACAAATAGTTATCCACTTGTGGGTTGTGTGAGCACGGATGTAGTGATAAGCCTCTTTTTTAACTCTTTGAAGCTCTCTTCGCATTCAACACTCCAAGAAAACTTGACTCCCCTCCAATTTAGCTTAGTAAGAGGGTATGAAAATCATGAGAATATTCTCACAATTCGGTGATAATATCCAGCTAACCCCAAGAAGTTACGGATATCCATTACTGATGTTAGCCTCAACCATCCCTCTATTGTTGTTGTCTTGGAGGGATCCACAAATATCTCATTGTTTGTGATGATATAGCCCAAGAATGAGACCTCCTTCCACCAGAACTCACACTTGATGTACTTTTCAAAGAGATTCTATTTTTGCAAGGTCTCTAGTATAGTTCTTAGATGCTTCTCATGATCCTCCTTGGTTTTGGATTATATTAGAATATGATCTATAAATACTACCACAAATTTGTCAAGGTAATCTCTAAAGAATCTATTCATCAAGTCCATGAGTATTTCTAGAGCATTAGTGAGTCCAAAAGGAACTACTATGAATTCATAATTCCCATATCATGTATGAAAAGCAGTCTTGGGAATATCTTCCTTCTTCACCCTTACTTGATAATATCCCGACTGCAAATCCACCTTGGAGAAGTATTATGCTCCACGCAGCTGATCGAAAAAGTCATCAATTCATGGGAGAGGATACTTTTTCTTTATCGTGATTTTGTTAAGCTCACAATAATCAATGCAAAGGCACATTGACCCATCCTTATTCTTGATGAAGAGGACTCGTTCCCCCCATGGTGAAGCACTTGGGCATATAAACCCTTTATCCAGATTCTTCTGTAGTTGTTTCTTTAGCACTTCAAACTTCACAATATCCATTCTATACAGAGTATTGTATATTGGAAACACCCCAGGTATAAGATCAATTGAGAATTCAAAAATGCTTCTAGGAGGAAGACCAAGAAATTCCTTGGGAAACATTTTATTGAGTTCCCTCACAATAGGTATGTATTCAAGGATGGTTAATTCCTTAGAATCAAGAATCTATGATAGATAAACATGTTCATAGGGCAGTAATTTCCATGCTTGAGATGATGGTGCTAAAGAATAATCATCATCCTCCTTGTACTTATACAGAAACAAGGGTCAATTCACTATAAGGAGAGTGATTTCCCTCTCACAACAATTTATGCTGGCTCTATATAAGCAAATCCAATTCATGCCAAGAATTGTAAAATATTCCACCAAAGGGAGTATTACGAGGTTTAACAAAATTTCAATCTAGAAATTATGACAATGGAGGAGTTATATCCATGGGATGCAATGATTTCCCCATTTTCCGTACTCACCTATATCTTTACTTCCATGATTTATGGTGGTGTTGGGATTGTTCTACTAAACTTTTGGAATATAAAAGAATGCATAGAACTAGAATTAAAAATTACATTCACTATTATTGAAGGAATAACTAGCATACCTGTCACCACTTCATTTTCGGGATTCACTTTGGTAGTAGTGATGGAAAAATCTCTCCCTTACTACCTTAGAGGTTGTTATTTCCCTCCTAAAACCCTTGTCTTAGGGAACTAATTTACAAGGTGCCCTGGTTCTTTGTAGTTGAAGCAATGAACAATGATATGAGGTTAGAACAGAGAGTTACACTCCTATGTCACAATCATGGTTTTTTTGTCAGCAGTTAGCAGCTATGTTTTCTTCTCTTCCGCACCTAAATAATTTCCTCATCCCCTTCAAGAAATTTCTTGGGTGCTTCTTTCCACGCCTTTGGAAAATGGGGTGTTGGATCTTCTTAGTACAGTTGGATTTATCCATCAAGGGACTAGAATTAAATTCCACCTTATGCATATTATCCCCATGATACCCTTGAGGTTTGAAGATCTCCATTTGACCTTGAGGGCACCTCAAATAATTTCCTCATAGCTCTCGAAGTCACAGATCTCCAGGGCTTTCCGCAGGCTAGGTTTCTGCACACCAAAGAATCGATCAACCTTGAATTCTGGGGTAGCAACAAATATGGAGGTGTATCGAGCAATCGTTTTGATGTTTTCCTTGTGTGCTCTGATGGATTTATTATCTTTTATCTTTAGGAGAAGAAATTCCCTTTCCATATTAAGTTGGATGGTGTGCGGAAAATGTTTATCGAAAAACATCATCCGGAAATCCTTCCATTCAAATTCCTATATCTCCTCCCTAGGATTTGTATTTTTTTTATCAATGTCCACCATTGATTGGCTTCACCATTCATATGATAAGCAACTATAAGAAACTTTTCTTGTTTGGAACATTTAATGATGGAGAATATCTTTTCAATGAAGTTGATTCATTGTTCAGCGATTGAGTGATTAGGTGATTCATTAAAGGTTGGTGGCCTTTGTCTCAGAAATCTCTCGATAGCGACTTGTTCTTTCTTGTGGGGGGGGGGGGGTTGAAAGTTCCTCTTGACCCATGTTTCTATTCAAATCTTGAGCTAACTAAGAGATAATTGTGACAAAGTTCGCAATTCCCACTCCTGTTAGATTGGGAATATTATTAGTATAATCATCACATTGATCTTCATATCAGTTGTTAGCCCAAGTCCTCCTATTATCGGCCATTGGCTAGAATAAAAGAAAAGATAGGGGTAACACATAAAGGGTAATCCAAAGAAAAAACAGATTAATTATAAATAGATTTTATTTCCTTAACTTATGAATCTATAGGCTTCAATCTATGTTATTCATGATCTACTTTCTAACATATATTCTTAGGGGATTTTTTTAATTCCCTTAATAATGGTTCATACTATGATTTTGAATTTACCAAAGAATATACCCTAGTAGTATCATAACCAAGAGTGTAGCAAGGCTCATTGTCATGTACCAGGATACCTTGGGTCAATCTCTAAACTCCATTTTGGAGATTTTACTCTTAGGTACATCTGTTCCAAAGCCGCCTATACCTAATCATATCCAGATAAGGATGTATTTTCTTGATAAACCACTTATTAAATACTCACCAAAACATAGGTATGTCTTTTTTAAACATATTCTAGTATCTAAGGATTCACTAGGGTTTTTTAATCCTAATCCCAAAAATAACTAAACCTATCCTCTAATACCAACTAAGACAAACCTGCTCTTTATTACACACTTAAACATGATTTATTACATAAACATCACCTGATACAACATAAAAGATCGAGAGTTCTAGTGTCTTTGGGGATTCGGATTATTAAATAACAACTTAAAACATATAATATAACATATTTATTGAAAACTTCATTTACATGACCAATACATTCCCTCGTACTTAGCATTTCATGGGATAACCTGGGGACATGCATAAGAAAAGGGTGAGCTATAAAGCCTAGTAAGGGAATAAACATAGAATAACATGAGAAATATAATACATATTTGAAAATAGGAATATCAATGGATCACAAGAGAAACATGTACATATAGTCATGATAAAACATGATAATAATAACATGGAGGCGTGGCAAGAACACTTAACATGGAATTAGCATGAACCAAGGCTCGTTGCACATAGGGCATGAGTAAACCCTCATTCAACATGAATAATGAGTAAAATCTCATTGAAATTGAATTATCATGATTAAACACTAATTTCACATGACTTATCATGATACTATACTTTACCCAATGCATTGGAGCGCTATCAGGGTGCACCCTTCTTAAAAATTTCATTTCATTCATAAGTGTGCCACATGGATCATACAACATGGAATCATTCAACATTATAATTTATTCAGTGATAAAGGAATTTGGAATAAATAAATTCAAATATATAATAAATAATTAGATGAGTGTAAAGGTGAATACCCTTGATAGATAAATGGTCATGGTATTCACTACAAAATAACATTAGCTTGGAAAATCATGGTGCAATTTCGGCAGCATAACGGTGTGACATAGGAATTCATAAAAAATGTTGATGAGAGAGAAATGTGTGTCTCATAATACATACATGAAATGGACAGTAAGGGGTTCATATACATACATGTCCCTACAAATGTAATGGAATTTAGAATCAGAATACAAAATAATTGGTTGAATGTAAATGAGGAGAGATAAATTCCTTATGGAATTTCGGCATGGTAACGGGTGTACATGGGAGGCATTTAACGAGAGAGAAAGGGGTCTATGGTCATTCAAACAAAAATATAGGTCATTATGTGGGAGGTTTAAAATCATACCCCTGCATTTATAATATAAAATAAAAGGGAATAACAATATTAAGAAACTTGGATAAAAAGAGATGGGTAGGAATCCCTTACTTGGAAGTGTGATCCCAAAGGCTTGGGAGAGGCTTGAGAGAGGCTTCTTGGGAGATTGGGGAACCGTGGTAGGATTATAGAGAGAGTAGGGAAGACTTTGGAAGAACTCCAAATTCTTTTAGTTAAGATTAAGTGGAATCTTGGGTGAGTTTATATAGGAAGGGAGAGAGAATTATTTATTATTCAGGTTTGGGACACCACACATTAAACAAATCAAAACCACAAACCAACACATGGATTTTGCCGATAGTTATTGATAATTGGGAGTGGAAAAAAATATTTTATAAGGTCAATGGACAAACTTCCTAAAATATTAGTGTTTCTTATGTGGTGGTGAGTCACACTCTCAAGGAAAACAATTTAAAAAGACAAAATGTTTTATATGTTTTGAAGGGTCCATAAAAGCTTTGTAAAATAAATCAAACAAACTCAAATAACATAATTTTAATGTTAAAACATATATTGACCGAACATAATGTCTATAGTATTTTATTACATCACTATTGGGTCATTATGATGTCATAAAAGACATTATATATTTAAACAGTATTTAATTTTTACCCAAAAATTTGATTGTCGCATAAAATTATGAAAAACTCACCGTTGGATAATTTCAACATCATGATTCAAAAAATAACATTCATTTTATCTAAATAATTTTCTAAATATTTTAATTTTTACTTTTAAATTTAAAACATACATTTATAAAAAATTTATGGGTTTTGACAAAAACAGCTTTCAAACCTTACAAAATTTACAATTGTATTTATAAAAATTATACAATCATTTATATTTAATAAAAAGCATTTTTTAGTAATAATATTTTAATAAAATATTATTTAATTCAAAAATACATTAATTCATCAAAATATATTACTTAGTTGAATATTTACTAAACAATACTATTTGTGATTTAAAAACTCATTACAAAGTAATAATAATAAAATTAATGTATAAACTTTATACAAAAAAATAATGTACATAGTCATAGTTATAGGGTCTTGATACGTAACTTCCTAAAACACCTGCATAAGGCCTTAGGGTAAGGTTCTCGATGCTGACAGACTCTTGGGTGGCTCAGATAACATCGCTCGGTTGGTAATCTCTATCAACTTCCACTTCTCTCGTAGGCGGTTCTGCTTGAGCTTAATGTATTCAAGCGCTGCTTGGGCTAGGTCAAGAGAGAAGAACAATGACTCCACCTCTTTTTCGAGCTCCAAAAAATGGGTTTCATATGGGGAAAGTCTACTGGATAAGGCTATAGCTTCCTATCTCTGAGTAAATTGGATTTGTTAAAGCCCTATATTTATACTAATCAAGTAATCAATGTTCAACAGATATATTAGCAATGGTCAAAATTATTAACAGTATTTTAAAATTTAAAATATATAACAAAATAAGTGTATACATTTTTCATAACCATAAAAAGACATTTAAATATACTAAGAGGAATTTTAATTAAGGAATTTTTGGGTTGTTACATGGATATTTTTTTAAAAGGAATTAAATCATGAGTGTAAGTATGGGTACATAATATTTTATATCAAATTAATTTTTAATCAAACTATTTTAATTTCAAATAATCTTGTGAAATATTTATTATCTCATTTTATAGTAATTATTTTATGAATATGGTTTTTAATATAGGATTTCCAATATTATTGAGATGATTAAATTGTAAAAACGAATTTTGATTCATCGTTTTTATTTTTATGGTTAATCTTAATGCACTTATTATTATTTTCTTCTTCAATAAAAATATTTGATTTTTTTGGTATAATTGATAGATTTGATTATATTAAAAATAATTTTAGTTCCATGACTTAACAAAAAATATTAATCAATTTATGAATGATAGAGATAATATATGTTTCTTGAATATATCAATTTATATTGATTTCTTACTTATTGATCTATTTATTTCACTAATCACATTAGTATTTAGTTTCATTATCCATTCAAAAAAAATTAATGTTTAATATAATGGTTAATAATTAAAGAAAAATAAACGTTTAGAATTCATTTTAGGGTTATTCATGGGTGAAATATCATACTTCATATATAATATTCTATAGTAGATTAGTTGTGCAATGTGTAATATATATTTCTAAAATTTTATGATCAATAGAGTCAAAAACATTAGTGAGAATGTTCATGTTCTTAATTCCTTTTTCAAAGATAAAATTGGGTCACCCACATGAATGGTTATAATACTCACCACAATACTAAACCAATGTGGTGAGAAAGAGGAATTTTATACTGTTTTTAATTCCAAAGAACTTGAATACAAATGGACATATGTAGTTTCATTCCCTGGGTTCCACTTAATGGGGCCCCAAGATGGTGGGCCACAAGACCTCAAGCATGCATCCCCGTATGCCCAAGGCTTCCAACTAGTAGTGAGGGCCTCATTTGTGTCTATGGGGAGAATATTCCCTCATAGATAATAAAATCACAGTGGAAGTGTGGTGGGACCATAATCCATATGTCCTAGGATCAAATCCCATATCTGATGCCACTTCATAGAATCCTGCCCCAGGTTACACTTAATGGTGCCCCGAGATGATGGGTCACAAGACTTAGAGTGTGTCTCCATATATTCCAAAGGTTTTTGACTAGAATTGACGTCCTAGAATGTGTCTATAGGGAGACTACACCCTCATAGATCATAGAGGAAAACTACGATAAATAAGAAATATGTAATAGTGGAAGTAGACATTGTATAATAGATCTAGTAAACTACCATAATGGGAGAAATTATAAGAAGAATCCAGAAAAAGAAAGAAAATAATAAACCATGGAAGATAATAACAACATATGGAAGATATATCATAATTAGATGAAAATGATGATGATGTAAATATTGTATATAAAAAAATGATCATACGGTGAAACAAGGGATATAGTCATATGCCATATGCTATAAAAAATAAAGAAAATTCCAAAATCATCTACTACTCTAATCACAAGCATAAGCTCGGTCCCTTTTCCCACACTCCATCATAGTAATGTAAGTCAACCATCAGAAATCAAATGTTTCCCTTTTTTCATACCTTCAATCATTAAGTATGTTTGGGTACCAAAGGTGGCCCAAATATGTTGTGAGATATAATCAGTAGTCCACCACCAATGGTTTCTAGAACATTCCAGTTCATACAATAGGAAATTATCAGCATGCCTAAAATAGTAAAATAAAGGAAGTAAATAAATAAAACATGAGGTTCTGGGATCCACCTAGATAGCCATCCACCACTACCTGCTTTGGCCTAAGCTGGATTTCACCGAGCCTAAGGATCCTATACATAAAATCATAAGGCACATACATGGGTCTTCATAAGTTTAGAATCAAGAGTGGACCAACCCCATGTTTTTATTTAGATTGGCAGATGCATCCCTAGATCATCAGACCAGAATTTTATAATTTAATAATAAGGAATCAAATGTAAATATGGAAAAGAAACCATCAAACCTAGTGTGTCATCTCGATCCCATTCTTTGTGATCCATAATTGAATCTCAAGGTTCATTACACAAGATACCAAATTATCTAATAACGAATATCCCATCCATGGTGACCCATTCAAGGCATCCCTCATATCACTCTCAGGATAGTGTAAGAATAACCTCTATACTTGTCCCAGGTATCTCACATAGGGGACCGAGTGTCACCCAAGGAATGCTATAACCATATTTCTAAAAATACCTTCCATGGTTTCTCCCCTATTAAACCGGTGTCACTCATGGTTATAAATAATATGCCTATAGATACTGTATAAGTAAAGTTAAGTATCGCTCCTAGTGCATCTTGTAGATCCAAGTACCAAGCATTGTGAGCCCATCCATGATATCCTTATGTTGGTAACTGTGTTTTCTCCCATCCCATATGTAGAAACATCATACCATTCATAGTCACATGTCATACATAATCCATTAAATTTATCTCACACTAAATAAGTTATTCAAAAAAAATTATACAATCCCAAAAACTTTGGCATAAGGTATAAAGCAAAAAATCATAAACATGGAATAAGGAATAGGGAATAACAAAGGTTCATCAATAATGATGAATATGATATAATAAGAATAAATCATAATACCTAAGGGCCTAACTCATAGTCTTCCTTTCTGTCTCATACAATTAATTAATTTCATACATTTATTACAAGTGAAACACACCTAAAAATCACTTTAGAAAATTCAAGATAAATGGCATTATGCCTCTAAGTGGACATCACACCCATTAGTGTGGGATAGGTCTAAGTGATCAAGAAAGGGTCGATACTATTCTCACTAGAGTTGTAATGCGCATGAAAAGGCATTCAAATTGATTTAATTAACAATTTAGAGGCATTTTTAGAAGGGTTCGGAACAAAGAACAATGGTACAGGTTATAGAATGTGATTTAACATAGGGAAAGAAGCTATAAAACATGAGTTAGTTTCATAGAAGACCACTCATCCTTTTTCATCCACTGAATCAATCTATAAAGGAAAATAAATTTTAAATCATCCACAACCCTAAAAATAGGAAAACATATCTTGCACAAAAATAGCAAGATGGAGGATAATAGAAACTTAGAATGGAAGGAAGAGGATTGAAGATCTTACCTCAAGGTTTCAAATGCATATAAAAATGATCTATTTGGAGACTGGATGGGGGAGATATAAAAAACCCAAAAAATAAGGAAGGAGGAGTTTCGGGTGTGACAAACTAGAGAAAAATGATGTTGGAAGAAGATTTTAGTATATTAAATGATTTCAAGGCAAAATTTTGATTTCCAATTTAATTATTGGGCAACACGATTTGACCACAAGGTTGGAAAAACCGTGTGGCAACCGTGTGCCCCTAACTACTTAAGGTAAACCATCACCTAGGCTGGGTACATGGTTTTCTTAACCATGTGATAGTCACTAAAATTTAAATTTCCAAGTAGACATATAATTTTTCATAAGTGTATGCCCCATTCTACATGGTTTCAAATAACCCATGAAACTCAATATGTTCACTAGGTATCCCAAATGGTTGAGTCACATGGATAGCCCTAACCATGCGCTAACCATGTGGGTTATCTTATCATTCCATTTTTTGAATCTTTGGGCCTCGAACAAGCCTCAGACTATCCCAAATCACACCTTTTCCATTCGAGACAATGATTATCATAAGTGAGGGGTTTCAACAGTGATGTCCAAATTTTTCCCTTTCTGAAAATTTAGGACGTTACACTAGAATACCTTGCATAGATCTTGAGTAAACGAAGATCAATGAAATCATGTCATAGTTATATTGAAATAAATCATTTTTCATAGATTGGGATTTTAAGATAAAATATGGATGATATAACTCATATATCTATATTATTTTATTTAAAAAGATCTTGTATTTGAAAAAAAATTGGGTTCCAAGAATAAACATTCCATAATCATTGATCATAGTCTAAAGAAATATAAATTTTCCCCATTTTCACCAGACCATAGTGAATATATTTCCATTTTTAGTTAAATATATAAATTCATTATATGGTGGATCCTACCGTGTCACTGTTAGTTTGTTTTTATAAATATGAGTGTTATATAAAAATATACACTTGGGGTTTATCTATTGGTTGGTCAAGAGATCAACATCATATTTCATCTACATTATACCTTAGATTTTTTATTATAGATCCAGTAATATTTTTTAAAAAAAATTATTCCTATTTAATTTATTTATGTTAGTGGGATCATTCATGTTTCTGGTGTAGTTTACAAAGAAATAAAAATTAACTTAATTGTCCCGATTTATAGAAGATTAAATCAAATATTTTATCATATTTTTTATTTTTATTTTTATTCTCTTTACAAACATCAGTGTTTTCCCTTCATATATTTATAAGTTTATAAGAAGGTAACCACTCACTCGACTGAGGGGTGTTGAATCAAAATAAAACTTATACTTTATTCCTAAGATTTAGGGATACCATTTCGTTATCAACCAAAATCCATAACTTGATACAATCATCCAGTTCACATGATAATATAGTTACAAAATTTTTCCATGATTACCATTGAGATAGAGATCAACAATTTTCAAGATCTGCAAACATCAAAGAATATAGTTTATCATCCATTAATGGGGTTTCCAAAGTAGTGTTCATCCTCCTATTAATGTGTAAATTTATTAAATCAATGTTTTTTTTCTCTAAATGATTCAAGATTTTGGATAATTTGGTGTCATGAAACATGAAGATACTCATTACCATTTATATAACATCCATGAGATATGATACATTTTTAAAAAATATATAATTAAAAATAATTCTATAAGACTGGAAAAATAATTATTATTAATCAAAAATGATGGCATTCAGTACCATCATAGCTTAGGATATGGTGACTAAAAAATTATTCTATAAATACATCACATAATTAAATAAGGGGAAGATAATAAATGAGATTATAAATTTTTACTAGTAATTTGTAGAATCCAAATTAATTTCATGTAATATTTTTAAGGACATTTTGGGAATGGGACCACATATTAAAATTTATGTTTGGATCCAAATGAAAATGACTTACTATGTTGTATATCCAATTACATGAAATATTATTGATGGTTACATATATATATTATTGATTAAAAAAAGTATATAAGTTAAAATATACCTCCTAGATTTAATATTTTACAATGTTATACTTTATAAAAGTGATAGAGGACCAATGTAGAGTGTAATACATCAAATTGAAGAAACCTCTCACTTGGATACCCAAGTGGAAGCATTTTCAAATAAGTAAGAAAATTTTTAGTTAGTTATAGTTACAAATCCTATCATCACTCTAGTTTCATAATCTTGTGAGATATCAGAGGGTGAAATTCTTAATAAGAGTTCCTAATTGTCTTGGAAGATAGTAATCTATTAAATTGTAATTACATGAACTGCAACCAACCTATAAAACAATTTCATAATTCTTATGGGAAGTCAACGAATAAAACCCCAAACCAAAATTTAAGCTATAACTAAAAATATAGGGGAAAATATCATTATGAATAATGTTCCACCTAGATATATCCCTTAACCTCAAGTATCGAGACCCTTTTAAAAATAATTTCCACCATCAATTACTCAAATTAATCAGTATACTTTATAGTTACAATAATGATAAATAAATAAAAATCCTTTTATTGAATTTATTATCACTATATAGAATAAACTTTCAAACTATTGGATATAAAGAAATAAAATTTTCATACGAATAAATAATATACTCTCTAAAATCATAAGCACCAATTGAGAAAAATTTCAAAAACTCTATCTGAGGGAATACCCAATACATTGTTAGCTACCATGAAGAAAATCCCAATAGAAACTGTGAAAGAGGTGAAAATTCATAGTAAGTAATATTTATTTGAAAGGAATAAAAAATGATAATAAATAGTTATAAAAATATGGAATAAAAGGGATAGTTGTTAGAAAATAGTGGTGGAAAAAGAAGTTGAAAACAAATAAATACAAAAAATAAAATCATGAGAAATGTCTAGATAAATTCAAAGAGTTATATCCATAAAATTATAATATTCCATACCAATAGAGTATAAGGTGATAAATAATTGAAACTTAATATAATAAATTCCTTGTGGTAGTAAAGAAGATCCAAATCAACATACCATTCAATAATGAAATTTATTAAATCCTAGCATATGTGAAAGAAAATTTGTGGATATTTGAGTAATGTATTTAATTATGTTGTGATATATTGTGATTTTAAAAAAACAATCCCCCAAATACTATACATCCTATAATCTTTTCTATCACATACTAAATTAGGTCATGTATATTTTGGAATGCATCATGTGACATAGGATACAGTTTCAAACTGATTCCTTTTTATATTATTCATAAGAAATAATTGGATAAACCAAAACTAATAAGTGCCTCACATTAACTCAATTCATTCTTAGTGAAATACCATCATAGAAATATTCGTTATGTTTTAGAATAGTTTGAAAATTAAATTCTTCTTGTTGTATTTTTTTCTTGATATGGAAAAATGTTATATAATCATCATCCATAATAGAACATGCATAGCCATAGGGAATGATTGGATTGGTGTAAACAAAGGTAGAATGGTTTTTATAATTAATGATGAACAAGTAACCTTTGATATCATGAATGTTATCAAACATGGATATAAAGTGATTAATTTACATGATATATTTTCCAATGAATATTATTTAAATTTCATAAGAGTTTTGTATGAGGAAAATAATGAATGATTAAACTTAACGGATAATTTTTGGATAGTAAGGATGAAAATAAAAATTTGGAATAGGATAGAAAATATGATGATATATAGTGTATAGAAGACCTATTAGGGGAATTGTTTCAAAATATAGTTCCTTAAACCATCAATACAACAAAACATGAGTATAATTCACTTTTATAAATATTAGTGTTCATTTCTCAAATAAGAGAAGGCATTATATAAAATTATTAATGAATAATTCGTAGAGGATCAAGAGGAAAAAATATTATAAGTATTAAGGACATGGGAAAAACAGATAGGTTGGGGAACTTCAAACATATATAGAACTAACACATCTATTTTTACAAAAAAAAAGTGTCACTAGGAGAATGAATCAAACCAATTCAAAACTAAAAAGGATACTTACAATCCTGATAAATAAGGTTGTAAAAAATGAAGTCTTGAATTATATTGATTTGTATATTATTTTCTAAGTTTTAGATCGTAAAAGGGACATCCCACACAGATATGTGTTAAAAAGGGATGCAAAATGTTTATTGAAAAATAATAAAATGATTTGAACCCAACATAGTCAGTTATGGGATAGTATTTGTGTGTGTGTTACATAAAATCTAAACATAATAACAATAAATGACCACTATCCATTCCCATTTTTGAATCAATTTCTTGAATGGTAAATAATATATGGATTATAAAATTTTATTGATGGTTATTTTACTTATAATAAAAAAATGGTGTATCCATTAAACTAAGTTAATGTTACATTCACTTATCATATATAACATTTTCTTATCATTTTTTTCTTTTGGCGTGCGTAACACTTTGATGACATTACAAAAATTTGTGATACATATTTTCATGACATGGTGGACTATGTTCATATAAATATTCATGTATTATTTCTCAGTATATGGATGTTATTTTGAGTTATGTATTAAAAACCTTGATTTGTTACAAAATTATGTGGGGGTAATTTCTTAGTACTTAATTATGAACAATTTCACATCATGGTTTAGGAAAAAATATTATTGGAAAAAAAATCCAATGTAAGGAATAGAGGTTGAACCTACCAAAATAAAGATGATATAAGAGTTTTTTATCCAACCATAGTTAAGGGGATTTTAATCTTAGTTGCAAATATATGTTTATATTTCCCCTTTTCCAAACATTTTTATAAGATAGATCTACAACTCACCCACCTACTATTAAAGGAAGATATATTCATGTTTGATGAAGCATGTAAGGAAAACTTCAGTTATTTTAAAGGAAACATGTGGCCAACCAAATTATTATATATTCAAATTAGGAGAACACCTCTAAAATAATGTGTGATTCTAGTAATTTCTCTTTTTTAGAATATTTGTGACAATAAGTGGATCATATATTTTTACTAATATACTATGAAAGTTTTACTCTGAATAAATCCAAAACAAATAAGATAACAATTGAAAAAGGTTCTTTGGAGTTGTATTTTCCTTTTGAAATTTTAGATACTATCTATTACTTTATAATGTAGTAGTCTATATAGATAATGTTACTTTAAGATACATACTGAACAAAAAGTTTGAAAATCCATGGTTGATTTAATGGATCCTTTTACAACAAGTGGCTGGTATAAATATTAATTTAAAAAATTATTAAATAATATAGTTCTGATCACTTGTCATTATTAACATTGAAAAATATTGATGAAGAGGATGAAATAGGCATTGATGTTGATATTATAGATGAGAAACTTTTTTACACTAATTTACAATATCAGCCATGGTATGATGATAATTTAAACTAACTCAAAAAATAAACCATATATATACACTTCATATATCAATAAAAGAATATATTTTTATCTAAAACAACACATTAATTTTGGGATAACCCTTTTTTCCATAAAAATGGAGATATGATTATTTGGTGATGTGTGCATAAATCCAACGTGAAATGTATTCTGTAATTTTCTCAATCATCACCTACTAGAGGAAACCTTGAGCCTAATAGTACAATGGAAATGATCCTAAAATTTAGATTATTTTAGATTATTCTCTAAATATATACATATGAATTTATGATAACATGTGATCAATGGTAACAATAATAGAATATTGAAAATAGAATTGAAATTCATCAATTCTCAATTATATAAGTTTAAGTGTTCAACATATAGGCAATTGATTTCAAGCCCACTTACCAAACACTTTAATAAACATATAAATTAATTTTTTTTAATATATTAAACATCCAAATGGGTGTAATTTGCAAGAATAATTAATAATATAATGAGTATTATGATAAAATTTGTGAATAAGAATGTATTTTATTGATTTTCAATCCCTCTATTACTCATCATTGATTGAGGAACTAACATCAACAGTCACTTATTAAGGGTATTGATAGAAAAATATAGATAAATATACAAAATAAAAACCCATTATCACCAAAAAATAATTGGGAAAGTGGAACTATCCTACTAGGAAATTGAAAAAAATCATGGTTACAATAGTGATCTTGAACTAAAAAAATTAACGAAATAAAATCATTGATTCCTTATGAACATACTATATAACCATTAAAACATTCATTGGTATGTCCCCATTAAAATTGATTTATGGGAATCCATGTCACTTTTTAATAAAAATAGAGTATAAATATTGGATATTAAAATATATACCTGAATTTATAACAAGATAGGATGAAAATACTACTATAACTTGAAGAATTTGAATAAGCCAAGAGAGATGCCTATGGGAATGATATGATTTTCAATGTAAATTCATTGAAGTTCCGTGAATTAAAATTAACCATATATAATTCATATTATGAGCCAGGTTAATTTTATTTAGCTCTATTTTGATATTTTTTCTAGGAAAAATTAATGTCCGGTTTCTCAGTACCCTTCACAGTGATCAAAACCTACCTTTACGGGGTGACTGATATTTAAAGGGAGTATAAACCTTTGTTCAAGAAAAATTAATAATCATTGATGATTTCACTATTGAATATATAATAATTTTAAATTATATCCCTAAAATTAAAATAAAAAAACTAAATATTTTTAGATTTATACTTTATGTTATGTGTTAATAGGGATACAACCTAATTAAGTTTTCTAAAAACTAAAAAATAATTTTTTATCAGGAATTTATCCATATATTTACATATTATTTTATAATAATTTGAGTTAAAATTTATAAAGGATAATCCTATGAAAATTCACACCCAAACCTTATCAATCTAATATATAATTCTATAGAGGAGTTATTGAAGAAAAGTAAGTAAGATGATAAAAATAAAAGAAATAATTTTGATAAAAAGAGAAAAACCATAATGTGTTTCCTATAAATCCACATAATAGTGATGTTCATCTCAACCCTGAGTAAAAAAAATAATTAAAATATCCTCACTATAGATATTTTTTTAAGTATTTGTACAAAGAAAACCCCAAACATAGGGTGTTTCCATTCTTTTTTATCTATAGGCCCCTATTTTTTACGAATTGTGTGATATTTATAAACACCATGATGAGGGAATCTCCATCCATATTCATTTCATATTTCCCCAAAAATATTAAACCTATAACAATGGCTACTAAACACCCAAAATTTTCCTACCTATTTTCTTAACCGAATTTATAAAAAAGACCACACAACTCAAAGTTCAACATGGTTGGGTAGCACCATTGAAAACAATTGTTTATAAAACCCATGATATATACCACGCCACAATTACCCTTTATAATCTATTTTTTATCTTTGTAAACAAAAAATTACATGGTGTTCCTTATTTTGAAAACACATTTTCCCTATCCCTAATATATATTCTACCTAAAAACAAAAATTACACCAGTACAAGTGTTTTTAACCATCGACTATTTTACTTTCACCTTAACCAAAAATTGCATAATTAAATGCGTTTTCCACCATCCTTCCTTGATCAATGTATTTTTATATAAAAAATTTAATCTACCATGTCATGTTTAATCATATAATATCATTTTAACATAGAACCCAACACTAAAAATTTCATGGTCCAAAATTTATATCATGGTGAGCTTGACTCAAACTTAAAAATCAAAACCCAACCCACAGACCATGATGAGAGACCCAATAAAAAATGTGGTCACTTATTATGGTTTAGGTAGCAATATAAAACATGAATTAGTGTTTATTAAAGGACATTATAGTTTTACTCAACTGATAAAAAAATATAAATAGTTGAATGACAATGACCATTTAAACCCTAAAACTCTCATTGACTCTCCCATTTTCTTGAACTCTATCACCCAAACTATATTCCACCAACATTAATTCATCCCTACTATCATCCTTTAATCTATCCAAAAACCAAAATCACACAATCAAACCAATTTTACTACCCCTAAATCATTATAATACCTCTTCATACTGAATCCATTCCAATTTTAAACCCTAACCCTTATTTTTCCTATACCCATGTTCAAATTCGTCCAAATATAAATAATAGTGTGTTTATTTAAGTATTTTAAAATTAAATATTGGATTTGGTTCCCCAGAACCAACATATTTAGAACTTGATTACATTATTTCATTATTAATTAATTTACTTATCACATCATTGTCGTTACTCTGCAGGACATTTTTATGTGATAATTTTATAATAATGTATATCATGATTAAAGGTAAGAGTGGTTCTCCACTATGATGAAAACCTATACGTTACATAACATTATTCTTGAAACTTGTTTTATGCCTATATGATATTTTATGAAGTTACATAGAAAATACAAGATATCATGGGTGGGTGCTTATAAGACATTTAAATTCTTTATCATGGTGTTCTTCATTTTTATTATCTAAGATATGAGTAAAGAGAAAATATAAGACAATATTAAATCCATATTACCAAGCATCATTGGATGTTCCTATGTGTATACATGTGTATTGATCCATAGACTTGAATATTTTCATTAGTGGATATCATGACTTACATAATTTGATGTATTGATGAAAATTATGATGAAATATTTTCATAGAGAAGTATGATGTGTTAGGTATGTCACAAGTGATATTGAATTAATGGATAACATGATAAAGGATTTATCTATTCTATCCCTAGACAGATGTTCATATCTCAGAAACTTTGATGGAATGGAACTGTCTGTATAAATCCATGGCAATGATGTTTAGGGGTAAACTTCAATTTTTTAAATTCAAATAAATATACATAAATTATATAGGTTGATGGCACCGATATGCAACCTACTTGATTTGATATATCATGATAAAAAGATTATATGTCATGGTAAGCATTCATAGGAGGTTGGAAATTGTTGTGACATTAAATTATTTCTCCATGGGATCCATGAAATGTTTCTAAATGCTAACCTTCAACTTCAATGGGTTATACCTAATTCCACAAAGAAAGATGCCTATAAGGTCACACATTTAGTGTATCTGGAATCTCAGTTAAATTCAATTATTGAATATAACAAGTTAGAATAAATGATATTTATTCAGTTTGGATGATCACCATAATTTAATCACTGGTTATTTGAAATAAAATGTTAGTTAAATAATAATAAATAAATAAAAAATTTGGGTGTTTTAAAAATATAATATTTATTATATTTATCATATAAAAATGAAGTGACATTTATTTAATTAAATAGTCATTATTAGAGGATCAGTAAATGTAAACAAAGTAAAGTGGACCAAGATTTATGTTATGATTAGATATAGATGATATTTATTTTTGTTATTAATGAGTTTCACATGTAAGGTGATTAATAATAGTATTATTATTAGCAATTCACATGGTTTCAACTATGAATATTAATGATGGTTATGGGATTTTGTGTGATTTTACAACCTTAAACCTACCGTAATAAATATCTAATTATGTATCTTTCCTAAAGAAACTTTTTGTGTAAAAAATATACATATAGGGATTTGATAAATCCCTAGCATGAATTCTATATTACTCCTATCTCATTACTCTAAGATATTACCAATAGTTATTCCTCCTTTATGAAAAACACTACAGTGATCAACCATGTACAACGCAAGTGATCCAGATCATCCGCGCTAGGAGCCGACGATTCTATGGTGACTTTCATAGATTAGGGTGCATGTGTGGATCACTGCTAGAGGGATTATTTAATTGGTTATTTTAGTGCAATGAATCTATGATAAGACCTATTTAACCAGATATTCATCAAAATAGAAATTATAATTTAATGTAATCTTATATCTTATCATAAGTTAATTATAAATTAAATGTGAAGATCTTTCACTTCTAGTTATAGTGTTTTAATCTAGTTAAGTAATCTACTATTTTTCTTGGAAATTATTCTTTTGATCATGTGAAGGAATGATTACATGTAATTTATGACTAAAATTTGATTTTTTTATACCATCAAATTATGCTAACTTTATCCCCAGAATCTAAAAGTTCTATCAGAGCAAACACATATTAAATTTATAATTATTTTTTATTCATCGATTAATGGGATGTGTTTGGTTTTTGTTTTACATATATCGATTTTTTTTTAATATTTGAAAATTATTTTCTCTTACTCTCTTCATTATCTCTAACATAATAAGTCAATAGTTAAGGTTTAAAAATATGGAATCATATGAACAACAACATCTGGTGGTTCCAACAGTCCTTCCGTGACAAAAATAAAGTACAATGTGTGTACTTCCAAAATACACACCGTTTATTATGTTTTATTACATGTATCCTTTTTATATTGGGTCTGATCTAACAAAATCATATCTAATATACTAATATATTGTATCAGTATGTTCATCTAGATAGGCTGTCACAAATCATGAATAACTATATGTTCTATAACCACTGTACAAGATGTGTAGTTTCTATTATATCATTGTTGAGTACACTAGGTGTCCTAAGAATGTTGTGTATCATAAAAAAGACACAGATACTAACATATCATGAAAATACTAGGTCACACACCATGTATATTAGACTACACAATATATACCTCAAGGTTTTATGTAGCAAGGAACACTACAAGACCAAATGTTTCTGTTATAGACATGGGAAGAAGATTAGTGCACACCGTGTACTTTTGTACATGTTGTGTAGTCTACTACTGACAGTTTTCTCAAAAAAAATGGAAAGAATATTTAAATGTCTAATTAAACTTATTGAACATGTAGTTTTTGTGTGAATCATTTTATAGTACACACCATATCATAGGATTTACATTTATATATTAAATAAATTTTCTGATTAAATTTTTTAAAAAATGAATGAGGTTGCCTCCAAGTACACTTGTGCATTAAATTAATTATAAATGAAGTTAATTTTGTTTAAAATTATAGATAAAAATTAGTTAAGGATAGTTTAATGTAATTAAGATAAATTGAATTAATTTTTTTAACTTGTGGTGCATTATCTTAATTAAAGAATGAATCAAAGTATTGATGAATGAATTAAAAATGTATGCTAATTTACTAGTGTATGCATGATCATGAGATTAAATTATCCCTTTAATATTATTGGTTTCATTTAATTTTTTTTATTAAATTAAAAATGATGGCCTTCAGGTCATCCCTCTTCCCTTATTATGTAAGGGATTGTGTGTTCATGGTTTGTTTATGTAAAGACCTTTTATCCAATCCATTGGATCCCCTCACCTATATGTGAGTAATATCTTATTTGAGGATGGAAATCCCAAGAAATAGGTGGTGGTCCGAGTTAAAGATATGTGGTGAAAATTGAGGTGATACATAGGAGCCAATGTGAAATACTAAAACATGAACCAATATATAGTTCAAGGTGTTTTCCACTAGGGTCAAGGGTTTGTTTATCATACTCTATATAAATTAAAATTTATAGAATCTTAGGATCATGATACTAATATTTTATTTCTATAAGATTTATGGTTAATTATTTATGTTTGTGATTTTTTTTGTGGCCACCGAATAAATTAATTAACAAGAATGAAAGATAAAATAAAATGTAATCATATTAAATGTAAATTTTTTATCAAACATGGTTAATCACTTAAGTGAAATCCACTTAATGTTAACAAGGCATGATAAAAGATAAAAAAGGGATTTATAAATAAGGAAAATAATCCCTCAAACTAAAATATTAATTATCCCTAGCCTTCTAATACTTATGTTAGAATCAAACACATAGTACAAAGTATTTTACAAACCCATGTTTGGGTGCTTTCAATTATTATGGAAATTTTAACTTGATTTTTTTATTGATTTAACTTATTTTACATCAAGGGTGTACATACCAAGTAGGAAATTGTGAATCTAAGAGGAAAAATTTTAGGAGATATTTAAAAATATGATTTCCTAATTGGGGAGTACACTCAATTGATAAAGGAATAATGATTTAATGTATTCGAAAAGTTACACCTACCAAAAACCCTTCAAGTAGCTCATCATAACCACGTATGGGTTATTAGAATGGGAATATAGATCATATACACTAGAATAATGAAGAAATAATATATTATTTAACATATGGTGTGGGATATTGGATTTCAACAAATATTGGGATATTAATAATAATATAATTAAATCTACATTTTTAATCTAATTTTTCAATCAAAACATGTACTAATAATATTATCCTAATTTTTATAAATGGAAAATCAAACTAATTTGAAATATCACTATGATCCATAATTGATAAGGATAACCTTATAACCTCTGTAAATTTTCAATAATGGTTTAGTCACTTACATGTTATATTATGTAATGAATGGAAATTATATGTGTTGGAAGCCCCACTTCCTGGGTTTATTTCCAAATATTCTAATGAGGAATAAGTGTATCTCAATTTGAGGCATGTATACAACACTATAGATATATAATTTTTAATAATATCCTCCATAAATAATGATCTTCTATAGAAATATGAATATATGTATGTATATAGCATAATTTCTCATCTTAAGGATCCTTATCAAGAGAAAGTGAGATCACAGAGATATGATATCTCCAATGAATTATTCATGTAAAATCTTGTAGAGATGGTTGTAGCTAATGAACATGTATTCAGGATGATTGGCCATATTGAGAACCTTGAAATCTTTGGTTTTAAGATCCCTGGCGATTTATGTGCAGATCTCATTCTACCCTCATTACATAAGAACGTTTCCATTTTTATAGTGAATTGTAATAAGAGAAATAGAAAGAGGATACTGTTTGATCTTATTACACATATTCATCACACTGATAAATACATGGGGCATGAAAAATCTATTATACTTATGGTGGATAAGAAAATTCATAATAAGGAAAAGTGGATAAATACATATTCAAAGTCTAAGTCCCTATAGAACCAGCCTTCCAAGAGGAAGAATTTCTAAATGTAAAGAAAATTCTAGGATGAAGTATGTTTATCATATAGAAATTAAGGCCACTAAAAGACAAATTTCACCCATCTAAAGAAGAAAGGGGAATCTTCAGGTGCGTTCATTATTGATTGTAACATTTTCATATCTAAAATTTGGATATTATATTCTACTTTTGGTTCTCACATTTGAATCCAAATATAAGAAGCAATTTGATTTCAAAAGATTTACAAAGATTATGTGGATTTGCAGGATGCCCATGGAGTGAGGTTGGCTTCTCTAGCCATTGAATATTACCATCTCATAATTCCAACATAATTAGTTTGGGTTTTGAATAATTATTATCTGGATAATGTTACCAAAAACTTTATTTTTATTTTTTTCTTAAATATTAATGTTTATTTTCATATTTGGACATAAAATTTGTTACTTTTATAAATATAGAAAATGTTATGGTATGGAACAATTGAATAATGGTATTTATGTATTAAATTACAAAAACAAAATATTTTAAATAGATTATGAAACAAATACATTCAAATCATTTAACACCCAGTTATGGAATCACCATCTTTCTCATATAAATGAGAATAATTTGAAAAATAACTATCAATATGGTAACATATACTCTTTTAATATTAAGACACTTGAATGATGTCACAGTTATTTACATGATAAGATGACCAACCCATTATTCGATGGTCAAGGTGAGAGTCCCATAGATCTTAAATATTTTGTACGCACTAATGTGTGTAGACCTTTTCATGTAGATTCTAGAGTTGGGTACACATAATTTATTATATTTACTAATGACTTGAGTAGGTATGAATATTTCTACCTATTGAGGTATTAGTCTATATCCTTTAATTAATTGAAGGATTATAAAAATGAGTTTGAAAATAAAATTGGTAAAAAGATAAAGAAACTTTTATTAGATTTAGGTAGTGAATATCCTAAACCAGATTTTATCAAATTTTTATAGGAGTATGGGATTTTATCTCAACTCAATCCACCTAATACACCACAGTGGAATGGTGTTGGTGAAAGGAGGAATCACGACTTATTGGAAATGGTAGGGTTGATGATGATTTATTTAATATGTCCATTATCAATCTGGGGATATTTATTATAGAAAACATTATAATTACCAAACTGGGTAACAAATAAAGTGTAAATGATATTCCATTTGAGTTAATAAGGGTAACGAAACCCTTTTTCACATGTTCATGCATGGGGTTATAGGGAATTTATTAAATCTATATCATTAAAAGCCATCAACATAAGGTATAAATTGTATCTTTATAGGCTATCCCATGGAATAAGAGGGTACTATCTATATAACCCTTCAGATAAGATAGTGACTATCCAAAGATAAGCCATTTATCTTGAGAGGTAGAACATCCTCAAGTAGGATAGTGGGAGAAAATTTTACTTCTATGAATTTGATTATCAAGATACACAAGGGTTGGTACAAGAACTAATTCCACTGTTCCATGTGGAAGAAGTTGTTCCTAAAACACAAGTTCTACATAGGAGTACTAGAGATGTAAGATAACCAAAGAGATATGGGTCTCTATTCACCGATGATGGTGACTCATTATTGAATAATAATAATGATCTTTTCTCATATAAGGGTTTAGTATAGATCTATAAATATAAAAGGTGGAAAGAAACCAGGAATTCTGAGTTAGATTCTATGTATCAAAAAAATGTTTGGATTATAATTGATCCACTAGTTGATTGAATCATGTGGGCTATAAATGGGCATTCAAGAGAAATTTGTACATGGAAGGTAAAGTAAACACATATAAATAATGGCTACTGGCTAAAGGGTTTAAAAAAAATCATGTAATTGACTATAATAAAACTTTTTCACTAGTTTGTACATTTAAATACATTATAATTTTTATCCATATAATCTTTCCATCACTATGATATTTGAAAATTTGATTTCTAAACTGCATTCTATAATGGGAACCTTCAAGTGGATGTGTATATAACACAACCTTAAGGGTTTCTGACTCTAAGAAATTCCAAAAAAGGTATGAAAGTTATACAGTTCTATATATGTATTAAAAAAATAATACAAGTCATGAAAAATTAGATTTGAAAAAGATATAAAGAAATTTGGTTTCATTAAGAATGAATGGGAGATGTGGTTTGGAAAGACTTTTAGTGGGAGTACAGTTCTTTCATAGTATTATAAATTGATTACGTATTAATAATTGGAAATGATATAACAACCTTACATGATGATATTTCATGGTTGAGAAACATATTATCCATGAAGGACTTAGGTGTTTTGGGAAACATTATATAGATCAAGATCATGCATAATAGATTCAAGAAGTTTCTTGGACTATATCAATGTACATAAATTAACCAGATACTGAAGAGGTGCAGTATGGAAAAATCAAAGGGAGGATTGGTTCTAGTGTCACATGGTATACATCATTCCAAGAAAATATATCCTCAAACATGAGAGGAAAGACAAAGAATTATTAATTTCTTATAGAATTCTATAATATAATCCATCATGTATGCTCTATTATGTACGAGACTTGGTGTTTCCTGTGATTTGAAAATGGTTGGTAGATATCAAGTAGATATAGAAGCACATTATTGAAATATTTTAAGACTATATTTAAGTATTTTAGGAGAAATAAATATATGTTTCTAGTGTATGGAGGTGAGGAATATCTATTTGTTAGAGGTTATAAAAATACTAGATTTTAGACACATAATAAGGATCAGAAGTCATACCATGGATATGTCTATTGTCACAATGGAGGTTCTATGAGAAAGAAAAGTTCTAGGAAGCCAATTTTCACTGATTATATAGAATTGTAAAAGTATATTGAATCTTCTGATACAAGCAAGGAATAAGTATGGATTCAAAAAAATTCCTAACAACTTTATGTGGTGCCTAGAAATAGATACCCTAGCACAGTTTACTATGATAACACTATTGTGGTGTCACTCTCCAAATGGCCAAGTTCACACGAAAGGACAAAGATTATACTTCATCAATTTCATATCTTGAGGGATTTTTTCATCAAGGTGAGGTTTTATTTAGTAGTTTGTTCATATAGGAAAAAATGGTGGACCTCTTTTCCAAGTATTTATCTCAACAGAGGCATTAGCATCATGTGAGAGATAGTATAATGAAATAGGTTTTCAATTCACCCAAGTGAAAGTGGGATTCTATTCATGTTTTTTCCCTATAACTAACTTGTTTAGTACTTGATTACATGTTTTAATTATTAATGAAGATAATTATCGCATAATTATAGTCCATATTCTATAAATTTTAATATGATAATGTCTTAATAATTTATTTCACGCTGAAAGGTAATATAACTTCCACACTACGATGAGAAACTAGAAGTTTCATGACATTATTATTCAAACATGTTTTATGTTTTGAGGATATTTTCTAAAGAGACATAGAAAATATTGTATATCAAGTGTAGGAGGCTTATAATACATTTATTAACCTTATCATGGTCTTTTTTGTGGTAATATATAAGATACATTGTTAAGATAATAAACCCATTAATTATAAATTAATATTTCCATTTTTCATTGGATGTTTCTTTCTGTGTACATGTGCATTGATCCACAGACTTTAAGATTATAATTAATGGATATATTGACTCACTTAGATTGATGTATTGATAAAAACCATGATGACATATGTTCATAGTGAAGTACGGTGTGTTGGGTGCTTAATGAGTGATATTGCGTTAATGGATAATATGAGAAAGGATTTATCCCTTCAGTCCACAAAAGGAAGTTGATATCCTATGCCCTTTGAGGGAATTTAACTGCCTATATAAATACATGGTCATGGTGTTTAGTGGGAGATATAAAATCCATAAATTTAAATAAAGACACATCAAGCATATAGGTTAATGGAATTGATATGCAACCTACTCAATTAAAGATATTGTGATAAAGGTATTATATTAAACGGTAATCATTTGTAAGAGGTTGGATGTCATTACGACATTAACTTATTTATCTCTAGGATACTTGGTGTGTTTCAAGATTTTAACCTTGGACTTTAGGTGGTTATGCATAATTCCATTGAGAAAGAGTCTTATACGGTCCCACACATAGTATATCCCCAATCTTAGTTAAATTCAAGTAAAGAACTTAACACCTTAGAATAAATGAGATTTATTCAGTTTGGTTGGTCACTATAATTTAATTTTGGGTCATTCAAAATAATGAGTCAAATAATAATAATAAATATTAGCATTCAATTTATGAAAATATAAAATTTATTATATTTATTTTAGAATAATGTATTGACATTTATTTAACTAAATAGTCATTATTTGAGGAACATTAAAATTCGATGAAGGAAGGTGGACCGATCATAATGGTATGATTAGAAATAAATTATATTTATTTATTTTCTCAATTCATTTTATATGTTAAGAAATTAATAAAATTATTATTATTATTTAATAGAAATAGGGATAGAAAAAATATTAAATATGGTTATGGGATTGTATGAGATTTTTCAACCCTAAAATAGTGATAATAAATATATAATTATATCTATTTATTAAATCATATTTTATCCTACATGACAGAAATAAGAGACTTGATCAAGTTATAGAGTGCATTCTCTATTCCTCCTATCACAGGCCTTCAAGGCAGAACCAAGGTTATTCATTCTTCAATAATAACACTGGTGTGATCAACCATGAACAGTACAAGCAATCAATATCATCCATGCTAGCACCTAGAGATTCTATAGTGATGTTCATATATTTTGGTTCACATGTGGATCACCATTATAGGGATTCTACAATTGGATCATACAGTGAAATGATTGTACAAGAAGATTTGTTTAACTAGATCATCAACAAAAGTGGAATTATAAGCAAAGGTAATTCTATATCTTCTCGTAAGTTAATTACAAACTACATGTGAATATACATCAATTATGGTTTTGGTGCTTTAATCTAGTCAATTAATATAGTATTTTTATTGCTCATTACATTTTGATCTTGTGAAGAAATGATTACACATGATTTAACACTAAAATATGAGTTGGACATACCATGAAAGGAATCTTATGCTACACTCAAAACCTATATCAAACACTCCATGTGAATATTTTGGAAGAGTATGGGAATGCTACCAAAACTAACCATTGTAAAATATCATTTATTACATCATCCACAACATGAACCCCTTACTAAGTGCCCCTAAACCAACTTCTCTACCACTAATAAGCCTAACCACAACCCTCACCTTTTACCCACCATCAAAAACCATTCCACTTACATAACCATTCACCTTATTCATCTCTTTTAGAAGATTTTGTAGAATCTTCATCCTCATAACCATCAATAATAAATAATTTTTTAAAATTTACAAGGTTAACCAACTAATAATAGTCATCATTTTCAACATATCATTATCAGTTTCAATTATAATTAACCCCACAATTCATTGAATACATGGGAAACATATCATTTTGGTTACCTTTATATATCTATAATTTATTTTTTTTAATGGATTAAATATTTAGTTTAATGATTTTTTCAATTTTTGGATTAATTATGAATCTATAAATTACGTTTTTGGATGTTTTATTTAAACAAATAATGTCTTGAAATTTAGTACTTCTATTATTTTTAATCAATTATGATATAACTTAAACAAATATTACACTAAAGTCTGTATTTTCATGTGTGGTACACTAAAAATGAAAAGGGTGAAGCACATATAACTTTTCTTAAGTCGAGTAACACTTTGATTCTCATTGGACTTATTACATATAGAACTACAAGAAAACAAGACTCTGACTCAGTTTGTATGAATTTTTCACTAGTCGTGTGTCGTACTTTTGTCCCCCCCCCCATATGAATTTGTAGATCCTATTTTATGACTTCTATATATCATATGAATTTGTATGTTGGACTTTAGGGTTTCATGCACGATCATAAAGATCCATTTAATACTTTAAATCATGTAAGTAAGACTTTACTTCTAACATATATGACTTGTTTTCATGTGAGACTTCACCCATATGACTTCAGTTCCCCAAGTTATAATTCTTAGTAATCCCATAAGGTTTCAACATCATACAAATAGTATTTTTCCACTATGAATAAGAATTAGGTACTTTTCTATTTTTTAATCCTTGAGTATAAAAATATAAAAAATATGAAGTAATTAGGACAACACCTAAAATCGAATCCATCTTCCCTGGCCTATCCAAATGGGGAAAGAATACTCAAAAAGTACCACATGACCATAATCCATAAATATATAGAATGAGATGATCATGTGAATAAAATTTCAGGTGGGGAATATTGAAGATGATATTTTTGAAAGAAATTAAGACCCTCAAGCTATAAATGTGGAAACCATCGAATAAATGTGAGTCAAGAACTAAAAACCAAGAAGATTTTAAAGGCATGTGGATCACTTAAGGAATAACAATGAGAATGTACTACTCATGTGGGAGGAAAATTGGATGGGGATCACAAGTCGATCCTATTCATTCTTTAAAGAGAATTATTATTCATTGAATAGTGGTGCTAATTAGTTGATAGATCTTTATATATGACTATTATTTTCTTTATTTTCTTTACGGTAATCTATCATGTGATGGCACACTAGACCATTAATGTTCAATCCAAGGATAACACTCCCCACCCCTAATAAATGAATTAATTTTTCAATTTTATTTTTCTTCTGCTTAACTTATCTAGATATTATTAATTACCTTAGAAAATATGAAATTTATATTATTTTTTTAATTTAAATTCTTCTTCCCTTATTCAATAGTTTACACAAATAATCCACCTAGAACTTCTCCAATGCCTATAAAATGGAGGGAAGTGGGTTGATTTCGAAGTGATTAGAGGTATCTAATCATTCTTCTAATAAATTAGAAGGATTTTAGGGGTTATTTCATTTCCCTATTCAATAAAAAATTACCAAATGAGTTTAATCATTTTAGGTTTCAATTGATTAGAGAGATAAAGCGAGAGAGTTAATTTAAAAAATTATTTAATAGGTAAGTGAGAGGATTATCTAAGGTTAAAAAAATTATTATAAATTGAAAATAAAACCAACTCTTTTTTATTTTAAAATATAAATAATCATTATTTTTAATACACATAAAATGAATACAAATTAAGAAAACACACCAATAACAACCTCCTATTTAGAGACAACTTCAGTCCCACTTTAATTATATTTTCTTAGGTCCAAATATTTTATTTTAGAATAGCCCCACGATAGGTTCCTTGTCAATATGGAGTTGTTTTGGGGGACGAAGGATGGTGTTTTTTTATAATGTGTTTGGTACATGACCATTTCAAGTTTGGATAACCTCTTTGGTTTTGATATAGAGGATAAAATGACTTTAAGGGAAATAGATAGAAACATAAAAATCACTGAGAAATTGGAGATTGGGTTTGATATAATTCCTTTGATAGAATATCCACCCTCTTCTATTTATTCCATTTTATCCACCTAAGGATGTGAAAAGTTGGAGTACATTATGGATCAACTGAATATGACACTTAGAGAGTTATATAAACAAAAATTTAATAATAATTTTTATTTATTCAAATTGAATAATAAACATTACCTCATGATCAAAAAAAGAATTATTCAATTACTACCTAATTCGAATTACTTTGTACGAGAGGATCCCAATATGAATTTGACGGAATTCAACGATGTATACAATAGTATAAATCTAAGAGTACAACCCAAGGATTAGATTAGTTGGAAGGAATTTTCATTATACTTCAAAGGATTATCCAAGGAATATATGTATAACCTATAACATGATTATGTTACCACCCAGGAAAAACACTAGAGGGCCTTCCACTAAATATTTTACTTTCTTCAAGGAGTACCCAATTAAGAAATGATATATATGGAATAAATAAAGAAAGTTGAGAAACTCTATATGATTTTTTGGAGAGATTTAAGAGGCGCACATAATTTATACCTCCTTAAATATTTGAATAGCAATATTTATTGGTGTTATTTTAAGAAATATGACTTGATAATGAAAAAACATTACTGTATACTTCTTACGGAGGAGCACTGATTGATAAGTCACCTATCGAAACTAAAGATATCATAGAAAGAATATAAAAAACTCTCCAAAAATGGAATAAGATCAATAACTAGAGGAGTAAATGAGGTAAAATTTTACAATTATCTATTAATTAAAACTAAAATAAATTAACTAAACTTTATTATGATATATTTTTTATACAAAAAACTTTATTGAGCCTCACCTACACCTCAAAAAGATTATCAGCTTGGCCACTCCTTAAATAATTTTACTAATGGATTACCTCAAGTTCAAGAAACTATAAGTTGTGATACCATTTACCATAGGGGGTTCCAATAACCTAATATATATCAAGGATTCATTGATACTTTTATAACTTATTATGGTACTTGAAACCAGAATTCAATAATTCCACCTTTCTAGTTGGCTTTTTAACAATCTTTCATGCCACCACCATTTTATAGGAATGAATATCATCATTCTATAAGATACAAAAAATGATAGTACCAAGAACACAAAATAAATGACATATTGATATAGCTTATGGAGTCTCAAAATAACTAAAAATACACCCTCACAACTCAGGGATTATAACTAAAGGAAATAAAAGGATTGTTTAGGTAGATTATTTTTACCTTGAATAAAATTTTAAATTATTGTTCGCTTATTCTACCTACCCAATCAATTAAAAACCCCAAGAAAAATTTAATTCATATTCATTTAAGTGTTAACAAGGAAATCAAGAACAATTAATAACCACCAATTGAGGTTGAATCTATATTTAGGAATCATTAAAAAGAAGAACCAACCACTGTGGATCAGGAAGTGGGGCTACCTTTGACGATACAATAAATGAAAAATGATAAGTGTAATTCCATGATGAAAGATGTAACTCATCCACAACCTCTCTTCCATTAAATAATAAACCCAACCAAGTATACTAGTGATGAAAATTTTTAAAAAGAGGTTCAAGAAACATCCAAAAAATTGGATGTCAACATAAATTTTCTAAACTCCATTCTCTATATTCCAAATTATATAGGGTTTCTCAAGGAGATATACACTAATAAGAGAACATTTCAAGGAGATAAAAATGTGAGTATAGGTACAAATGTATCTACTCTCATAACCCTATAACTACCTAGAAAATGTCAATACCTAGGTACATTTACTATCCCTTTCACCATAGGAGATCTAAAATTTAAAAATTCTCTATGTGATTTGGGAGCCTCAATTAATGAAATTTATTACTTGGATTTACTCTCCCCTAAAAATATAAGAACTCAATCCAAACTGAGTTTTTTTATAATTAGCTACAAGAACCACTGCCTACCAAGTTGGTGTTTTAAATAGTGTTTTAGTAAGAGTGAAGGGACTATAATTTATAGTTAATTTTATATCATAAACATGGAGGGAGAAAAGGGTAAATTTATCTCTCCAAATATTTTTGATAATATATTTTTTTGTACTTAAAAACCATAGTAAAGTACAAAAAGGAATGATTTTAATGGATTTTGAGGAGGAAATTATAAATTTAAGTATTTTAGATTCAAGGAAATATCATCAATATGACAAATATGTTTCTACAATATACAATTATAAAAGTCCTTATTCTATAAAAAAAATATAATTAAATGTTATAAAAAATAATCAAATTAAAATAATACTTAGAGTTACTTGATTTTATTGACAATATGTTTTTGGAAATGAGCTAAATCTACAAATAGATTTTAGCTTGCCGGTTTGAGGAGATAGATGAATGATATTTTGATGAACTTATTAAATCTTTTACAAACACTTATAATTTCTATATATTAGTAGAAATTATATAATTAATAGAGCTAAATCATCTTTAGGACACCTTATAATATAAAACTGATGTTACTTCTATCTAATTTTAAATATGTTTTCCTTAAGGAAAATGAACATTTTCCTTTTATAATTTCAAATGATTTAGAAATTAATCAAGAAAAAAATTACATGATATTTTGAATAAAAATGGTGGGGATATAGGTTTTTCATTATGATATATATCATGGATTATTCCCACAATATGTGTACACTAGGTTCTTCTATAAATAGAGTTGAAACCTACAAGACATTCCCACGGAAGACTCAATTCGACCCTTATGGAATTTATCATAATATAAATTAAAATAATATTAAGAGATGGAATCATATTACCTATTTTATATTATCAAAGGGTTATTCCCATACAAATTAAACTAAAAGGTTATATTTGTTAATGTGAAAAATGTAAATAATGAGCTAGTTCCCACTAAGATTTCGAATATATAGAGGTTTGATATTAAATATAGTAAATTGATCCATTTGACCTGAATAGACCACTTCCCCAAAACTTTGCAGATAAAATATTATAAATATAATCTAGTAGTGGTTATTACTATTTTCTTGATTGGTTTATGGTTATTTTTAGGTTCCCATAGCTTTAGCATACAAAGATAAACCACCTTCACTTGTCTCTTTGGTATGTTTTCATTTTAAGGATGCCTTTTGGGTTATGAAATGCCCTAGGTAATTTTAAATGTTTCATGGAATCTGTTTAGATTGGATTGAGAGATTCCTGGAGGTATTTATTGATAAATTTATAGCTTGTGGAATATTTTTTTAAATCTTTTTTAAAATATGGGGAGATTTTTAAAGATATATATTGAGAAAAATATGGTTTTAAACATAAAAAAAATTCACTTCATAGTAGAAATTGGAAATGTTTTGGGACATATAATTTCAAAAGAAGGAATTAAATTAAGTGATTTCAATATTAAAATAATTTTCACACTTCCTCACCTAACCAATATGAAGAATATCAGATATTTTTAAAAATAATAATTTTATATAGGGTTTATTATAGATTTTAGTTAAACTATATTATCAATGACCAGCCTGATTAAAATGAAATTGAATTTATTTTCAATGAATCATAAAGGATATCCTTGGAAAAGATCATGAAAATCCTACCCAAACCCACTATAATCTATTCGCCATCCTAGTAACTACCCTTTTTAGTACATTGTGATTACACCAAAAAGGTAGTGGGAGTAGTGTTATCCCATAATTTTAATGTCAATTCACATGTGATGACTTATACTTCACAGACATTAGAAACATCCTAAATAAATGTCACCACACTAGATAAATAGTTTCTAGATATTATGGTTTCTTTATAAAAAAATTATTTTAGTTTTTATGAATAAAATTAACCATTTATTATGATCCTAAATCCCTCACTTATTTGATAAAGAAAAATATTTCAAGGATAATATTAGTGGAATTTATGTTACTGATATAATAATATAACTTATAAATCAAGGATATGAAGGGTGGTGGGAAATTAGTAATATCCACATGAGTATATTTACTCAAACTTATAAAATTGAAATCCTAATATTAATAGACCTAAATGATTCCTTTCTAGATATGAATTTGAATTAATTCACTATTATATCTTAGTTTGTAAAATATAAAACATATTAGTCACATAAAAGTTATTTTCCTTATTTTATAATAATAAAACTATTATAAAATTATCTGAATCAAAATATTATGTTTGGTAGGATCCATATTTATGGAAAATCTATAGTAGTTATATAATTATAAGGTTTATACTTAAGGATGAGGTAAACTTTTTTACTTTCATTTTCTCCTACCATTGTTTGTAAAGGCTTCTTTATTCCTCATATGATCACTGTAAAGGAGTCAAAAAATGATTTTTTCCATTAGGTTTTAAAGATTTTCATTTTTCTAAAATATATTTTCCCTAACTATTAATTTTTTAGAGGAATTTCTAAAAGATAAGAAGTTCCTCGACAATGTTTGATTTTTTTTTGAAATATTTGATGTTTATATATTATATTTCATAATCTTGAATACTATTTCTTTGTATTTTTATGTATACTTATAGCAATAGATAGTAATTATAAATAGATTTAATCACAATTAATTGAAACTAATGATTTCAATGTTATTATTGAATTTTTAAGATTATATATTTTTTCAAATGTTTGGTGTTCCTTCATAAATAATCGGTGATCAGGGAACACATTTTTTTTCAAAAATAGCATGAACACCCTCATGAAAAGATATGGAGTTCACCACAAGATTCAAAATTCTTACCAACCACAAAAAAATGGGTTAGTTGGGGTCTCAACATAGAAATTAAGATGATTCTAAAAAGAATTGAGAAATATAATATAAATGATTATAGTAAAAATATTAAGGATACACCATGGGCATACATGAATTCTATTTTAAACACCCCTAATTATTTAAATATATATAATAATTTATGAAACAAAATTCATTCTTATTGAGGTATAACACAAAACCAACTGGGAGGTAAAGAAAGTGGACTTGAAATTGAGTAGAGAAAACTCCTTATAAGGGGAATAGAAAAAGTTAAGAAGAGAGGCACATGAAAATTCCATACTATACATAGAAAACACATATATTTCCATGAATGTTTCATTCATAAAGTATTTTTATAAGTTATATAAAAGGTTTTTTCATTCCCATATTGAATGAACCTCATTCCTGGTAATATTTATTAAAAATATATTGGTCCATTTGTAAATAATAATACATTTCTATTTTTTGTAGTTGAGATTATGGGAGCAGAATCACAAAAACCATTTAGAGTTAGTGGATAAGATCTAAATAGGTTTTAATAATATTTTTTGGAAGTAACCAATGGAGGAACATAAACTCATCCCTAGTGCTGAAAAATAAGGAATCCCATGTGGTCACTTTTTCTCACATTACTCTAGATGCCTACTTTTTAATATTCTTATTCTTTGAAAAATTAAGGAAGGAATTAATTTTAAGGAGTTTCTATGAAAAGTTTATTGAAAAGGAAAAATTATCTTATGATATAAATATATTTTCTGAAATATATTTTTTGTTTCTATATTCTATATTTTATTTTAATTATATTATTGGTGTGTTTCTAGGTTAGGAAATTGAATTTATTGCTTTCTAGACTTATAAAAAATGACATGATAGTTTGAAATAATTTCTCTAACTTAGAAATTTTTTAATTTAAATTATCACTCAAGGATTTTTTACACTAATTTTACTGATGTAAACATAGGTTGGTAAATTATAAATAAATTCCAAAGACACAAAATAGTTTCAAAAAAATTTCAAATTCCATACCTGAGATATATTATAATCCATTTATTCCATATTCATCCTTATGGAACTACATTTTTGAGTTATTTAATTGCTTATGGTCCTTATGTGACCCAATTTGCTTGCTTTTGAAGAAATGCACTAAACATGAAACCTCTCAGCAAGTTAAAAACATTTTCCTTGCGGTAGTGGCGGAACTCCTGCATGAAATATGGTACATAAGAAATTATCTTATCCATAATAATCACTCATTCAGTCTCAATACAGGAAAATCTCGAATTCTCATTGCGATACATGAAGCTGCCTCAATTCAAAAATATTGTTGGAGAAATTATATTTGAGACTTCGAGATCCTCCGATGTATCGATGTCCCGTGTATTTTCTTAAAGACCAGGCACCCCTTTGATGTTTTCTGGCAACCTTCGATGCCGGGTTGGATTAAAGTGAACATCGACGGTGCCTCAAAAGGCAATCCTGGACCTGCCAGTTGTGGGGATATTTTTAGAGATTCAACTGACCAGTGCTAGGGTTGCTTTTACAGTGGGTGTGGGATTGCCTCATCCCTTTACACGGAGATGCTAGGAGTCATCCATGTTGTTGATTTTGAAATGCAAAGAGGATGGTGAAAACATCGGATTGAAAGTGATTCTACCACCACTGTTCAAGCCATTTGGAATGGAGTCATTCATCTCACATGGAAACTCACTAAACATTGGATGAAGTGCCTAAATTTGCTACAGGAAATTTACTACATTTCCACACATGTCTTCCATGAAGCGAATGTTATTGCTGATTCCCTTTCCATCAAAGGTGTTCACCAGAGCATGACTTGGCTGGATGCACTGCCAGCTGATTTATTTCACCTCTTTGAAAGAGATTGTAATAAGATCCCATCCTTTCGACTCATGTAAACTTTTTATTCTTTTATTAATAAATGGTTCTTCGGTCCTTGACTGAGGAATTACCAAACAAAATCTTTTTTTATTATCTTGTCTGTTTGTAACTAAATATTATAATTATTTTTGTTCGTTTAATTCATTGTGTTTCCTAAGAGTAAAATAGTCTATGTGTGGGTGAGTGATGGGATCCAACATTTTCAAAATTTTATTCTCTTTTTCAATGATAATATACCCCATAATTCATAGAATACCTGGTAAAATATCTCATTTTTGTTACCTGTGTAAATATGGATTTAATTTGTTAATGGATTAAATATTGTATTTAATGGTTTATTAAATTTTAATATTAATTTTTAATACATGCATTGAGTGCTTGGAATCTTTTTTAAGATTTTAAATTCTTAATTCTAAATTTACATTATTTTTAATCAATTCTAATATTAATTAAACAAAAGCTACATTAAATTTTATGTTTTCAAGGGTTTAAAGATGAAAATGAAAAAAAAATCAGTGCATATGAGTTTTTTTAGGACACAAAAAAAATCAATTCAAAAAGTACTTATTATGCATAAGAATCCTAGTTGTGTAAGAAATTTCCTCAATTCGTATGACTTTCCAATAGGCTACATATCATAATTTGGTTTCCCCGACTTTTGAATTTCTAGAGCCCAGTGTATAAATTCAAGATCCCATGTGACTTTTCACATATAAAGTGTTTTATTTATAAACTCATAAAGAGCTTTGTAAGACATTGAAATAGGTTTTTAAAACTATCATAACCATGTGTGACTTTCTTCTATATCATAAATCACCTGTATGACTTTTATTTCCAGTATAAAACTTTTGGAAATTTTGATATTACTTAAAATTAATATGATAGTAGTAAACTTTTGTATGTAAAAGTTTTGGATATTTCCCATTTTTAAACCTTGGGGACTAAAATCTAAAAATTATTAAATAAGGCATAACATAAAATACACCCCCACTTCCCCAGTCTTCCCAAAATGGGAAATAATTCTCCCAAGATTCAGAATAGGAAAATACCATCAATCTAAAATGGAGAATATCATTGGAAGAAACCATTAGTCTAGTAATATATGATATGATGTTAATGAAAACAATCTAGAACCTCATGTTGTACGTGTAGAAAAAATTAAATAAATGAGAGATAACTACTGGAAACTTGGAGGATTATAAATTAATTGGTAATTATCAAGGAAGAATAATGTGCTCATGTTGATCATTTGGGAGAATTATCTATTGAGGAACACACAAAGGACCTAATAATTCTATAAAGAGGATGATTGTTCACTGAAGAGGAGGTCCTATAATTAGTTTATAGAGTTGATGTTGTTGTAATTTTATTTATTTACTTTAATATAATCTATATGTTTATAGAACAATGATCCCTTATTGGTAGAGCCAAGGAAAAATACACAACCTTTTATTGATGAATTTGGGTATACATGTTAATTATCTTCTAATTAATTTTTCTAGAAGTTGTTGATTTCCTTAGAAAATAGGATATTCCATTTCTCTTAAAATTTATACTCTTCTTCCCTTCTACACTAGTTCTAACACATAATACACCTAGAACATTTCCAATTTCATTATAATAGAGGGAATCATGTTGATTTATAATTGATTTTAGGTATCTAATTTGAGAGAGTGGGAGAGAGACAATTAATTTGAATAATAATTTAATAGGTGAGAGAGGGGAATATATGAGTTGAAAAAACTTCATTAAAAACTAAAATTTAATTTAATTTAATTTAATTATCAAAAAAAAATTATTAATATTTTTAACACTTAGAAAACTAACACAACTTAAGAAAAACTAACTAGAAACACCCTCCTCTTTGGAGATAACTCGATTCCCACTTAGAGTACATTTTATTAGGTTTGAATATTTTTTTGAGAAATAACTAACCAAAAAAAGTGAGTTATTAATTTTAAGAAATATATAGTGTGGTAAAATTATAAATATGTCCATTTAAATCAAATAGATTTAGGTAATTATGTGTTATATAATTTGAATAAGATAAATTTAGAAATAGTAGAATAAGTCTAGTAAAAGAACCACTTATAGATAATGTTTGATTTTTTAATACTAATAAATATGATCAATATAATATATTATTCTTATTTTGGGGTTAAATTTATAATGACCACTATTATGAATTCATGGAAGTTTTGTATTTATTCAATGAGTTTTGTCACATTCAATGATTATGTGATGTTAGTGCTTGACTCAGTGAGATATGTTTCCTTTTCCAAATTGAGGGATTTAATAATTGATATAAATGACTAATGTGATCATTTTAAATATATGATAACACATTTAAATGGTGTATTTTGTTTGAGTAATTCATTAATCCATCTCCACCACTTGGATACCCAAAAGAGAAATCCAAGGGGCAGTAATCTAATAAGATGTGTGTCTATGTGTGTGGGTTTTCACTAAATTTTAAAAGACTATATACCTAATTTATCGTGGTTATTAATTATACATTTTTAGGGTATGAGGAACAAGTAAAAGGGGTATGTAATGTATGGTAACATTATGACAAATTTGGATAGATATCTAACTTTTTTTAAATTCTTTATTTCCATTAATTTCCTTATAGGGGATTCAGTTGATTTATATTCCTAATTTACAAAATATGTTCATAGTTATCAATGTTGGAAATAATTATATTTTAAATTTAGTTTACCCATCCCTTCATGAGAAATAATAATAATACAAGTAACTTATAACTAAGGCATATATACTCTTATTCACTAGATTCATTAATAATCACTCAAATTCAACCTCTAATAATTCTATAATAGATACCTTTTCTATTATTATAACCAAAAGAAATTTTGTGATTAAGATTAATTATTACACTATAATTGTTGTGCAATTACTTTATATGAAGGTTATATTTGATATTTGACTAAGTTTTATGCCACTTATATCTCTTTTCCCTGAGGAAGAGGATCCTGGAGCCTCCAACCACATACTGTATTTATTACATTATCCATAAATAGGTACCAAAATATAAAAAATATTCTATACCACAAATTAAAAATAAATATTCCCCACAAAATCATGAATCTTACCTTTATCTACATCCATTTCCCCACTAATCTTGTGGTTGATTATGTCCAATTAAATGTTTAGTTTTTACAAGAATTTTTGCAGTAAGCAGGAACCCTAGGTTGACTCTTGACGAAGCCTTAGATAATTAATTTAAATAGAAATATTTTATTAATAAAAAGTGGAATGGAATTTTATGAATTTTTTTTTGTATATTTAATATTAAATCATATAAAATAAAGTGATACAAGAAAGCATAAATTGGAGGATTTGATTAAGCGTGATCAACCTGGGAAAATCTCATGATGCTCATCCATCACCGCTTTAAAAGATAGGGTTACAATCTTATAATACCTCATTTTTAACACCTATAATAATAATTTTACTAATTTTATAAGAGGATAAATCCTATAATTCAGTCAGAAACACACAAGGATTCACCGGATAACACCAATGATTAAGTGATTTGTGTTCGACTTCTTAATTGAAACTCACCAAGGCAGCACATGAAGAACTCAATGTGCTATCCAGGATTATATGTTATTTAAATTTGTTAACATGGAATGAAATTTCATGTATGTGGTAGTGTTTATGTGTTTTATTTTACTAATATGAACCACACAAGCACCACAATTAAAAGGGGGGATAAGAAGTGGTGAACAGTGTGTGAAACATCACTTGAATGAGTATCCCCAAACATGATAATGTGATTATAATAAGAAATACCAATACATAAATCAATAAAATAAAAATATAAGATGAATAAAAACAAAATAAAAAACTAGAATTAAAAGGATCATTGAATTATTTAAAAATTTCTTGGGAATCATGGGAAGTTTATAACTCCATGGGAGAGAAGGATGAATAACAAGTTGAAGTATCACTTCTCATGGCCTCTAGAACTTATATGGATGATGAGAGGACACATTTGAGTCTCCAAAATAGAAGAACCATTCCTACAAGTCGAACTTCCAAATAGGGTTCCCAAGTAATCATTTTATAGGCAATGTGGAAGGTGCTTTTGAGCACCAATATTTCATAAAACCACTTAGAACAAGGTTTTTGTCCATTATAACATATTATATAGATTTTGAAAATACTAAAAAAATGTTCCCCACACTCTTTAATATCTCCACAAAAATGTTTTCATCATTTTGTGTCACACAACTCTAGATATATCTAAAATTCATAACACCACTTTCGACTTTCTTAGGATCTTATTCCTTTGATAGATCAGTTTGTATGGACCCTTGAATGGATGAATTGGGATTTTCTTTCATCACAAAAGTTGTATCCCACTACATTTTGGATTTTTCAACAAAATATCAACCCATTTAGATGCACTAATTTAGCAGAACATGCAAAATAGTTGACATGTGTTCATGGGATCCCATGTATTTCAGCCCATTTTCCTTCTTCATCATCATGGGCTCTCCAAATCACCTTCACCTTCAATTAAATAAAAAAAATTCATTTCCTAATAGTTAAAAACATAAAATAGTTTAATAATACATGTTGTAAAATTTGTTATTAAATTTTAATTTATGAAACAAAATCTATTTAACATTGTGGTATAAGGGTCAAAATTAATAGTGAATCGTGGTGCGATCTCACCCCCACACCTAAACATGTTCACCCTTGGGAAAAGTATTATATCCTAAAAAAGTCCCTTTCCTAAACCATAGGAAATAAAACATAATAAACTCATTTAAAATTAAATTCATCATATATTGTTTATGAAATCAAATTTTATATCATTTTTCATCTCTCACATTCTAATTTTTTCAACTTCATTTGTTCACCCATGCAACATGTCACAACCTACCTCACCTAGAAATTTTTTCCTCTTCACTCAAGGAACATATGAAATTGGATTTTGGACCTTTTCCCAGAGTTCATGTGAACTTATCATATTATTTCAAAGAATATAAGTTCTCTACAGACAGAAACTAGTGTGCTACTCAAGATTACTACCAATGGGTCATTCTGAAGTTCAAGGGTTAGTAGGATTTAATGTATAAAAATATGGTGTAGAAGAAGAGTTTTTAATATCTTAAGTATAAAACATGTCAAAATCAAGAAAGTTTTCACAATAAATTTACACACTCAACCACTCAAATTTTATCACTTCCAACTCACTATCCTCATTGTCCATTTGTGTGGGTCCCAAAGAAGAAGTGAATAATAATGAGTAAACTTTCTATTTTATATTTTCTTTTATTTTTTTCTATTTCTTTAATGTACTGAACTAGAGTTTTTTAGAATTTTCATTGGAGATAAAGAGGGAAACATGTTTAAAATAATGATACAATATTATTGTGAACCCTCTTCCAAGGAAAATGTAGGAACCCTTTCTATAACCCATAATAGTTATTTTTTCTCGATAATTCCAATAGAAACACCCTCTCCCCCACACTTAATGAAAGTAAAAAAATAATTTACACAATGTATGGGTAGATAGGGATAAATTATCTTTTAATGTGACTACTTAATAAGAATTTCATGGCCTATAAGGCTTAAAAATGGTAAAATGTCAAGATGGGTAAAAATAGAGGATAATTGTAAAAAGGGATTTTCAATGAATGATGGCCTCTATCGTGAATGTTGAAAACTTGAATCTTATGGATTAAAATATAATAAAAGAATGTATTAGTTTCTCTACATGACCTAAGACACTAAAGAATGTATTTAAAAGGAAGAATATGTAATAAAGGGCTTAGAATTTCTCTTGAGTAAGGGATTAAAATATTCACCAATGATAATGAGGCATCGTATTCAAAAATTCATTAAACACCTCAGAATTATTTGAAAATAAAAATTATTGAAAAATATTTCATATCAATATTCATTTGAAAAATATTTTTCCAAAAACAATGGAATTTTCCACATATTTGAATCAATCATGAAAAATGATTTCAGATATTCTTTTTAAGATAAATGTTTATCTTAAAACACAAAATAAAGAAAATAAATGTTTTTTATATTATATATTTTTTTGTTCTTTTATCTAACTAGGAAATTTCACCCTCCCCCACACCTGAAAATTAAATTTTACTAAATGCATGTATTATAAATAAATTTATAAGTAAATAAATGTAGGGAGAAAGGATAGCCTCTTAAGTGGTGTCATATGTGGCATTCATTAGTTGGATTTATTCCAAGATATGATTTGAAAAATCTTCAGAGAAGTTTTTGAGCCTCTTCCCATTGACAGTAAACATATGTCCAATCTTCTCTCCAATATGAAACTTCCACTGATGAATCATCTCATCTTGTATTTCCTTTGTTTTCTCTTTATAGATTCAGTAGTTCTCATATTCATCATGTACAATTTCTTTCAAATCCTGAATCTGTAACTTAATTTTCTCACCTGCATATGAGAGATTCATATTACATTGTTTAACATCCCAATACACATGGTGTTATACCTCTATCAGGAAGTGAAAATCCCTTCAAAACACAATTAGGTATGGTGACATTCTGATTGAGGTTTTAAAATCTATATGGTATTCTCATAGTTCATCATCCAAGAATAATATTCAATCTTTTCTATCGGGTTATACCATTTTTTTCAAGATTCTATTGACATCCTAATTTGAGATTTTTTTATAATCTGTTATTTTGAGGCTGATATGTAGTGGATAATTTATAAACAACCCCAAATGTACAAAGCATGTTTTTTAGGTTAAAATTGAAAAAATTTCAACCCTGGTCACTAATGATGAATCTTGGCAAACCAAACCTACTGAAAATTTGGGACCCCACAAAATCAAAAACCACTTGAGATTTATTAGCCTTAGTAGCCTATAATTCCACCTATTTAGAGTCATAGTATATATCTAATAAGGTTTAGACAAATCCAAATGAATTGGAAAAAAGGCCCATGAATTCAATGCCCTATTCCTCAAAGAACTCGCAAAATAACAAGGGTTGTTGGGGAATTTCATTCCACATAGAGATATTCCCTATGAATTGGCATCGTGTGCATGAAATAAAAAAACTGAGGGTCATCCCTTTACAATTTTCAACAATAGAGTCCAAAATCAACGACCTTTTGAGCTATATTTTGAGATCTAATTTTCCCCCACAAGATAAAGTGTGGTAGAAACTTAAAATTGAGGTGAACTCATGGTCACAAACACACCAACAAACAACTTGGTAATTATAAATTATCCACAAGTACATGTAATCCAAAATGTACCATCATGAGTCATGATTAAGTATCTGGGATTGTGAGGTGATAAAATCATAGGGGACCCTAGATATTTCCAGAAAATTTCCAATGTCTGCATACCAGGGGTAAGGTCCACAACATCATAAAAGTTCATATGAGGAAAGAATAATCCAATGGGGATAGATGAGTCAATGTGGTAGTCTAATGATGGGTAAATCATTCTAATGTGGCTAAATTCCACATTTTCCACCCCTATCTTATCTCTAATCTCAAGGTTAAACTCTTAGAGGAGGAGCATCCACCGAATGAGGTGGCGATTAGATTCAGGTTTCTTTAGGAGAAAATGAAGGGCATCATGACCAAAAAATATAATAACTTTTTGGCCCGCTAAGATAAGAACATAATTTTTCTATTGAAAAAATAGAAATGAGTTACTTTTTAGTGGTGGTGTAGTTTTTTTAGGCATAGTAAAGGGTATGCAACGCATATATAATAACATGAGGAGACTTCTTAACCCTTTTTGATAAAAATAACCCAAATGAAAATTTATAGTAATCACACATAAGTTCAATGGGGAGATCCCAACATTGTGTTTGGATGATAAGAAGTGATGTCAGAATATTTTTTAGTTAATTGAAAGCATCCCCGTAATTTTTATCAAATAAAAATTCTGAATCGTTTTGAAAAAATAAAGATAGGGGAAGTGAGATCTTACTAATGTCTTTAATGTATTAGTGTTAAAACCCAGCATGACCCAAAAATATTGAACCACATAGAAACAATTTGGATATGTAATTGATGAAATTAACCATATTTTATTTATCCACTTGAATTACCTCTTTTGAGATAACATTCCCAACAACTATCCCCCACTCAACCATAAAATGGAATTTCTTGTAATTTAATACAAGATCTTTTTCAATGAAACTGTGGAGGAAAGAACTTATGTGTTTCAAAAATCATCAAAGGAAGTTCCATAAACTATGAAATCATCCATAAAAACATCCATACAATTATAAAGGTACTCAAAAAAATACTGAACATACATCACTGAAAAGTACCATGAGAATTACATAGACCAAAAGGCATCCTCCTATATTAAAATGTTCCAAATGGATTGGTAAATGTCGTCTTTAATTGACCATAGAGGGCTATATGGATTTGAAAGTAACCTGAATAACCATCAAGGAAACAATAATGGTACTTACCATGCAGTTTTTCTATTATTTGGTCAATGAAAGGTAGAGGAAATTGGTCCTTTCATGTGGCATTATTCAAATTATTATAGTCAATACAGACTCATAAACTATTTTTCACACGTGTTAGAACTAGTTCATTCCTTTCATTTGAAAGTAATATTAATCCAGTTTTTTTTAGGCACAGTTTTCACTAGGCCAACCCATTAATTATTATATATAGGATAAATGATCACATCAGCAAGTAACTTACTAACTTCCAATGCTACCACTTCAAAGAGAGTGAGATTCAACAAGCATTGAGCTTTCCTTATAGGATGAGACTCATCATATATAAGTATATGGTGTATAAAAATAGATGGTCTAAACTTGGGAATATCATCCAATTTCCATCTTATCACCTTTTTACACTCTTAAAAGATCAATCAGTTTTGATTCATGTTATGGATAAAGGTTATTGGAAACAATAACTAGAAATTGGTCAAAAACCTCAAGATAGGTGTATTTTAAATTAGATGAAGTGGTTTTAATTCCAACACTAGTGGTTTTTGAGTTTGTGGGGTGGATTTAGGTGGATTGAGGTGGATGAAACTATCTATCTTCTCATGTTTATTATATAAGGAAATAGAATCAATTGAAATGATATTTTTAGAATCATTGACGGTCAAGGGTACCTCAAAATAAACACACTCGTCAATTAAAGAAAAAATTTATACTTTTATAAACCGACACAACACTGAAAACATGAATCAAAATTCAAATCATCTAAGGGTGAAGAAGATGAAAATGGATCTTATTATGGGTCAAGGATAAAATTTTGTGTGTGTGTGTCATTTTAGAGAACTTCCAACAAATAGATATGAAGAGTGGAGTGATCTTCAATGGGGTGTTTCACAGATTCAAGGATATTAAAACTTACCTTTTCTACACTAAACACCATAGAAAACATACCATTGTGAACATTGATGATCATCCTTTCTATTTTAAGTAATGGTCTCCCAATTATGAGAGTATAATGTCCTTGGGTTCGAGTATCTTCCATTTTAAGAATGTAGAAATCAGTAGCGAAGATTAGATTCTTCACTCTTACAAGGACATACTTGATCATTCATGATGGCATGTGTACTCTATTTGGAAAGTTGAATGATGACACCTATTGGTTGAAGTTATCCAACCTGTAGAGAAGTGTCCACAGAGTAACGAATCACATTAATTCAAGAACCCTCATCTATAATTGCATCAGAAAAGAAGGTATCTCTTATGGTTCAAGATATCATGAAATTTCTTGGATCCTTGCATTTGGTTTGCATTGTTATTTTTATTAAGGATGAGAAATTACTTCCCATATTGACTCTCTCATTCCCCTTCAATCGCCGTTTATGGGTGAAAGTCTCTTTAAGAAATTTTGAATACCAGGGGATTTTTTGAACTGCATCCAGTAAAGGAATGTAAACTTGTACCTTTTTGAATGTATCCATTATCACTTTATCAATCTCATTATCAAACATTTTCTTAGACTTTGATTTTCTTTAGGGGAAAGAAGTGGAATGGATTTTTCAGTGGAATCTTCAATGAATTTATTTTATAATTTTTGTTTTATTTTTCATCATTATAATCTTTTGAGGGTAGTGAAATAGATATTTCAAGAAAATGACATATATTTTTTGCAGAATCATTGGAAGAATAAGCTTATTTACCACTATGAAGTGTTATCTCACATATATTACCATTATATTGTGGATTAGAAATAGGTAGGAATGGTGTTTGTCTAGAAACTTTCATCTTTATCTCACCAATGGTGTTTTCCAATTGTCCCACTTGAGTTCATAGGTCTTGAATAGCCAATTTCATTGTCTGTTGGAACTGGTGGTTATGGGTTTCCATTTACTTCACTATGTCCTCAAGTCTTGGTTTTGATTTGGGAGAAGTATGACGAGGATTATTCTGAGATATCGAAGGATAATAAGGTTGAATACCTTAGCCTGGTTGATACCGATTGTGCTTTGTGTGGCTTGAGTTTCTTCCTTGCAAGTACTGGGGTTGTGCCTGCCACGTAGGGTTTATATTTAGCCTGAATGGTTCTTTCTTTAAGGTAGTTTCTTGTTGGAATGGATTCTTAGTGAATACTGCTGCACAAGACTCAAATGAATCCTAATGTTCTGGGAACTAGGCATCAAAAATAGTTTTATCATAATAAATAACACAATGTAACGGAATAGAAGAAGTGTGTGAGTTACCATATGCTTGAGATAATTTACTTATAAGGGTATCCATCTCATCAATTTTATTATCTACCTTTTTTATATGGATGAGTGACTTTCCTAATTAACTCATTGGGTAGGTGAAATTACTTTTGTACCAAATTATTTTCCATTTTGATCCATGTTTGGTAATTAAGTCATGAGTGGTAGAAGAAGTTTTATCAACTTGGGCATTACCAGCTACAACATCTATCATTCCATGATCCATGGGGAAAGGACTCTCATAGAATTATTGAATAATTAATTGTTCACTAATCTGGTAAAGGGGGAAACTTGAACAATGACTTTTTAATCTCCCCCAATATTTATGAAGCATCTCTCTATGTGATTACCAAATTCAACAAATTTGTTATTTAATTAATGCAATTCATGAGGCAGGGAAGAACTTATCTAGAAAGAGTCATTTTAGTTCATTCCAGACCCTAATTATGGTAGGTAGATAGTATAGTTGGTCTTTTTCTACACTATCAAGGGAGAAAGCAAAGGCCCAATACTTAATGAGATCCTCATACACATTTTGGGATTTCATAGTGGACAACACTATGGTAAACTCCTCAAGATGATTGTGAGGGTCCTCACCAGGAAGACCGTGGTATTTAGAAGGAAGGTGGATGAGTCCAAATCTCATCTCAAATTCTTATTCTATATTAGGATATTGTATGTATGTAGGTTGGTACTGCACATCTTGGGTTGTCAGCCGTTTTAATGTTCATTTATTTACAACCATGAATTCTGGAGTTTGGTTGGGTTCAATTTTGGATTGTTTTGGGACCACTTGAGGTTCTAAAAGGGTTTCCTTAGTGTTAATTTATTATCTTACTCATTATGGATTAATTTGTGAGTGAATTTTCTTTTCAATTTCTGGGTCAAATTGAAGCATATTTTCTTTATCAGATCTGGTCGTAAAAAATAAGTTGTGAAGTTTGTTATGTTTTTGTATTTTTTTTCTTTTTATGATTGAATATGGATAAAATAAAATAACATAATAAGGTTTAAAGGATAAAATAAAATAGAAAATTTTATTCTATATAATTAGAGAGAGATATATAGTAAGAGAGAGAGAAGAAGAAATACACAAAAATAAACAAAAGAAAAATCAAAGAAAAAATAATCAAAAGGGATGGGGACATTGAAAAGATTAATAATTAAGAAGTAAAACAAATAAATAGAAGGAAATTAATATAAAAACTGATGTTTTCTCCCTAGAAACGGAACCAAAATTTGATCATGTTGTTGATCATATCAAATTAAATGTTTAGTTTTACTAGAATTTCTACAGTATACAAGTAACCCTTGGTAATATCTCGATAGAGCCTTGGATAATTAATTTAAAAAGATATTTTTTATTAAGAAAAAGGGTAATGGTATTGAATAAAATTTGGTTTATTTTTATTTATGATTAAAGCATATAAAATAAATTGATACATAAAAGTATAAATTTATAGATTCGATTAAGAGTGATCAACCTGGAGAAATCTCATGATGATTATCCTTCATTTATTCAAGAGAAAAAGTTATGATATTTTAATACATTGTTTGTAACATCTAGAAATAAATTTTTAATGATTTTATACTAGGATACCTCCTAGGGTTCATTAAAAACACACAATGATTCACCAGATACCTTTTGATGATTGGGAAATTTTTGTTCGACTTCCTAACCAAAACTCATAAAGGAAAAACACAAAGAACTTGATATGCTATCCAAGTTTGTATGTTATGTATCTTTTTACCATGAAATTATATTACATGGACATGATAGTGTTTATGTGAGTTAAATTTACCAATATGAACCACATAAACACCATAATTGAAAGGGGGAAGAAGAAGGGATGAACGGTGTGTGAAAAATCACGTGACTGAGTACCCCCAAACATGATCATATGAGTCAAGTACGCCATACCAATACATAACTCAATAAAATAAGAATAGAAGATTAATAAAAATAACATAAAAACCTATCATTAAAAGGATCATTAAATTACTACTATAGTGACCTGGCCTTTTCTTATATAACTATTACATCATTATAATGATAAAAAACATAGTACTATTACACAATAAGGATCCAGAGTTTTAGTGTCTTGGGAAAACTAGAAGCAAACATTACATTTAAAACATCAAGCGTAAACATTTTTACAATTAATTATTTTCTAGATTCTTATTGTAACTTGACCTCTCCTTAGTACATATAGTCACCTAAGGATATACATCAAAAATGGGGGGAGAAAAAATCCCAGTAGGAGGATAGATAAGAACAATATAACAATGGGTGAGCATAATCATTACATAGGAAAAGGATCATGAACATGAGAGGGATCATTAATAAAATACTTGAGATGTGGAAATGAAAAAAAAAATTAAACATCATGTATTAGTGGTCATCTACCATACATAGTTGTGAAAAAATATATCCTCATGTTCACACATCATTTCACTTTAACTCATGAGGTTCGTCACTTTACCCAGTGCATTGGAGCACTGTATAATTTCGGGCGCACCCGTCACATCATATCATTCTCCTTATCATGCATGCCAAAGAAAATATATATCATAAAATGAACATAAATAATAGATATAAAGGAATGGGTTTCATATCATAATAACACATTCATAAAATTCGACTTCCCAAAAATAAATAGGGAATAACATGCTTGATACAAGAACCATCAACCATGAGTGAGAAGAAAAAGGCCTGCTTTTGAAAGAAGAGTTCTTTGGGAAAAACTTTGTCTGAAAAAGACTCTAATAGAAGACATTTATATCCTAGAAAAGGTAAGATAATTATAAATAAGTTATATTTAAGGAGTGACCATACCGAAAATGGTGTGAAAGAAGGAGAACTCAAATAAAGAATTTTGGGTTCGAAAGTTTCCCCTTACCTTGTATCAAAATGCTTTCATCACTATAAAGTCATGAATAACCACATTAGATTAATTAATTAAAAATTAAATAGCCATATATATATATTAATAATATGAACTAATGTTTTATTAAGTTCATTTATGGGCCTTTGGATGAGTTATATAGTTTAAAATCATTGTTCATGAATGTTCGTTTTTACGGTTTTCTTGAACAGTTTACTTGTATTTATGAATGGAAGTTCATGTAAAACATGAATAAAAATCCACAAATAATATTACAGGTTATTAATAATATTACAGGATTTTAAATGATCTTATAATGAATTATGTTATATACCATGTGGATGAATCATTATTTAAAATTTAATGATGATCGTTTGGGTTAATTCGGGCGATTTTTCCACCACAACGAACTGGTTTTGTTTAATAATTTAGTAATATGTACATAATTTAGTTCCAGAACATGAAATATTATATAAATAATATAATATAATATGTTTCAACCATAAAAATGGTTTCATTACCAGATCTTAATGTGGTAAAAAAAATAAAACATGTCATTCTTGAAGGTGATAAATTAACACATCACGAACAACATTTTCTTTTTTAAAATAAAAAAGAAGAAGAGAAGGGGGTTGGATGATATAATATAACATTATTATCATAAAATTCTGTTATATGTATTATACTTTAGTTAACATACCATTTATATGAATATAGGTGGGGATAGATTAATAAAAGAACATGAAATTGAAAGGAAATTAAAAGAAAAAAGAGAGAGGGAAATTACCTATTGAATCCTCCTTCTAAGATCCTCATTAGGAACCTAGGATTGGTATTATGATGATACCATAAGCTCTAGGAAGTGGGAGAGGGGCTAGGAAAGATTCTTGTTCAGAGTTTAGAAAAGTCTTGAAGCATGAGAGGTGTGACGAAATGAGGGTGTGAAGGGTGGTATTTATAGTGGAGAGAGGAGGGTTTTCCTTAATATTTAATTCATTAGTTTATTAATTTCCCCAAATACAAGCAATAATGATGATTCCATGACTAAAAATAGTAAATAGGGCATGTGATTTTGAGATTTGGGTTCTTAAATCACATGTGATGTCAGTAATAGTGAATTTAAATTATAATGTATTTATGTAGTAAATTAATGTATTTTACTATTAAAAAAATATTCAAGTATTTCAGAAAAATACAAAAAATTTACCCTAGCCATTTTTCAATGTGTAGAATCCAAAAATTTATTCTATTTTCTAAAAATAATTTTATAAATATGATTAATTTAATTTTTCATTAAAATCATAATTTACTTAAAAAATGCAGTTTTTAAAATTAAAACTGATTTTATAATGCTTTCAAAAATAACATAAGGTATTATAAAATTATCTTAAAACCAGAAGATAAAGAATTGTTAATTTATGAAAACATTTTAGGAAAATACATATTCTTTTAAATTAATTAATTAATTATAATTATTTAATTATGACTTACAAAAATACCAATAATTTTACTGTGCTCAAATTATCACTTATAAGATGCCTAAATTTCATTTAATCATTCATGGGTAAGGTTATTATTATTTTGAAAGATTTACTATTCATAAGGTTCATATTACTATTCATAAGGATAGGTTACAATTCATAAGGTCAGGTTACTATTCACCAAAAATTAAGTTTGTCCTATTGGACTCCAAACATCCTACTAATCACAACAGTGTATGTCATATTTTTTAAATTCAAAACATAGAAGTGGAACAATTATGCTTAATGATCACATAGTATTTAGTATCATGATATTTCATTTTTGTTACCAATTTGATTATAGTATAAGGCATAATTATAAGAAGGGAATTCCATTGATAAAACATTGTGTTGTTATATTCTTCCCCCATTATGAAATTTTGCACTCAAAATTTCATTTTACATAAATAGGTGAGGGTATTTATCCTTCATCGCTTCCCTAGTTCCCAAGTTTCTTCTTCAAATTTATGGTTCCTCGAAAACACTTTGACAAGGTGGGGTGTCTTGTTTCATTGAACCTTATCTCTCTGGTCTAGAATCTTTACCGGTTGATCTTCATATGAGAGATCATCTTCAAGTTGTACCACCTCTATGTTCAGTACATGTTTAGGATCTAGTATGTACTTCCTTAGGAGTGATACATGAAACACATCTTGAACTTGAGCCATATTTGGTGGAAGTGCAAGCGGATAGGCCACAACTCCTATGCTGTCAAGGATCTCAAAGGGGCCAATGTACCTTGGGATTAGCTTCTCTTTCATTCCAAACCGCATGACTCTCTTCCATAGAGATATTCAATGGAAGACTTCATCTCCAACATCGAACTCCAAGTCCCTTCGATGGTAGTCACCATAGCTTTTTTGCTAACTCTGAGTAGCTATGATATGTTTATGGATGACTTGAACCATCTATGTCATCTCTTTTACAAAATCAAGTCCAAGTATATATCTTTCTACAACTTCATCTCAACAAGCTGGAGTTCTACATCACTTTCCATACAAATATTCATATGGAGCAATATGAATACTTGAGTGGAAGCTATCATTGCATGTGAACTCAACCAATGAGAGATGCTGATCCTATCCACATTTAAATTCTAAATATAAGTCTCTTAGCATGTCTTTGAGTATCAGAATAGTCCTTTCAGATTCACCATAATTTTGGGGGTGATAGGTCGTACTGAAATTTAATTTAGTACTGTAAGCATGTTAAAGGATCCTCCATAATTTAGATGTGAACCTTGGACCATGGTCAGAGGCAATCGATAGTGGAACACCATGCAGTTTCACCACTCATTTCACATATATCTTTGCATGTTTTTCAAGAGAGAGATCTTTCTTGAATGGCAATAAAATGGGTTTTCTTGGTGAGTGGGTCAACCACAACCGATATCGCATTATTTCCCTTAGACATATTTTGGTGACCCCTGAAAAATTCCGTAGTACTATTCTTCCATTTCCACTTTAGTATAGGCAATGGTTACATCATCCATTTGGACTTATTTCGCTCCTCTTAAACTTGCTAACATACCAAGAACCTTGATATATATTCTGCAATCTCCTACATTATGTTATCCCACTAAAAGTGTTCTCAGAGATCTCAGTACATCTTGGTGCTATCAGGATGGATAAAAAATGCTAAGCTATGTGCATTGTACAATAGCTCCTTCTCTATCCTCAGTGATGAAGTCACACAAATCTGTATTCCAAACTAAATCATACCTTCATCATCGATATGGAACCCTTGGAGCTACCATTCCTTTACTTCATTTACCTTCTTTTGTATCTCTAGATCATGTCTTTCAGCCTTAACCATCTCTTGGATTGATGGTTACACAATAATTTGGGCAGGGTAGGTTGTATCCTCTACCCTTATGATTTCCAAATCTATCCTTTTATTATAAAAAAGATACGGTCTTTTCTGAATCCATAGCATGGATATAGTAGCAGGTTCTTTTCTCCTTAGAGCATCAGCTACCTTGTTCACCTTTCTAGGATGATAGTGAATAGATAAATCGTAATCCTTGATTATCTCAAACCATCTCCTTTGATGCATGTTGATCTCTTTTTGTCTCAATATATACTTTAGGATTTCGTGGTTAGTATATATGTCACACTTCTCACCATAAAGGTAGTGCTTCCAGATTTTTAAGGAAAACATCATGGTTGCCAACTCTAGATCATTCGTCGGGAAGTTCTGCTCATGGATCTTAAACTGCCATGAGTCGTAGGCTATCACATTATCTTTTTTCATGAGAACACAACCCAATACTTTCTTTCAAGCATTGATGTATATAACAAAAATGTTTTCCACTTCTTGGTAATGTGAGTACAGGTAAAGTGATCATCCTTCTCTTTAGATCCTTGAAGCTTCCCTCACATTATTCTATTGATACATACTTTATCCGTTTCCTTGTTAACTTAGTTATCATGCTTGACAATCGTGAGAAAATTCTCACAAAACATCCGCAGTACCCTATTATTCCCAGAAAACTACGAATTTTTGTATCACTAGAGGGCCTGGTCCATTCTTCAATCACCTATGTTTTTGAAGGGTCTATAGAAGTTCTACTACTTAGGATCACATGTCCCAAGAATGTGACATGATTCATCCAAAAGTCACACTATATCAACTTGACATACAAATTCTCCTTTCATAAAGTCGCATACACAAGTCTTAGATGTTCTTAATGTTTCTCTTTTATCATGAAGTATATGAGAATATCATTGATAAAGATTACCACAAATTTGTCGAGGTAATGTCTAAAGACTATATTCATCAAATATTTGAAGATTTTAGGTGAATTAGTAGGTATGAAGGGAATCAACAGAAACTCATAATTCTCATACCTTGTATGGAAGGCCATATTCTGAATATCTTCCTTCTTCACCTTTAGCTGATGATATCCAGAACAAAGATCCACCTTTGAGAAGTATTGAAATCCTCTAAAATAATTGAACAAGTCATATATCCTTAGAAGAGGATACTACTTCTTTATGGTGATATTTTTGATTTCCCAATGATCGATACACAGCCGCATTGTTCCATCCTTCTTCTTCACAAAGAGCAATGGAGCACCCCAAGGTGATACAATAGGGCGTATGAACTATTTTTCCAAATTCTGTTCAACTGCTTATTTAACTACTCTATTTCGATAGTATCCATTCTATAAGGAAACGTTGAGATAGGAGTTGCTCCTGGTATATGTTCTATTGATAACTCTGCCTCACAATCCGAGGGAAGTTTGGGTAACTCTTCAAGAAATAAATCACTGTATTCCCTCATGATGGGAATTTCCTCAAGGTTGGAACTTTCCTTTGACTAAACCATTTAGGTGATGTGTGCTTCTTTGTTTGGAATCAACACCCACATAGTTGAAGTATTTTTCACAGGAGATTCATGATCTTCTTTACATTCATATAGGATCATGGGATTGTTTGAAATGTGAAAAGATATTTCCTTTTATCAATAGTTGATATGTTCTTTATACAACGAGAGCCAATCAATTCCCATTATAGCATCGAATTCCACCAAGGGAAGTATTACAAGATTCTCTGGATAAATATTCCCACATACACCAATATGATAAGATTCAAACAATTGGGTTTCAATGATTTCACAACTTGGTGTTTTTACAGATATCTATACTTAAAGGATTCGGGGCTTCGATTCTATAGTTCTAGAAAACTTGAAAGATATAATGGAATTTGTATAACCAGAATCAAATAAGACTTTTTCAATTCATGAGTGAATATTAATTGAACCTTTTATGAATTCATTATCTTTCTCCACTTCTGTAGTAGTGATGGTATAAGCCTTCCCCAGTTCCTTTGGATTTGGTTGCTGCTAACACAGATTACCCTCGAGGAATTGAGGTTTAGTGCACTGGCTTGCATAGTGCCCTTGATCCCTACCGTTATAGCATTGAACCATTGGTGGTTCTCTCTTTTATTCAACCAAATTCTCCTTCCTTATCATGTCTTTCTAACACTCTTGTTCATGGTTTCCTTCTTTCCCACACTTGAATCATTTACTCACCTAGTTGAGGTAGTTACCATGATGTAACTTCCCACATTTTTGGCATGTGGGTCATTGATTTTTCTTCCCACCTTTATAATTAGATCCTCTAGCTTGGAACTCCATATTTTATTTCTTATCACCATATCTATGGGACTATTCTAAAAAATCCATCTCTACTTTGATAGAACATCAAACAACCTCTTCATAACTCCCAAAGTCTCTAATTGCAAGAGCCTTTCAAGGTGTGGTTTTAATCCACTAAAGAATCTATCAATATTTCTATCATTTTTTAGAAAAAAACCCTAAGCATACCATGAAAGCCTTGTGAGATTTTCTTCATAGGTTGTAACAGATTATCCTTATTTTTACTTGAGCTCAATGAATTCTCTCTCCATATTTATATGAAGAGTTCTTGGGAAATACTTGTTAAGAAACATTATCATAATTCTTTCTATTCAATCTCATCCATTTTGTCACTTGGCTTGGTGTTCTTAATTAAATCCCACCATTGATCGGCCTCTCTATATTGAAGATAAATGGATAGAGTCACCTTCTCTATCTCAGAAACAGTGAAGCACATAAAAGATCCTCTCCAGGGAGTTGACTGATTACTCCGTAACTAGGTGATCAGAATATCCACTAAACGTCGATGGTCATTACCACATAAAATAGTCGATAGCTTGTTGCTCCCTCTTAGGTGAAGGAGGATGTTCCCCATTATTCTGGTTATTGTTTATAACCATAGATAGTTGGGTAAGCATCAACATAAAGTTTTTAACTCCACCTCCCAAAGCATTGGGTATGTCATTTAGGAAATCGTTGCATTGGCCCTCATATGAGTTGTTGACCTGGTTTCTCCTCGTTCCCATAATTTTCTAAAATAAAAAAGGTTATAAAAAAACATAATACAAAAATTCATGAATAAAATATTTATTTATACAATTTAAACTAAAAACATAACTTATGGGATCCCTATGTAAATATTCTTGTGTTCATATTTTTACTTAGTCTCATACAACAGGTTTTCTCTAGGGTTCACTAATCTGAATTCGCAAATTAACTAAACCATGCCTCTAATACCAACTATAGGGACCCAGACTTCTCTTAAATTACTATTAAATAGTTATAAAGATATAAAAACATAATATTATTACACCATGAGGATCCATAGGTTTAGTGTATTAGGAAAACTAGGACCAAACATTACATTTAAATCATCAAGCATAGACATTTATTTAATCCCTTTTTCTCTATCTTCTTATTGGCACTTGACCTCTCCTTAGTACATGTAGTCACATGAGGATATACATCAAAAAGGGGTGAGATAAAATCTTAGTAAGAGGACAGATAAGAACAATATGGAAATTGGTGAGCATAATCATAACATAGGTAAAGGATCATGAACATGAGAGGAATCATGAATAAAATACTTGAAATTGGAAATGCATAAAAATGAAACATCATGTCTTAGTGACCATCTACCACACATAGTTGTGAAAAAATATAGAATCATGTTCACACATCATTTCAATTTAACTCATGAGGTTCATCACTTTACCCAATTCACTGGAGTGTTGTATAACAATGGGTGCACTTGTTGCATCATAACATTCATTTTTGCGCTATATAATTTCGAGTACACCCGTCACATCATAACATTATCATTATCATGCATTCCACATAGAACATATATAAAAATTAACATAAATAAACAATTTAAAGTAATTGTTTTCTTATCATAATAACACATTCATAAACTTTGGGTTCCCAAAAATATAGAGCGAATAACATGCTTGATACAATAACCATCGACCATGAGTGAGTAGTAAAATGTGTTCTTTTGAAAGAAGAGTTCTTTTGGAAAACATTTTTTTGACATAAAATCCTGTGGAAAAACATTATATCCCAGAAAAATTAATATAATTATGGAAAAAAGACTTTTAAGGAGTGACCATACCAAAAATGGAGTGAAAGAGGGAGAACCCGAAGAAAGAAAGTTGGGTTTGAGAATTTCCCTTTACCTTGTATCCAAACAATTTTGTCACATTAAAGTCAGGTATAACCAAATTAGATTAATTGTTTAAAAATTAATTAACCTTATATACATTAATAATATTCATTAAGGTTTTATTAATTTCATTTATTTGATTTTGGATGAGTTATATAGTTTAAATTCATTGTTCATGAATGTTTGTTTTTATGGTTTTCTTCAATGATTCACATGTATTTATGAATGGATGTTCATGTAGAACATGTAAAAACACCCAAAACTGATATCACATGTTATTAATGATATTTTATAAGTTTAAATGATTTTATAATGTATTATTTTATATACCGTGTGGATGAATCATTAGTAAAAATTTAATGGTGATCATTTGGGTTAATTCGGGCGATTTTTCGAACACAACGAACTTGTTTTGTTTAATAATTTATTAATATGTACATAAACTAGTTAAATAACATGAAATATGATATAATAAATATAATATAATCCTGTTCAACCATAAAAATGGTTTTATGACCATATCTGAAGGTGGTAATGGAAAAAAGAAAACATGTCATTCTTGAAGGTGATAAATTAACATCTCACGAATAATATTTTATTTTCTAAAATAAAAAAGAAGAGGAGAAGGGGGTTGGATGATATAATATCCTATTATTATCATAAAATTAAATTATATTTATGATAATGGATTTACCATACCGTGTTTATGTGGATAGTTCATGAGAGATTAATAAAAAACATGGAATTGAAAGAAAATTAAAGGGAAAAGGAGAGAGGGAAATTACCTCTTGAATCCACCTCTTGAGATACTCCTTAAGGAACCAAAGCATGATATTTTGATGAGAAAAAATGATCTTGGAAGTGTTATAAGGTCTAGGTAATATTCTTGTGAAGAGTTTAGTCAAGGATTAAAGCTTGAGAGGTGTGAGGAAATGAGGGTGTGAAGGGTGGTACTTATAGTGGATGGAGAGGGTTTTCCTTAATATTTAATTCATTTGTTTTTTAATTTTCCTTAACATAAGAAATAAAGATGATTCCATGAAAAATAATATTAAATAGGGAATTTTAGTTTTATATTTGGGTTTCTACATCACTTTTGATGTCAGGAATAGTATATTTAAATTATAATGTATTTATTCGGTAAATTAATGTATTTTACTATTCACAAAAAAATCAAGTATATCAAAAAAATACCAAAAATTTAACCAAACCATTTTTAAACATGTAGAATAAAAAACTGAATTCCATTTTTAAAAAATAATTCTATTAATATGATTAAATTAATTTTTAATTTAAAACAGAATTTACATAAAAAATACAGTTTTTAAAACGAAAACTGATTTTATAATGTTTTCAAAAATTAAATAAGGTATTATAAAATTATATTAAAACCAGAAGAAATAAAATTTTAAATTTATGAAAAAAATTTAGGTAAATACATTTTCTTTTAAATTAATTAATTAATTATAATTAATTATTTCTGACTTAAAAAAATACAGATACTTTTACTATGATCAAATTGTCACTTATAAGATGCCTAAATTTTATTTAATAATTCATGGGTAAGGTTACTATTATTTTGGAAGATTAACTATTCATAAGGGTCGTATTACTTTCCATAAGGGTAGGTTACTATTCATAAGGGCGGGTTACTATTCACCAAAAAATAAGTTTTTCCTATTGGACTCCAAACATCTTACTGATCGTAACCGTGTATGTCAGATTTTCGAAATTAAAATATAGAAGTAGAAAAATTATATTTAATGATCACATATTATTTAGTATCTTGCTATTTCATTGTGGTTCCCAATGTGATTATAGTATAAGACAAAATTATAAGAATAGAATTCTATTGATAAACATTGGGTTGTTATATTCTTCACCCCTAATGAAATTTCACCCTCGAAATTTCATTTTACATAAAAAGGTGAGGGTATTTATCCTTCATCGCTTCCCCAAGTTCCCAAGTTGCTTCTTCAAACTTATAGTTCCTCCACAACACTTGGACAAGGTGGGTTGTCTTGTTTCATAGAACCCTATATCTTCGGTATAGAATCATTACTGGTTGCTCTTTATAGGAGAGATCATCTTCCAAATGTACCACCTCTGAGTTCAGTACATGAAAAGGATCTGGTATGTAATTCCTCAGGAGTGATATGTGAAACACATCATGAACATGAGCCATATTTGGAGGAAGTTCAAGACAATAGGCCATGGATCCTATGTGGTCAAGGATCTCAAAGGGGAAAATGTACATTAGGATTAGCTTCCCTTTCTTTCCAAACTCTCTTCCATGGTCATATTCAAAGGTAGACTTCATCTCCAACACTGAAATCCAAGTCCCTTTGATGGTTGTCATTGTAGCTCTTTTTCTGACTCTGAGCAGCTTTGATATATTTCCAGATGACTTGAACCTTCTCTGTCATCTCTTGTACATGATCTGGTCCATGTAGCTTTCTTTCTACAACTTCATCTCAACAGGTTGGAATTCTATATCACTTTCCATAAAAAGCTTCATATGGATCCATCTTCAATAATTTAGTGGAAGATATTGTTGTATGGGAACTCAACCAATGGGAGATGTTGATCCCATCCACATTTGAATTCTAAAGAGCAGTCTCTTAGCATATCTTCGAGCATCTGAATAGTTCTTTCATATTGACCATCAGTTTGGGGTGATAGGCCATAATAAAATTTAATTTAGTAATCAAATAATGTTGAAGGATCCTCCATAATTTAGATGTTAACCTCAAATCATGGTCAGATACAATTGATAGTGGAACACCATGCAGTCTCACCACTTCCTTCACATATATATTTACAATTTGTTCAAATGATAGATCTTCCTGGATAGAGATAAAATGGGTTGCCTCAGTGAATCAGTCAACCACATCCCAAATCTCATTATTTCCATTTGACATCTTCGGGAGACCCATGAAAAATTCAATAGTACCATTCTCCCATTTCCAAATGAGTATAGGAAATTGTTGCATCATCCCTTTGAAATTTGGTCACTCCTCTTTAACTTGCTGACATACCAAGAACCTTGATATATATTCTGTAATCTCCTTCTTCATGTTATCCCAGCAGAAGTGTTCTTGGAGATCTTGGTACATCTTAGTGCTACCGGGATGGATAGAGAATGTTGAGCTATGTGCATTTTCCAATACCTCCTTCTCTATCCTGGGTGATGAAGGCACATAAATATGCTTTCCAAACTGAATCACACCTTCATCATTGATATGGAACTCTTAGATCATCCCTTCCTTTACTACATTCACAATCTTTTGTAACACTATATCATCCCTTTGTGCCTCTTTAATCATCTCTTGGATTGATGGTTTCACAATTATTTGGGCAAGGTAGGATGTATCCTCTACCCTTATGATTTCCAAATCTATCCTTTGCATATCCAAAAAGATGTGGTCTTTCTCCATCCACATCATGGATATAGTAGCAGGTTCTTTTCTCCTTAGATCATTAGTTACCTTGTTCGACTTTCCAGGATGATAGTGAATAGATCAATTGTAATCATTGATTATCTCTAACAATCTCTTTTGATGCATGTTGACCTCCTTCTGTGTGAATATATACTTTAGGATTTTTGGTCGGTGTATATGTCACACTTATCACCATAAAATTAGTACTGCCATATTTTCAAGGAAAAAATCACGGTTTCTAACTCTAGATCATTAGTTTGGTAGTTCTTCTGATGGATCTTCAACTACCATGAGGCGTAGGCTATCATATTATCACTTTTCATGAGTACACAACCCAATACTTTCTTTGAAGCATCGCTGTATATCGCAAAACATTCTCCACTTTTTAGTAATGTGAGTACAGGTGAAGTGATCAGCCTTATTTTTAGATCCTTGAAGCTTCCCTCACATTATTCTGTCCAGACATACTTTACCCCTTTCATTATTAACTTAGTTATCAGGCTTGACAATTGTGAAAACTTTCTCACAAAACATCGATAGTACCCAGCTATTCCAAGAAAACTACTGATTTCTATGACACTAGAGGGCCTGGGCCTTTCTTCAACCTCCATTGTTTTTTAAGGGTCTATAGAAATTCCACCACTTGTGATCACATGTCCCAAGAACGTGACTTTCTTCATCCAAATTTCACATGTTCTCAACTTAGAATACAACTTCCCCTTTCTTAAAGTTTCCAACACAAGTCTTAGATGTTCTTCATGTTCCTCCTTGTTGTTGGAGTATATGAGAATATCATCGATAAACACTACCAAAAATTTGTTGAGGTAATGTCTAAATACTCTATTCATCAAATCCATGAAGATTTCAGAGGCATTAGTAGGTCTGAAGGGCATCACCAGAAACCCATAGTTCCCATACCTTGTATGGAAGGATGTCTTCTGAATATCTTCCTTCTTCTCCTTTAGATTATAATATCTAGAAAAAAGATCCACCTTTGAGAAGTATTGAGAACCTATTAAATAATTGAACAAGTCATATATCCTTGGAAGAGGATACTTGTTCTTTATGGATATCTTGTTGATTTCTCGAAAATCGATACACAGCTGCATTGTTCTATCCTTCTTCTTCACAAGGAGCACCGGAGCACCCCAAGGTGATTCAATAGGGCGTATGAACCCTTTTTTCAATTCTCTTGCAACTTCTTCTTTAACTCCACCAATTCTATTGGACCCATTATATATGGACACTTTGAGATAGGAGTAGCTTTGGGTATAAGTTTAATTGATAACTCTACATCACGATCTGGGGGAAGTCTGGGTAACTCTTCAATAAATAAATCATTGTATTCCCTCACAATGGGAATTTTGGCAAGGTTGGCACTTTTTTTGACTCAACCATTTGGGTGTGGTATGCTTCTTTATAGGGAATCAACACCCATACAGTTGAAGGATTTTTCAAAGGAGATACATGGTCTTCCTTACATTCATAGAGGATCATCGGATGGTTCAGAATATGAAAATATATTTCTTTTTTCCAACAGTTGATATGTACTCTATATATAGAGAGCCAATCAATTCCCATTATAGCATCTAATTCCACCAAGGGAAATATTACATGATTCTCTGGATGAATATCCCCACATACGCTAATGGGAGAAGAGTCAAACACTAGGGTTTCAATGATTTTGTCACTTGGTGTTTTTACAGATATATCTACATCAAGGTTTCAGGGATTCATTTCTATAGTTCTAGAAAACTTGCAAGATATAAAGGAATGTGTATAACCAAAATCAAATAATACTTTTTCCATTATTGAGTGAAAAGGAATTGTACCTTGTGTGACTTTTTTATCTTGCTCCACTTCCAAATTAGTGATCGTATAAGCCTTCCCTTGTTCCTTTGGCTTTTTTAGCTGCTGACATTGATTTCCCTCGAGGAATCGACGTTTACTGAGCTAGATTACATAGTTCCCTTGATCCCTACAGTTATAACATTGAACTATGGATGGTTCTCTCCTTTATCACACCACATTCTTATTTCTTATCATGTCTTTCTGACACTTGTGTGCATAGATTCCTTCTTTCCCACACTTGAATCATTTACTCCTCCCTTTGAGGTAGTTCCCAAGATTAAACTTCCCACATTTTTGGCATGTGGGTTGTTGATTTTTCTTCCCACCTTTATCATTACATCCTCTGGCTTGGAACTCCATATTTCATTTCATATCGCCATATCCATGGGACCATTCTCCAAAATCTATCCCTACTTTGAGAGAACATCGAACAACTTCTTCATAACTCCCAAAGTCTCTAATTTCAAGATCCTTTTGATGGTGTGATTTTAATCCACTAAATAATCTATCAATATTTCAATCATTATTGATAACAAAACCCAAAGCCTATCATGTAAGACTTGTGAAATTTTTTTTGTAGGTTGTGATAGATTCTCCTTCTTTTTACTTGAGCTCAATGAATTCTCTCTCCATCTTCGTATGAAGAGTTATTGGAAAATACTTGTTAATAAACATTATCTTAAAGTCTTCCCATTCCATCTCTTCAATTTTGTCACTTGGCTTGGTGTTATTAATCAAATACCACCATTGATCAACCACTCCATCTAGGTGATAAATATCTAGAGTCACCTTCTCCCTCTCAGAATAGTGAAGCACAAAAAATATCTTCTCTATGGAGTTGACCCATTGCTCTGTAACTAGTGGATTAGAATATCCACTAATTGTCGGTGGTCGTTGCCACATAAAACACTCGACAACCAGTTTCTCCCTCTTAGGTGAAGGAGTATGTTCCCCATTATTCTATTTATTGTTCATAACATAAGATATTTGGGTAAGAATCACCATAAAGTTTTTAACTCCACCTCCCAAATCATTGGGGACGTCGTTTAGGAAATCGTTGCATTGTCCCTCAAGCGAGTTTTTGTCCTGGTTTCTCCTGGTTCCCACCATTTTCTAAAATAGAAAAGTTTAGAAAAAAATATAAGTCAAAAATTCATGAATAACTTATTTATTTGTAAAATTTACACTAAAAAATAACTTATGGGATCCCTATATAAAGCTTCTTGTGTTCATATTTTTACTTAGTCTCATACTAGAGTTTTTTCTCTGTGGTTCACTAATCCTAATTCCCAAATTAACTAAACCTTTCCTATGATACCAACTATAGAGACCTAGACTTCTATTACATTACAATTACATCATTATAAAGATAAAAAACATAATATTATTACACCATGAGGATCCAGAGGTTTAGTGTCTTGTGAAAACTAGGACCAAACATTACATTTAAAACATTAAGAATAAACATTTATTTAATTCCTTCTTCCTCAGCTTCTTATTGGAACTTGACCTCTCCTTAGTACATGTAGTAACCTAAGGATATACATCAAAAAGGGGTGAGCTGAAATCCTGGTAAAAATATAGATAATAACAATATAACAACGGATGAGAATAATCATAACATAGACAAAGGATCATGAACATGAGAGGAATCGTTAATAAAAGACTTGAAATCTGGAAATGCATAAAAATGAAACATCATGTATTAGTGATCATCTACCACACATAGTTCTGAAAAAAAAAATCTAAAATCATTCTCACACATCATTTAACTTTAACTAATTAGGTTCATCACTTTAACCAATGCACTAGATAATTGTATAATTATGGGTTCACCTGTCACATCATAACATTCATTTTGAACTATATAATTCTGGGTGCACCCGCACATCATAACATTCTCATTATAATTCATGCCATATATAACACATATAAAAAATGAACATAAATAACCCATGTAAATTAATGGTTTTCATCTCATAATAACACATTCATAAACTTTGGGTTCCCAAAAAGAAAGAGGGAATAACATGCTTGATACAAGAACCACCAACCATGAGTGAGAAGTAGAAGGTGTGATTTTGAAAGAAGAGTTATTTTGGAAAACATTTTTTTGACATAAAATCTATTAGAAAACATTTATATCACATAAAAGGTAATATAATGATGAAAAAATTATTTTTAAGGAGTGTACATACCAAAAATGGAGTCAAAGAGGGAGATCTTGAAGAAAGAAAGTTGGGTTTGAGAATTTCCCCTTACCTTGAATCCAAACACTTTCGTCACAATAAAGTGATGTATAACCACATTAGATAAATTAATTAAAAATTAAAAAATCTTATATTCATTAATAATATTCATTAATGCTTTATTAATTTCATTTATGGGCTTCTGTATGAGTTAGATAGTTTAAATTCAGTGTTCGGGAATGTTCGTTTTTATGGTTTTCTTGAACTTTTCACTTGTATTTATGAATGGACGTTTGTGTAGAACGTGGATGAATATTCAGAACTGATATGACATGTTATTAATTATATTCAAGGAGTTTAAATTATCTTATAATGAATTATTTTATATACTATGTGGATGAATCAGTAGTTAAAATTTAATGATGATCATTTGGGTTAATTCGGGCAATTTTTTGACCACAACGAACTTGTTTTGTTTAATAATTTAGTAATATGTACATAAGATAGTTACAAAACATGAAATAGGATATAATAAATATAATATAATCTGGTTCAACCATAAAAATGGTTTCTTGACCAGATCTAAAGGTGGTAAAAGAAAAAAGAAAACATGTCATTCTTGAAGGTGATAAATTAACATTTAACAAACAATGTTTTCATTTCTAAAATAAAAAGAAGTCGAGAAGGGAATTTTATGATATAATATCCGATTATTATCATAAAATTATATTATATTTATGATACTAGAGTTACTATACAATGTGTATGGGGGTTGGTCAGGAGAGATTAATAAAGACATGAAATTGAAAGGAAATTAAAGGAAAAAAGAGAGAGGGAAATTACCTATTGATTCCTCCTCTTGAGATCCTCCTAAAGGAACCTAGGCTTGATATTTTGATGAGACCAGAAGATATTGTATTTGGAATAGGGTATAGATAATATTCTTCTGAAGATTTTAGGCAAGCCTTGAAGCTTTAGAGGTTTGAGGAAATGAGGGTGTGAAGGGTGGTATTTATAGTGGAGGGAGGAGGGTTTTCCTTAATATTTCATTCATTAGTTTATTAATTTCCCATAATACAAGAAATAGTGAATATTCCATGAAAAAGATTAGTAAATATTGAATTTGAGTTTTATATTTGGGTGATTACATCACTTGTGATGTCAGGAATGGTGTATTTAAATTTTAATGTATTTATGCGGTAAATTAATGTATTTTACTATTCCCAAAAAATTCAAGTATATCAAAAAAAGCCCAAATATTTACCCAAACCATTTTTCAACATATAGAATAAAAAAATGAAGTCCATTTTTCAAAAATAATTTTATTAATATGATAAATTTAATTTTTAATTAAAATCATAATTTACTTCAAAAATACAGTTTTTAAAATTAAAACTAATTTTATAATATTTTTAAAATTTACACAAGGTATTATATAATTATCTTAAAACTAGAAGACATTTAATTGTTAATTTATGAACTAATTTTAAGAAAATACATTTTTTTTAAATTAACTAATTAATTATAATTATTTATTTATTACTTACAAAAATATCAATACTTTTACTATGCACAAATTGTCACTTATAAGATGCCAAAAATTTATTTAATCATTCATGGGTAAGGTTACTATTATTTTGGAAGATTTAATATTAATAAGGTTCATATTAATATTCATAAGGGTAGGTTACAATTCATAATGGTAGGTTATTATTCACCAAAGGTTATGTTTGTCCTATCAGACTCTAAACGTCTTACTGATCACAACTGTGTATGTCAGATTTTTGAAATTCAAAACATAAAAGTAGAAAAATTATGTTTAATGGTCAAATAGTATTTAGTATCATGATATTTAATTGTGGTTACAAATGTGATTATAGTATAAGTAATAATTATAAGAAGGTAATTCCATTGATAAAACATTGGTTCGTTTTATTCTCCCCCCCCCCTTATGAAATTTCACCTGCAAAATTTCATTTTACATAAATAGGTGAGGGTATTTCTCCTTCATCGCTTCCCCCAGTTCCCAAGTTTCTTCATCCAAGTTATGGTTCCTCTACAATACTTTGGCAAGGTGGTTTGTCTTGTTTCATAGAACATTATCTCTTCACTCTAGAATATTTACTGGATGCTCCTCATAGGGGAGATCATCTTCCATCTGCACCACCTATGAGTTCAATACATGTGAAGGATCTGGTATGTACTTCCTAAGGAGTGATACATGAAACACATCATGAACATGATCCATATTTGGTGTAAGTGAAAGAAGATAGGCCATGACTCCTATGCAGTCAAGGATCTTAAAGGGGCCAATGTACCTTGGAATGAGCTTCCCTTTCTTTCCAAACCTTAGGACTCTCTTCAATGGTGATATTATAAGGAAGACTTATTCTCCAACATCAAACTCCAAGTCCCTTATATGGTTGTCATTGTAGCTATTTTTCTGACTCTCAGTAGATTTGATATGTTTATGGATGACTTGAACCCTCTCTATCATCTCTTGCACTTGATCGGGTCCAAGTATCTTTCTTTCTATAGATTCATCTCAACAGGTTGGAGTTCTTCATCACTTTCCATACCAAGCTTCATATAGATCCATCCAAATACTTGAGTGAAATCTATCTTTGTATGAGAACTCAACTAATGGGAGATATTGATCTTATCCACATTTTAATTCTACAGAGCAGTCTCTTAGCATGTCTTCGAGTGTCTGAACAGTCTTTTCAGATTGATCATCAGTTTGGGGGTGATAGGTCGTACTAAAATTTAATTTAGTAATCAAAGCTTGTTGAAGGCTCCTCCATAATTTAAATGTGAACCTTGGATCATGGTCAGAGACAATCGATAGTGGAACACCATGAAGTCTCACGAATTCCTTCATATATATCTTTACAAATTTTTCAAGAGAGAGATCTTCTCGAATAGTAAAAAAATGGGTTGTCTTGGGGAGTTATTCAACCACATCCCATATCGTATTATTTACCTTCGACATCATCTAGATGCCCTTGACAAATTCCATCGTACCATTCCCCATTTACACATGAGTATAGGTAATGGTTGCATCATCTCTTTGGACTTTTTTCACTCCTCTTTAACTTGATGACATTATAATAACCTTGATATATATTCTGCAATCTCCTTATTCATGTTATCCCACCAAAAGTGTTCTCGGAGATCTTGGTACATCTTGGTGCTACCAGTATGGATACAAAATGTTGAGCTATGTGCATTGTCCAATATCTCCTTCTCTATCCTGGGTTATGAAGGCACACAAATCTATATTCCAAACTGAATCAGAGCTTTATCTTCGATATAGAACTCTTGGATCTTCTCTTCATATACTACATTCACCTTATTTTGTAACACCAGATCATCCCTTTGTGCCTCCTTAATCATATCTTGGATTTATGGTTGAACAATAATTTGTGAAAGGAAGGATGTATCCTCTACCGTTATGATTTCCAAATATATCCTTTGTATATCCAAAAATATAGGGCCTTTCTCAATCCATAGCATGGATATAATAGCAGGTTCTTTTCTCCTTAGAGCATCAGCTACCTTGTTCGCCTTTCTAGGATGATAGTGAATAGATCAATTTTAATCCTTGATTATCTCTAACCATCTCCTTTGACACATGTTGAGCTCCTATTGTGTGAATCTATACTTTAGGATTTTTTGGTCGGTGTATATGTCGCACTTCTCACCATAATGGTAGTGCTGCCATATTTTCAAGGAAAAAATCACGGCTTCCAAATCTTGATCATTTTTTGGGTAGTTCTTCTCATGGATATTCAACTTCCATGAGGTGTATACTATCACATTATCATTTTTGATGAATACACAAGTTTATAATTTATTTAAAGCATCGCTTTATATCACAAAACTTTCACCACTTTTTGGTAATGTGAGTACAGGTGAATTGATCAAACTTCTCTTTAGATCCTTCAAGATTCCCTCACATTCTTCCATCTAGACATACTATACCCCTTTCTTTTTTAACATAGTTAGCAGGCTTGATAATCGTGAGAAAATTCTCACAAAAAATCGGTAGTACCCAACTATTTCAATAAAACTACGGATTTCTGTGACACTAGAGGGACTGGTCCATTCATTGATCACCTTTTTTTAAGGGTCCATAGAAATTCCCTCACTTGTGATCACATGTCCCAAGAACATGACTTGCTTCATCCAAAAGTCACACTTTCTGAAATTGGCATGTAACTTATCCTTTTTCAAAGTTTCCAACACAAGTATTATATGTTCTTTATGTTCCTCCTTGATCTTGGAGTATATGAGAATATCATCGATAAACATTACCAAAAATTTGTCGAGGTAATGTCTAAAGACTCTATTCATCAAATCTATGAGGATTTCAGGGGAATTAGTAAGTCTGAAGGGTATCACAAGAAACTCATAGTGACCATACACTATATGGAAGGCTGTCTTCTGAATATCTTCCTTTTTCACCTTTAACTGATGATATCTAGGAAAAAGATCCACCTTTGAGAAGTATTGATCTCCTCTTAAATAATTGAACAAGTAATATATCCTTGGAAGAGGATACTTGTTCTTTATGGTGATCTTGTTGATTCCCCAGAAATCAATACACAGCTACATTGTTCTATCCTTCTTGTTCACAAAGAGCACCAGAGCACCACAAGGTGATGTACTAGAGCGTATGAACCATTTTTTCAAATTCACTTACAAATTCTTATTTACCTCCTCCAGTTCGATTGGAGCCATTCTATAGGGATACTTTGAGATAGGAGTAGCTCTGGGTATAAGTTCTATTGATAAATCTACCTCACGATCCGGGGGAAGTCTGGGTAACTCTTCAAAAAATAAATCATTGTATTCCCACACAATGGGAAATTCCACAAGTTTGGAACTTTCCTTTGACTCAACCATTTGGCCAAGGTATGATTCTTCGTAGGGAATCAACACCTACATAGTTGAAGGATTTTTCAAAGGAGATTCACAATCTTCCTTACATTCGTAGAGGATCATGGGATGGTTTGGAATATAAAAAGATAATTCCTTTTCTAGATAGTTGATATGTTCTCTATATAACGAGAGCCAATCCATTTCTATTATAGCATCTAATTCCACAAAAGGAAGTATTACAAGATTCACTATATGAATCTTCCAAAATACGCCAATAGGAGAAGAGTCAAACACTTGGGTTTCAAGGATTTCACCACTTGGTGTTATTATAGATATATCTAATTCAAGGTTTCGGGGATTTGATTCCATAGTTCTTTCAAACTTGCAAGATATTAAGGAATCCATATAACTTGAATCAAATAAGAATTTTTCCATTCTTGAGTGAATAAAATTTTTAACTTGTATGACTTCATTATCTTGCTCCACTTACATAGTATTGATGGTATAATACTTCCCTTGTTCCTCTGGATTTGGTGGCTACTGACACTGATTACCCTCAAGTAATTTAGGTTTAGTTCAATGTCTTGCATAGTTCCCTTTATCCCTACAGTTATAGCATTGAACTATGGGTGGTTCTCTCCTTTATTCCACCACATTCTTCTTCCTTATCATGTCTTTCTAACACTCTTGATCATGGTTTCCTTCTTTCCCACAGTTGAATCATTTACCCATCCCATTGAGGCAGTTCCCATGATGCAATTTCCCACATTTTTAGCATGTGGGTCATTGATTTTTCTTCCAACCTTTATCATTATATCCTCTAACTTGGAACTCCATCTTTAGTTTCTTATCACCATATCCATGGGAACATTATCCAAAAACTATCTCTAATTTGATATCACATCGAACAACTTCTTCATAGCTCCCAAAGTCGTTAATGGCAAGAGCATTTCAAATGTGTGGTTTTAATCCACTAAAGAATCTATCAATCTTTCTATAATTGTTGATGAAAAACCCGAAGCGTACCTTTCAAGACTTGTGAAATTTTCTTCATAGGTTGTGATAGATTATCTTTTTTACTTGAGCTCAATTAATTCTCTCTTCGTCTTTATAAGAACAGTTCTTGGGAAATAGTTGTTAAGAAACATTATCTCAAAGTCTTCTCATTCCATCTGTTCAATTTCGTCACTTGGCTTGGTGTTCTTAATCAAATCCCACCATTGATCGACCTCTCTATCTAGATAATAAATAGCTAGAGTCACCTTCTCCATCTCAAAATAGTGAAGCACAGAAAATATCTTCTCTATGGAGTTGACCCATGCTCTACAACTAGTAGATTAGAATATCCACTAATTGTTGACGGTCGTTGCCGCATAAAACACTCGACAACCATTTTCTCCCTCTTAGCTGAATGAGGACGTTCCCCATTATTCTAGTTATTGTTCATAACTTTAGATAGTTAGGTAAGAATCACCAGGAATTTTTTAACTCCACCTCCCAAATCATTGGGGATGTCATTTAGGAAATCGTTGCATTGTCCCTCACAAGAGTTGTTGGCCTGGTTTCTCCTCATTCCCACCATTTTCTAAAATAGAAAATGTTAGAACAAAATATAATTAAAAAATTAATGAATAAATTATTTATTTGTACAATTTACAGTAAAAATAACTTATGGGATCCCTATATAAAGCTTCGTGTGTCCATATTTTTACTTAGTCTCATTCTAGAGGTTTTCTCTAGGTTTCAATAATCCTAATTCCCAAATTAACTAAACCTTGCCTCTGACTGACTGGAAATTAATTTTTTTTATTTCGAAAACACTTTTAAGGAAAATGTGAGAAACCTCACAAGAACCACATGCGAGAAAACCTGCCCAAGGGGATCCACCATTTCAGACACGAGTTAAAACATACCCATGGATCACTTTTATGGTTGAATGAGAACTGCAAGTTAAATCCAAAAATCATCCTCAAACATACCTTATGAATCATCATGTTCCCTCTCAGAATCAAGAGCTGACTCAGACATGAGACCAAAATGGTGGCTGATGGAGCGAGTGCACATCCTACCCAACCTGCCTCCCACCTCCTGGCTGCCAATGACCTGTGAGGAAACACCCAAGTTGAAGAGTTCCCTTTCAGTCCCCCGAATTTTTGGCTTTCTTTTTGTTTGATTGGTGTTCCCAAGGATATAAAACTTGTTATGGATGGCCATTGGGGCATCAAATCTAGGTTGAATCCCCACGCCACCAATCCGCCCATCATTAGGAAAGTGGGTCATAGAGATGGTCACCACATGTTCCCCAACTGAACTGACAGTAGCAGTGACACTCCCTTTGGCTCCATCGACCATCGGGATGCTATGAAATGATGGGTGATCCCTTCTCCCATCAGAAGAAGTCATCACACCACGAACAACATTGGCATAAGAAGGACCGACACTTACAGAAACCACAGCAGTGATGCCCTTACCTTTATTTTCTCCCCTTGACTTGATTACCTTCGGCACAAAGGGAGGTTCATGAGCAGCAGAACCCGGTAGGCCAGAAGCAGATGTGGATGGTTTTCCAGGGCTTGAAGTGGAAGCCCGTTGGATGCCCGAAGGGGAGTGATGGCCACCCGACGGAGATCTTGGACTCATCTCGGCCCCAGACTGAGGCATTCCAACAGAAACCTGAGGGAATGTGGGATCAAGGGTATCATTAGGCTGAGAAGCGAATCCTTTGTGACCTCGCCTCCCATGTCGAGAACAGAAAGAGGCCTAGTGGCCTTGTCGACAGCAAAGAGAACAAAAACCAAAAGTTTCTTCATAATGAATGTGTTTCCAAAAATAAAATGAACCTTCCACCTGGATATGAATACATTTCGGGAGAGCCACCGATAGGTCCATCTCAACACAAAGGCGAGCAAAGCCTAGTTGCTTCATGAAAAGAGTATCATCGTCAATTCGGAGAAAACAACCGATCCTGTCACCGATGCCTTTGAGGATGGATGGGTTCTGAAAGGGGAGTGTAAGGTGAGGAAGTTGAATCCACACCACCGCACGGTTGGAATCATGACCACGATTGAAGTCCACTATCCATTGAAAGAGAAGGAAGTGTCGATTATCACACAAACGTGACTCCGACGACCAGGCACGGGAAAAATCATCATCAGAAAAAAAGTGGATGCTTAGATGACATTGATCCAAAGTGCCCACTGCGGCCCGGGAATGAAGACCACACATTGAGTTGATGAAACCCTAAAACATCTCCGGCGAAGGTCGATCACCACCAAATCTGGCCACAAGGGTTCTAGAGTGAAAGGATACAGCATCCTCAAACTCTGATGTAGATAAATAAATTGGTTGGGATCCCTTAAATGAAGACGATTCCTTTTGAGAAATTGGAATTGGAGGAATAATAGGGAAAGGAACTGGAGCAGGAACATATGGGGGAAAGGGGCACGGCAGATCCGAAGCAAACGATTGGAGGGGTATCATCGGCCTTAAATTCTCCCTGCAAGCTCTGACTCTAACACCTAGATCCGGCAGAGTATGGGTCGCGCCTTGCTCCTCATCTCACACCGAGTCTCGCTAGAGGTCGTCAGCATGAGGAAAGCGCCTACACCGCGTGATGTCGCCCTCTTATGAGCCTCTCCGACCATCACCACCCGAGTCCCGCCTGAGATCAGCGCTGACCCGAGGCTCTCGGTCGATTAGGGTTCCGCGCTATGCCTCGCACCTCGACCCACTGCTCCATCCCACCTCCATCCACCAGAATCTCTATGATCTGGCTTTTCTAAACCTTTCCTCTGATACCAACTATAGTGACCCAAACATCTCTTTCATTACTATTACATCATTATAAAGATAAAAAAAAACTTAATATTATTACACCGTGAGGATCCAGAGGTTTAGTGTCTTGTGAAAACTAGGACCAAACATTACATTTAAAACATCAAGAATTAATATTTTTTTAATTCCTTCTTCCTCAGCTTCTTATTGTCACTTGACCTCTCCTTGGTACATGTAGTAACCTAAGGATATACATCAAAAAAGGGGTGAGATAAAATCCTGGTAAAAAGATAGATAAGAACAATATAACAATGGATGGGCATAATCATATCATAGGAAAAGGATCGTGAACATGAGAGGAATCATTAATTATAGACTTGAAATGTGGAAATGCATAAAAAATGAAACATTGTGTATTAGTGATCATTTACCACACATAGTTGTGAACAAATATAAATCATGTTCACAAATCAATTCACTATAACTCATGAGGTTCTTCACTTTACCCAATTCACTGGAAAGTTGTGTAATTTTGGGTGCACCCATCACATCATAAAATTCATTTTGCGCTATATAATTCTGGATGCACCCATCACATCATAACATTCTCATTATCATGAATGCCATATAGAAAATATATAAAAAATAAACCTAAATAACCCAAGTAAAGGAATGGTTTTATTCTCATAATAACACATTCATAAACTTTGGGTTCCCAAAAAGAAAGAGGGAATAACATGCTTGATACAAGAACCATCAACTATGAGTGAAAATTAAAAGGTGTTATTTTGAAAGAAGAGTTTTTGGAAAACATTTGTTTCACATAAACTCAAGTAAAAAACATTTATATCCGAGAAAAGGTAAAATAATGATGAAAAAATTATTTTTAAGGAGTGGCCATACCAAAAATGGAATGAAAGAGGGAGAACCCAAAAAAGAAAGTTGGGTTCGAGAATTTACCCTTACCTTGTATCTAAACGCTTTTGTCACTTTAAAGTCCAATATAACCACATTAGATTTATTAATTAGAAATTAAATTACCTTATATACATTAATAATATTCTTTAAGGTCTTATTAATTTCATTTTTGGAATTTTGGATGATTTATATAGTTTAAATTCATTGTTTGGGAATGTTCGTTTTTATGGTTTTCTTGGATAGTTCACTTGTATTTATGAATAGATGTTTGTGTAGAACATGGATAAACATCCAGAACTGATATGACATTTTATTAATAATATTACAGGATTTTAATGATCTTATAATGAATTATTTTAAATACCATGTTGATGAATCATTAGTTAAAATTTAATGATGATCATTTGGGTTAGTTCGGGCGATTTTTCGACCACAACGAACTTGTTTTGTTTAAAAATTTAGTAATATTTACATAAGCTAGTTACAAAACATGAAATAGGATATAATAAATATAATATAATATGGTTCAACTATAAAAATTCTTTCATGACCAGATCTAAAGGTGGTAAAGGAAAAAAGAAAACATGTCGTTCTTGAAGGTGATAAATTAACATCTCACAAACAATGTTTTCCTTTTCTAAAATAAAAAGAAGAGGAGAAGGGGGTTGGATGATATAATATCTTGTTATTATCATAAAATTCTAGTATATTTATGATACTATAGTTACCATACCATGTGGATGATGATAGGTCATGATATATTAATAAAAAAATATGAAATTGAAAGGAAATTAAAAGAAAAGAGAGAGGGAAATTGTATCTTGAATCCTCCTCTTGAGATCCTCATTAAGGAACCAAGGATTGATATTTTGATGGGACCAGAATCTCTTGGAAGTGGGAAAGGGTATATGGAATATTATTTTGAAGAGTTTTGGAATGTCTTGAAGCTTGATATGTGTGAGGAAATGAGGGTGTGAAGGGTTGTATTTATAGTGGAGGCAGAAGGGTTTTCCTTAATATTTAATCCATTAGTTTATTAATTTCCCCTAATACAAGAAATGGTGATGATCCAATGAAAAAAATAGTAAATAGGGAATTTTAGTTTTATATTTAGTTTATTACATCACTTTTGATGTCTGGAATAGTGTATTTAAATTATAATGTATTAATGCAGTAAATTAATGTATTTTACTATTCACAAAAAATCAAGTATTTCAAAAAAATCCAAAAAATTTACCCTAACCATTTTTCGATGTGTAAAATCCAAAAAATGAAGTCTATTTTTTAAAAATATTTTTATTATTGTGATTAATTTAATGTTTAATTAAATTCATACTTTACTTGAAAAATATAGTTTTTAAAATTAAAATTTATTTTATATTGTTTTCAAAAATTACATATGGTCATAAAAATATCTTAAAACCATAAGACATGGAATTTTTAATTTATGAAATCATTTTAAAAAAATAAATTCTATTTTAAATCAATTAATTAATTATAATTATTTATTTATGACTTACAAAAATACCAATACTTTTACTTTGCTCAAATTATCACTTATAAGATGCCGAAATTTTGTTTAATAATTCATGGGTTAGGTTACAAATATTTTGGAAGATTTACTATTCATAAGGGCCATATTACTATTTATAAGGGTAGGTTACTATTCATAAAGGTATGATACTATTCACCAAAAAAATAATTTTGTCCTATCGGACGCCAAACAAATTACTGATCGCAACTCTGTATGCCAGATTTTTGAAATTCAAAACATAAAAGTGGAAAAATTGTGTTTATTAATAAGATAGTATTTAGTATCCTGATATTTAATTATGGTTCACAATGTGATTATACTATAAGTAATAATTATAATAATAATGTAATTCCATTGATAAAACATTGGTTTGTTACAAATACAAAAACAAAGCTCGGGATTTCTCACATGTTCCTCCCCAGGTGATGAGAAGGAGTTTAAAACTCTATGGGATGGGAGGAAGAAAAGGATGTTGAATTAGAACTTCACAAAGCCTTCATAACTTCAAGGGATGGTTATAGGACTCATTTGAGTCTCAAAAGAGGAATCACTTTTCCTCTTGGTTGAACTTTCAAATGGGGTTCCTAATGAATCATTTTATAGGCAATGTAGATGGTGGTTTTGAGACCCCAGATTTCATAAAACCAATTAGATCATTGTTTTCATCAACCATAAAGTATTATCTCACTTTTAAAAAAACAAACATGTGGATACACCTCTTTACTATCTCAACTAAAAACATGGAATCATTTGGAGTCCCACATCACAATATATAACTGAAATATATAACACCAATTTTGACTTTTTTGTAATTGATTCCCTAAACAGATCTGTTTAGATGTGCCCCTAAATGGATTAATTGGGATTTTTGTCATTCATAATAGTTGTATCTCGCTAAATTTTGGATCGAACCACAAAATATCACCCCATTTTGATCTAGTTATTTTGAAAAACATGCAAAATAGTGGACATGTGTTCATGGGATTCCATGTAGTTTGGCCCATTTTCCTTCCGCATCATCATGGGCACTCTGAATCACATCCACCATCAATGAAATCATGAAAACAATCAAAATTTATCTTTTTAACAGCGATAAACACAAAATAATTGAATAAAAATTGAAGTGAAAATTTTTATTAAATTGGAATTTATTATACAAAATCAGTTTAACATAGTGGTATAAGGGTCAAAATGAATAGGGAATCATAGTGAGATCAGCCAACCTAAATCCACACCCCCTTTACAAGATTAATTAACCCATATTGAGTGGATAATTTATTCTATCATTTATAAGATAGAGGCTAAGCTGGGAATTGAAAATTAATTACCACAATCCCTTATCTATCCTATCAAACTAACCAATCAAAAACATATTCCTTCTATTTTATAACTATTTACTAAATATATGTTTGGTTTTGCATCCAAAAATAAAAAGGATAATGAAGAGAAATAGAAATGTGAGGATGAGGATAAGAATAAAAGTGAAAAGGGTAAAATTAAAATGGTTTACAAAAGGAAAATAAATAAAGGAAATTATATTATTGATAATGAGAGGGATATAATGGTCAAATTAGATATTTTGGATTTTATATAATATCTCTATCACCCCATATCTTGGGAGAGTTTTTATTTCAACCTCAATGGTTTCCCCTACTATAGAGCCTATTTTACCCACGTTTGTTGAGACCATTTAATCAATTTAGGTCACTATAGATTCAACAACCAAAGTTTTAGATGAACTATCCATTTTTTCTATTATAGATTTGTATTCAATCACTCCCAATAGAGTAAAATAAATCATACCACATCCTCAATCTTAGGTCACTCCATTACTTCACCTATTATTTACTTTGGTTCCCTTAATTGATCAGTTATGATATATTTAAATAAATCACTTGGATGTTGATTGTTATAAACTTAAAAAAAATTGTTTGAGTTTCATGAAATATTGATTAATGAAAACCCTTCAATCCCACTGGTAGATAAGGAAGATGTTGAAGATGAGGAGGATGAGAATGAGGATTATCTAGTTGTTCATAAGGAAGAGTATGATTTCTATTGTTTACCAGTACTTGTATTTTAAATTTTATTTACCTTTTATTTTTTATCCTTTTAAATAAATTATAATATAATTTTGAGTTGAAATATATATACAAAATAATGTTTCATTTTTAATTAATATAATATATTATTCATTTTAAAATAATCTATCTTTTATAATAAATTTAATATCTTCCATAAATTAAGTGGAGTTGTTTTCAAAATAAATAATATAATTTTTAATGAAAAATAAAACCTAATTTAAATTAAAGGTCAAAGGAGTATAGTATACTCAAAATTAAAAAAGTAATTAATTATTTTACCCATTCCTTTCACTGTTATTATTGAAAATTAAAATTTAACTTTCTCACTTTAAACTCAAATAGTGTGGAAACTATTTATATTTAGGTGTGGTAGATGATTATTTTAAAAAAAATACTTGATTTATTTATATTTAATTTATTTATAAAGTAGAAATTTTTATTAGGAATAATATATTAACATATATAAACCAACATGAACATGAAAATATAATAAAATAATTTTTATATAAAAAACTGATACTTATTCAATTTTTTGGTCTAAATTTGAGATGGTTTTTTATTTGATTTCTTTGTATAGCCTTAATTCTCTAAAATATTCCTTAATTAAATGAGTTACTTTTATTCATTCCATGAATTATTTACCAATATCAAAATTCTCATTTTTTGGGGTATTATAAACCCCTTCACATATTATTTCTAATATGATATTCCTTGTATATTTTGGGGATATAAACTACTACTAGAACTTGGTTTATGTTTTTTTCAAAGATTGAATGCTTGACCCATATTGAGATGATTAATTCCATTTGTTTAAATTTTATAAATTATGATAATTAACACTAAATTACATTATAGCCTCTTTTAATCCCATAGAAACCATGGATAACTATTTATGATATTCACAATACATGTTTTTTTACCTTTGATCTAATTTCTTTGGAAAAAATTTCATGATTTTATGTGAACATAAAGCGGGGAATTAATTTACTTCATGGTGATTATAGGGGTTAATATCTTTAACAAGGAAAAAATTTGAGGAATTACTTCTTACTTAAAGTCAATTATTCATAAAGTGATTTCTTATTATGATTTTATGGTTCTTTTACTGATAAAAAATAATAAATAAGAAATAAAAAAACAATGAAATTTTTTTGAAGAAAAGCTAAATAATTTCATTATTATTATAATAGTGTATTTTTTGAATTTTTAATAAAAAAAGGGAGAATAAGATATGGATTTTTTATTTTATAAATAAAATATTGAGATATTTTCATTGTTTTTTATTAAAAATCATGCGTTGTATTTAAATATTTAAGCCTCCTCTATGATCCTTTTCTATTTTTTCATCATTTATCAATCAGACCTAAACTCAAAACAACCATTTAAAAAGCCCTATATATTAGTTTTTTTATTTATAAAGTAGATATTTAGATATATTTAGATCTTATGGATACAGTTCATGTACATTAGATTGAGCATAAATCTAGTTAAATGATATTTTGTGATGAGAGAAAATACTTTCCAATAAAGTAGATCAAAAAGTGAGCATCAATATCTAGAAATGTTTTAATGATAATTTTGGAAGGTAAGTATATTTAGAAACTGAATTCAATAATTATGCATGATTTAGTACCAAAGTAGGGGATTATTTCAAATTTGATAAATTTAAGTTATTAATTTACTCTATTATAATGAGTTTTTATGAATTTTTTGTCAAAAATATGTTTTCTTTGAAGTATTTATTGAGGTGTTTTTTATTATAGGTAAGAAAATGATCAAGTTTTGGGTATTTTTATACTTTATATTTATATTTTTATATTCATTTTATTTTTATAATGAAATTGAGTTTACCTTTCCAAATATATGTTGTTCTTATTTTTTTTAGTTTTAATCATTTGATGAAATTAGTTAACTTTAAAAGAAATGGAAGAAATATAATAAAAACCAAAATTTGGAGAGAAATAAAAACTACATGGTGATTTTAATTATAAGGAACCTAGATAAAATAACTATAATTATATTCCAAAAAGTTTAACTAACCATGATAAAGGGAACTATGCAATATTTGTAAAGACTCAGCAATAAATGTTACATGGTCTTGAGTTTTAAGTCCGTAATTAATTATATTATATTTGATGATATTTTTAGGTTTTTAGTTTTCTATAATTAGGTCATAAATCATACATTAAAAAATAATATAATATAAATTGGACACATAAAATTAGTATCCATTTTTCCTATAATGTAAAAACTTCAAAATAAAACATGAATTATTTCTTGAAAACTATTTAAAAATTTCAACTTGACTCCATCTTTTCCTTTACCCATCCTATGAAAAATAAATTAAAATTTAGGAAAAGAAAAAAATATCATTAAGGGGTATAAAATAAAGGAATTAATTAGTCTAGTGGAAAAATTAAAACTCATATAAAATTTACCTTTATATTCAAATTTATTTGAGATTACAAAATAAAAAATTTCCAATTGATAAAAACGTATATTTATCTCAAAGAAAAATATTAAAACCCATAGAAAGAAATTAAAACCTCTTTTCTAGGAATGTAGAGAATAAAATTCATAAAAAAATTTAAACCCATGATAGAAGTAATTGAATCCCATTTATATTTATATAAGAAACCCTTTGTAACTCCATACTTCTTGTTAGTTAAAACAAGGAACATTACCCAGGGCATTGGAGTGCTATCTAAATGCACCCATCATTTAATAATTAATAGGATCAACCAACCTATCCAGGCCACCCTATCATATAAGATGTAATTGGATTACTTTGTGCTATCTGGGTTGCACAATCATATTAGTTATAATGGGCTCACCCTGCACTATCTAGCACACCCCATTATATAAGATGTAATGGGATCACCTAGTACTATATAGGCCACCTCATCGTATAATTTTTAAGTACCATATCATGAATAAAATATTTTTATTCTTTTAATCTTCTATAATATGAAATTTAAAAACACTTTTAAACTCTTAAACAAATCACTTTTGGATATCAAGATACCCTTTTATTTTAAAACCTGATTTTACATACCAAAATACTCTTTTCTTTTGAAAACCCATTTTCAATAATAGAATTCCCAAAAAGGGAATATGGTTTTATTTGAATAAAAATGATAATTTTAAATAGATTCTAGAAATCATATAATGGTAATGGCAGTGGAAAATTCATTTTCACCATGTACGTTAAGAATACCTTTTTTTGTTTTTCAAAACATTTCGTATAAAACACATAAAAATATTCTTTTTCATAATCATTGAAAATAAATTATACAATGTACTTAATAAATAATTTATATCTATATAAAAAATTTCATAAAATCATTTGAAAAACATAGACATGGAATAAAAACAAAGTTTGAAGGAAAAACATTAAAACGTGATTTTTTTAGAGGATAATACCCTTATCACTTGGGAAACACTTGAATCATAAAACCCAAGAAAGATTAAGATTTAAAAACATTAAATACCTTGATAATAAATAAATTAATGATATAACATGAAAAGGGTTTTGTGTGTACACCTCGTAAAATAATATAGTTGTATATAATCAGTATATGCCTCAATGAAAGGAGATTGAGTCCATCACAAACCAACCCAGGTACCCTAGTAACACGATAACCAATTCGGTACTGATATAGATATAAGGGTGTTCCTGATCCCCAAGGGTAGGAGACTAGCACCTAGAATCATACAAACTGACTGTGGTAATGGTTCTTCCACAAGAATTGCAAAAGTAAAAGTGACAAGATAGTATCCATATCAAAAGAAACTCAACTAGGATTAATGTACCAGAAGTAAAACAGACAATAAATCCCAAAGTACTACAACCAAAGTACTAAAATAGGGGGAAACACAAGACCGAACTCAGATGAAACTCACTAAGTCCAAGGTTCAATATTGTGTCGACCTCCAAGTTATTTGTTTCCCTTCCTCGAACCTAGAAAAAGATAATATGCAAACAATGATGGGAAATTTATTTTAGGGATGTTTAAAATACAATTAAATCCCACCCCCCATTCCAAATATGATAATTTTATCTTTAAAACAATAGAGGGGTTTTAATCAAAAACATGAATTTTCACCAAGATGAAACCCAAATTATTCCATCAAAAACATGTTTAATCCATTTTTTACAATATAAGGATTTGAAACCAATTAATGCAATTTCAAAATCTATTTCACAATTAAACTCAACAATTTAATTTTCATACCATTCCATCAATTTCATCACAGATCCCCAATTCACTGGAATTTGGGTTCTTTTTAATTTTACATCAAAACAAATTCCACAATTAAATTCAAAATTTTAAATATTTCAATTTATTTCAAAAAAAAATTAAATTAAACAATTTAAATCTCGCCAATTTCAAATTCCATGCCAAAAATGCATTTTTCTTAAAAACCACAATTCACAAAAATTGGGTTTTCCCAAAAAGAAATTGAAATCCATATAATCAAAATAAAAAAAATCATTTAAATACCTACCATTAAAATTTAAACAAAGAAATTAGGGTTAATATAAATTTGGAATTTTAGTGGAACCACCTACCTTAGAATCCAATGGATCTCGCAATGCCAAAACCTAATTAGGATTTGTCCAAGAAGAATGAATATCACCAACAAAAGAATAAAACCTAATTTTAGGATCCCAAATTGGAGGGTACTATATCCATAAATCTATATTGGGGTCCATGTAACCCTATAGAGAAGAAGAGATTCCATGGGATGATGAGATTGAGAGAAATAAACTAATTGTGAGGAGATCAAAGGGAATTCCTATAGCTTTTAGATCACATTTGGGAGGGATCAAATTGGATAAGAATCCTCCTTGTGAGATATAAGGAAGGTAGAAATGAGTTAGGGTCAAAGGATGTCCATTAACAACCTAAAATAGGGGTTTTGGAATTTTTAATAAAAATTTAGATCTCTTAAAATCTCGTAGGAACGGTTTCCTCGGATGACCCGCATGGTTAAACCAAATTGTGTGGTCTGGCCATGTATCCATTTCAAATGGGTCACATGGTTTCTACTAATAGGAAACATGTCTTGACAAACCATTCACCAACTATGAAAAATCCCACTGCCTTGGGCTTCACTATTTTCTCTGATAGGGCACACGGTTTGGGAAAACCATGCACGAACCATGCAATAGCCCAGAAAATTCCCAAGACTTCAAAATTTCACCTGAAGAAACCATAAACGAAACCCAACCAAAGACCAATGAAAATGAGGGTTTCAGAATAACTAAAAATTGTAACAAGATGTTACAACATCCCCAATATAGAAACTTTATGTCCTTAGAAATCCTAAAAGAAGCTTCCATGACAAAAAGATGAGGCCACTACTCTCTCATCAGTGCCTCTCGCTCCAACATCTCATAACTATCAGAACCTCACTTACATAGAACATAATTGATGTAAATTGGTTTCAGAATCCACTATCCCAACTAGTCATTCAGTTAAAAATAAATTAGGCTCAACCTCAAGACCACGCCAACTCAGAACATGAGATGGATCAAATAGATACTTCTATATTTTAGATACATGTAACATGTTATCTATTAACTTCAGTTGTGGTAGAAGTAAAAATTGGTATGAAAATTTCTCTACCTACTCAATAGCCTTAAATGGTCCCACAAATTGAAGATCAATCTTCCTTTGCCTCCTAAGACTTCGATGACCCAACCGGGGTGAAACTTTCAAGAACAACTAGTTAACAACTAAAAATTACAAAGTACTATAATGATGATCATTATAAGACTTATATTGAATCTATGTTGTTAACATCCTATGAAGAATCAACTGATTCTTTCATGTCATCTCTTTCACCATACATGGTCCAACCAGGGAACATTCACTAATCTCTAACCAACACAACATAGATTTATAAGGCTGACTATACAAGGCCTCAAAAAGAGCATCCTAATCATGAAATGGTAACTATTGATATAAGAAAACTCAACTTGCCCCAAATTATCATCCCAAGACTCACCAAATCTATAATACACACATGAATCATAACCTTAAGAATATGTTTAGATCATTATTTCTAGTCATCTAACTATGGATGGTATGTTGTACTCATTCAAACATGAGATCCCAATTCCCACTGAATCCTCTCCAAAAATGAGAATTTAACCAATGATCCCTATTAGAGAATATATCATATGGAACACTTTGTAAATGAACAATCTCTTTCACATAGATATTTCCCTATTCCTCAACTTTGGCTAAATCACGAATGGGTATAATGTTATACAACTTGGTCAATCTACTAATCACAACCCATATTGCATTATTCTTTCTCTGGGTATGATGAAAACAAACCACAAAGTCTATAGATATCTCATCCCACATCCAAGTAGGGACTGGAAGTGGTTGCAACAAACCTGAAGGCTTCTATTGCTCTGTCTTATTCTACTTGAATGTATAAAAATTAGAGAAAAACTCAACAATTCCTCGAGTCTCATAACCGGACCCCAAAACTATCTCCACATATCATATAACATCTTAGTGGTTCCTGGGTGCACAACACACTAGGAATTATGACAATTCCCCAACACTTATTTCATTGACGCTGACGAAACAAAATAGTGATTCCAATTACTCAAAACACGGTCTTTGGATAATGACCATTGGTCACCCGTCACCCCACAATAAACAGGGTATATGGTGATATATAACTCCTTATCAAGCTATTGATCCAGAAAAATAATTTCAAGAAGAGCGGATTCTAACTGAACGTTGGCCAAGAAAACCTCTTCCCCTTTCCATTGAGCTACAACATGGAATTGTTCAAATAGATCCATCAAATTTCACTCTTAAAAATATTTTTTCACTACTTGGGTTGGAAGTTTCCTACTCAAATCATCTATAATGACATTTCCTTTCTCTAAGGTATAAGTGATGTAAAGGTAAAAATATTGCGGTTATTCCACCCAAATCCTTTGGCAGAAATTCAAATCCTTTTGAGAGAAGACATAACTCAACCTTTTGTGGTATAAAAACATGCTACACCATTCTCCATAAAGGTAATGCCACCAAATATTAAGCACATTAATCATAGCTAAAGGTTAAAGGTCATGGGTCAGATAATTTTTCTCATGTGTCCTAATATGACAAGATCCATAGGCAACCACATGATTACCTTTCCTAAGAACGCAGCCCAAACCTAAACCCAATGCATCACAAAAGACCACATATCCCTGCTCGGACTCTGGAAGAGTCATAATTGGCACAGTATTCAAAATAAATTTCATCTCGACAAAATAACTCTTACATTTATCATTCCAATAAATCTTTAGTCCCTTTTGAGTTAGATCAGTCATTATAGAAGCTAGCTTTGAGAAGTCCCTAAGGAACTAGTGATAATATATAGCTAAACCAAATAATCACAAAATCTTAAAAACATTCCATGGTTGTTCCAATGTCATAAAATCTTTCACATTCTCATGTTCAACTGAAATACCATGTTCTAACACCACATGTCCAAAAAATTTCACTTCCCTAATCCAGAAATCACACTTCAACAGTTTAGCATAGAGTCAGTGATTTATAATCAAACTCAAAACTATTTATAGATAATGCACATGGTCCTCCTTGGTCTTAGTGTAAATGAGGATTTCATCCACAAAGACTAACACATAAGTATGTAGATAATTATGGAAAATCCTATTCATTAATTGCATTAAAACTTATGGAACACTAGTTATACTAAAATTCATAACAAGTTACTCATAATGAACCTACCTACTCCAAAAATCGGTTTTCTGAATATCAGATTCCTTTATTCTCAACTGATGGTAACCATAGCGAAGTTCAATCTTTGAGAACCGATTTTCCCATTTCAACTGATAAAACAAATTATCAACTTGTGGAAATAAAAACTTTTTCTTCACCGTAACTCTATTGATCTTTCAGTAATCAACACATAGGTGAAGTGAACAATCAGATTTCTAGGAAAAGAGAATTGGTTTCGCCCAATGTGACACAATTGGGCGTATAAATCCATTCATGAGAAGATCATCCAACTAGTAATTTATCTATTTCAATTCAACTGGTTTGATGTATTAGGATGGAATAGAAACTAGTTATGTACCAAGCATTAAGTCAATGGAAAACTCGACCTTCCTAATCAGTGGAAAATGAGATAAGTCAAAAGGAAACACATCAGGAAAATTGACTAAAACCGGGGGGAGATACCCACTAAAATATTATCACTTTAGTTAAAAGAAAAATGTTTATATTACTTTCACAAACTCTATATATGAAGTTTCGTACCTTCTCAACCTTGGGGCCCATTTTTCTTGAAAAAAACAAGGCACACAAATGGGTTTAGTAAAGGAGACCTTTCAATGATAACAATCAATCTAGGATTTATTGTAAATTATTCAATCCATCCTGAATATGATGTCAAGAGGTTTCATGTCGATAAGTATAAATATCCAAGAAATATCAACATCTAATAGAGATAAGAAAGAAGCGGGACTACGAAGTCCCTGCTCCTCCTTTGTACCAAGGGGTGTAGTAATATCCATTGCACAAGATAAAATCTCTATAGGAAGGTTTAGTATATTAACAATGTAGGTTGAAATAAAGTAATTGAGATGCACTAGTATCAAATAATGTTGTCACTAATGAATAATCTATAGTTATGGTACCCCTCGCGATCATCAGACCCATATCTACTTCATCTGAAGACTCTTACACTTTGTGAAGTAGCTTCATTTTGTATGCTTTTGTCTAGAACCCTTTTGCATGTAAATGGTTTGATAGAGCTATAATTTTAGAAGGGTCATATGATCCCATTACACTATGTAAAGTAGAATATATATGAAAGAACCTCTGAAATTTCCCCGAGCATCCACAACATCCCCAGTTCTTGGGTGTCTCAGTGAAAACCCTTTTTAAATTTCCTAGCTTACCACACTATTAATAGACCAATAGACCTCTTTCAGGCACTTCAGGATGTCTAGAATAACCCTACTAGTGAGAAATACCACAAGAATCATCTCACTTCCTCTTTCTATTATAAGAATGCACACTGCCACTGGGATAGAAAGAAACTCTCAAAACACCTAACTTTCTGGCCAGGTCTTTCTCAACCATTAGTGCTCTATCCAATACATCATTATATGAAGGCAGTTTTGGTAAGAAAACCATAGAATGATATCTTGAAGAATTCCAAACTCAAACCTTTGAGCCTTCATATTCTCATTTGATATAATTTTAGGTGTGAAAAGCATGAGGTCAGCAAAACGGTTTGTAAACTCTATTACGCTTTTATCAACATACTCAATTCTAAAGAACTCAGTAGACTTGGCCAATGACATTGATTTTGAATAGAATTGTTTAGTGAAAAAACATTAATTCCTTCCACTCTAAGCTCTATTGATTTTTTTTCATCACCATAGTGTCCCACCATCTCCTGCTTGGTCTTTCTAGTATGAAAGTGGCACATTTCCCTTTGATCTCATCGGGTGTGTCCAAGAACCAAAAAAAGTATTCCAAACTAATCTACCATTCTTCAGCTTCTGGAGGATCATTTGAGTCTTTAAACGTTTCTGGATTCTATTGAAGTAACTCTTCATAACTAACTTTGAGAATGTCCCTCTAAGGTTTCACAGCTGGAGCCTGAACGAGAACTTGAGGTGGTGCCTATCCCATTGCTTGGAAAACATGCACAATCAACTCAACCAGATTTGGATCAACACCAGCATTCTATCACTGAGTTTTAGCAATATCTTCCCCCTGGATTTGATTTTCATGTCTTCTTGGAGGCATGATGATACACAACATCAAAAAACAATAAAGAACACATCAAATATTTCTCAAACAGATAAATGAGGGGAATTAATCCCATCTGATAGAACAAAAAAGATTTGGATTTCACCCTATCTAAATAAAAATAGGTAAAATACTAGAACTAATCCACAATTTGTCTTTCCCAAAATACCCCTAGAGAATTAAGGTTCATTGCAGTGGTATTTGGCCAGGCACTCAATCACAACAACCTCCAAAGTCTAAAAAAGATTTCACAATTCATATTGAACTCAAGAAAAAAGGTTAAACTCTTTTGATATAACATTTTCATGAACCAACTCGGGTACCCTAGAAACCCAATAACCAAGCCAGCCTTGACATATCCTAAACGGCATTTCTGATCGCCATATATTAGTCACTAGAACATGGAATCATACAAATTGAATGTCGGAATGGTTTTTCCACAAACATTGCATAAGTAAAAGATACAAGATAGTATTCATATCTGAAGAATCTTCTTTGAGAGTATAAATACAAAATTACTACCACCAATGTACCAAAATAGGTAAAATAACCCAAGAACCAACTTAGATGAAACTCACAAATTCCAAGGTTCAATATTTTGATCCACCTCCCAGAGATCATTTTCCTTTGTTCTAACCACGAACAAGATAATCTACATGTAATTGAATACACAAGTAGATTGTGAGCCAAATCCCGGTATTATTTCACCAAAGATTCCATAAAAATATTCCACTATCAAATTAACCAATAATGTGATTTAAATTTTAAAATAAACAGGTTCTGAATACAAAAATAATATTTTAAAAAAATCAGTATTTACAATTTAAATGATGGAAATACATTTAGAAATTAATTATTCACATTTAAAATGATTTAATTTAACTTTAAAAAATCATTATTTACAAAAATGGAACTTTTCACAAAATGGATTAAATAATCACATTTATATAAAATAGTTTATATAAATTCTTAGGGTAGGTAAAATAGTTTACAATATTGGCATATATATTTTAAATACAAACAAGGAAGCAACATGGTAATGTTCTAAATAGGTATGATAGTTCCAAGATATAGGGACTCAACACTATAAAAGGACAAGTTTGTACATATGACCCTCTAGGCCTAACAAAAAGTGGAATAATCACCATCACCTAAGGAATAATGATGTCTTGATTGGATGTTCTAGAATGATTTAGGGCATAAAATGTTCTCTAATATAACACAATAACTTATTAAGGCTTTCCTATTCTCAACTACAAACTATTATAATAAATTTATTTCAAGAATTCTTAAAATACAATTAAATCCCATCCCCTATTTCAAATACGCAAATTTTCTCTTTAAAACCCATAATTGGTTTTTAATAAAAAACATTCATTTTAACCAATATGAAACCCTAAGGTATCCATCAAAAAAAATTAATACAATTTTCACAATATGAGGATTTTAAACCAATTCATGAAATTTCACAATACATTTCACAATTAAACTCAATAATTTAATTTTCATACAATTTCATCAAAAACCCCTAATCCACTATTAATGGGAGGTTTTCAAAATTGTCCATCTAAACCAATTCTATAATTAATTTCAATAATTTTATTGATTTTATTTACATCAAAACCAAAATTTCAATTAAACAATTCCAATCTCGGTAATTTTCAATTCCAGGCCAAAAACCTTCTTTTCTCAAAAACCCTAATTCACTAGAATTTGATTTTACCAACAACCAATAGAAATATATATAATATAAATCCAAAATATTTAATTTAAATTCAATCAATTCAAATTTAAACAAAGCAACTAGGTTTAATATAAATTGGGCATTGTAATGGAACCACCTACCTCGGAATCTGATGGATCTCGCAACACCAAACCCTAATTGGGATTTTTCCATGAACAATGATGATAACTCAAATAGTAATAAAACCTAGTTTTAAGATCCAAAAATAAAGGTTATTATATCGATAAATCAACATGGGGATCCATGGAACCCTAGAGAGAATAAGAGAGATTGTGGGAGAATGAGATCAGTTAAAGGAAAATAACTATGAGGAGATTGGAGGGTGTTTCTCTAGATTCATATTGAATATGGGAAGGATATGAGGGGGAAATAATACTCATTGGTAGCTCTGAGTAAGGGAGAAATGATTTTGGGTCAAAGGAGGTCTGTTTGGGTCCTAAAATAGGGGTTTGGGAATTTTTAATAAAAATTAAAATCTCTTAAAATAATGTACGCACAGTTTCGTGGACAGATAGACACGGTTATAACAAACCATGTGGACTTTTCATGAACCCATTTTAAATGGTTTCATAGTTTCTGCTATGATATAGAATATCTTGACTAACTGTGGGCCAACTGTGCAAAATCCCATTGCTTTGGGTTGCACAGTTTTATCTGATTGGGCGTACAATTGGGAAACATTGTGCTTCAACCTTGCACTAGATGAGAAAATTCTAAAAACATTAAAATTTCACCCAATGAACCCAAAAAAAACCAACCAAAGATCAATAAAAATAAAGGTTTAGGAATACTTGAAAAAAAACAGGATGTTACAAAGATGAAGTCTTTTACCTTATCGATGACTTATCATGTGTGTCATTTGCTTCAAGAATGAAAAAAAATTAACCATTTACTTAATTGAGTTCATTTTAAAAGTTTATTATTACTATTATTTCAGTTATTAACAATTTATATACAATTATTTAATCAATTAATTTTAGGTCATATATTTTAACCATATTTGGTCCATGTGTCCAAAATGACATTGGTGGGTCCACTAGGGTCAAAGAGTCCATTATTTAAACATATACAAAAAAATAATCATGAAATAATTATCATATTTATACATCCATTAAACTTTTAAACCCAATCATGAATAATGGTTATGAAAAATGAATTAACTTTACGATCATGGAGATGGTAGGTCACGTGTATGCATAAGAAGCGTTTTTATTTTTCAATGACCATTAAGGAAGTAAAATAAGTAATATTTATATTTAAATTATGATATTTAAATTTTAAATAAAATAAAATTTAATTATACATACTTATATATATTATTATTGTGATGTGGTGATGAAAAAATAGAATCACATTGCTTCGAGGAGACTGTAGTCCACATGTCCACGATCGACATTATCTTTTTTTCAATGAGTGAAAAGATAAAAATAAAATAATATATTATATTTACATAATGATAAATATGTGATTAATATCATAAATATTTCATTTATATCACATATATTTTTTATATTTTCTCTTATTACCTTCCACATAACACATTACTAAAAGATGAATCACATCGTTTAGTGATGTTGTAGTCCACCGAACACATGAGTGACATTATCGTATCCCTCATAGAATGGAGAAAAAATGGTATATGTGATATAATGAATCCATAGGAATAATTATTTTATAAATATCATATATAAAATTTATATTCATCATTATACCCAACCGTAATAGGTGGTAATGGAAAAAATAAATGACATCTTTTTGCGAGGCGATAGTCTACTGTACACATGAATGATGATTCGTAACTCATTTGATGTAAGTGTGTGTGGTTGTAGGTAATAAACACAACATAAAAAAATATAATTATATTTAATATATTTAGGTTATTATATAATCATGGTATAATAATAATTTAAGTTGGTGGGGGAATAAATAAAACAAAAACACTTGTTGATGAATGTTGTCTCTTCTTCGGGTATCTTCCTTTAGTTTGAACCAAAGGCCTTACGTGGTTGGATTTCTAAAAAAAATTAGTATTATAGGATTAAGAGAGTTTATTTGGGATTTTATTTGGTCATTTATTTTCCTAACCAATTTTTTTAGATAGTATGAAAATAGGATGAGAGGGGTGGCATTTTATAAGTGGGGTGAGTGGTACACTTGTAATTTTTTTTGAAAGAGTGTATTTCAACCATATTTTTTTCATGTCACCATAACCTAATAATGAAAAAAAACTTGATAATAGAAGGTATGAGGGTGAAATATGGGCATAAAATTTTATTTGTACAAGTTTCTATATCATTTGGTCCCTTATGTTTAAACTTTAACTACTAAGTAAACTTGTTTTTACCTTAATCACAATAATAAAAGTTAATTTACTTCTCTAATATCTTTGGTCAAAAATTAATTTACCCTTATTAGAAATTAAAATTAATTATGATTATAAATATGGGATTAATTTATTTAAATTCAATCCATGTAATTTTAAAATTTTAATTTAATATTAATATCACAGACTCGGCGAGACAATAGGTTTTTAAGAAGAGTATCTTTATAGAAAATATGATTCTATATTAAATCCATGACTAAAAATAATCATTTCAGGAAACTCAATTAATATTTAATGATATATAATCAGCACATTTAATTTAAAACATTCCCTATTATGTATTATTTTAATTAAATTAAAAAGATAAATATTATGCATTTTAAAATAGTTTTTAGAAAACCCCATCGTTAAACCCAAAAACAAACTTATAATAAAAACAAATATAAAGTTAATTAAAAAGGAATTAATTTGATTAAATGTCACAAAATAATATATATGTTAGTTTAAATCATATTCCAATCATATTGGGACTCTTAAATTACTTAATTTATTAAAAATAAAAGACTTTTTACAAAAATGAAATTTTCACTATTCAATGAAAGATCAATATTTTCTGAAAAAATACCAAAATTTCACTCAAATTAAATTTTGATATTCTGATCTAAGAAACAATAATTATTTTATCAAGTTGAAATTCTAAAATTTAGAAATTAATATTTTAAATAAAACCTTATAATAAAAGTAGTTAATTAAAATAATTTCTTTTTTGATTACTTGTTATTTTTTAGGTAATATAACTATCCAATTCATATTAATAAATATTAAAATGTTTTATTCTATCACTAACTGGTTTTTTACATATTTACCCCATTTTAAAAAAAATCCTTTCAATTTTATTTACTTATTATACAAGTAGGTATATCATTTCCTCATTGCATTTTCATATTCTCATGTTTCATCATCAACCATATGGTTTTTTCATAAAACCTTAAACTGGTGAATCACATTATATTGAAACACATTCTATATATGGTTATAAATATGAACTGGTTATTCCTTGTATGAAATATTCATTTCTAATAAAACTACTTCAGAACTCAAATCATGAGATTAATATTGCACATATTTTCTTAACATTTAAACATGAAATATGTTGTGTGCATAAGATAAACTCATAGGAAAAGATACTCAATAAGGAACTAAACAAACATTCTCCAAGATTTCAAATGGTCCAATGAAATGGGGACTTATATTTCCCTTTTTAACAAAATTCAGAACACTTTTCCATGGAGAATATTTGAGAAAAAGCATGATCACAAACCTCAAATGAAAGATATGTCCTCTGGTTATCCACATAACATTTCATCCTGCTCTGAGCTATCCTCATATGTTGTCGAATCAATTTCAACTTCTAAACCATTTCCTCTACCAACTATAGTCCTATCAACTTCCTTTCTCCTACATTATCCCAAAAAGCTGGTGTTCAATACTACTTTCTATATAATTCCTCAAATAGTGTCATCTATAAACTAGAATTAAAAATATTGTTATAAGAAAACTCAAAAAAATATTTTGATCCCATATTCCCTAGTAATCTATTAAATAATAATGAAGTATATCTTCCATGGTCTGAATCATCTACTTAGATTGTCCATCAGATTGATTATACAAGTTTTACTTAAATTTTATTCAGTGCTCAATAACTATTGAAGTCATTTCCAATAATTGGATGTGAACTATGGATAACAGTATGAAACAATGGGTAGAGGCACTCCATGTAACTTGAAAATATTCCTTATAAACATTATAGAAAGTTGATATAAGTATGTTGTATATCGAATGGGATGTAAATGTATAGATTTGGTTAATATATCAACAATAACCCAAATTTCATTGTTACTGCCTAATTTACTTAGCATTCCCACCAAAAAATACTTTCATATATTTTACCATTTCATTTCCATCATTGGAAAAGTTTGAATCATCCCATTCAGTAACTTTCATGGTGATTTAACCTAATAAAAATTCAAACACCTCATGGTGAAGTCGGCAATATCTCTTCTTATTACATCCCACTAGTAACACATCTGAAGGCCTATGTACATCTCAGTGCAACTTAGATTAATGTAAAATATAGAACTATGAGATTCACTCAATAATTATTTCATCAACTAGAAATCATAAGGCAGATATAAATTTTTTACAAATATTAAAACACATTATTCATAAATATTAAAATCAAGAAACTTAACCTTCTTAATAGATTTTACCTTTTCCTACAAAGATCGATCCTCCTTCTGAGCTCTATTAATTCTTTTTGATAAACTCAACTATACTGAAACTTGAAAAAAAATATTGGATTTCACTATATCCATTATTTCTTATCCAACATTCATCAAATCATTAATTAAAGGGTCACATTCCAAACATAACTAGAAAATGAACCTACTACCATGGACCTATAGTCACAGCTGTAAAACTATGGCTATAGGTGGCTATATACATGATTCTATGGCCTATAGCCATGGTTTTAAAACTATGTCTATTGTCTTGTTTTTCATGGCCTATAGCCATAGTTTTCAAAAATGTGGTTATATGCCAAATTTTTCAATGCCCTGTAGCCACAGTTCTCCAAAATCGTAGCTATAGGGATCTCACGCTTCCGCGGTAAAAAAAATGCCACTAAACATTTGGTGGGAAACCATACCGCCACAATTTTGAGGCTATTACCACGGTTTTTATTAATATATATATATATATATACATGAATTGTCATGTGTTGTAGTGGTGAGTACGCTGGATCGCAAAGAGGAGGTGCAGGGATCGAAACTCGGTGGTGATAGTTTTTATTTAGGTTATTGTCATAGTTTACTGAGGCTATTACCATGGTTAAAATTGTGGCTATAGTCCAACCCCCACATTTAAAAGCCTATTTCCATGCTTAAGACTATGGAAATAGGTCGGGACCTACTGCCATGGCGATAGCAGCCATAGTTTTGGGGTCTATTTCCATAGTTTTGAACTGTAACAATAGGCCTTTTTTCTAGTTGTGAAACATAATAAGGTTAATATAGAATTACTTTTTTGAATCAAAGCATCAGCCACTTTGTTTTCTTTTCTAGAATTATAATAAATCCTTAAATCATGATCCTTGATTAGTTCTATCCATCTTCTATTTCTCATATTCAATTCATTCTGTGTAAATATATACTTAAAAATATTTTGATTAGTATATATTTCATAATTTACTCCATAAAAATGATTCTTCAAAATTATTAAATAAAAAACAATATCCGGTAATTACAAATCAGTTTTAGGTTAATTTTACTCGGGAGTTTTTAATTGTCTTGAAGCATAAGAAATTACTTGATCATTCTGTATTAGGATAAAACCAAGTCCTTTCAATAAAGTGTCATTATAGTTGAAAAATTAATTATTTCTCGAAGGCAGTACCATTACTAGAGAATTCACCAATATTATTTTCAGTTCTTAAAAATAATCAGAATAATATTTTTCAATATTAATTTAACTCTTTTTAAAGTTAACTTATTTAGTGGGCTAGATAACCAAAAAAGTTTTCAAAAACCCACCAGTAGTAACCCTCTATTCCAAGAAAACTATGAATCTTTGTGAAATTTTTCATTCTTTTCCATTATTCAAATAATTTTATTTAAGCAGGATTAATAGTTATGCCATATTTAGAAAACATATGACAATAGAATGAAATTTTTCCACCAAAAAACACACTTTATAAATATACCATAAAATTTATTTTCTTTTAAGGTATTAAAAAATCAATTAAGTTTCTTTTATATTCCTATTTACTTTTACAATATACCAAAATGTCATCAATAAACACAACCAAAAAAATTTCAATAAATCATGAAAAATACTATTCATATGGTCGATAAATACATCAGGTTCATTAAATAACCCAAACAGAATAAATGCATACTCATAGTGTTCATATCTAGTTTGAAACACAGTCTTCAAAATGTTTTCTTCCTTCACTTTCAAATGATGGTACCATGGACTTATTTTAACCAATTAAAAATTAGAACTCCTTGGATCTGATCAAACAAATAATTTATATGAGGAAAAGGATAATTTTTCTTAATAGTGATTTTATTCTTATTAAACTATCTTTCTTTTTAACAAAAAAAATAGGAGAACTCCATGGTAAAGTTATATCTTGTATGAAACAATTATCTAATAACTTATCCAATTGATTTTTCAATACTAAAAGTTTCACTTAATCCATTTGATAAGGGGTTTTAGAAATAGGATTAGAATCAGGAACTAAGTTAATAGTAAACTAAACCTATCGATCTTGAATAAAAAAAGAAAATTATTTAGTAAAACATATGTGTACACATTTACTACTAGAAGATCACTAATTTGAACAGTTTATTTATTTTTAAAAATATGTGCTAGGAAACATTCACTACCACCACTAATCAATTTCTCAACATCCTGGTAAGTTATCAAGGGCATCAAATCATTGAATAAAAATTTCTTGGAAATAAAATATATATTAGCATGATAATATGAAATATAATACATACCAGGAATGATATCAAACACTAATATAGCTAGTTCAAAAAGATTTACAAGAAATACCATCCCGCAAATAGAAACTGGAAGATTATTATAAATCATAGTTGTTTTAGTAATTCCTCCCATAGTTTTTACTAAAAGTTATATCTTAATTTCATTGGTTGATATTCCCAATTTTCATGAAAATTTCTCAAAAATGAAAGAATGTGAATATTTAGAATCAAATAAGCTATTACCATAATTCAAATACACAAGTAACATACCTATCAACACTTAATTTGATGGACCAACATCAACTGTAGTAAAAGAAAATGAATCTTCTACACCTGTCTCTTTCTGATCATGATGATTGTTATCCTATGTAACTAACTTCGAACACATATTTTAATAATGAGCCAAATCATTGTAACTAAAACACCTTACAATTAGATGGATATCAGTTACCGCATTCTATAGTTGTTCAATACACTTTTCTTTAAATTCATGATCCCTATGACCAAACATACCACATCAAAAACACTTCCCAGATCTCATCAAACATTCCTTCAAATGTTTTTTCCCACACTTGGAACATTTTGGGGATTACCTCTGGATATCTTATCTAGTTGTTTCATTATTTCCTTCCACCATAAATTTTTATTATTATTTTCATCTTGAGGAACATATATTTCATCAATGTTATATTTCAACTTTCTCAACACAATGAACGACTTTATTGTAACTTTTAAATTTTCATATAGCTAATTCCCTTAAAAAATGTGGTTTCAACCTTGATTAAAATCTATTAATTTTACTATCAGTGTCCTGAATAAAATCTAGAACATACCTATCCAATATTGTGAAGTTTTCTTCATATAAATCTATAGAGTATTCATCTTTCTACCTCAATTAAATGAATTAGTTTTACATCAGTAGCCGAGCATCTTTAGGGAAATATTTTTCAAGTAAAATATCCTTGAATGTTTCATATTTCATGGTATTAAGATGATATTTTTCATTGGTATTCTTAACCAAAGAAAAAAATTGATCTACATCATCTTTAAAATGATAAATGGAAAGAGTTTTCTTTTAATGTTATGAATCTCCCATGACTTTAAATGCCTTTTCTCAAGCATTGATCCATCCATAATTTATCATGGTGTCATGTGATCAACTGATAGATGGGGGATATTTCCTTATGAAATGCTTCATAATAGACATTTTCCAACATGGTAGATCGGGTTCCTGTCTTACATGGATACCACCACCATTTATAGCTTGTGTAAACTGATCCATCTCTGCAACAATCTATTCAATTCTAATTTTAACCATCTTAGGATGCTTATTTGGAAGAGTATTTTATTTATAGTTCTTGTCCCACTATAGTTTCCTTTTTTTATTTAGAAAACCATTATGAATATAAATAGTTTAGGAAAATAAACATAGTAATATTTAAATTATATATCCTTTTAACTTAGCCAGAAGATAAAATCTTTTAAGAGAAAGTTGTTAACATTATTCTAACTTCTAAAGTTATCAAAACCTCCCTCTGATACCAAATGTAAGGACTCATCCTTAAACATTACATAGTATTTAGTTTTTAGTTAATAATTAATTCTCTCAAATTTGAGCATCTTTTTAGGTTTATAGTTTTAGATAATTAGGTCATAACTCATAGATTACAAAACCATATATACAAAGTGGGCAATTCTAATTTGTAACTCCCTCCTTCTTGCATGTTATCATAGGAACATTACCCAATGCATTGGACTGCTATCTGGGTGCACACATCATTTAAGCTATAATAGGATAAAATGGTTCTATATAATCAACAACATAATATAAGTTGTAATGGGATCACCCAACTCAATCTAAGACTCCCCATCATAAAAGTTGTAACGGGCCCACTCGACACTATCTGGGTCGGCCCACCATATAAGCTGTAACGGGCTCACCCAGCACTATATAAGCCACCCCATAGTATAATGGTCAAGTAAAATATCATGAGTAAAACATTTTTTCCTTTCACTTTTCTATTATAAAATATTTTAAAACTCTTTTAAACATATAAACAAATAACTTTTTGATATCAAGATAACTTTTCTTTTAAAAACCATTGTCAATTATTAAATACATTTTTTAAAAAACAATTTTCAATGAAAAAAATACCCAAAAAAAGAGAATATGTTTTTATTTGATAAAAACATAAAATATTTAAAATTAATCTAGAAATTAGATAATGGTCATGATGGTGTAAAATTCATTTTCGTTGTGTACTTTAACAATTCCTTTTATCATTTGCCAAAAAATTCCATATAAAACAAGTAAAAATATTCCTTTTTAAAACATTTGAAAATAATGTATAAAATTTGTTTTATAAATATTTTATTTACATATAAAAACATAAAAAATAAGTTTACAAACATTCAAATTGAAGATAAAAATAGATTCGAGGAAAAATATTAAAAAATATTTTTAAAGGAAAAATACCTTATCACTTATAAAATAATCAAATCATAAGCCCCATGAATATTTAAAAATACAAAACATTAAATACCTTAATTATAAATATGTTCATGATATAATATGAAAAATGGTTTGTATGTGCCCCTTGTAAAATAATATAGGTGTATAGAATCACGATATGCCTTAATGAGAGAAGATTGAGGTAAAGTCATTTACCTTGAGTCTGACTAGTTATGTGTGTCTTAATCTTCATGAATAAAACATATATTTTAATTGTTTAATTGATTGAGAAAATTTTAAAAGTTTATTATTACTTTTATTTCACTAATTATAATTTATATACATTTAATTAATCAATTAATTTTAATTAATATGTTTTGACAATATTTGGTTTAAGTGACAAAAAAGACTTCAGTAGGCCGGCTATAGTCAAATAGGTCATTATTTAAACATATCGAGAACAATAATCATGAAATAATTATTATATTTATATATAAATTATACTTTTAAACCTAATTGTGAATTATTTTTAGGATAAAATAAATAACATTACAATCGTGGAGACAGTAGGTTGTTTTTACGCATGAGTAACGTTTCCTTTTTTCAATAACCATTATAGAAAGAAGGTAAGTAATATTTATCTTTATATATTAATATTTATATCATAAATATCATAATAATTAATTATATATACTTAAAAATATAATTCTATTTATTTGGTGATAAAAAATAATCACATCGCTTCGAAGATGCGGTAGTCCACACTTCCACGATCAACTTTATCATTTTTTTAGTGAGTGAAAAGGTAAAAATAAAATTATTTATAATATTTAAATAGTGGAAAATATGTAATTAATATCATTAATATTTTTTTTCTATAATATATATATATATTATATTTACACTTATTACCTTCCACGTAATGCGTTAGTTTTAAAACAAATCACATCATTTCACAAGGTGGTAGTTCGTCGTATACACGAGTGATGTTATCGTATACCTTACATAATTGATAGAAAACAATTATATGTGATATAATGACTCCATAGGTATAATTATGTTATAAATATCATATATAAACTTTATATCTATCAAAATACCTAATCTTGTGAGGCTATAAATGAAAATGGTTGACAACGTTTCGTAATGCGGTAATCCACCTTACACACAAATGATGATTTTGTAACCCATTTTATGGAAGTGTGTGTGGTTTTAGGTAGTACCCATAAAATAAAAAAATTATGTTTTTTTAAGATAATTATATTATTATATCATCATAGTATAATAATAATTGAAGGGGTGTAGAAAGAAATAAAATAAAAACACTCGTTGATGAACATTACCTCTTCTTCGGGTATATCCCTTCAGTTTGAACAAAAGGCCTCCCTTGGTAAGATTTATGCCAAACATAAGGCTTCTATAATGAGGTAATAGTATTTGGGAAGTTATTTTTTCTAGTATTTTATGATCCAATTGGTTTTTAAGGTAACAATAAAGGATTATACAGCGTGGACTTTTATAAGTGGGGTGAGTGGCACACTTGTAATTGTTTTGAAAGAGTGTATTATAGCGACACTTTTTCATCTAACCAGGCCCCAATAATGCACCAAAATAGATCCAATAAGGTATAAGGTTTATATATGGACATATAATTAGTTTTGGACAAGTTTCTAGGTCATTTGGTTCCTTATATGTAAAATTTAACGACAAAGTAAACTTGTTCTTACCTAAATCATTGTAATTAATTTTAGAAGATTTCACTAATCTCTTTGGTAGGAAATTAAATTGGAATTATTATAAATTATAATTATACAGATTCAAAATATTTAAGGAATTTTTTCAAATTAAATTCACAGAAGTGGAAATAATTAATTTAATATTAATATCTTCGATTTGGCGAGTCAACAGTTTTTTAAGATGAGTATTTTCATAGAAAAATATGATACTATATTAACTCCATGAATAAAAATAATAATTTTAAGAAACTAAATTAATATTTACTGATATATAATTTATTAATTTCATTTAAAACATTACACATTAGGTATTATTTTAAATAACATAAAATGAGAAACATTATTCATTTTATAAAAAATAGAAAACTCCCCTTTAAACATGAAAGAAAACTTATACTAAAAGCCAATATAAAGTCATTTCAATAGTAATTAAGTGGATTAAATATTAATAAATAATACTTATGTAACTATAAATCATATTCAAAATATATTTGGACTCCTAAATTACATAATTTAAAAAACATAAAATACTTTTTATAACTATTCACTGAAAAATCAATATTGTTTGAAAAATCCAAAAAATTCCACCCAAAGTAAATTTTGATATGTTTATTTAAAAAATGGTATTCATTTTATTAAATTAAAAGTATAAAATTTCTAAATTAATATTTTAAATAAAACTTATAAGAAAAGTGTTTAATTAAAACAATTTCATTTTTTATTACTTGATATATTTATAACTAATATAACTATCTAATTAATATTAATAAATATGAAAATTATTAATTATATCATTATTTTGGTTATTGCAATTATCATATCAAGAAAACTATTTACATTTCTCAATATTTGAATATAAAATATAGAATATATAAATCATATCTTCTTGTTTCTACCTCTTAAATGATCATGGATTCTAAACAAAATGGGGAGACTAAACCAAACCCTGTTTTGATGATTGATCATGGTCTAATGATATAGAATTTTATACCATTTTTACTTGATCATGGTGAGGTTATTTCATTATTGGATTTTAGATAGGAAAACCAAGATTTGGGTGATCCATCCAAAACATGGTTAGTTTAGTTTTATAAATATAGTATTTTAGATTGTCTAAGACATATAGGTTATATAGAATTGGTATTTAAAGTTCCATTGAGCACATTTTAATTATATAAAATTCTTTTAGATTTATTCCACTTTCAAATTAGGGTGTTTTATTTCATTTAATTATTTATGATTCTTTATTTAAATTTCATCAATTTTAATTCATTCTTTCAGTCATTAATATCATTTCTTAAGTTCATCAATTTATTTTTGATTTTTTACTCTTTGTTCATGAATGTAAATTCTCCTACGTAGTAATTAGTCATGATTATAATAATGGGAACTTAAAATTTTATATCAAATTCATTCATAAATAAAAAAAATGGAATCATCTTATAGATTATTTATTATTTCCTTCATTTATAATTATTTTATAAATAATGTTGTTAATGGAATATTTACAAGGTGATTAGGAGAATTAAACTATAAACAATAATTTGGATTTATCTGTTTATATTAATGTTGAACTTAATATATTTAATTTATTAATTTATAAAATAATAATATTAAAAAAATTAGTATAATTATAGGATTTTTCCATTCAAAAATTAATTTCAATTGAATCAAATGATAACCAATTAAAGCAATGAATTTATGAATGATGGAGATAATGTGCTTTTGTAAGACAATTTTTTAAAATTTATTTACTACTTATTATATTTATAATTGTGTTAATCACTTTCTAATTGAGTATCATTAATCATTTTCAATATATATTAATGTTGAAAATAAGGATTTAAATTGGTGTAAAATACACTTTTCAGGGTTCATTTTTTAGTTACTCATGGGAATGATTTAGTAATTAATCAATAATAAATATTAGTTTTTTATTTATTGATTGAGTAATATATATTTCTATATTTTTACACTCATTGAAGTTATCAATGTCAATAGAACCATCAAAATATGATTTGGATCTATATTTTATTTTTTTTAAATGATAATTTATGTAACCACTTAAAAAAAGAACTCTCACACCTCCAAATACAAAAAAAACATATTTAGTTATTATTTTATACTTAAAGATATTATATATAAAAATTGACCTCCCACTGGGAATCATTAATTCAAAATTTATATCTGGTTTATAATTTAATATTATTTAAATTTATGACTAAAAATTACAATGGTGTATCAAGTGGTTAGTCTGAGGTAAAAAACATAGATAAAATATATATTACAATGAAAAGCATATTTTAGAAGTTAAGAAAAAAATTCTAGTAATTGAAAAGAGATCTGAAGAAAGAAATAATAAACTAAAAATGATCTGATTGCACTGATACTCTTAAAATCTAAGATCGGGAGGTATTGAAACAAAAAAAATATGATTGATAGACATGTAATTTTAATAATTAGATTTATGAAATCACATGGTCAAGTATTCACTCTTCAATTACTAAACTAGATTTTTTTTTCAATTACTTCGGATCAATTAGAAATTAAGCGATCAAAAACCATGTTTAAACATAATAACCTTTACTCACATAATGTTCATTCATTAATCAAAGTAATTTGTTAATGCACAAAAAATAATTCCCTTAATCAGTAAATAATGTTCATTCTTAAAGAGTGGAGAAAAGGTATATATAAATTAATAAATGAAAAAAAACAACTACTAAAAAAATTAAATTCTCAATCACCCTTTATTACAAAACTTAACAAATGTAAATTAACCCCTCATTATAATCATGAAAAATATTCTAAAACTAAAGCTAACAAAACTTTATAAACTTTGATACTCTATCCAAACTCCCTATAAGTTATCCTTAAACTAATGAATGATTTCAATCTAAAAAATCAATCAATGTGTGTAGTATAATACTTATTTTATAGATGAAAAACTATATTTGATATATTCTTATATATCCTTTATCTATCCTTCTCAATATCCAACTCAAAATTCCTCAAAATGTCCTTTAAAATTTAGTGAAAATAAACTTTATCTCCAATAAAAAATATATCTAAATGATATCTTAATGATAAAAATTATCATTTTTAAAAATATTTTATATATAACCATCTTAGTGACAAGGGATCATTCATTTTTTAAACAATATCACTATAAAACAACCAAATTAATCAATATTAAACCAATTTATATCTACAAAAATAGGCTTATTCAATCCATTTTATAGACTACATATTCTTGGATCCAATATTCAACCATGACTCAGTCACACTTCCCAATCACAACATCCCCTATCCCACAATGCATATTTGACCCCATTAAATTTTTTTCCTTTACAATCTATCATCATAATATTTATCATAATGCAAAAATGATGAATCATGGCCCAAAAACCTCATTTAGAATCATTAACTTCCAATCCATGTATGTATTCACTGAAGAATAGTTATAGGTCGCAATATAATTATTCCTTAATTCACCATATTAATCTTATACAACAAGATTTTAATCTTACAAATTCTTTATAAATTCTAATTTAATCCTTCACACCAATGATAGCCCTCAATTTCAATGGAAAAAATTATTCTTATTTATCATTTTTGTAGTTGAATTTACTCTTTTAGAATATTAATTTACTCATGTAAAAACATGATAACTTAGGAGTTAAACTTTCATGATGATTTAAGTTACAAGTAGGTGAGATGAGGAATTAATATTAATTAGGTCAGTTAAAATGCCTCTATATCTACATTGATATCATGTCTTTTATTTTATGGTTTAAAAAGGTTTGAATTACTCTAATGTTATTGTTTTAAAGGTAATTAATGTGAAAAAATAAGAAGATTTTAAGTGGATTCTTAACTCTATAGTACAATGCATGATATATAATATAATGATCAGTGAAAAACTCTAACTTCAATACATACTTCCAAATTATTTCACCCAACTACTCATCATCCTCTTATCAAGTATCACAATTCAAGACAATAATCACAATGAAAATATCACCCTCTTTTCAAAATATTTTTTTCTTTTTTTTTACACTTTGTCTCTCTTTTTTCCAATGATTTTTTTATTTATTATTTTTCCATTTTAGAGAGTATTAAATAAATAAATATAAAATGAAATTTGGGAACCTTTCCCTAACAAACCATGGAAAATCCTCAAATTATCCAATTTAAATGAAAAAATATCATCCCCTTCACATTAATAAATATCTATCCCCCACAAGTTTTCCAATATAAATCATATAAAAGTACTAAGTGTACTATTAGAAGGATAAATATGCTTCTAATGTGTCTCCCTATAAAGACAATTCAAGGGTTCTATATGATCAAAGAAAGATAAATTTTAAAGGAATATCTCAAAGGGATAAAGGGTTAAAATCAAAAATGAATTAATAATATTAATCCAATTCTATTTTTTCATAGATTTGATAAGATATAAATTCATGTTCATATAGTATACTTACCCCAAGAATCACTCACAGAATATGGTATTATAAATAATATAAAACATGGTTTATGAAATTCTCAATAATGGGGAAAATAATATTGTATAATCACTCAATCAATGCATAATAATAAAATATAAATCAACATAAAATTTAGATAATCAATGAATAAAAGTTTTTGAGAAATTTCAGCTATATAATTCAACAAATCTTTCAAATTCATGATTCATGATTCATTCAATTGCATTAAAAATTATAATTAAAACTTTATATTATTGAATGAATAATATAACCACATATCATAGATCAAAAATATAATAAGAAATCTAAGTGTGTCATGTAAATTCATAACCTAAAAATAATTTTAAAAATATAATAAAATTAAAAGATATAATTAATTTAAAAATTACTCCCTTATATATAATATCTCCCCTTTATCTCTTATTCTCAACATGTTCCTTCATCTATCATCATCATGGACCTACTAAGTCAAAAATGAATATGTGACTTCAAAACATCTCCTCTATTAATGCTCAAAAATATAAGGGTGATTTCATTCTACATCTATAAAAATTTTCCAAAATCTAATCCCCAAGTTTATCCCTGATTTTGGATTCCTCTTTAGGTACTTCCTTTGATATTTGATCCACCATTTCCAGAAAATATTGGTATTTTCAAACCTCTTTAAAAACATTATATAATATATTAAGTAGTATCACATTGTAACATGAGTATATTTGTGGTCCATATACATTCTTTTATATATTCTCCTCGAGTTATTCAATTTGATGTGAAATATTATAAACATGTATATTAAAGTTGATGTGTTCACTCATTATGAATTAAAAAACTACCAACACAACCAAAAACAAAAAGTGCACATAAAATGAAAACTAAAGAAGGGACTAAACAAAAATCATAAAAAATAATAAGATAATAAATGTATTTATCTTAATCTATCAAACCGAGGAATCTACTGAGTTCCAAAGGCTGTGAAATGGTTCCAAATAATTTCACAATCAACTTGGTTTGGTCATTACAATGAGTCAAAAGATTATAATTTAACATTATTTATTTTTCCAACGACTAAATACAATGGTTCAAAAAGTTTATAGTATAAGGTCTAACACACAGAGAGAAGGTAACTTATCATGAAAAACCTAGTTAAAAAGTTATCACTGGTAATTTGAGAAATTTAAAATAAATCTTAAGTAATAAAGGATGGATTAAAAATGATGTTTTTTAACTGAGAATTTTATAATTCATGATCATGATATATCGAAGAAAAGTATATGTGATGGATAGATATGTTATTATGGGAATTGGATCTAAGAAAATCAATGTTAAATTATTCACTCTCAAATTTCTACACACCAATATTTTTATGGTTTTATAATTCAATTAAATTATAAATTAGATGATCTAAAATAATTTTTAACATAATCAACCCAAATTAAAAAATGGTCATGCCTAAATCCAAGTAATTTTTCAGTTAATTAAAAAATCCATCAATTTTTAATCAATGTTCATGTTTAAGGAGAGAGTAAGGATATATAAAAATTATTGAATGAAAAAACCCAGAAATAATTCCATTAAAAACACACTTCCATATTTAGTAAAAATTTATTACTAAACTAGGAATATAAAATTTTCACATCATGCTAATTATGATAGAGAATATAAATCCAAATCTGACCAGACATTCTACCCTTTGAACCTTTATCCAAACTCCCAAGTAGTGATCCAATAACTGATGAATGTATTATCTTCAAAAATATAATCAATTAAGTCAATGTGTATAGAAACAAACTTATTTTATAGAAAGTAATATCCAATTTATATTTCTATATATAACCTGTATGTATCATCCTTAATCTTCAAATAAAACTACTTGAAAATATTATTTAAAGTTAAGAAAAATTACACCTTATCTTATTCAAATATATATCTCAAATGTATCACTAAGATAATAAATATCTGAGTTTAAAATTACTATATATATATAACCTTGAAGGCATAAAGGGGTAATTCACTCCATAAGAAGGCTCACACAACCACATCCATCTTCCTCCATGGAACAACTATATATATATATTTAAACTAATTATTCTTTAATCTATGCTAAAAATATTATCTTCTTAGAAATAATATAAAACCAGGGCATAGTCACACTTTAAAGTTTCATTTACCCTTGAATCATTACATATATTATACCCCATGAAAAATATTTTTTCATTCTCTATCATCATTCTATTGATAATTAATAAACAATGATGCATCATAAAAAAACATCCTCATAAAGAATCGATCATTTTCAATCCATGGAGGTCTTCATGGAACACGGATTATATGTCATGGTGTAATTATTCTCATCTTCTCCATATTAATCTTAAAAAAATGTATACTAATAATATATATCCTTGAAAAATTATCAATTACTTCTATGATTCGATTATATTCCTAAATTTATATGGGAAAATATATTCTTATATAGTATTTTAATTGACCAGATTACTCTTCCATAACTTCTATTTACTTATACACAACTTTGATAATGTTGGATTTAATATTATATAATTAGATAAGTTTTAAGTATATATATTTCAAATTAAATATTATATAGATTAGGTCTTATGCATTTATTTCTATATCTATTATATGATTTATATTCTATGGTAGATTACTCCTATACATTTAAACCCCCTCAGAATTACTATTATATGGCTTCTAACCCACATGAGTTAGTCTAATATTGATATAATTTATTCCTACATAATATGTATATATATGTTACTACAGTTGTATAATTAAAAATTCTAATTTATTTTAAACTATTCAAATTCATTACATAGCCACAATTTTCTATTTAAAATTGATTTTCCTTTTGATCAAATTTCACCAAATTTAAAATTTTAGAAATCCCTATAATTAAACATTAAAAAATATTAATAAAATATTAAATAATAAAATTAATAAAAATAAAATTAATAAAAATAAAATTAATCATGAAATAAGTCATTGAATCCCTATACACAAACATAAACACTTGATTGTCCTCAAGAGAAAAACCCATACATCATATCTAAGGAAATCCATCCAATCCAAGATTAAACATCATCATCAACAAAATTAAATAATTATTAATGAAGATTAAATTTTCCATCGTCATATAAAAACATCTTTTTAACTCCTCTCTCTTGTGGAAAACCAATCAACCATTTATTTTAATTTTCTTCTTGAAATAACGATACATTTCTTAACTTCTATTCAAATATTTCAACTTCTAATTTTTATTCATGAACACCTATGGTTTAGATTTTTGGAAAATATTTCTCTCATTACTCAAAGAATATTTAATTTCAATTATGCTCAATCATTGAGTATATTCAAACTAAACATAGGCTTTCAAAGAATTTAAATCCCTTCCCCATAAATAAAAAATAAAAATTAGTTAGGAGTAATTTAAATAAAGGTTAAAATGACTCTGAGGCTAAGAGTTGGTAGATAATTTATGTGAATAAGTCATAAATATCATAGTGGAGGATTAAATATAATGTAAAATAAATGATATACAATAGAAATATCAATGAAAAACTCATCATTTGAACCATATTTCCAAATTATATCACCCAAAAAATAATCTTCCACTTCTCAAGGATCCCAAATGATAAAAATAAGAACAATGAAACATATATCCTTTTTTCCACATATTTTCCTTCTTTTTTTCATTATTCTCTCTATCTCTCTCTCTCTCTTTAGAAGTTTTTTATTTATTTATTTTTCTTTTAGTGATTAGAGAATAGTTGATAATGAAAATAAATTTATAAACCTTTCCCCAACAATCGATGATAACTCCTTATGTTCTTCACTTTAAATGAAAAGATATCATCACCTTAGTATCATGAAATCTCTCTTCCCAACACTTATTCCATTATAAATAATGAAAAAGTTCCAATTATTGGGTGGGAATGACAAATAGTCTTGTAAAGTAATTTATGGTCTTTATGGGATCAATAAGAAGATAAAATGTAATGGTAGGTCTCAAGTGTGTAAAGGGTTCAAATAAAAAGTTCCTAAATCATCCTAATTTTATTTTTTTATTTTATAAATTTGAAAATATATCAATGTAAGTCTTAACAATCTAAATGCCTCAAGTATCTTTCAATAAATAGGGAATTAGAAAGAATATAAAAAATTTATTTATAATTCTCATTGTAATATGAAACTTAATATTGCACAATCACTCATGGCATGAATAATAATAACAAATTAATCGACATAAAATTCATAAAATAAAAGAATATAAGTGTTTGAGAAATTTTTAACTACCTAACTCAAACAATCCTTTGAAAACATGATTCCTCAAATAAATATTATATTGGTTACCTTTACTCATCCACCCTAATTTTAGCCATTTAATTCCATCAAAAAATATTTCAAAAACTAGACATGATGGAATTTCTAAGAAACTACTGTATCATAGATAAACAAATATATCAAGAAATAAAAGTGTCGGGTAATAATTAATAACCTAAAATCATGAAATATATATAGGAAAACTAAATGATATAAGTACTTTAAAACAATAATTCCTTATCCATAAAATATATTCTATTTTTTCTCATCATGTTACTTTCATTATCATCATCATGGACATACAAATTCAATAATAAACAAGTGAAAGTAAAAGATCCCTTTTATTAAATAATAATAAGAATGGGTTGATTAAACTCTATATCCTAAAATAAGTACATAAAAAATTAATAAATATAATTCTAATAAATAAAATAAAAAAATTTAGTTACCTCTAATAAGTGATTTGTTTCATATATTTTATCTAGAAATAACCTCACTATATAAATTACAAAATAATATAATGGAAATAATTTAAATGATTTGGATTTAACCATGATTGAAATTTATTATTATTAATATATTTAATTCTTATAATTTGTATTAAAAGTATCCTAACATTCTATTAAGGTTAAAATGAGTAATGTAATACCTAAATATTGAATATATAACTCCAATAATGATAAAGCCTAGTAATATTCCTACTTGTAAACATCTTTTTATTGATCCTATTCAAATTATTTAATATCCTTCTATGTTTATGAATTCTTAAATAAATCTTCTCACTTTTATTCATATATTAAGGATTTAATTTCTCCTTGATCCTTGGGTACAACACATGCAAGGGTGAATTATTCCTTGGGTTTTATCTCAGATTCATATTCATCATCAAAATTCATGTTATATTAAACCTTAAAATCAAGATTGCTATTATATTTATCCGTATATATTTCATTGAATTCCTACTCCTCTTTGGACACTTCCTTTAATTGGTTTTCTTTTATTTCCATGATCTATAGGTATTTTTACCCCTCTTTAAATACTTTCTTAAAACTATATAGGGGCACCTCATGATCACCTAGGTATTGTTGTGTAACACATCCTTCCATTTGTTTCCTTTCCTTGATATGGTCAATTTTATGTGTGATATCATCATATTTTATGGAACATTGGATATATTAAATAATGATGCATTCAAATCATTCCATCCTAATGAAAAACAACCATGATCATACAAAGAAAACAAAATCACAAACTAAAGTAATATTAGAAAATAGAAATAGATTAGAAAATGATTTCCCTTATCTGTTAAACCAAGCAATCTACTATGTTCCAAATCCTCCAAAAATGATTCAAAAAACATTGATGACCCACTGGGTGTCATTAATTCCAACTAGGTATCAAATTTATAATTTAATATTATTTAATTTTACAACTACTAAATACAACGAAATAGGAAGTTTTTATTCCAAGTTAGAACCCCTAGAGACATAGTATCATAGCATTAAAACCCTAGTTCAAAAGTTTAGACACAAAATTAAATCAATTGAAAATAAATTTAAACTGAGAAAGGATGAAAAAATATGATATTATTTCACTGAGAATTTTAAAATCAAAGGTCATGAGATATTTAAGCATAAAATAATATTATGGATATTTATTTTGTTCATGATATTAGATTTAAGAAAACCCATGGTTAAGTATTCACTTTATAATTACTAAAATCCCTTTTTATTATGGTGAATTAATTTAGTTCATTTAGAAATTAGGGTATGTAAAATCTTTTTTAAACATAATCCCACAAAATCACACAATGTACATGCATGAATGATATCAATTATTTAATTAATTAAAAATAATTATCTCAATCAATAAATAGTGGTCACAGATAAAAAGTGAATAAAATATCTATAAACAATATTCAATATAAAAACTCAGAAAAAATCAAAAAACATCAAAATTTAATCACTCTTCATTACAAAACCTAGAATATGAAAATTAACCCCTAGTGACAATCATGAGAATGAATTTACAAAAAAATCCAACCACACCCATCAACTTTTGAACTTATTTCCAAACTCCTAGGTAATGATCTTCTAATTGATGAGTGAAATATCTAAAAAATGTAATAAAAATCAATGTGTGAAGTGAAAACCTTATTTTATTGGACAAAAATTACACTTGATGTCTATTTATATCTCTTGGGACTATCATAATAAATATAAAACTCAAAATTCTTAAATATATCCTTAAAAAATGATCCAAAATATATCTTTTTTCCCCTAGAAATGTATCTCAAAGGTATCATAGAGATAATAAATAAATGGGATTTAAAACTACTATATATATAACTCTAATAGTGAAATGGGATCATTCATATCATAAGAAAGTTCATTACACCACAACCATCTTCCTCTATAACATAGTCATTTTTATCTACAAATACAGGATTCTATAATAAAAACTATTTATATTTTTTCTAGAATCTAATATTTATATATGCTTCAGTCACACTTCCACTTTTCAACAACCCTTATCTCAAGGCACAACTTCTACCCCATGAAGAATATATATTTTACCATTTATCACTGTTTTATAGAACACTGCATAGTTTCACTGAATATAAACACAATATCCCTGTTGATAATTGTCCACTTATGATCCATGTAGGTCATTACTACACAAGGATTATAGGTTGTGACACATATATTCTTAGACTCTCTATATTAATCTTACATAGATATATTTTAATCTTAAATATCATTCATAAATTATCATTTAATCATACACACAAATTATACTACATAATTTTGGTAGTAATATTGATTCTTACTCAACATTTACATTGCCCAGTTATAATATCCCAGAACCTGCACTTCTGGATATGGTTATAAAAACATAAAATCTACATTTTAATCATTAATACCAATAAAGGTTACCAAAATTTTTCTATCTAAACCATACAAAAACAAAAACAAAATGTTGTATCACTTACAGTCTCAATGACCTTTTGGGTTTAGAGTTTTACAGAATTAGTACAAAATCATACATAAAAAATACACATGTCTTTGAATGATAATATCTCCCACCTAACCCAAATTTTATTATTTCACACTAAATAATCATAATCATCAGTCATATGAAATACATTCTATACATAATTCGTTCAACATAAATCATTATAACCTATGTAAAAAGAAACATAATAAGGATTAGTTAAATTTCTCAGTAATCTAAAATGTAAACATTAATAATTGAATGTCATCATTGAAGATAAGAATGTCATAAGGGTATTATTACGTAATCAAAGTTCTTGAGTATAATATAATTTTATTCATACCCATCAATACCAGGATCATAAAACATGAAAACATGGCATAAGGATTTAACAAATTCAAGAGCCATCATAACCAATAATCATAAGCCATGTAATATCATTATTGACTATAAGAAATATTATAAACCCATAACAATAATAGATAAAACTTATTAGTATCTTGGAAAAATATCTTGACATCACTTATTACAAATGGAAAACCCAATATTTTCAAATTACATCTCTCTGGTACCCAATAAATGGGAGGGCTAAAATAGACCCACCCATCCCTAGTTTATTACAATACCATATTTCCTTGTTTAATAACATAACCACTCATCCTTGGTATATAATGGAACCACATGTACATTTTTTAAAATTTAACCACCAATAATTATAAACAATGTCGAAGAACTGTATCCTGAATAAAATACAAATATAATTCATTTCATCATAAACTCATTAAAACAACCATTATTTTTTAAAAAATTGATTAACTCATAAAAAAGAAACAGGTTCTATGAGAATCTCTTTGAAACGTGATTAACCCATGAAAATTAAATGGTTTCAATAAAAATCTATTTGAAACATTTTTTACCCATAGAAAAAAATGGGTCACATAACAATATCTTTAAAACATGATAAACCCATAGAAAAGAAACGGGTTACATGACATTCTCTTTGAAATATGATTAACCCATAGAAAATAACTGGGTTCCATAAAAATCTATTTAAAACAATTATGATACATCTAGAGAAAGAACGAGGACAGTATCATTTAAAAATATTTCCATTATAGAATAAAAAAAATATTTTGAAATTGATGAATGGAAATATTATTTAAATATCATTAAAAACATTTTTTTACAAAAATAACCTTTTTATTTTGAAAATAAATTTTTAATAATAAAATAATAAAAAATACTGTGAAAATTAATTTTATTTTAAATAAACCTTGTAAAAATATGAAGGATGGTTCAAATAAAATAATGGTCATGACCGTGGGAAAATATGTTCATGTTTTTAATGTTAAAAATTAACATTATTTTTAAAATATTTTATAGAAGGGAGTCAAAATTGTCTAATGTAGAAAAAGATAAGAAATTTACATTATTTATTTTTTAAAAAAAATCAGGCCAAATAACATGTAAAATATCTTTAGTAAATTATTTATTTTTATAAAGAAAATTTTTTAGAACATTTTAAAAAGCAAGGATTTGGAATATAAAGATACCTGATTTAAAAGAAAATACAAGATCGGTGTCACTTATAAATGACTTTCTTGATGTTTCTTAAATCAATAAGGGAGGAAATGAAATTTTAAAATGTAAAACACCTTCATAACAATATTAAAATAAAATATATTTTGTTCAAAAAAAAATTCATGTTATTTATACCAAAATAAACTTGAACTTAAATAATCTTAAAAGATAGAAGAATGTATGAAAAAGCCTTTGCCACTTTGGTAAATCTTTAATATTAATCCTCATGAAATAATAACTTAAAATAAAACATTAAATATTATGAACATAATTATATCTATTATATAATTTGAAAAATATCATTATATACACCAAATAAATAAGAGAGGTTCATATCATAAACATGTGTCCCAAAGAAAGGAATTTGGGGTGATTGACCCTTGCAAAGATCATATTATAGGATTAAGAGTTAATCAATTGAGATATTATTTGTAATAAATTTAAATCCATAAAAAAAGTTTAAATAAATAATAAAACAATTTATAGATAAATTCATACATAATAATATCATAATGGAATCATGAAAGTATTTTTATAACTAAATGAAAGGAAATTGGGTTAATAATCTCTTTATCACTGGGTAACTTTAAATTCAATACCATTAGATAAATTAATCCACATATAAGTTTAAAATACCATTATTTAAGAATTATTAATTATATAACATGTAAAATTGATATTATATACACCACACAATTAAAACAAGTGGTGAATATGTCATATATGTCACAGAAGTAAAAGAGAGATGATAAAAACTCTTAACTCGAGACCAGACATTTTGGGTATGTCCTTTAACTAATATATAATAATATTAAAAAAATAATTTTATTTCATAAAAAAAAATTATATATTTAACACCTTATAGTTAAACCATTTATTTTGTTTATTTATAATTACATCTTTTAATACTTAATCAGTTAAGTTTGCATCAGGTGTTTTGACGATGTTCATCTCATTATTTTAAAATGGATTTAGTGTATTGATCATGATAAAACATATCGTTATTTAAAAACCTCCCATATAATAATAATGAAATAATTATAAAATTTATTCATAAATTATAATTTCAAACCAAATAATGAAAAATGGTTATGAAAAATGAACTGCATTGAGATCATGGAGACAATAGGTTGTACATACGCGCAAGTAACGTTTCTATTTTTCAATGATAATTATGGAAAGAATATATGTATTGTATTATATATAAATAATTATAATAATATAATAAATACCATATTGTGTCTTTAAATATAATTATTTATATCATTCTTGTGATTTGTCCATGATAAAATAATCACGTCGCTTTGTGGAGGCGTTAGTAAACACAGGTATGAATGACGTTATCATTTTTTAGTGTAAGAAATAAAATGATATATTATATTTTAAAATGAAAATTTTTTCATGAATATAATTATTATTAAATATATATATAACATATTAATTAAAATTATCTTTATTAACTTCTATGTGATACATTAGTGAAAAATGAATCACATCCCTTCTTGAGGCGGTAGTATTCTGTACACATGAGCGACGTTATCGTATCCCCCATGGAATGGAAAGTAAAAATGTATACATGATATAAAAACTAAATAAGTATAAATATATTAAAATTATATTATAAATACATTAAATATATCATTATAACAATCTTTTATAGGCAATGATGGAAAATGAATGACATCAGTTTGTGAGGTGGTAGTCCTCTGTACACATGAATGAGGATTTAATATCCCATTTGATGGAAGAGGAGATATATTTAAGTTATTAAATTGATATAATAACATATCAGCATATGTTAGATAATTTTTTTTCATATTATCATATTTTAATATGATTTTAATGATGTTAAATAAGAAATAAAACAAAAACATGCAGTTGAGAATTTTACCTCTTCTTAAGCCACCTCTTTAGGATTATACCTAAAGCATTCCAAGAATGGAGTTTTAACCAAACCAAAAATTATAGGAAGATTGTATATAATTTTTAAGTGATTTTGGTAGATTTTTATAAATCAAAATGTTTTTATGGCTTGAATAAGAGAGGTGAGGGGTGGCCTTTTATAAAGGAAGTGAGTGGGACACTTGTAATGTTTGAAATGAAAATGGTTTTCCCAAGTTTTTCACATGAAAAAAGGATAAAAATGAATAATTATAGATTCTTATAAATTTTAATGTCTAAATATGGCCATAAATAGTTTTTATGTTAGTTTTTATGTTATTTTACCCTTATATGTTTAGTTTAACCTCGAGTAAACTCATTTTCACCTAAACTACAGTAAATAATTTTTTATATTTTCATTATTCATTATGGTCAAAATATAAGTTGAACTTATTAGATAATATAAAGTATTTTTATTCTAAATATATAATATATTCTAAAAAATTTAATTCATATAAGTGTAAATTTTTTATTTAAAATTAAACTAGATGGTGTGATGAAAAAGAAGGTTTTTAATAAGTGTATTTTAAAAGAAAAAGATGATTTTATATTAAATATATGACTAATAATAATGATTATATGGATATAATTTAAAATTTATATATATATAATACATTTATCTAATTTAAGTAATTCCTCATTATATTTTGTTTTAATTAATGAAAAAGGAGAAAAATTATACACTTTAAAATAGTTTTTAAGAAAAATCTCGTTTTTAATCCCAAGGAAAAACTTATACTAACATCCAATATAAAGTTTATTCGAAAGAAATTAATTTATTAAATATTATTTAATAATAATTATTTTAATTTAAATCATATTCAGAACATAATGGTACTTTTAAATTTCTTCAATTATTCAAAAATAATTGACATTTTTAGAAAAAAACGGTATTTTTCACCATACACTAAACAATCAGTATTTTAAAAAAATACCAAAATTTCTCCCAAATTAAATTTTGATATTATGATTTAAAAAATGATGTTTTTATCAAATAAATTTTATAAAATTTTTAAAAATTAATTATAAAATTTTTCCACCAAAAGCAATAAAAATCAATTTTTGAGAAAACATATTTTTGAACAAAATTATTTTACTAAAAATTGATTGATAAATTGATAAAAAAATTATTAATAAGTCATATTGAGTAGGACATTTATATAAAAATAAATTTCATAAAGAATTTAATACTATTCATACCTTCTAATTTAATGGCTGTGTTATAATGGTTATATATTTCATGGGTCGTTTAAGATCAGTATTTCAAGTAACATCCCGCCCCTCACCAATTGGATTCGAAAGAGTTGGTGGGTGTGAATGACCTCAAGTGACATCCCCAATACAAAAAAAAAACTGTAAATTAATTCTACGGTCCTCTAACATTTGGGGAATTATTTTCCCTTTGAAATATAAACACCCAGCCTATTATTTCAATTGCCAAGAAAACCTCAATATGATGTATCAGTACAATAATCAACTCAACATAACAAAAACAATAATTATATATGAGTACAAGAAGAATACAAAAGTACCAAATAAGTCAAATTAAAAAAATCATAAATAAACCAAAGAGATCCAACAAGTAAATCCAAACATTCTCCATACTCCAACATGACAATCCATACCCATGGTATCAAGAAGTATAACTAAAGAATAAAGATACTTTGCCTTTAAATGTGTCTCGATAGATGAAATTTGTAAATGCACAACAGTTACCAAGAAGGGGGTGATTCTACACTCAGCAAGATTTCTCCAATGACTATCCAACTCACTCCACGTGAACAAAACTTGTAATAACTTTTAAGTAAAACAATTTTAAATAAATTTAAAATAGTTTATATCAAATCCAAAAAATGGGTCTCCCTCAACCCAGTCAAAAAGAGGTCATTTGGGACAAAAAATGGGACTTTGGGCCTTATATTTAGACCACTTGGTATTTGGAATTCGATCTATGTAATGGGTCTCCCTATAAATATTTATAAAGAGGTCTTTTTTAAATAGTAAAAATGAGGCTTCAGTACCAACCTTTAGAAAAAATTGGTGTTACCACTGAATATGGAACTTCAAGTCCATACTTTGTCCTGATGATGGCGGTACTTTATGACAATTATCCATCCCATTCAACTCATCGAAACTACTTATCCCAAGATCATTCCCAATCATTTCAATCAAATAATTTTTTTCTTTAAATAATTTTAACAAATAATTTAAATGCATCAAACCAAACCATAATTTTAAAAAACCAATTAAAAATTATAAATAAAGGTTTTTCCAAAAACCAATAAACTTTCCACAATTTCTAAGACAATTCGAAAATAAGATTTCAATCAAGATTCACCCAAAAATTTAACCACTATTTCAATAAAAACATTTAATTAAAACTAATCCTTCAAGTTCAAAATAGGTGGAATTGAGAGAAGCCTCCTACCTCACAAACATTGGTGAAAATGAATAATGGAAAAACAATTATCTAGATCGATCATGAGACATATTTCAATCTATAAAAAAACCATAAAAATCACAATTCCCATCCTAGAACCTGGATATATCCTCAGCATATTAGATATCAGGTTTGAGGAAAGAGAAGAAGAAGTGATCAACAATAAAAATCCAAGAACAGGAACTTACTAATGAATCTATATCTCCAACATATTTGAATCACCTAAATCATACTCTCATATAAAATTTAGTCTCCTATAAAGACATGGTTTAATAATAAATTATGTATTATAAAATATTAGTCAATTAAAAGGGGTCATGAGGATTAAAATGAGTTAGATTCATATTGATCGGATCTAAAACTGCACAGTGCATGGTTAGGGTGCACAGTTACTCCAACCATGTGTTAACTGTGAAAGATTTATTGTCACAATATAATATTTTAATATTATGATCGCACAGTTAGAAAAACAATTCACAAATCATGTGTTTTAAACTATACCAAATTTCATTAGGCTCGTACAATTTCACTTAAGAACCTTCATGTTTTGGTCAAACCATCTTCCAATTATGAACCTACCCATTTCCCATTGATTTAACTTGCATGCTTTTGCGGAGGTGTTTTACAGTTTCTAATTACTATTCCTGAACTATGAACCTCAATAAAAGAATCCAAAGAGTTTTAGAACCCCTCAAAACCTTCTAAAACATAACCCTATTATTATATATCCTTAAATTAAATGAATAAGGGGTTATATATCTAAAATAGGGGTGATACATTCTCCCCAACATTTTCCTTTCCATCCTTGGAAAGTATAAAAATCCTAGTGGCCTAAAAGTGGTTTGAAAATTACTCTACCATTTATTTTTTACACTCTGAGGTTTCTTCTTAAATCTGACCATGTTTCCATACAATCTTCACTGGGCTGATGCTTTTCCCATGTAAGGCACTCTCTTGCATATCCATAGTCTATATCATCACATGAACCAACATTGAATCCAAATATATGTCAAAATGCTCCCATAGATACACATAGTTAGGATCATGTTGGTACTTCTTAAATTGGAATACATGAAACACATTATGTAATAAACTAAACCTTGGCAGCAAATCTAACCAATATTCCACCTCACCAACTGTTTAACGTATCTCTAAAAATAATGTGTATTGAAGAGATAACATTCCATTATTACCAAAACAATGATTTCCAAGACTTGGAGATATTATTAGGAACACATGATCACTCACCTCAAAAGATAGTGATTGTCTATGATAATCTACATATGATTTCTAACAACTCTGAGCCATCTTTATTCCCCTCTTAGTCAACTGAATATTCTCTATTTTCTCTTCCACAAGGATTGTTACAACCAGTGAATTCTCGCATATTTCCAACCAATAAAGTGGAAAATGATAAGGATTCACATGAAATTATTCAAAATGAACCATCTGTATTGAGTCTTGAAAACTATTTTGGTACAAGAAATACACTATCAGTATGTGATCCCCTTATCAGCATCCAAAATCTATTACACAATCCCAAAGAATTTCCTCCAACATTTGTATCGTCTTATCATATTTTCCATATATTTGAGGATGATATTTCATGCTCATAGTAAACCAATTCCCAAGGTCTTACTGAAATACTTCCAAAAACTAGATGTAAACCTAGGGTCTCGGTCAAATACCATTAAGATTGGAACTCCATGCTTCTTTAGAAATTCTTGAATATAGGTTTTGGACAATTCCTTCACCATATGGTATTCATGAATAGGGATGAAATGAGTCAAATTTTTTATTTGATACACAATAACCCAATTGGAATCATGTTTCCTAACCATCCTTGGTAAACTTATCATAAAATCCATAATTATATGTTCCCATTTCCACTTAATAATTGGTAAATATTGTGTAAATACCCCAAACCAAGTAGCCTAGAGTTGGTTGTTACTTTATTAAATTATCACAATATACAGGGAATCACATCCAAAATAACTAAATAGTTTAGTATTTTTGGAACACCAAATACATACTTGAACTACAGCACCCCCGGTTTCAAGTAAGTAACCCTTTTTTATTCTTTGTAAGTATGTAAAATATATGAGAGAAGTTTTAGAGGATTTTGAGAACTTTTGGACTATTTGGGAATTTTATATAGGTCCACGGTCGTTGCATAGTATGGAAAACCATGAAACGCCTATAAGAAACCATGCATAATGGGATAGGGGATAAAGGGAAGGTTTTCAGGTAGTACACAGTTTTTCTAAACTACGGAAATGACTAGGAGGAACCACGCTATAATGGATAGTGGGAGTTGGCCTGGCTGGTGCATATTTTGGAAACTGTGTGAGCTAACTTTGTGAGGTTCATCCTTGATATAGTGGTTGGTTCATTGCTAGTGCATGGTTTTCCAAACTGTGTGACTAACCATGCATAGTTTAAAAGTGAGATCTTAAAATTGTGGATATCACATGTTGTTGTCTCTAAATCCCTTTTTTTATTCTATACATCCATAACTCAATATTATCTCTTCCCAAAGGTCAATAAATCTTCTCCCATTGATCCAAGGGAGGTTTGGAGGATTCTCTAGGTGTTTTGAATCCGTATCCTCGTGGTAAGTGAGCGTTCATGGTCGTTCTTGGAGATTTTCTTAAATTCACATATTTATTCTTCTCATTTTCAAAGAACTGTGTCCGATGTGGATATATCTAAGATATTTTATTCCAAATATATAAATATTAGGTATTTTTAATGATAGGGAAAGATAACTAAGGAGGTTTCGTGGAGATTTAAACCAGTTTTGTTGGCATTCTTCATGTCTTTCTTCATTTTTGTCATAAAACTTGAGGTAGGTGGATTCACTCTCAGCTCCTCTTGCTAGAAATAATTTTCTTAGTTTAAAATTGATTAAATTTATTTAAATTTATGGGTAAATTTTTTTTAAAATCAAGTTTGAACCCTCTTTAGTGATGGTTTGGGTATTTGTTGGTTTTGTGGAATTAGTTTTCAAAGTGCTTTGATAAATGATTTTAAAAAGTGGATTTTAAATTAGTTTCTTAGTTTGATTTATAGAAAATTGTTTTCAATAAAAAAAATATAATTAAAATTGATTTGGCACGGTTTTATTGGAATGGTTTTTGGGAATACTTGTTGGTGTGTGTTCATATTGCATTACGATGCTTGGTTGAAATATGACCTTGTACTCAGTGCCAAAGGGGTAATGGAACATGGGATTTAATTACATTATGATAACTTGGTAGATCTATGAGAAACTTCTCATGAGTATGGAACTATTATAATAAATAATTCATGTATAGATGTGTGGATATGTGGATATGTAGATTAGAATGACATATTCCAAACTGTAAACATGGAATGGTTTTAAGGAACTTGGTTTATTTCATGGAAAACAGGTTTGGTGTGAAAAAACTATTTTATAAAAAGTAGTTTTAGTTCTGTGATAAACTATTTCAAGTTGTTTTTTATAAATTTTTTTATAAAATGTGTTATCATATTCTCTCCAAGTGGTGTGAGCAGGGATATCAATGGGGAAAATCTACTGAGTTTTAGTACTCACCCCTCCTTTGGCCCTTTGGTGGTTTTGCAGATGTTGTTTATTGAGACATGGGAAAAGGTAATGTATCACACATATTTAGGAATACTTTGTGATAATTGGAATGTTTTCCGGATATTTGGCTTGTATAATGTTGGATCTTGGAGTTTCCGTTGTTTTTCTATGAGTTTTTTTGGTCTTTTAGTCTTCCGCAATTTACTTTGATATTGTAGTCTTCTGTTGTGGTACTTGGTTTTAGATTGATTTTTATAAATGAAATGTTGATTTTTATTATATTTTTATCATTAGTCATACATTATTTTTCGGGTTATGGTTTTTTTGTTAGTTTTTTAATTCTTAAAGTTAAAATCATCCCCCACGTTTATTGAATCCCTTAGGTATTTATTTTCAGCCTTTGGAATATTGGATATGTATCTTAAGGCCAAGTAATTTCCTTTCACCTTCTCATTATAATGAGAATAAGAGGGATATTATAAGAGGTGTCCATTATTTTTTATCCAAAATGAGTTTAGGAAATGTGGTATTAGCTTGATCCTTCCAAACTTATTAGAACTAGTGGTAGTAGTCTTGGTTATTCTTTGGCTTGGTTTTGGTTATCGGTCTTGGAGTTTAATTCATTCTAGTGTATTAATTGAGTTAGGATCATAGAAATGAGTATGATTGTTGGAACTTTAAAATTATAGCATAAAAATATTTACCTAACCTATTTATGTTGAACTTCAAGTTACCAAGTAGATGGGTATGTAAGTGTTTTAGAGACACCTATAAGAATTTGAATTTCATTTTCAGAGGTTTAGCCAATGAGATGAGAATGACACGAATAAGGGGACTGACTTCCCACAAGGTCTTCTTATCTCATCTTGAGTAATGATTTAAGATTTATTGAAATGTATTTATATTTGAAAAAATTTGAAACCTTTTTCAAATATAATATTTTGAAGAAGATCATGGTTGTGGTCTTTTAAAAATGGGTTAATTTTTAAAGAAAGTAGATATTTTTTTCAAGAATGGTTGAAGTGGGAAATATTTATTTTAGAAAGCATGGTTGTAATATTATAATTTGGTATAATTTTAAATGTTAAGCCTTCAGTTAGTAGAGAGTGAGATGTAGGTAGTTTTCTATGTTTCTAAAAAATATCACTTTGTAAGCATCGTAGAATCCAACCAGATGAATCTGTAGAGAATTTGATTACACTAGAGCCATAGGTGAACCAAAAACTATCCAAAGTATTGTCCAAGCATTTTATGATGTGGGTACGGGGAATGACATCGATGACACAAGGAAATTTATCATTCTGTCTAATTCCAGAAGCATAATCCACCTATCTTCTAGGGCGATTAAAATCCAAGAAAGGAAAAGGTGTAGTTGAATAGGATGAATAGTATCTTTGATTTCATCGTCGCACTATAAGAGCTAAATATCAATCTAGCGACTTCTATGATGGAGGATCTTGCACGCTAGGGTGGGATTTAGAAGTTCAGGCTAAATTAGACTAAGTCCTTTCATATGAGTATTTTGAAAAATTATTTAACAAACAATTTTATCCTAATATGTTCATAATTAAAAGAACGGAATATTTCTTCATCTTGAAGTAGGAAAATATTTCTTTAATGTAATATGCAGCTAAATTCATGAATTTAGTGCACTTTTAAATCAAGGTTACTACTAGTGCATCCTTTAAGGAAAACATCTTTCAATCAGAGTTGATACAGGAGATTCCCACAAAGATTTGTGTTCATTGTATTATTTATTATATAGAGATAATAAATAGATCCATTTTATATGAAAGGTAAATATTAGTTGATATGAGTAGAAGGATCATGTTGATACCTATGGAAAATTTTGTTAACTCTGATTATAGGAGAAAGAGGAAGTGGGACATCTATTTCCAAGGTGGGATCATAAATCAAAATCATACGGATGGATCAGTAAACCTTCCCCCATGACCTAAGTTCCAAGAAGGATGTTTCTAATGTGGTTCATTTTAATTCATGAATTGAGAGTGTATGAAACCACTAAGAGCATTCCACAATTGAAACAATATGGGGAATCTTTATCACTATTCTTGCAGTGCTCTGAGGTCGGGTGTTTGGGACACTTCTTAGCTGTTACAAGTATCATATCTTTTGACAGAAAGAGGTAAGTAGAATACCTCTCATCAGTAGAAAAGATATATCCATGGTGATTCTATGAATACCATGACCCATAAGTCAGTGAAATCTTAATAAGGAAATGAGGAGAAAAGTTCACCAACAAAGCAATTATATAGAGCTGAATAGGTTATTGTGGATGATCATTTTGTGCATTTATGGTGAGAGGTATGATTCATTTTAATTCTATCCTTATGAAATTATTTTCTCATATGGGTGAATCTCATTACTTTATTGCTTCATGTCATGTTTACTACCTAAGTTTAAAAGTTGAGATGATGGATTTTGTGATAAAACTTCAAAATTATCTTGGTCAAATAGAGTGTCAAGCCTTTTTGTGTAGAGCATGTTCTATGACCATTCATAGAGATTATATGAAATGGGGTTTATATATGCTTGAGATGGATGTCTAAGATATAATCATGGGTATTCAATGGTTGAAAATATACAAGTTGTAAATCAATTGTTATACCAAAATGGTTAGTTTTACAACTAAAGATGTCTTTAAACATCTCTTTCGAAGAGATAAGAATGTAAAGGCGGATGAAAATTGATTTTTGGAACCATAATTTAGGATTATATCATACCATTTTGTATCATTGTATTTGGAATCAATGGATTAGATTGATAAGAATAGTTTCTAGTAGTTTTTTATTAGTTTACAGATGTGTTTCTTAAAAAATTTAGGGTTACCACCCATAAGGGAAGTTGAGTTTATGATTGATCTCCTTCTATGGACCAGTCCTATTTCCCTTCCATAATATTGGAAGGAACTAATAAAATTAATTTTTATGAAAGTGTTGTCAGAAGAGCTATAAAGAAAATGTTTCATTTGGCCTAGCATGTATTTATGGGTAGCACCAGTTTTTTTTTTGTGAAAAATGCATATGGGACACTAAGGTTTTGTGTGGATTATCGTATGCTTAAAAAAGTTACGATAAATAATCAATATCCAATTCCATGGATTTATGATCTATTTGATCAATTAATATGAGCTCAGTTGTTCTCTAATATTGACTTGAGAGCAGGATATTGCCAATTGTGGGTTCAGAATGATGATATTCCAAATAAAGATTTCAAAAAGAAGATATGTCCATTATGAATATTTGGTAATTCCTTTAATTATTATGAATTAACTAGTGGTATTTATAGAATTGATGAATCAGATATTTTAGAGAAATCTAGATTCTTTCGTGGTTTTTTTTTGGATGACATATTTGTGTATTCAAGGACAAGGTATGAGCATTATAAACACTTATCAATAGTGTTGGAAATCATGAGGGATCATTGTTTGTATTCCAAATAGTCAAAGTGTTATTTTTTTATATAAGAGGTATATTTTCTTGGCCATGTAATTTCTGAAAGAGCTGTCTTTGTGGATCCATAAAAGATGGAATTTTTAATCTCTTAGAAACCACCAAAGAAAGTCTTTGAGATATGAATCTTCCTTGGTCTAGCTGGTTTTTACTGATGCTTTATGCATCAATTTTCATGGCTATCCTCACCAATGAAATATTTGAAAATGAATAATATTCCATTCCAATAGAATGAGGAATGTTAAATGTATTTTCAAGAGCTTAATGTTTTCCTTACATCAGCACCAATCTTGATTTTTTCAGAATCAGGACAAGTGTGTGTGGTGTATTTTGATGCTTCAGGATCAATGTTGGTGTGTTTTATCATTCAAGGATACCATGTTGTTTCAAATGGATCAGAACAGTTATGATTTCATGATAAGAACTACCCAAAACATGATTTTGTGTTAGCTACTATAGTATATGATTTGAGGACATGGCGTCATTATATCTTTGCTGATAAATCTAAATTGTTTACGGATCATAAGAGCTTGAAGCATATTTTCTCACAATGGGATTTGAACTTAAGATAAATAAGATAGATGGATGGATAGAGTATCTAAAAATTTTTGAATTTGACTTGATGTATACACTACGTAAATTAAATTTACTGATAGATGAATTAAGAATAAATTTATTTTCTTAGTTGGAAAAAGAGGCTTCTTATTAGTGGCAGTTGATGTTATTGATAGTCGACATGAACTTGGAATTTGAAGACCAGGTGATGTTATGGTTTTCATTCCATTTTATTTTTTTCTTGATCTGGTAAAGATGTTAAAAGAGGAAAAAATGTCTAATTTCATAATGTGTAGCAATTAGGTCAATACTAAATGGTGGGGAGACCATTGAGAGCTGGAGACTAGATGTTAGTTCAATTTTGTGGCTCAGAAATCAGATGGTCGTACCTAGAGATTTGCAGGTTAAACTTCTTCATGTTTACCACCATTCAAGATGGGATTTTTTTCTTGGAATACAGAAGATTTATAATTCACTGAAAGAATAGTTTTGGGGGTCAGTATAAAAAATAAAGTGGTTGATTTTGTTTAGAGATGATTAAATTATCACCAGGTTAAGGCAAAATCATTAGCGACTAGCAAGTATATTGCAGTCTTTTCCTATTTTTGTTTGGGAGTGGGAACAAATATATATGGATTTTGTAATAGTTCTCACAATAATAGTTTGGAAACATGATTCCATATAGGTGATAGTGGATTGTATCACAAAATTAGATCATTTCATACCAATTCATGAAACTAATACAGTGGAGGACTTGTCAAAAATATATGTCTGAGAAGTACTAAAGAGTCATGTCATAGCAGTTTAGATCATTTCGGGAAGAGATATGAGGTTTATGTCTCCTATGAATGGACCTAAGGCATTCTATTTTTATTCATTTTTTTGGTAATCCCACTTTTAAGGGTTTAAGGTTAACCTTAACATGGCCCATAGGCTATATGAAATTACATGACCCGAATGGCTTAGAGGAATTCATCTAGACTATAACTACTTGTAACTACCCCTCCATAATGTCTACATCATGATATTAGCTCTCCACATTCACATTTCTGTTTGGCTAGTCATCCTATGAATATATAGGCTGGTCCTCGTTGTAATTTCCATACCCTCTCATTCTTCCAATTCTGTTATCTCTTCTCTAGTGAATGTGCCTGCTCTGAACCCTCATTTGTAGACTACTCCTTATAGATTCTACCTGGTCTATTTAAACACAATTTCATGTGGCCCGAAGGCCTTGAGGTGTACTTAAGGTCTTGAGGTTGCCTAAAGTTCATACTATCCCTAATTCCTTGAAGGACTCTATCATCAAACCAGTGGTCCAAAAGCCCAAATGGATGAATAGTTCTTGCTTCAACAATACCGAATAGTGCCTACTATAGCACCTACTATAGTACTGGATATAGTACCAACTACAGTACCTGCTACAATAATAATATAATAACCCGAAAATATTTCTCCTCTCAAATTTGATCTCAGGTCTCTTGGATTCACTTATCAAGTCCTCACCAATTGGGCTAAGGCTCTTGTGAATCTAAGATTTTCATATCATTTCTAAAAATCCTTAAAGAAAACCATTAGGAATCAATTGAATATAACTATAGTGTATCATCCTCAGACAAATGGAAAATACGAGCAGATAATACAGACATTGGAAGACATTTTACGGGCTTTTATAACGGATTTTTGTGGCTTATGGGAAGATAAGGTGTCATTAGTGGAGTTCTCATATGAAAAACAGTTATCTGGACTCGATAAAAATGGATATGTTTGAATCATTTTATGGGAATCCTCATCATTCTCCACTTTGTTGGGTGGAAATAGGTGAGACTTAACTAGTTGGTTAAATCCTTGTCCAAGAGAAAATAGAGAAGATTCAGTTAAACTGGAAAAGGATGGATACAGCATAGAGTCATTAGAAATCATATGCATATCATTATCGCTGATCGTTATCATTCATGTTGAGTGATCATTTTTTTTTGAGGATCCTACCAAGACTCATACATCGACATTTTGGAAATCATGGTAAGTTATCTCCTAGATTCATAGGACCTTTTGAGATACTTGAATGGGTTAGTGAGGTGGTATATCGATTATAATTTCCACCATGGTTTAGTGTGGTACACAATGTGTTTCATATATCTCAATTGAAAAATTACTAACCTGATATTGACCATGTGATTTGATGGGATCACATTGAACTAGAGCTATATGCTTTGTTGGTTCATATACCAGTGAAAATTTTAGATAGGCAAGATAAATCCTAACATGTAAAAAAGTATTATTCCAGTGTGGGTTATGTGGAAACATGGTAAAATTCAGGAATAGACTTGGGAAATAGAGAAATAAACGAAATTTTAATGTCCATAAATCTTTCAGTAAGATGTTAGTTTTCTACTTCCAATTGAATTAAAGGCCAATGGTGGGTAGAATGTATCATCCTAGTTTAAATTAAGTAACCCTTTATTTATTATTTTTAAGTATGTAAAGTATATGGGTAAATTTTGGAAGAGTTTGGAGAACTTTTGGAGTGTTTAGGGAATTTTATATAGGTTCATGTTGGGGACACAGTTTGGGAAAACCATTCAACACCAAGAGAAAATTGTTCATAGTGGGATAGGGGCTAAAATAAAGGTGCACGGGCAGTGCATGTTTTGTCCAAATAATGAGGAAGCCTAAAATAAACCATGAAATGTTCGATAGTGGAATTTAGCATGGATTTCTCACGGTTTGGAAACCATGTGATCCAACCATGCAAGGTTCCTCCTTGAGACAATTGTTGGTACATGGTTTTCCTAACTGTGTGAATAACCATGCACAGGTCAAAAGTGAGATCCTAGAATTATGTATCTCATGTGTTTTTCTCTCTAACTCCATTTTTTCCTTATATGTGGACCTAACTCAATATTCTATCTTACTAAAGGTCATGGAAGATTCTCCCATTGATACAGATATTATCTAAAGGCTTCCCCTAGAGTTTTAAAATCATATCCTCATGGTAAGTGATCATTCTCGATAATTCATGGTTATTTTCTTAGATACCCTTCTTTATTACTCTTGTTTTCTTAGATATATGTCTTTTTTGGATACATAAAAGATATTTTATTCCAAATATGTTGTTATTTTTACTTTTTAATGATATGGGAAGTGATATAAGGTTGGTGTTTGAGGATTTAAACTAGTTTCATTGGTGTTCTGCATGTTTTCCTTCATTTTCATCACAAAACCTAAGGTAGGTGGAATCACTCTCAAATCCTCTTATAATAAATGATTGGTTTGGTTTCAAAATTATTAAATTGATTGAAATTTTTTGTAAAAATTTTATGAAAATCATGGTTTAACCCTCTATAATGATGGTTTGGGTATTTTGTGGTTTTGTGGAATTATTGTGCAAATTTCATTGATAAATTATTTTAAAATGTGGATTTTAAAATAGTTTCTTGGTTTGATTTATGAAAAATCATTTTCAATAAAAATATTGTTTTATTGAAATGGTTTTGGAATTATTCTATTCTAATGGTTTTTGGGAATTCATAGTGGTGTGTTTTCATATTTCATTACTAGACTTGCTTGAAACATGACCTTCTTCTCAGTGTTAATGGGGTAATGGAACATGGGATTTAATTACCTTGTCATGAATTAATAGATCAATGAGAAACCACACTTGAGTATGGAACTATCATAATGAATCATGCATGTGTAGATGTGTGGATATGGGTATTTTAATGGGATATGCCAAAAGAGAAACATGGAATGGTTGTAAGGAACTTTCTCAGTTGCATTCATAGAAAAATAGTTTTGTGTGGAAAAATATTTTTTTAAAACTTGGTTTGGTTATGTGATAAAATATTTCAAGTTGTTTTATAAATTTTTCTATATAAATTGTTTTATAAAATGTGATAACTTGTTCTATCCTAATATCGTGAGTAGGGAAGTCATTGGGGAAATCTATTGAGTTTTAGTACTCACCCCTACTTTGGAACTTTGGTGCTTTTGTAGATGTTGTTTATCAAGACATGGGAAAAGGTAAAGTATCACACATATTTATTAATACTTCATGATACTTGTGTTGTTTTATGGATATGTATCATGTAGCATTTTGAATCTTGGAGTTTTTGTTGGTTTTCTTTGAGTATTTTCAGTCTTGTAGTATTCTACTATTTACTTTGATATTGTAGTCTTATGTTGTGGTACTTGGTTTTATTTTGATTTTGATAAATGAAATTTTTAGTTATATTTCATTTTTATCATGTATCATATAGTGGTTTTTTTATGCCACATTTGGTTAGTTTTTTATTTTTAATGGTCAAATTGTCCCCCATGTATATTAAAGCCCTTAGGCATTTGTTTCCAACCTTTGGCATCTTGGGGATGTCGGTTAAGGCCAATTAATGTCCTTATGAATTTTCAATATAATGATAATAAGAGGGATGATACATAAACCTTACATTAAAATTTATATTAAAAAATACAATATAGATATTCCTTTGAGAACACTATTATTCTCCATGTTTAACCCTGTACATCAACCGTAATGAACTTCTTGGAATCCTAGGGAAAAATAAAACATAATAAAGGGATGAAAGTAGATAGTCGGTAAGTTTATGTATACATTGGAATATATCATAAATAATAATAAACAATTATGGAATGTTAAATTACTGAAAATACATGCCATTTAGTTACTAACATGAGAATGAAAGGAAATAATTTGGCATGAGAAAATTATGATCAAATAATACCATATAGAACAATTTCATGTTATCGAATAATCTATATGGATAATCTAAAAATAATAATAACCTAGTAACCAATAAATATTTTCATAATTATGGAATATATAATATCGAAAATCTAAAACTTATCATCGAGGCCTCAGCCAAGACATATAAAAAATAAATCGGTATGGCCTCAGCCATATCCCAAGCTGGTTTGTCGCATAATAACTATTAATGCATCAAGGGGATATATAAATCCCCTTCCATAAATTAATAATTCCAGTTAATTCCTCAAATTAATAAATAATATGACTTAAAAAGTTAATAACTATTTTTATTGGAAGAACTAATCATACAGAATGAATGGAAATTGAGTTAATAATTTCCATAACACTTTTTAATCAGTCAAATCATATACCCTATAAAAGTAATAATTATAAAATAAAACATTTAACAACATGGATATAATAATATTCATGATATTATTTATCAAAGGTTATTATATATACACCACATACAGTAAATAGGTGGTGAATGAGGAATATATCACATATAATTAAAAGTGAGATGAGAAAACTCTTACCTCACGCTTTCCTTTAGTGTAGCGTTCATTAATATCCTATATAATGGTTTACATAATGCTATTAATTCATTCCATAACTATATTAATTTTTATAATACCTTATATGATCATTTTATAGCATCTTACCACCTTTTCATTAATAATCTTTCGTTATTTTCTTTTTTTTTGGTGTGTTCGTTTCATGGCTCCATGGTCGGTTTATTTGCATATATTTGTGGATTTTAATATAAAATGGAAATAAAACTCCAGAAGTGAAATTAAATGGAATTAATTCACTTCCATACGTTTAAATAGTTCTATTTATCATTTTATTTTCATACATGAGGATGATTTATTTTATAAAGTGTTAATGATAAATGTTTAGTTTATTTTGGTGGTTTTTCTGAACACCACAAACTATTTTCGTTTTATTTACTATTATAAGTATATATTAGTTCCAGAACATGAAATAGAATATTATATACTTATTTAAATATTATTTAACAATAATAATATTTTTATGACGGTCCATTAAGGTGGTAATGGAAAAAAATGAAAACATTATTCGCGAAGTTGATTAACCGACATTACTTGGACAATAGTATCATTTATTTAAATAAGAGGAGGTAATAAAACAGATGGATATAATATATTTTATTAGAAAAAAAATTCCATTATGTAAATTACTCTATAATTATTATTTCATTAGGTATTAAGGATGTTTGGATAAAATAGAAGAAGAAAATAAATTAATGGAAGTGTTTTGAGAAAATTACCTCTTGAATATAACCTCCTTGAGAGACCCTTAAGGACCTTGGATTTTGTATTTTGGTGAAACCAAAAGAACTATGAAATGGGGAGAGTGAGGAGGATAATTTTGGGAAGATATTTTAGGATATTAAAGTCTTTTGAGTCGAAATGGGTGTTGAGGGTGGTATTTATACTTGAGAGGTGGGTTTAGGTGATTAAAATAATGATTATTTTATATTTAAATCCAACCACATTAATGTGGAATTAATTTATATGAATTTTTATAGAAATTATTATTTTAGATTCTGTTTAGGGTCATTAATTACCTAAACTAACCATTAATTATTTAATTTTATAGGTATTTTAAGCCTTTACCTTTTTAACTTTACCTTGTTTCATTTTTTACCAATAACACGGAAAATAATTTGTTACCATGGTAAATTTTTTATACCTAAATATGGGAATTTACTTAAAAAATAATTTTTACCTTTTCATTTCACATATGAAATCCATTTTACAAATTTAAATTCACATAATTAGAAAAATTATTTTTGAAATTAATCACATGGACAAAATAAAAAAGAGGGTTTTAAAAGTGTAAAGTTCAAATGTTTGAAATGTTTTTATGTCCAATTACATTGTGAAATTTATAATAATGAAATAAATTGATTTTATTTACATATAATTTAACTTATTATAATTTAAAAACAATTTAAAATAAAATTTACCTATATAAATAAAGTACAAAAAAAGCAGTTTTCAATTAAAATTCAATATTTTTCACTATTCATCAAAAAATGAAAATTTTCTGAAAAATACAAAAAATATTACCCTATTATAATTTTGATATTATTATTTCAAAAATTAACTTTATTTTTTCAAATAAAACTTATAGAAGTATTAAAATTTAGATTCTAAAGTGGTGCGCCATTAAAAGGCAGCAAAAATGCCTTTAGAAATATATAGTTTTTTATGCTTAAATTGGATTTATTTTTATCTTAATCCAAAAAAAATTTGAATAAATTTTAAAAAAAATATTCTAAAAATAAAATATATGTTTCATTAATTTATTTCACTAATAGTGATTAATTTAATTTATTAAGATAAAATTTCTTTATGGGAATAAATTAGTAATTTTATAAAAACGCATCCTTTATGTTCAATTGGTTCTCATTTTGATTTATAATTAATTGGTAATCATTGAATTAAATTTAGAAAAAAAAATTAAACTATATTTTCATAATGTTTTTAATCTCATCAATTCCCTCCATTCCATTGTCTATGTGATAACTTCCATAATTAAATAATAATACTTTAATGGCTTGTTTAATCTGAGTGTTTTGTGTAACATAAGCTTATCGAACTATGTTCTTTTAAAATCTTGGGGTTTCATGCATATTAAGTATTAAAAGAGGTAAATTTTATTTAAATAGTAACATACCATGTAATTTTGGGGTGTTACGTTCTTCTCTCCTTCAAAAAATTATATTCTTGAAATTTCTATAATGTTGCCTCATAAAATGATATGGGTAGTTCTTCTTCACAGTGTCTTCAGTTTTACATGTTTCTTATTCTATATTATAGTTTTTTCAAAGTAACTTTATGAGTTAATCTATCTTATTGCTCAAAAAAATTTCTCTAGTGTCCATAATTAGGATAGGTTCATCACAGTAAGATAAATGAGGTTCCAATTCTATTACTTCATAAGTTTGAACATGTGTAGGGTCTGGAATATACTTCCTTAACAAACAGATGGAACACATCATGTACTTTAGAAAGGATAGGTGCATTTTCCAAATAATATTCCACATATACAATTATTTCAAGGATTACAAAATTTCCAATATACCTGGGACATAGTTTTCTTTTCTTACCAAAACTTATAACACCCCTCCATGGAGATACATTATCGAAAATCAAATCTCCCACTTGAAATTCTAAATTGTTTCTATAATTATTATTATGGATATTTTACTTAGTTTGATCTCATTTTATATGATTTTTAATAGTATTTACCTATTTTTTTGTTTCTTCAAAATGTTCTAGTCCTAAAAGATTCCTTTCCCCAAATTCTTCCCAATAAGTTGGTGTACAAAATATTTTTCCATATAAAGCTTCATATAGATCCATTTTAAAACATGAATGGAGTATATTATTATAGGTAAATACCGATCCCACATAACATTGAAGTAAAGTGAGAAGGATCTCAAATTTTCTTCTATAGTTTAGATAGTCCTTTTTAATTGTCCATTAGCTAGAGAGTGATAATTAGTGCTCAAATGAAGCTTGGTTTCAAGGGCCTTCTGAAGACGTTTCTATATTTTCAAAGTAAATATTGGATTACAATTAGACACGATCGATGTAATTACACCATGAAGTCTTACAAATTTATTAATATTTTATTTCAAGGATATCTAGTAAAAATTCCTCCCTTATAGTGAGGAAATGTGAATATTTGGTTAGTCAACCAACAATTACACATATTACATCATTCTTTCTTGGATTATTTGTTAATATAGTGAATATATCCATAGTAATGTCATCCCATTTCCATTTATTAAAAGTTATAGGTTTTATGAATCCTCTAGGATGTTTTCTTTTATCCTTCATCTATTTAAAAACTAAATATCTTGATGTATAATCATAAATTTTGCACTTAATATTTTCCCACCAAAAATGTTTCATCAAATCACTATACATCTTGGTGATCCTATAGTGTATAGTGAAATTTGAGCTATGAGAATCATCTAGTAATTCCCTATTTATATCAGGTATAGAGGGAAAACAATGCCTCCTTCAATACTTCAGAACAATGTATTCATATATTAAGTCTTCTTATTTCCCATCATTCCCAGCATTATATTTCATTTGACAAATATCATTCTCATATTGATAACTTTTTATCTTTTCCAATAAATATTATTTGAAAACCATTTGAAGAATAACTGATGTTTCACCTTCCTTGATAATTCCCATATCCATATTTACTAGATCCATGTACAATGGATCCCTATCAATCCTCATTTTGTTCAAAACTCCATGATCCTTCCTTCTTAATGCATCTGCTAACTTATTTTTCATATCTAGGTGATAGTGAATTGAAAAATCATAATCCTTGAGTAGATAAGGTCCTCTCCTTTGCCTCATGTTGAGTTCTTTCTGTGAGAATATATATTTTAAAATATTTTAATTTATATATATCTCAAATATTTCACCATAGAGATAGTGTCTCTATATATTCATAGAAAATATTACAGCTACTAAATCAAGATCATGAGTTGGATAGTTTTTTTCATGAGTTTTTAACATCCTTGATGTAATGGTAGAATCTATATCATTCTACATAATGAAGAAAGAAACTCCTTTCTTTGAAATATCACTATAAATCACAAATCCACCATTTCCTGATGGTAGATTCAAGATCAGATAATTCACTAATATCTTATTAAATTCTTTAAATTATTATTCACATTCCTTTTTCCAATAAAACATAACCCCTTTACGAGTAATCTTGGTTAATGGGTTATCGAATTATACAAAATTATGAATTAAATTCTGATAGTAACCTTCTAAACCAAGGAAACTATATACCTCAGTTATTTTCAATTGTGTAGGCCACTCTTGGATTGCCTTTCTCTTTATATAATCAATTGAGATTCCATCATTGGAGACAATATAGCCCAAAAAAGAAACTGTTTGAAGTTAGAATTCACACGTGCTAAACTTCCCATATAACTCTTTTCTTCTAAGAGTCTCCAAAACATTCCACAAGTGGTTCTCTTGTTCCTAATATCTCTTGGAGTACACTAAGATATCATCAATAAATACCATAAAAATTTATCAAGATATTATTTAAATAATATATTCATTGGATCCATAAAACTATAGTGTTCATTAGTCAGCCCAAATGGAATTATTGTAAGCTCGTAATGTCCATACCTTATTTGAAATACTATATTTGGAATATTGTCCATCTTTACCTGAAATTGATGATATCCAGAACAAATATAAATCTTATAAATATATTGATCTTTACAAAGTTGGTCCAAAAAGACATCAATGTGACGTAGAGGATACTTTTTACTAATTTTAATTGTATTGATCTCCCTGTATTCAATGCACATCCTCATAGATCCATATTTCTTCTTAATGAAAAGAATAGGATCTCCCCTAGGTGAAACACTTGGGCTTATAAATCCCTTACCGATCAATTCCAATATTTGTTTATTTAACTCAATTAACTCTTCCATGGACATTATATAGGGAGTCTTTGATATAGGTATTTCATAATGGATTAAATCAATATAAAACTCAACTTCCTACTTTGGAGTATGTCCATGTAATTCTTTTAGAAATACATTAATGTATTCTTATAAAATAGGTACATCCTCAATCAAATAATCACCTTTTTTATCGATAGGTTGTATCTTCTCTTATTATCCATGAATATCATTTAGAATATCTAATGGGGGTAGATCCAAATATGACCCCGGTGATGAATTCCCCCCTCTAAAAATAGGAAATTCCATATCTTCATCACAAATCATAATTTCCATCTCTTTGAAATAAATTTTTGCATTATAGTTTTAAATATAGTACATATCAAGAATAATATTAAAATCAACCATATGTATGATAATAAAATCAATAATTAGATCATGTTTATGTGTCATAATAGGAACTTCTAGACACATATTTGGTGTAATGAGGTTTCCACTTGGAGTTTTTATTGATAACTCCCCTGTTAAGTTGAATTAAATATATCTATTTTTTATTAAAAACTAGGAATATATAAAATAATGTGATGATATAGAATAAAATAGAGCGTTATATAAATTTTTATAGATCATTAAATTACCTTCCCCCATCTCATTGGGAAATTCAACCTCAATTGTTGTGACTATAAAATCATGGCCTTGTTCCCTTTTCTGCTTCTGTGGTATGTTTCCTTAATTATGGGGACAGTCATTTGTATAGTGTCTCATCTCCTTACAAATGAAAAATTAAACATTTATAGCTTATTTATTTTCTTTACAATCATGATCATGATTTACTTTATATTTTCAATTGAAGTAAACATTTTTTCCTTTTATTTAGGTATTAGGGTGTTACCTTCCACAAGTACCGCATGTTAAAAAATTACCCTTTTTTATTCCCTTTGTCTATTTTTTTATTTTTCACTCTATTATTATCTTGTTTTACCTTGAAGTAATAATTCATAGATAATTATTTATATATCTTGATCACACATGATACTATGTATTTATATGATAAAAACGTTTGGGAGACTAGTTCCCTTTAGAGGAATGGCTTTAACCCATCAAAGAAATGATCAATATTACTCTTCATATTATGTATGTAGTCTGAAAAATTCCTTGATACTCCTGTCAATTTTTCTTCATACTTGGCATCATTCTCATTCTCCTTTTGTCTCAGACTCAATAATTGTCTCTCTATATCCACTTGTTGTTCATGAAGGAAATATTTTTACATGAAAAGTTCCTTAAAATACTTCCATTCCATGTTTGTTATTTCCTCCACCTCCATGGTGTCTTGAATCAATGACCCCCATTGATCTGCATATCTAGAGAGATGATAAATTGACATGACATCCTTCTCCCTTTCATTACTTCCTAAAGTGAGAAATATCATTGATAAGGAATATGTCTATTTTTCATCTATAAATGGATTTTTATTCCTTGTAAATAATGGAGTTTATTATAAAATAAATTGATCTTACATTGTTACACCATGTTGTGGATCAGGATGCTCTATATGGGTAAGGTAGTTATTCATAACCTGAGTCAACTATCCCAGTATAGTTATAAGTTGTTCAGCTCTAATTGTAATTCCATATCCAACATCATTATCTATCCTAGGAGGGAAATCCTTGAATGTAACATATGAATTGATATGGTTTCCATTCCTTTCACTAGGCTCCATTCATAAACAATATCATACACATTATTAGATTATAACTTATAATGTATAATTTCAAAATTATTGAAACACCTAACATAAATTAAAAATTTATGTATCACTGATATAAAAGTCAAGGGTTTTGTTTCCTTAAGAGTATTTCCATATTATTTCCTAGGTATTCATTATCTAACAAATTTTTTTCTCAAATATAGTTCCAAAGGTTTATACTAAACTTCCTCTAATACCAACTATAAAGACCCCGACCCTAGTAGCCTAGTTCCAGGGGTTACATTATTACATTAAAACCATATAAAAGGATCCACATACCAAAGGACTGAATAGTTTAGTATATTTGGAACACTGGATATATAATTTAACCTTACATTACAATTGATAATACAAAATAAAATATAGATAATCCTTTGAGGACACTATAATTATCCTAGCATAACCCTGCACATCAATTGTAATAAACTTCTTGGCATCTTGGGGAAAATTAAAACTTAATAAAAAGGTGATCTCAGATACTCTGTAAGGGTATGTATATGGTATAATCTATCATAAATAAGAATAAACAATTAGGTCTAGGTATATAATTGATAACACATGTCGTTTATTCAATAACTTGAGAATGAAAGGAAATAATTTGGCATGAGAAAATTATGATCAAATAATGCCATATATAATAATTATATAATCTCGAATAATATTCATAGATACTATAAAAATTTAAATAATCAAATGTAAATAAATAAATAGTTTTATAATGATGGAATACATAATGTCAAAAATCTTAAACTTACCATCGACGCCTCACCCAAGACATCCAAAAAATAAATGGGTAAGGCCTCATCCAAAACCCAAGATGGTTTATCTCATGTGACCTATTGATGAATAGAGGGGCTATAGAAGGTCCCACTCATTACTTAATAAGTCCAATTAATTACTCAAATTAATAAATAATACAAATAAAAAATTTAATATATGTCCGTATTGGAATAACTAGTCATACAAAATGAATAGAAATTGGGTTAAGAATTCCCATACCACTTTGCAATCAGTTGAGTCATATGCACCATAAAAGTAATAATAATAAAATTAAAAATTGTATAAAATTAAGATAATTAGATTCATAATATTTTATATCAAAGGTAAGTATATATACCCCACACACAAGAAATAAGTGGTGAATGAGGCATATATCTCACATAAGTAAAAGTGAGACAAGAAAACCCTAACCTCATGCTTCGCTTTAGTGTAGAATTATTTAATATATTATAAAATAGTTTAAATATAGTTATTAATTCATTAAAGTAATATATTCATATTTGCAATACCTAATATTATCCTTTTATAACATCTTACCACACATTCATTAATAATATATTTAATTATTATTATTTTTGTTTTAGGTGAGTTTGTTTCATGGTTCCACGGTCGGTTCATTTTTAGAGAATTATAAATTTTCTTTTTAAGTGGAAAAAAATATAGAATTGAAATTAAATGGTATTAATTCACTTAAATAATTTTAAATATTTATATTTATCATTTTTATTTCCTACATGATGTAACATCTTGACCTGGGATCCACTTGACCCATGCCACAAGTTGGTGGGTCACATGGCCTCAAGCATGCCTCCTCATACGCCAAAGGCTACCAAATAGCAGTGAGGGTGTAATTTTTGTAAAGTGGTGATTATATAACCTCTTATCAGATCGGTGTAGTGGGTGTTACAATAAACATAAAATAATACTTGAAGAATATAATAAAATACAAAAGAAATAAATAAGTGTGGAAGCGTAAATAAATAAACAACTGATAGTATAATCAAAATCCTCTAAGGAAGTGTCAATACTTGATGCATGGAATGATGATATATAAAAAAGGTAATAGGAAAATAGGAATATATTCATTTTATACAAAAAGTACAAAATAACAAAAAGCTTCTCCATGCCAACGAGCATGTACCCTAGTGGTACAGGCTCCTGCTTGGCATCCAAAAGACCCAGGATCAAATCTGGGCAGGAGCAAATTTCCGGGGGTACTATAGCAGTACTGTAGTAGGGAACTATAGCAGCGGTGGAACTGTAGCAGTGTCAGTACTGTAGTGGTGGAGGAACTGTAGTAGGTACTGTAGTGGTGGTTGTACTGTAGCAGTGCGGGTTCTGTAGATGTACTATTCACCGAGGGGTCCTTTGGGCCAAAAAAATAGGCTTTCAAGCCTTGTATTCAGGCCACTTGGCCTTGGGCCTTCAAGCTATGTAATGGGTCTCCCTCTACCCAGTCTAAAGATGTATTTTCTTTAAATAATAAATTGAGGCTTCAACCCCAACCTTTAAAAAAACAAAAAGCTTCTCCATTAGCACCTCGAGCGAATGCTCAATCCTTTGCTTCTAAGCTCTATCTATAAGTAAGCATACCAACAACCTATAGCATGGTTATTTACCTTTTAAATGTCTTAAGACATATAATATTAATATGTACCAATGTTAGACCAATTAGGGTGTGAGATATAAATATTAGTAGGCCACCACTAATGGTTTCAATGTGTAATCCAAGAAGCGATCATAACTAAACAGTGTGAAGGTATAAGAGGAATAGTAAAACAGTTCTGAATAAATAGCCAACCCAATCAGGTTCCTATAGGACATGTTTCAAGTCTAATTGATTCAGCTCATTCCTAGAATAAATGTCTGATCATGTCACTATATATATAAATCAGTTCCATATTGCATCCACCTATGTGAACCAAGTACGTGAGGACATAAGTGTCCATATACCTACTAGTTGCTGGCTAGACTGGGGGGTCACTCAAACATCCATGACTTGTTTAACAAGACTATAAGCTCACGAAATAGTTTACATGCCCTACATCCCTATAAGAGTGTGAGGCATCATGAAAGACAATAGGGGTGTTGATTGACACATCATTTCATCACTCAAACAAAGGAACGTGGCGCATCAATCCCAATATCCTAATAGTTTCAATAGTGTGAGAAGTCATACTCAACACCCAATGTAAGGGAGCATGATTCTACCATGCTCAACCTAACACTTACTATCATATCACAACCTTTATAAAGGTTTAATTACATTAATAATAGTAAGACATGAGGCAAAAACACTCATGCATCCCAAAATCCAAGTTCCAAAACATACAAGGCATTACTAATTACAATGATCATTTAAATAATCATAATAGAAGTTGTGTTCATACCAACCATTACAAATCATTCCCAAAATAGAAATTTGATTTATTAAAGGAAAACAACCCACTGTGAATATTTCAATCCATTTTATCCATTTCATTTAAACCATTTTAATTCATTTGTGAAAGAGGGAAACCATCATGAATAGGACATCCTTTATAAAACCAACCCATCTAAGTCATTTAACTTGTAATTTCAATTTAAAAAATATTAAATGGTAATTTAGAAAGGTTCATTGGTTAAATATAGCAATTACCTACATGGGAAAATCAAAACTAGGTTGGGCTAAACACCAAGAAGGTTTTTTAGTCTATTATAAAAATTACTCACCAAGGGAAATTCAAAAAAAACCAATCCAAATGCTCAAAAGTTGATTCTATAATTTACAAAATTCACCATAAAGGTGTATTTGACATAGAACACCAAAGGGGTTTTCATAAATTGAGTTAACCACTTCTAACTTACACCTCGCTCAATATCGGCCTCAGATTCAAAGTATGTTAGAAGATATATGAGAAATGGTCCATCACTCTGAAAATAGGGAAAATGATATTGCAAAAGAATAGTCTAACTTGCCCAAAAATAAACTTTTATAGGATTTAAGAGACTAATAGAGCTTACTGAGATGGATCCAATGATTTAAACAGATCAAGTATCAGAAACTAGATGCGAGAGTTATCTTGACGCCTATCTTGGATGTTCTTGAGTGAAAAAGAGGAAAAGGGGGTGATGGTACACTAGATAAAGTAAGGGAAAGAATAAGTAGGTTTTAGAATTATGTGAGGTAAAAATGGTCATTGCACCCCCAAATTCAGAGTCACACGGTTTAGACGCATAGTTTGAAAACCATGTGCAAACTGTCTAGAAGTCAGAGCTATAAGGGGAACCTCACATGGTTAGGCGTATAGATTATCTAACCATGTGAAAATCATGAAAATGGATATGTCCCAAATATCATAATCCCCACATGTCCACTCATCTTAGGTTATACATTTATATAAAAATTGTGTGGCCTATAGGTACCACTATCTAAAACCACATGGTTTCGAAAAAACCATGTGGGTTGGGCTGCACAGTTTCACCAAACCCTGCAGCCAAGTCTTTTTCCCATTTTTTTAGAACTCTAGGGTCTAAAAAATCCATATATTCTCTTTATACATTTATTTGGATATAAAAAACATTTACCATGATTAATAAAATTATTCCAATTTAAAAACAAATGATTTGTACCTTCATGAAAAGTTGAGTCATTGCAACCTCCCCTCATTAAAGAAACTTGTCCCCGAGTTGGCCTTCTAAGAGTAAATAGGTGTTGTTATCAAAGAGATCTAGACATTGACCTCATATATCGGCTTCTTGTTCCTAGGTATAGTTATATAGTCATTTGTGATTCCATAGCACTCATGCCATAGGAATTGTCATGCCTAGATGTTTTTTCACACTCCAATCAAAAATTTGAACTGGATATTCCTCAAAGGAAGAATCCACATATAATTCCTCCTAATGAGGTTGAAAGAAATTATATGGGTCTGGATAGTATCAGTAAAGCTAAGAAACATAAAACTCATAATGCATTGACTGTATTTTCTGAGAAAGCACTAACTAGTAAGCCACTAGTTTGATCTGTTTCACAACCTCGAAGGGTCCAATGAACCTCAGTGAGAGCTTACCCAAATTATGAATACGTCTCTACCATATACTAGGTGAGACTTGTAAGAAAAATCAATATCTGACCTCAAACTCAATAGGCCACCTGGATCTATTGTAATTTGATTTTTTTTCTAGACGAAGCTATCAACATGTGATCTCTGATCAAATAGACCTGCTCTATAGTCTCCTGCATGAGATGTGGTCCAATCATAGCTACCTCCCCTTCCTCTATCTTGCACAGAGGTGACAAATAAGTCCTACTATGTAATTATTTATAATGATCCATCTCTATGGTAGCCTAAAAATGTTATTATAAGCGAACTTGACAAGAAGAATATGTTTCTCCCATGAACCCCCAAAGTTAAGGACACATGCACAGAGCATGTCCTATAGAACTTGAATAGTATGTGTTGTATCTCCATCATTCTATGGGTGATAGGTTGTGATTATATGTATCTTTTTACCCAAGTCATTCTGCAACCCTTTCCAAAACCATGATGTAAAATGATTGTCTCTTTTTGAAATGATAGAACAAGGAGCTCCATGAAGATGTACGACCTCTCTGATGTAAAAAATTCCTAGATAATATACCGATAATGTATCTTTAATAGGTAATAATTGTGATACATTCATCAAATGATCAATGAAAACTCAAACAGTATCATTAACATGAGGTGATTTGGGTAGAACAGTCACCAAATCCATCAAAATGTCATTCCATTTCAACTCATGAATGGAAAAAAAACTATAGAATCTATACCAGTCGCTAATGTTCTGCATTCACCTACTGACCGATGCAACACCGAGTAATGAATTCTGAAATCATAGGTTTTATACTAGGCCACCAATACTAGTGTTGAAGATCCTGATACTTTTTTGTGACATTGGGGTGAACCATCCATGATGATGCATTAAATTCCTTCAATATCTCCTCTTTTATTTCTATTGGGACCCATACACCCTGATTTAATAGTAAGGTATCATCCACATACATGGTCCAACTTGAATATGTATCAAAATCTGAAACTTTTTCCCTATGAAAAGTCCTTCAGTATCAGATAACTACCTCATTCTTACCTATTCTAGAAGATTATAAGTTACAACTAAGGTCAAGAGTATATTCTGAACATGTTCCTCCTGAAACTCAATGTGCATCTCTAAGAATAAATATATATAACTTTCTATTCACCACTAGATTATTGACCCACCTAGGTCTGATTCTTCCAGCTCAGAGCATCGGCCACTGAATTTCCCTTTCTAAGCATATAGGAATGATTGAAATCAAACGATTGTAGGTACTCAACCCACCTGTGTTGTTCGATATTTGTATCCCACTGTGTAAATATGTAATTGATGTTTTTTGGGTTTTTGAATACCAAAAAACACTCTCCAGGTAGATAGTGTCTCCAACAGCGTAATAAATGCACAATAGAAGTGATCTTGAGGTTATGAATTAGATAATTCTACTTGTGATGCCTCAACTAAAGAGACCCATACATGATGCTTTTCTCATCCTGCATCAGAATATCTCCAACACTAATACTTGATGCATCACAATATGCAATATAGCTCCTTCCTAACACTAAAAAATCAGTTTTTATAATGAATTCAAATGAACCTGCATCTCTTGAAATTATTATTTGCATGATTTTGTCCATATGGACTACACACCCTTCTTTGTCAAGCCCGTGAGTGGCACTATAAGGCATTATAAATTCTAGATGAAGTATTTCTAATATTCAGAAATCCCCCAACAAACTCATGATGTGAAATATATTATTGGGATTCTCCCAGGTAACTAAATCTCTCACTTTCTCTTGGTCTATTGAAACTCATGACTCTGAGATAATGTGAAATATAAAGTGGGCTTTGTTGATCTAGAAGTGGAATTATTGAGCTTAGCATAGAGCTGATTCTCTCTCAGTGTATTCATAATGATCTCAAGATGATTGACATGGTCATGTCTATATCCTGAATACACCAAGATATCATAAAAAAATACTTCCACAAATGAATCCATATACTAGTGAAATACATGATTCATAAGATCCATAAATACTACAACTGCATTCATGATTCCAAACAGCATAACTAGATACTTGTATAGATCATATCATCTTCTCAAATTTGTATGAGGTATTTCAGAAGACTTTACATGCACCTGATGATATTTATACCTCAAATCTATCTTTTAAAACACCTTCTCTCCTCAAATATGATCAAAGAGTTCATCTATTCTAGCCAGAGGATACCGATCCATGATTATTATCTAATTCAAATGATGGTAATCCATACAGAGCCTGAGGGTACCATCTGGAAAAAAATTGATGAAACCCAAGAAGAAGAATTTGGGCATATAAATAATTTAGTCTTCATATCCTTCATCTATTTATTATGATTCAGAATCTTCTTTGGTGTCATCCTATAAGGAGGAATGGTCACTGGTTGTTCTCTTAGCATAAGCTCAATTGAGAACTCTACCTATCCCATTGGAGGTATACTAAAGGATCCATCAAAAAATAAATCCTTAAAATGGTCCACTATAGGAGGAAATATAGTAGGTCATAACCCCTAATCATCCAGGAAAAGACTGGTGATCTGTGTTGTCACACTACCCAACCTCTATTGCCCAGGTTAGGCTTGTGTCACACTAATAACCCATTCTCCATTATGCATGTGCCTAAAACCCTTTGGTTATGTAAATGTCACCCTATAACAATATAAATCAATGTGGTATTGATAGGGAACTAACCAGTCCATCCTAATGATTACATTGAATCCCATCATTTTGAGAACGAATAGATTTCATACAAAAAAGGTAACTGCCTATATTAAGGGGAAAATTCTTACAACAGTGAACGCCCTATGATCGGATAACTGAAAAGGTTTCTAGAATCATAATTCAATAGAATTTTTATATCTCGAGGCCCAAAATCTTAGTGATTGAATCAGATATAAATGAGTGAGATGTTCCTTTGTCAAATAAAGCAGACATTAAAGTAGGCGAAACTAGAATAATCCCTTGAATTGTAGAATGTTTTTTGGTCTACTCCTACGATGTAGGTTGGACTGCATGTAACTGGACTCTACCACTTCTCTAAGTCATTGTATGACATCCTTAAGCATTCCTACTCTACTGGTGCTAATAATCATAAGTCTGAATACCTCTACCTTGACCTCCACCTCAGCCTGATCAGCTAGTGGTGTTCCAGCTGCCTTCCTGTTGTGATCCTATCAGCCCTACTCTTAATCATGGAGTGAGTATAGATCCCCACTCACTAGGTGATGATGGAATGGTTCTACAGAAATGATGGAGATGTACCATCCTGCCACAGCCTCTACATGCCACTGGATCACATAAGCACTGAGGTCTCATGTGTACCAGATTCCCGCTCTGGTGACATGTGATGAAGTTGTCGGTGAGAGGATCTTGACTACTAGTACCTTTAAAAAAACCTCAAAACACCTCTGTGGCCCATAAGAAGAAGTAATGATAGCCCTCGATGCTGAACCATCCTAACTCACACCCTCAACATCCATAAAATTTCTTTCTTTTATAAGGGCTCAGTTTTCTATTTTATAAATAGTAGTCAGCCTGAAAACATCTACCTATGATCATATGGTGTAAACCATACCATTCTTGAATCACCTAGAGGTCATAATATCATCACCAGCTAGAGTAGGAGTGAATTGTTGCAGCTCTATAAAATGAGCAAAGTATTCCATGAAAAACATACTCCCCTAATGTAGATTCATGAATTCTCTATATTTTTTAGCCCTCAAATTTAAGGGAGATAAATAGTCAAAGAAGATGGTATGAAAATATTCTTATATCATATCTCTAAGCTGATCAACTTGGGTCATAACATCCCACCACTTCTTAGAAAAATCACGTAGCATATACAAAACCAGTTGAAACCTATACTCTAGAGTCATCTTCAGATACTCGAATATAGATAAGATTTATTCAATCTAAGACTTAATAGTATGAGTTTTGTCATCCCCCAAAAAGTGGGAGGATACTGGTGCTGAAATTCCCCATTAAAATATTCCATACTTGGGGCAGGTTGAATTATACCTTGCATATTCTATATAATTTGTAATAATCCCTCTATGAACTGGGTGTTAGTTCCCATATCATGTATAGGATGAGGGGCCACAGGTGGCACTGCAGGAGGAATCACTGGTGGCTCATGGCCCGCCACCTTGGGTACATGGTCATCACCAAATTTAGGGTTTAAAACTAGAGGACATCATGGAAACATAATTCTAAAATTCCAAAAAAATTGCCTCAAAATATATTTAATAACCTGAAATGATTATAGATAGGAAACTACGATAGGAATAAATCCTTCCAATAGAAACAAATACACCTCTATGACTACTTCAAATGCCAGTTCTATATGGTAGAAGAATACAATAACAGGACATTAGTTTCATAAGAGATTCCCCACTACCCAGTACTAAGGCTGGGCTCAGGTCTAAGTATCTATGCCAGATGTAAATAAGATGGTTTTTCATACTTTATAAGTAATATTCATTTTAATATTGTGCTCATTTAGATATGTAAACAGTAAATGGTTAGATTTAGTGGATTATAGTTTCTGGTCCCTAAGGGTCCATACACCTTATGAGCTAAAATATTCCATCCACTTATCACATACCATAACATGTTCCATCCCATGTGACTAATAGTCTATGGCTCAACATTCCATAATGGGCAACTTAAGGTGTATGCTTTAGCATATTTAGGAAAATGGTCTAAGATTAAGGTATAAACATTAAGTATAAATTATGTTTTATAATACCTAAAATAAGTGTCATCATAATTCAATATATATACTCAAGGAACAATCAATATTTAACATTAAAATTCATGATAAAAATATATGTGGAATAGAATAATGTATGGAATATTAATCCTATTATGCCTTTGATGATGCATGGAATGCATTGCCCTCATTTCATCAGGCATAGTAAAGAAATCACATTTCAATCAGACCAATATCCATAACATCAAAAATCAAGTGTGTCACCTAATAGTGAAGTCATATAAATTATAAATGTTATAATCAACAAAAGAAATTTCCCACCCCATGTAATTTGGGTTTCCCCAATGCATGGGTAAGCTACATCCAAGAACAGGGTCAATTCCAAATCCCTTTAACTCTGCGTATCTTGTCTAATGCCCAAACTATAATAAAATTAATAAATGAAGGCTTTGATATGACTTTGTAATGTCCCAAACTGGGATCCACTTAACTCGTGTCCCGAGCTAGTGTGCCACATGGCCTCAAAAACACCTCCTCGTATGCTAGAGGCTATCGACTGGTAGTGATGGTGTAAATGTGGTATAGTGGGAAGATTATACCCTCTTATCGAAGTGTCATAGTAGGTGTACCAATAAACACACAACAATATTTGAATAATATAATAAAAAATAGAATAAATAAACAAGTGTGGAAGCATAAATAACTAAACAACTAATAATATAATCAAAATCCTCTAATGTAGTGTCATTACATGATGCATGGCATTCTGATATACAAAAAGGGGAATGGTGGAATAGGAATACAATCATAATATACAAAAATTAAAAGAGAACAAAAAGATTCTCCACTAGAATCTCAATAAAATTCTCAATCCTCTGCTCCTAAGATCCATATATAAGTAATCATATCAACAACCTGTAGTAGTACCATTTCCCTTATCAACCCACATATATAGATAATCTTTGTGGGTACCAAAGGCATCTTAAGTTGGGTGTGAGATATAAATCTTAGTATGCCACCACCAACGGTGTCTATGTGAAATCCAAGTAGTTCTCATAACTAAACAGTGTGCAGGTATAAGCATAATAGTAAAACAATGTTGAAATAAATAACCATCCCACTCAGGTTCCTATTGGACACCTGGTGGGTCTACCTACTTCACCTCATGACCAGAATAAATGTATGATCATTTCATATATATACACACAAAATTTATATATTTAATCCACCTATATGAAGCAAGTATATGCATATGTACTTAGCCATATACCCAAAATATTAGATTCTAGATACATCAGGCCGTAACTCAGACATCCATGGCCAGTCAAAAGAGCCTATAAGCTCAATAAATAGGATACATGCCCTAAATCCCTATAAGAGTGTGATCCTTCATACAAGACACTCAGGATGGTGATTGATTCATCATTTTATAACTCAAACAAAGGAATGTGGTGTGTTAATCCCAACATCTTAATAGTTTCAAAGGTGTGAGATGTATTACTCAACACCTAATATAAGTGATCATGATAGCTCCATACTCAACCAAACCCTTACCATCACTTAAAAACCTATACAGATGAATAATTATAGTTATAATAGTAATTCATGAGGCAAAACCTCTCATTCATTCCAAAATCCATGTTCCAAAACATACAAGGTGTTACCAATTCCAATGAGCATTTAAATTAGCATAATAGAAGGTGTGGTCTCAACACCCTTTATAAATCATTCCCAAAATATCCATTTGAATCATTAAAGGAAACAAATCACCATAAATATTTCAATACATTCAATCCATTTCATTTAAACCATTTTAATTAATTTAAGAAATAGGTAAACCATCATGAATAGGAAATCCTTTATAAAACCAATCCATCTAAGTCATTAAACAAGGAATTTAAATTTAAAAACTCTTAAATGGTCATTTAGAAAGGATCCTTGGTTAAATATGGAAATTTCCTAAATGAGAAAATTCACAAATAGGTTGGTCCAAACACCTATAAGGTTCTTTGGTCTCTTATAATAATTACTCGCCAAGGGAAATTCAAAAAACAAACCAATTTGAACATTCAAAAGGTGATTTGGACATTTACACAGTTAACCATAAAGATAAATTTAACTTGGAACACATAAGGCGTGTCCATAAATGGATTCAATAACTTTTAACTTACTAAAAAAGGATCAATGAACATGTATCAAGGTGCAAGGATCAATTTAACATGAGGAACTCAATATAAAGGGGGTTCTTAGAAAAAGTCAGTGTGTGGCACAACAGCATAGATAAAGAGTGGAAAAACTCAAATGGAAAATTACAGGACCACCAACCCCAAGGGTATATATGACTCCTTTCTTGATATCGGCCTCAAATTTGATATAGGTTAAAAGAGATCTGAGAAACGGTCCAACAAACTAAAAATAGAGCAAATGATCTTGCACCTAAATAGAATGATGGATCTAGAAATAAACTAATATAAAAGGTAAGAGAATTTTAGATCTTACTGAGATGGATCAAATACTTCATATGGATTTAGGATCAAACATAGGATGTGGTAGTTAGCTCAAGGCTTTACTTGGAGATTCTTGAGCTCAAAATAGGAGAAAAGTGGTGTTGGTCTACTAGAGGAAGAAAGGGAAAAAAGAAATATGTTTTAGAATTAAGTGAGTAAAAAATGGCCATTTCAACCCAAAACCAGGGGGTGCATGGTTTAGTTTCACGGTCTTCAAACTATGTACAAACCATGAACAAGTCACAGATATAAGGGGAACCTCACATGGTTAGGTGTGTAGTTTATCTAATCATGCATAAACCATGAAAATGGATCTATCCCAAATCTCAGAATCTCTCTCTAGCCATCTTATTTAGGTCACATGGTTATAGAAAAATCATGTGGTCTATAGGTTCCACTTTTTGAAACCTAATGGTTTTAAAAAAAACATTCATACTGGGTGTCATAGTTTCTCCAAACCGTGTAACCCAGTCTTTTGCCCATTTTTCTGGAACTACGAACTTCGAATAAGTCATGAACACTCATGGGATCTTACTTAGGTTTTATTTCATGTAAATCATGATTAAGAAATGGATTAAAATTTAAAAACTAATGATCCATAACTTTATGAAAATACATGTTGTATACATGAGGATGATTCATTTGATAAAGTGTTAGTGATAAATATTTAGTTTATTTTGAATGTTTTTCTGAACACTGTGAACTAGTTTCATTTTATTTACTATTTTGAGTATATATTAGTTCTAGAAAAATAACTAGGATATATTATAATTACATAGATATTAATTAACTATAAAAATTGTTTTATGACCATACATGTAGTTGTTAATGGAAAATGAACAAAAACATTATTTAAGGAGGTGATTAACCGGAATTACTTAGACAATAGTTTTGTTTCTTTGAATAAGAGGAGGTAATAAAGGGGACAGATATAATATATTTCATTAGAAACATAAAATTATAGTATTTACATGGTTTTTTAATTATTATTTCATGATGTATGATGTATGTGTGGAGAAAATAGAGGATGAAAAGAAATCAAGAGATGTGTTTTGATAAAATTACCTCTTGAATATCACCTCCTTGAGAGACCCTTGAAGACATTGGATTGGGAATTTTTTTGAGACTAAGAGAAATATGACGTGTGGAGAGTGATGAGGAGAATTTTGGGGGGATATTTGAATATATTTAAGGATTTTTATTCGAAATTGGGTGGTGAGAGTGTTATCTATACTTGAAGAGAGGTGGGTTGAAGTGATTAGAATAATAATTATTTTATATTTAAAGCCAACCAAATTGTGGTGGAATTAATTTACATGACTTTGGATGGAAATTAATATTTTATAGGCTGTTTAGGGTAGATTGATACCTCAAAAAATAATTAAATATTTTAGTTTTAGGTATTTTAAGCCTTTACCTTTTTAACTCTAACATGTTTCATTTTTTACCTATGTCGTGGTAGATATTTTTTTACCATGGTAAATTTTTTTATGACTAAATATGAAAATGAACTAAAACAATTATTTAAACCTTATTATTCCAAATATGGAACCCATTTTACGTAATTTAATTTAAATATTTAGCAAAATTACATTTAAAATTCATCCCATGGAAAAAATAAAAAGAGGTGTTTTAAAGTGAAAAGTCCACATGTTTAAAATGATTTTATATCCAATTTCAATGTGAAATTGATTATAATGACATAAGTTGGTTTTATTAATGTATAAATAAACTTATTATTCTTTAAGAATAATTTAAAATATAATTTAACTATATAAATTAAATAGGAAAAAAATAGTTTTGAATTAAAATCCAATATTTTTCATTATTCATTTAAAAATGTCGTTTCCTTGAAAATACCAAAATTTTACCCTAATATAATTTTGATATTATTATTTCAAAAATTAAATTTATTATGTCAAATAAACCTTAAATTTTTTTTAAAAGTTTGATTCAAAATAAGTTTGCCATCAAAAGGTGGCAAAATGCCTTTATAAATATATAGTTTTTTATGCTTAAAATTGGATTTATTTTTATCTTAAGCCTATAAAACCTTTTGTATGAGTTTAAAAAAGAAATTATTGAATATATAAAATATAATTTTAATTAATATATTTCACTAATACTAGTTAATTTAATTTATTATGATAAAATTTCATTGAGAGCATAAAATAGTTATTTATATAAAAACACATCTTTTATCTACAATTGGTTCTCATTTTTATTAATAATTAATTTGTAATAAATGAATTAATTTTATAAAAATGTGTAAAATATATTTTTATAATTTATTTAATCTCATTCATTCCCTCCATTCCAATATATAGATGATAACTATAATAATTAAACAATAATACTTTAATAATTTGTTTAAGCTCGGTGTTCTATATAACGTAAGCTTCTCAAACACAGTGTTATTTTAAAATCTTGGTGGTTTGAAGATAATAATTTGTAAAATAGGTTAAATTTATTTAAAAATGAACATACCATATAATCTTGGGGTGTTATAGATTGGAACAAACAAAGTGGTTTCTAATTCTCCACATTGACCTACTGACAAGTGAGGCACCTCAAACTAAATTCTACTATTATCCTATTCATGAAAACCCACCAAAATTGTGATTTCATCACTCTATACATATTTATAATTCATGTATTAATATTTCATTTTCAATGGTGGTAATAATTAATAATTTGTTTCTGAAAATTCATAAGTACCATGATCTGATCTCTAAACCAGAAAACCGAACTCACAACCAGCTTTCATACCTTAATGGACTCCCCACCATTGAGTTTTGAATTCATAGAAACAAATTAAGAATATTATATCTTATCATATTTCACAATATTAACAATGTTTTGATCAAATTAAAATGGGATGAAAAACAAAACATCACCCTAGTCAGCACAATCCAGGTGCATGTCTGTTATGACAGACATTATATTCCATTATTCCAAATATTCTTTAACCAAATGATTGTATGAATTCCTAATTAAAGAAACTTACACTGAATTTCATTTACCCAATTTATAAATCAAGTCATAGTTGAAAATTTTAAGTTATTATAACCATATTATTTTCCTTATATTAAAATATCTTTTTGATAAAATGTGTTTCAAACTCTTATGATCCATAAACACTATAAATTACTCACAAAACAGATAATGAAACCAAGTATTCGAAGCATAGACTACCACAGATGATTCCAAATCATGTGTTAGGTATTTCTTCACATGTAACCATAACTGATGTCAACTATAAGAAAAAATATGATACCCCTCCACAAGAACACATCCCAACCCAGATCTTGATGCATTACAATAGACTAAAAAGTCATGTCCTCACATTGAAAATGTGAGAATAGTTTCTGATGTAAGTCTAACCTTAAGATCTTGCAAACATTTTTGACACTCCTTGTTTTACTAGAAAAAAAATATCATTCATCATCAAATCTTTAATTGGTGATTCAAAACATTAAAATTAATTCACAAAACTTATATAGTATCCTACCAATCTAAGGAAACTATGTATCTCAATAACATTATTTGGTGGTTGCAAATAGATAACATCATTTTTATTTTTAGGGTCTACAGAAAGATATTTTTTATAAATGACATGTCCAAGGACATTTCCTTATTGTATCCAAAAATCAATCTTTGATAACTTGACATGTAGATGATTCTCCCTCAAGATTCCCAATATTACTGCCAAGTGTTTCTCATGATCCTTCTCTGTCTTAGAATACACTAGTATATATTCTAAAATCACCACTATAAATGAATCCAAATACCATTGAAGTCTCTAATTCATCAATTCCATAAAGATATTTGGAGCATTCATTATACCAAAATTCATAACAATGAACTCATAATGGCCATATCTTCTTCTGAAACTATCTTCATAATATCCTTCTTCTAAATATACAGTTGGTGATATCCTGAATAAAAGTCAATTTTAGAGAACTACTGGTATCCCATAAATTAATGTAACATATCATAAATACATGGAAGAAGATAATTATTCGTTAACATAACTTGGTTAAGAATATGATAATCTACACAAATCCTAAGAGTTTCATACACATTTGTCAAAAAAATATCTGGTGTTTCCCACGAATATTTACTCAGTCAAACGAACCCTTTACTTTCTAACTCTTCCAACTGATCCTTCAATTCTCTCAATTATTTTGGTTCCATCTAATAATATAGAATGTAAATAGTAATATTCCCTATTAGTATATCAATCATAAACTCTACTTATCTTTTGGCTGTCAACCCCAAGAAATTTTCAGGAAAAACATCAAGGATCTAGTTGACTATGGTTGGAAAATATCTATTACCAATCTCATCTACCGATGCTAAAGAAATTTTTTTCAACTAGTAATATATTGTTTCAACCACCTATACCAAGGGTCATTATCTACTTACAACCACATCCCAATATACTTTAAATATATTCCTAACACCATCTGATGTTTTGAAACTCACCATCCATGCATAATAATCAATATGGGCCTCCAATATCATTATTCAATCCATTCCAAGAATTAAGTGATAGATATCAATCTTTATCACATATAAGTCTCATAAAAACTCAATCCCATTGATTATTATCAAAAAAATTACACATTTCAAGGCTCAACACTCTTGTTGTCCCAAAGGTGTTTGGAGTTTCAAAATAAAAGGCATCATATCAACTTGTAAACCCATCATATGAATGACATGAGAAGTAATAAATGAATGGGATACACCAGTACCAAAAAAAATTTCATAAATATAGAATTATATATAATAATTCCTATCACAATTTATGTTTTCTATTGATAATCCATGATCACTTGATCATATCCATACAATTTCTTACTCACACCACTTTTCTCTTTGTTACTCTACTGATATTTCACTAGTTAAGGAGTCATGGTATTCCTCGAATCATCATGTCTTTATTAGTTCTACTGACAAGACCTATTATTTTTTACATATACCATAAAATAATACAATTATTGGGAAGAATGAGATTTTTCCCTAGCACCTGGTTTTTGAGATCTGTGATAACAGAGTTGAAGATATCTCATATAGTTACAATTACAACATACTTAAGGTGGTGTTGTACAGTACTTCCTGATGTGATCCAGTGAACCACATTGAAAACATTAAATATTACTCTTTATTAAAGGAGGTAAGATAAACATGATTACTCCGACCATTTTTTCTAGTATTGGAGTTCCCACCTATTCCCATATGAATAAACATGATTACTCCGACCATTTTTTCCAAGATATCACTTTCTTATACCATTTATCAATTGACCAATTCTATATAAACCATAATATATATAATGAAAATATTTTTATAGAATTAATGGTTTCAACCTCGACTCTAAAATACATGCTTTCAAAGATTCACTAGTAGGAACAACTAGAGAAAAGTGAACTAAATTCGTAAATTTATCTGCATACTTTGTTTCCAAGATATTCTCCTACATTAAACTGAAGAATACTATTGTTATATAAATTTTTAACATGTGATGATATAATTTTTTGTTGAACAATTATTAAAAATCCTCAAATTCCATTCCTTGATCCAATTTATCCTGAACTACTAAATCCCACCACTGTCACAAATGATCATCCAGAATGTAGGTTTCCAATTTCACATTCATCTCCGATAGTGTGATAAGGAAATAAAAGATTATATTCATTATATTCATCCACACTTCTTCATTTTTTAGTTTAAAATCTCCATGAAAGGTGGTCAGGTTATACTTTTGGAATTGAATTCAATGATCCGCATAATTTGGTTCATCCTTTTTGTTCCCTCTATCCAAAACCTGAATATCGTAGACAATATTTTAGACCAACTATTTGTTCAACTATGGCTCAAGTGAAACCACATTCGTAGTGACCTATTCCAATTGTTTCCAATGATGCCTACCTAGTTCTATTCTGTATAACCAAAAAATCCATTTAATATCACTCTATAGTAACTGAAGGTTTAGATCTTTCAATTTTCCACATATCACATATCACCACATAGATTTATGTAATCATTTTTATCCATAATAAACCATTTTAACCATTTGAAAAATAAAAACATCAATCTATTTAAAAATCTCACCATTTAAAAACATTTTTAACAATTTTCAAAAAGCATTTCATTTTACTATTTCCATACATCATTAACTGAATATTGAACCATGCAGTCCTATTGTGAATTCATACTATCAGTGAATGTTATTAAACTCTCATTAGATAAACCCATGACAATGAGTTGACCACCCACCTAGAAGTGTCTAAAAACACTAATGTTCCCAAAATCATAGGTAACTTTAAGTTTATCGTAAATAGTATATCTACACCTTTTTATTCTCTACATTTAATGTTCTAGAAATCCGACTCATTTATAACTCCCAAGGACAGATGCACTTACTAAAACTGATACTCAAGGATTGAACAAATAGATACCATTTGAAACATCATACCCCTCCCCCACTGGCTTGGTAAGAGGTGGTGGGTGTTAATGGCCTTAGATGACATCCCCAAGATACAAAATGCGGGTAATAAATTATAAGGTCCTCAATAACATATGGGTGAAAATTTTTCATTTGAAAGATAAACATCCAACCCATGATATAAATAGCCAATAAAACATCTATATGATTCATGAGAACAATAATACAACTTGACATAACAAAAAAATAACCATGTCATAGTACAAGTAGAAACTGAAAGAATAGAAAGATTAAAAATACAACAAAACCCAAAGAAACCAAATACATCCAACTAGAAAATCTTAACCAAATATGAGATCCAACATGGAAAGACACACCCACAGTATCAAGAAGCATCACTAAAGAACTCATATACCTTTCCTTTACCATTTTCTTGATAGATGATATCTTTAAAAACACAATAGTTCCCAAGAAGAGAGTCAGTCTATACTCAGTAAGATTTCCTCAATGACTTTCCAACTCATGAAACTAGGACAAAACTTGTTATCACTTTTATGTAAAATAACTTAAAAAAATATAAAATGGTTTACATTAAATCCAAAACAGTTTTCCGTGGAAAAAAATCAAAACAATCCTTTAAAAATATTCTCATTTCCATTTGGGATATCCTTTTTTATTTCTACACACACACACACAAACATGGTGTTACCATTTACAGTTGAACTTTACATTCATACTTTATCTCATTGATGGCGGTACTTTGTGACCATTATCCATCACATTCAACTCATGCCCAATAATTTATTCCAACATCAAACCAAATAATTTCAATCAAAGCATTTCTTTCTTTAAGTAATTTCAATAAATTATTTACATGCATTAAAAACCCATAATTTTAAAACACTATTATAAATTTATAAACAAAGGGTTTTCCAAAAACCAAAAAAAATTAACAATTTACAAACTAATTCCAAAATAATATTTCCATTAAGAGTCATAGAGGAATTTCACAACCATTACATGAAAATTATTTAATTAAAACTAATCCATAAAGTTCTAAAAAAGTAGAATTAAGAGAGAATCCACCTACCTCAGAAATGTTAATGGAAATGTATAAAGGCAAAATGATTCTCTATATCTGATCAAAAAACACCTTTCCCTCCAAAAAACCAACTATAAACCTCAAAATTAATATCATATAACATGGATCTATCCACAATAGATTAGATCTGAGGTTCTAGTAAAGAGAAGGGGAAGAGATCAAGGAAAAACAATGAATGATGAGAACATAACAATGAATCTAGATCTCCAACGGCTTTGAAATGCCTATAACTTTCTCCCATATTTAAGGAAATCACCTCTCAAAACATGGAATTAAAAGGAATTAAGGATTAAAATGATTAGGAAATTAAAAGGGTTTTGAGGCTTAAACTGAGTTAGATTCACAATTTTTGAATTTAAAACTACATTGTGCATGGTTAGGGTGAACAGTTAGCCCAACTATGTGCTAATCGTGAATGGTATACTACCTCGAGCCACTCCTTGCACGGTTGACTCACAGTTAGAAAAATATTATTCCAACTTTGAATTTTACACTATCCCAAATGATGGTATGCTCGTAGGGTTTCTTCTGAGAACCCACATGGTTTGGATAAACCATGTTTCAACCATGTGTCTGTCTATTTCCATCTGATTTCCCTTGCACAGTTAACTAAAGGTGTTTCATGGTCTCTATTAACCGTGCTCAAACCGTTCACCTCCATAAAATCCTACAAAATGTTTTAAAACCCTTCATAACCTCCTAAAACTGAACCTACTTACTATATATCCTCAAAATAAATTGATAAAGGGTTACATACCTGATATTAGGTCTGATGCATTTCATGTTTAATATGTTATTGAACATGGTTTTCTTTTCTAAAATATGGGAATGATACATCCTCCCCCCTTAATACATGTTTTCCTTGAAATTTTAGCTTTATCTTGGTAATAAAACATTTGATATTTGAATATATATTTTTATATAAAATCATCTAATAAAATGGGATAACAAAACATCTTCTAGATAAAAGAGAAAGGGAAGTACGAAGGTCATATGGGATAACACATACTAGGTTTCCAAATAGGAGAACAGAGGTTGGAAGTGAATATTTAAAATGGAATAAAATAATAATGCTCAAATAATGATATGGAGTGATAGAGATAATTGATAAAAATAAATTTAATGGTCAAGATAAATTTGACAACCTCAAAACCATAAACCAAATATGTGTGAAAAGGTCATTGATTTCAACATAAATGATTGTAATAGGACAAAACAAAATTCAAGATACTTTTCCAAGAGTTCAAGAATTACTTTACCATTTTTATTAATAGAATAAGAAATATACATACTTTATGAGTATGATTTCATAATTTTATAAATTTCCACCATAATCTCATCTTTTTCTCTAAAATTAGAGTATTCACGATGAATTATTTTTAATTCCTAGAGAACTAAAACAATATTTTAAAGTATCGCATAACTATTAAAGGGATAATCAATTTATTCCAACTTTATTTAGACATTAACAAAAACCAGAACATGGTGACATGTTTACCAAATTGATTAAAACATCATATGATTAAATAATACATTAATCTATAAAATTCAACAGTAATACAAAATGTTAAAACTAAATCATTACTAAATAACCTCAACATTAAGGGTTATTTTAAGCCCAAATTTTATCTCATGTATTTCATCATTCAAGACCCAAAATATGGTGATATTTTTTATTCAAATAACATTAATTACTTAGTCACCAAATCATTTTTCAATCCTATGGTTATCTATATGATAAAAAAAATTATATCCAAGATCATATAATCCCTAAAGGTTATCAATACCTTAAAATTTATTCCCCAAAAATTTTAAGGAATACTTCAAATTAAACTAATGCTTTACATATACATATACCCAATAAAACATTTCATAATTTTTCTTTAGTCTCGTTAATATGTCATCACTTAAAACCTCAAAAGGGGTATATACGACTTTGAACTTATGATTAACCTTAATATTATAAAACTATGATGTTATCTATAACTCTTAATATATCATCACATGAAAACATCATAATCTCTAATGTTATATAAACCATTCCTTTGATACCAACTATAACAGTCTAAAACCTGCACTCCTCAATCTAGTGTCATAAACATGAACATTACATCTCTATCATTGATACTAATGAAGGTGACCCAATTTTTTATATCCAAACATTAAAACATAAAAAATTAAATTTTGGATTACATTATAAAGGATATTTTAGGTTTAGGGTCTTAGATAATTATGAAAAACTCAGACATAAACAGGACCCATGTCTTTGAATGGGAATATCTCCCACTTAACTCATCTTTTTTATCTCACATTAATTAATAATTATAATCCATATAAAATACCTTCTATACATAATTCATTCAATATTAATTTTATAACATGGGGAAAAATAAACATGATAAGGCTGACTTTAAATTTTTAGTAAGGGTAAATATAAGCATTAACAATTTATTTTCATTAGTGATCATAATAAGAGAATAATGGTATGATGAAATAATCAAAGTGCCTGATTATAAACTAAGAATATTCATATCCATGAATACTTGGATCCTCAAACATGAAAATATGGAATAATTCTTTAACAAAGGAAAGATACATCAAAATCAATAATCATGAGACATGTGATATCAATCTTGATTATAATAAATATTGTAAACCCATAGAAAGTATAGATAAAAATTATTGGTATCATGAAAAAATATCTTCACATCACTTCTTACAAATGAACTGAATAATATGGTTGATTTACATCTATGGAGTACCTAATTCATCGGAGTGCAATAACAAAACTAGTTGTCCTTGGTTTATCACGGAACCACCATTCCTTGGTTAATAACATAACCACCCTTCCTTGGTTTATAACATAACCACACATACATCGATAATTATTAAAAAAAATACAAGAACCGTATCATGAATAAAGTACATAGAGCATTTATTTCATCATAAACTCATTATAACCACCTTTATTCTTTTCATAACTTGATTTACCCATGGAAAAAATGGGTTCCACAACAATCTATTTGAAACATGATTAAATCATGTAAAATAAAAGGGTTCCATAATAATTTCATTGAAACATGATAAACCCATATAATAGAAATAATTTACATAACAATCTCTTTGAACCATGGTTGACCCATAGAAAACAAACGTGTTACATAACAATCTCTTTGAAACTTGATTAACCCATAGAAAAAAAATGGATTCCATAAAAATCTATTTGAAACAATAATAATGCATCTAGAGAAAGAATAAGGATGATATTATTAAAAAATATATTCATTAGATAATAAGTAAAAAACAAGGGTTGTTAACGTTGATGAATCAAAATACTATTAAAAGATTAAAAAAAATTATAAGAAAATAACCTTTTAATTTTCAAAATCACATTCTAAAACTAAAAATTCAAAAAATATTATGAAACTAATTTTATTTGAAAACAAAATTGGAAACATATATAGGATGGATCATTAAAAATAATTCTCATGATGGTGAGAAAATATTTTCATTTATTAAATTTTAAAATAAACATTATTTTCAAAACATTTTATAAAACAGAGTCAAAATTCACTCATTTGGAAAACGTTAAGAAATTTAAATTAAAAAAAATTAAAATAAGTTCAAATAAAATGAAAATAACTTTATGAAATAATTTATTTTTAGAAATATCATTTTTAAAAACATTTTATAAAACATGGATATGGAAGGGAAAGATATCCGATCTAAAAGAAAATACAAGATCGATATCATTACAAATGAATTTCTTGATGTTTCTTAAATCAATAAGGGGTGAAAAAAAATTAAAAATGTGAAATAAATTCATAAAAAAATAAGAATAAAAAATATGTGGTTCAAGAAAATAATATCATATTATTTACTCTAAAATAAACTTGAACATAAACAATCCTGAAAGAAATGATATTATAATATAAAGCCCATTCCACTTTGGTAAGTCTTTAATTGTAATCCCCATGAATGAATAAAAAAATTAAACATTAAATATCACGAAAATAATAATATACATGATATAAAATTCTGAAGTTCAGAATATATAGATCATAAAGAATATAGGTTCTTATCTTAAACATATGTCTCAAAGAAAAAAATGGGATGATTAACCCTTATAAAGATCATATCATTGAATTGAGAGTTAATCAATTGAGATATTATGTGTAAAAATGTAAATCCATAAAAAATAAATTTAGATACATAATAAAAAAATTTATATATATATATTCACATAATAATATCATAACAGATTCAATGAAGAAGTTTTATAAACCAATGAAAAGAAATTGAGTTAATAAACTCTTTACCACTTGGTAACTTTTAAGTCAATCACCTTGGATAAATTAATTAGAATAAAAACTTAAAATGAAATTATTTATGATGGATTTATTATATTATATTTAAAATTGATATTATATACACTAAATAATAAAATAAAGTATAGAATATCACATACGTCTCACAGAAGTAAAAGTGAAATGAGAAAAAATATTACCTAAAGTCTAGACTTTCCTTGTATGTCCATTAAATTATGTATAATAAGTATAAATAAATTATATTATTTATTAATAAATTTTTATAAGTCTAACATGTTATACATAAACCATTTATTTTATTTCTTTATAATTACATATTATAATACTTAATCAATTAAGTCCATGTCGGGTGTTTTAAGGTTGTTTGGTTCATTGTTTCAAAACACCTTCAGTGTGTTGACCAAGGTAAAAGAGTTCATTATTTCAACATATTAAAAATAATAATAATGAAATAATTATCATATATAATCATAAATTATAATTTTAAAACTATTTATGAAAATTTTTATAAAAAATTTACTACATTACGATCATGGAGACAGTAAGTCGGACGTACACATGAGTAATGTTTCTATTTTTCAATGATCATTATGAAAAGAAGTCATGTTTTATTTTATCATTAAATAAGTATAATAATATAATAAATACCATATTATTTCTTTGAATATTATTATATATGTATAATTCTTATTATTTGGTGATGAAAAAATAATCACATCTCTTCATGGAGGCGGTAGTCCACATGTACACGAATGACGTTATAATTTTTCAGTGTAAGAAAGAAAATAATATATTATATTTTAAGAATGATAAATATTTCATGAAAATAATTATGATTTCATTTATATCATATATATTCATGGACATTATCCTTATTACCTTCCATGTAAAGAGTTAGTGAAAAATGAATCACATCGCTTCCCAAGGCGGTAGTACACTGTACACACGAGCGACGTTATCGTATCCCCTGCAAAATGGAAAGTAAAAAAAGGTATATGTTATATAATTACTCTAGAAGTATAAATATTTTAAAAATAATATATATATATAAATATACATTAAATCCATCATTACAAAAATACGTGAGAGGAAATGATGGAAAATATATGACATTGGTTTGGGAGGCGGTAGTCTGCCATACACATGAATGATGATTTCAAATACCATTTGATGAAATAGGGCATGGATTTAGTTTATTCAATTAATATAATAACATATAATTATATATTAGATGTTATTTTATCATATTATCCTAGTTTAATGTGATTTTAAGGAGGTGTAAGAACAAATAAAACATAAATTCATAATTAGAAATTTTACCTCTTCTTGGACAACCTCTTTAAGATTATACCTAAATTATACCTAGAATGTATTTATGACCAAAATGAGGACTCTAGGATTATTTTATTAATATTTTTAAGTGATTTGGGTAGGTATTTTACCATAAAAAAGGTTTTAAGGTCTGAATAAGAGAGTATAAGGGGTGTCCTTTTACAAGTGGGGTGTGTGGAACACTTGTAATTTTTGATAATAAAATGGTGTACTCATATTTTCATACACCACTCGGATATAAATAGATAAATATATAATTAGACATTATAATGTAAAAATATGAATCTAAAATATTTTTTATATAAGTTTGTTGGTTATTTTGATGATTATCTTTTAAGTTTAACCCTTGGTAACAAGTTTTCACCCTAACTGTGGTAAATAAATTTTACTGATTTTACAATTCAATATGGTAAAAAATTATTTTGAACATAATAGATAATATAAATTATTATGATTACAAATATATAATCCATTTTAAAATCTTAATTTCACATAAGTTGTAGAAAATAATTTAAAATTAGACCAATAGTCATGATGAAAAAGTAGGTTTTCAAAAGTGTATTTCACAAGAAAAAGATTATTGTATATTAACATTATGACTAAAAATGTAACATCACATGTAAATAATGAATATGAAATTTTCATATTTATTAATAATTGTGAATTAAATATTAATTTTACTCTAAATGGAATTCTATTATCAATGGCATAACTGACACTCAACAATTGGTTTCTCCAAAATCTCATGTTGCACACAAGGTTGAGTCATACTGAAAAATAATCATATAATGTTATTTTAAATGGTAGTAAACACCTAGTCGTTGTATTAGAGGGAATGAACAGAACTAAATACAATATTATTACACCTATTTGTTAAATGTTTTTACATTTATCCAATAAAATTTAGAGGCTTAAAATGAGAATGAATCCAATTTTGAGCATAAATACTCTATTATTTAGAAAAGGTCGTTTTACCGCCTTTTAATGGAGAACCCATTTTAAATATATTTTTTTTTATATGTTATATTTGACAAAATAAACTTTTTATTTATAATAAAAACATAAAAATTTACTTTGGGTAAATTTTTTCGATTTTTCTAATAAAGTTCATTTTTTATGAATAGTGAAAAATACTGCATTTTAATTCAAAACTGCATTTTCATCTAATTTATTTATATAGTTAGATTGTTCTATTAATTGGTTTTAAAGTTTAATTTGATTGTAATTTTACTATTTAATTCAATATTGGTCATTTGAAGTAATTTTACTATTAAATTGTATATAAACAAAGGTCAATATTTTGATAGGTATTATTTATTAAAAACACGCTTTTTGGTTTTGATAACGGGAATTAATTTTAAATTAATTTATGCCACTTATGTGCTTTGAATTTTTAAAATGGATTCAATATTTGGAATCATGAGTTCAAAATTGTGTAAATAGGTAACTTTTATTTTTAGACATTATGAATATTTACATTAGTAAATATTTTATTTACCATGTTAAATGGTAAATATTGTAAATAAGTTTAAAAAAATAATATTATAATAATATTAAATTACTCTTACACTTTTCCAAACCATATTTGATGAGATATTTCTGACCAATGGAGTCCTTGGGTCGATTTTTGGACCCCATGAAGTTACTTGGGAGTGATAATGACACTTTATATTAATTAATTTAAAGGACAAAAATAACATAAACATAAATATTTTTACTAAAATAATTTTTATATTGGGTTATATAAGTGATATGATAAACTATAAATATTATTTTTAATGTTAAAAATATTTCATATATCATGGTATTTTGTTTATAAAGTTTTGACATTAAATAAAAAATTTAATTATGAAACAATGGTGATGCATTAATTGATTCATTAATAAAGGATTCAAATAAATGATATTATAAATATTCAAATAAATTTATTTTGAACCTTTTTATATCGTCCAAATACTTTAGATATTAGTATGACTTGTTATCTTTTAATTAATTAATGTTTTTCTAAATAATCAAGTTGTTTTGGATTTTTAAAATTTCATGATATGAATAGTATTAAAATTGACATAAAAGAGTTTTTAAATCAATCAATATTTTATTAAATGATAAAATAGTAATAAAAATCTAATATTCGGCCAAATCATAAATATGATGTTTAAAATGTCAGTAATGATCCATTTTGGGTCGTTTGGAATTTTTTAGTAAATATATTAACCATATAGTATGAATATATAAGAGGACATGGTAAAAGTTAAATAAGTTAACAAAGTGTTAAATAAAAAAGATAAGGATTAAAAAATATCCAAAACCTGTCCAATTATTATTGGATGATTTTATTTCAACTTATAGGTACCTTATATTTTAATTAAATAAGTTTTGTACCTTTTGAAACCAAAATTAATTTTATAATAAAATAATACTTTAAAACTTTCCTAACGATCCCCTCCTCCCTCTTATAAAAAGCCACCACCTCTTTGCATTTACACACACCTCTCAGTTCCCTTAGATCATCCAAAATATACTCAAAGAAACTAAAAACATCCATACCTTTCTCCTAGAATCCTTACCTTAGGAAGAAAGCACTTCAAGAAAGCCTTTGGTTGAAACCAAAGGGAGTAACCCGATTTAAAGATAACATCTTCTCTCAAGTTCCTTTCTTTTATTTTCCTTCTCATAACCCCATAAACTCTCTTTATTACATTATTTTATAAAAACCCATTATATTAAATAGACTAGGATTTTGTTATGATGATTATTAGAACCACACTTCCACACACCTCCATTTAATGGATACGAACATACTGTTTCTGTCGACAGAGAACTATTGCCTCACAAAACGACGATTGTTCAGTTATCTCCTACCGCTTCTCATGGTGTCCATTATGATGGAACTGTATTTATATTTGATATATATTATATTTATATTTTCTCTATTCTTTTTAATTTTTTATTTATATCATACCTTTATGGTTTCTATAATGGATAAATACGATAATTTCATTTGAGGAAATGCGGACTACCGCCCCCTCAATGTGATATGACTCGTTCATGAAATACGTTGAACGTATAAAGGATGGAGTTAATGAAATTATATATGATATTATACTGTAATTAAAATATACCTGTGTATAATTAAGTTTTAATTCCATTAAATATGAAATAGAAATGAAAGTAGCGTTCATGCGTACATACGGCTTACCGTCTCCATAAACAGTGCATTTCATTTATTATCTCCAAATGTTATGTACTATTATAAATATATATATATATATATATTGGATATATATGATATATATGATATCTAAATCTTGAATTTCATTCTGTAGATAATTTACTTTTAACCACATGGACAACTTGTAATTATAATAAGTTCATTTTTTACTCAAGTACCAAATATCAACAAAACGATCGTTATTAACTTAAATGATTATGTAATTTTTATAACATGGTAATAAGTGATATAAAACGAATAATAAAATTGAAAATGGTTCTGAAAAAAGTATAAATTAACTTCAGTTTATTATTCAAGATATTAAAGAATAAACGAGTCAATTCGGACTCAAGGTAAGGGAACTTCTTAACCCAATTTTCATTCTTTGGGTTAAACTTCTACTTCATGATTATGTCATACTATTAATATGTGTGAATGACTTATGATTTTTTTACACTGAATATCCACTTATATTGGGTGTATTTATATTTTTCACACATAATTATGTCATTAATTTATCCTTAATCTAATGGTGCAATCTTTCTAAGGGATTTCATCTCAATTTACATTCTATTAAGACTTATTTGTTGTTATGAACCAATTCACTTTTATACGGTGTATATACTAACCTTTTAAATATTATATCATGAATCTCATTATTCTCATGATATTATAAGTTTTATTGGATGTTATTCTTTAATTATTTTTTATTCAAGTATTTTCTCATGTGGTAACAGACTCTTTAACTAAAACATCATTTTAAATGTTTTAATGATTTATTCTTCAAAATATTTAATGTAAATGTTTTTAAAATGGTTTTAAGGATTTATTTATATGGACATTAATGTTTTAAAAATCTTATTCCTTTAAAATCTTTAAAGTGGTATGGGACACTTTTATTTAAAAATCTCTTAATTAAATGTTTTAAAGGGTTTTGAAAATTGTTTGATAAAGCATTGATTATGTCAGTATATTTAAATGATATATTGTGATTTCAATGTGAAAATGTAATCTTTCCTTTATTCTTGTACATGTGTTATGATTATTTATGGTTCTTGGTCATTGTTTACATATACTAGTGGTTCTGTGATAAACCTAGGGTGCTTGAGCCCGAGATAGCTCCCCAATGCATTGGATAACTTGACGGATGTAAACGTTAATGTTTCTCCTAAAATATTTAGGTAATATACTTTTATGGGTATTCCATGTGTAACTACCTTTGTATCTGTGAAAGTTACAATGTAAGTATGTTATGGATTCTACAAGTTACCTTTATGATTTATGATTTCTATGTGTTATTCAAAAATATTATGATCTTGTGAGATATGTTAAAGATTGAAAAGTATGATTTCGTTGACTTGTATGTATTGATAGACTAATGATTTATTTCTTAATTTTATAACCCTTACTATGATTTTTATGCTAACCCTAAGTTTTTGAAATGTTTTTCATAGGGTAATAGGAAGGGTAAGAGAAAGGAATAATTCGAGAAGATTTATATCAAGAAAAGAACTCTTGTTTTATTTAAGGAGTTTTGTTATTGTCAAAAATTTGTATAGAGTATAGGGGTATACTTTGTTATTTTTGAGATGTAAAATAATAGTTACAGCCTAATTTTATAAAACTCTAAACCAGAAAATATCCTCAATGTGAATTATTAACTGAATTCAAGATTATGTAATGTTTAAGGCTAGGGCCTTATAGTTGGTATCAGAGGTTAGATTAGACTACTTTAGATATTATGAGTTTTTGTTATAAACATGGTTAGTATCTATGTATACTCTTTAAGTTAAATCCTTATTTTGAAACTTTTTTAGATCAAGGAATGTCTGCTACAAATGGAAGGAGGAGGATCCCAAACGATATTCATATCTCTTCTTGATGACTTTCTTGCAATAATTATTGCAATGTCATGTCAATATGACTCTAAAATATTTTATAACATACAACTCACTTTCCAAAAATTGTTTTAGATATAAAACACCTCTTATAATGTTGTTCATTGGAAGTAATTTCACTCTTAAATTGGATATAAACAAAGGTCAATATTTTTATAGGTATTATTTCTTAAAAACACGCTTTTTGGTTTTGACAATGGGAATTAATTTAAAATTAATTTCTGCCACTTCTGTGTTTTGAATTTTAAAAAATGGATTCCATAATTGGAATCAAGATGTCCAAAATTGTGTAAATAGGTAACTTTTATTTTTATACATTATGAATATTTACATCAGTAAATATTTTATTTACCATGGTTAAAGGGTAAATATGGTAGATAAGGGTAAAAAATAATATTATAATAATATTAAATTACCCTTACACTTTTCATAACTCTATTGGATGAGATATTACTGGCTAAATCCATCATTGGGTCGATTTCGGTACCCCATGGAGCCACATGGGAGTGATAATGACACTTTATATTAATTAATTTAAAGTAGGGGCAAAAATAACATAAACATGAATCTTTTAACTAAAACAATTTTTATATGGGGTCATATAAGTGATCTATTATATTATAAATATTATTTGGAAATATAAAAAGATTTAATACATCATGGTATTTTATTTATAGTTTTTAGATGTTAAAAAAATAAATTTAATGATGACACAATGGTGATGCAGTAATTTCTTCATTAATAAAGGATTCAAATAAAGGATATTATAAATATTAAAATAAATTTATTTTGAACCTTTTTATGCCATAAATGAATTTTATAGATTATAATTACATTTTATATTTTAATTAATGAAGGTTTTTTGAAATAATTAAGTTGGTTTGGATTTTTAAAAAGTCATGATATGAATTTTATTAAAATTGACTTAAAATAGTTTTTGAAATAATCAATATTTTATGAAATGATAAAATATTCTTAAAAATATAATATTCTGAAAAATGATATAAATGATTTTCAAAATTTACTTAATCATCCATTTTGGGTCTCTTGGAATTTTATAGTAAATATATTAACCATATATTATGAATATATAAGAGGACATTGTAAAAGTCAAATAAGTTAACCAAGGGTTAAATAAAAACGACAAGGATTAAAAAATATAAAAAACCTATCCAATTATTATTGGATGATTTTATTTTGACTTATATGTTCCTTATATTAGAATTAAATAAGTTTTTGACCTTTTCAATCCAATAATTATTTTATAATAAAACAATACTTTCAACCATTCCTAAAGAGCCCCTCCTCCCTCTTATAAAAAGCCACCACCTCTAATCCATTACACATGCCTCTAAAGCCCCTTATATCATCTAAACACTACTACAATAACCTCCCAACATCCCTCTATTCATAATAGAAGATTTAACTTAGGCATAATTAACTTTAAGAAAGCATTTTGGTTCAAACCAAAGAGAGATACCCAATTTAAAGGTAACGTCTTCTCTCAAGTTCTTTTTTTTTATTTTCCTTCTCCAACCCCCTAAACTCTCTTTATTCCATTATTTTATAACAACAATAGTATCTTAAATATACTAGGATGTTTTTATGAGTATTATTCAAACCAAACTTCTACACACCTCCATCAAGTGGATACGAACATACTGTTTTTATGGATAGTGAACTATTGTCTCACGAAATGATGATTGTTCAGTTATCTCCTATCGCCTCTCATGGTGGTCATTATGATGAAACTGTATTTATATTTGATTTATATTATATTTATATTGTATCTATTCTTCTTTATTTTTTATTTATATCATACCTTTATTATCTCCATAATGGATAAATACGATAATTTCTTTTGAGGAAGTGCGGACTACCGCCCCCTCAAAGTGATATGTCTCATTCATTTCATACATGGAACGTATAAAAGAAGGAGTTAATGAAATTATATATGATTTTATAATTAAATTATTATATAACTATGTATTATTACATTTTCATTCCATTGGATATGAAATAGAAATGAAAGTAGCATCCATGCGTACGTACGGCTTACCGTCTCCATGAACGGTGTGTTTCATTTCTTATCTCCAAATGTCATGTACTATTATAAATAAATATATATACTGGATATATATGATATATATGATATATAAATCATGAATATAATTTTGGAGATAATGAAATTTTTACCACATGGACAACTTGTAATTATAAGAAGTTCATTTTTGACTCAAGTACCAAATATCGACAAAACAACCGTTATTAACTTAAATGATTATGTAATGTTTATAAGATGGTAATAAGTGATATAAAAGGAATAATAAACTTTAAAAAGGTTATGAGGCATGTAGAAATTAACTTTAGTTTATTATTCAGGATATTGAATAATTAACGAGTCATGTTGAAGTCAAGGTAAGGGAACTTCTTAACCCAATTTCCATTTGTTGGGTTAAACTTATACTTCTTGATTATGTCGTACTATGAATATGTGTGAATGAACTATGATTTTTTTACACTTAATATCCACTTATATTGGGTTTATTAATATTTTTCACACATAATTATGTTAGTAATTTATCCTTAATCTAATGGTACAATCTTTGTAAGGGATTTCGTCTCAATTTACATTCCATTGAGACTTATTTGTTATTATGCACCAATTAACTTTTATATGGTGTATATAACGCCGTTTTCAATATTATATCATGAATATAATTATTCTCATGATATTATAAGTTTTATTTGATGTTATTCTTTAATTATTTTTGTTCAAGTATTTCCTCAAGTGGTAACAGACTCTTTAACTAAACCTTTGTTTTAAATGTTTTAAATATTTATTCTTATAAATATTTAATGTACATGTTTTTAAAATGGTTTTAAGGATTTATTTATATGTAAATTAATGTTTTAAATGTTAATTCCTTTAAAATATTCAAAGTGGTATAGGACACTTTGATTCCAAAATCTTTTTATTAAATTTTTTAAAGGGTTTTGAAAATGGTTTGATAAAGTATTGATTATTTCAGTATATTTAAATGATATATTTTGATTTCAATATGGATATGTTATCTTTCCATTATGCTTGTTTATATGTTATGATTATGTTATGGTTCTTGGGAATTTTTTACATATAAGGTCGGTTCCTTGACAAACCTAGCGTTGTTGATCCCAAGACAGCTCTCCAATGCATTGGGTAATGTGACGGAGGTAAACATTAATGTTTCTCCTAATATATTTAGGGAATATATAGTGATGGGTATTCCAAGTGTAACTCTCTATGTAGCTGTGAAATCTACAATGCAAGTATGCTATGGATTCCACAAGTTACCTTTATGATTTATGATTTCTATGTGTTATTCGTAAATCTTATAATCTTGTCAGATGTGTTAAATATTTAAAATTATGATTTCATTGACTTGTATGTATTAATGGACTAAGATTTGTTTATTTATTTTATAACCCTTACTGATATTTTTAAGCTCATCCAATGTTTTTGATATATTTTTCACAAGGTATAAGGAAGGGTAATATAAAATAATAATTCAAGAAGATTTATATCAAGAAAAAAACTCTTATTTTATTTAAGGAATTTTATTATTGTCAATAATTTGGATAGAGTATAAATGTATACATTGTTATTTTTAAGATGTAATGTAATAGTTACAGCTTAATTATCTAAAACTCTAAACCTGAAAATATCCTCAATGTGAATTATTAACTTAATTAAACATTATGTAATAGTTAAGGTTGGGTCCTTATAGTTAGTATCATAGGTCGGTTTAGACAACTTTAGGGATTATGAGTTTTTGTTAGACATGTAGTTAGTCTCTATGTCTACTCTTTAAGTTAAATCCTTATTTTGTAACTTTTTCAGATCAAGGAAAGTCTTTCATAAATGGAAAGAGGAGGATCTCAAATGAAATTCCTATATCTTCCTGATTACTTTCTTGCAATAATTATTGAAAAGTCATGTCCAGATGACTCTGAAACATTTTCTAACATACAAATCACTTGAAAGAAATTGTTTGAGATATCAAACACCTCCACTATACCTCGATACCATCATGGATCATGGGTTATATTTAATCAAATCCTATTTTCTCAATATTCTCATATTTTCAAGAAAGGTAAATATTATAAAGGAATTTTTGAATATTTTACCTTATCAAAAGATTTTGAAGTATATTATGATTTTAAAAAAGGTGGTGAAGAAGGAGACCCATGCGCCACCTATTTATATTTGCTTTTAAATTATAGTTCTTCAGCACATACTTATGGTATTTTAAAAGGACCATTGATTGAATGTTTTAACTCAAACTCAGTACGACTGTTTTATAGAATGAAATTTTTATCAGATGTTTTGAAATTATATGTCAAACATGATTATTTTTAAAAAATATTTTTCTGTGAACAGCCATATGACTCAAGTTGTACGAGGTGTATTTGGATAGAGGAAGAATATGATTTTTAGGATCTCTAAATAATTGTTACAATGCATTGACCATCTATTTACATGAACAAGATGATGATGAAACTGGGTGGACACCATGATAAAGGTACGATGTTCTTTCTATGGTAATAGTGTTATTTTATAGAGGTAAAAAATTATCAATAAGACTTCATGAATTATGATATTGAGGTAATTATGAGTTGGGATAAAAATGAGAGGTACAAGGTAACCATTTAGGTTAAATCTTGTTAGGGTTATTTTTGAGTTTTATAAAAAGGGAAAAAATGCAAGATGGGTGACAACCTGTCACATCTGAAAAGGGCACAGGAATCGAACCCAAAACCAAAGTATGATTGGGATTTATCACCTACCACTGGCCTATGTGAAGTCACTAGTTAGTATAACTTATTATTTTTAGTTAAATGATTTTATTGATCAAGAAGAACTTAATTTTAGATCTTATGTTTTATCAAATGGATATCCTTATAATAGAAAAATGATTTGGTGATTAAGTGAAAAATGTTATTTTGGAATATGTTCTCTCTTTTGGGAACACTATATGCCTAAAGAAAATAGAATACTATGAGATTTTATTTATGTAGTAATGGTTGAAATTTTATTTTGGAAGAATCTATTTTTTTTATTATAGACATATGGAAATTTGGTTTATTTATGGAAATGATTATCCTATCATAGAGAATATGTGATTAGGTTAATTACTTTTCAGTATGAGACTTTGGAGATAAATGTTAAGATTTTTGGGGAAGACTATGTGATTAAATTCTTCTGAGTTTAGGGTTTCAATATTAGTTTGGATTATATTGAAGGATTTAAAAGGACAGTTGTTTGTTGAATGGTCTTTGTTGAAATTTGGGTATAATTTGTTCAATTTTGGAGATTAAGAGTAGTATTTATTTTTATAAAATATTATCCTTTTGATGATTATCTGATCTTTTACAAACCATTTTGGTTTTAGTTAATGTATAAAGATAGGGTAAATATATATTTCATCATTTTTGGATTATGTGATTCTCTAGAAGTTGATTATAGCACTTCTTGTGTGACCAAGTCATCTTTAATACCAAACGTTTGGAGAAAATATAAGTTTTTTGTAGAAACTTATTAATGTATGAAAATTTACTTGAAAAGTGAGTATGTTTCCTTATGTTCTTAGTCAATATCATAAATATATTCTATAAATTTATGAAAGGGAACTTGAAACAAAAAAAAACTTTGTCCATTTAGTTTTCCTACTGGGAAATCAAAGACCGTTTAACCTATCACAAGTTTGTGGTTTTATTGTTGTTAACTTTCTCCTAGTCATGTTTTCTATCATACTCCATCAGAACTAGACACATATTTTCTCCTCCAAATCCATGTTTTCATACATGGAATCCTAGTATTTGTTATCTTAGCTGACCTTTGTACTTCTCTTTCTTTCTTTTAAAGTGATAGTTTTATTGACTCTTTTTTTGATTTGGGACTTCTAATGATGTTTTCAAGTTCAATTTTAAAATTGAGAGGATTCAATTCACAAAAGTGGGGAAGAATGTAACATCTGAGGTAAATAAAGAATATTAAATTTTCATTTTTATTAATATTTTTGAATTAAATATTAATTTTACTTTAAAAGGGATTTTGTGATCAAAAGTGTACCCGACATGCAACAATGGGTTTCTCAGAAATCTCTATTGCACACAAGGTAGAGTCTTACTAAAAAATAATAATATAATATTATTTTAAATGGTAGTTAATGCCTATCTGTTTTATGGGAGAGAATGAACATAACTAACTACAATATTTTTACACATGTTTTTTAAATATTTTAAATTTATCCAATAAAATTTAGAGGCTTAAAATGATAATGAATCCCATTTTAAGCTTAAATACTCTAATATTTTTAAAAGGTTGTTTTACCCCCTTTTGATGGTAAACCCCTTTTAAATATAGTTTTTGTTACTTTTATATATTCCGTATGACAAAATAAAATTCTTATTTATAAGTGGGACATCAAAATTTACTTTGGGTAATTTTTTGGTATTTTTCTGATAAAGTTTATTTTTTTATGAATACTGAAAAATATTGCATTTTAATTCAAAATTTCCTTTTCATATAATTTATTTATATAGTTAGATTTTTATTTTAATTGTTTTTAAAGTTTAATTGGATTATATTTTTACCATTTAATACAATTTTGGTCATTTGAAGTAATTTCACTCTTAAATTGGACATAAAAAGATGTCAATCATTTGATAGGTATTATTTCTTAAAAACACGCTTTTTGGTTTTAAAAACAGGAATTAATTTTAAATTGATTTATTTCACTTATGTGTTTTGAATTTGGAAAAATGTATTCCATATTTGGAATCCAGAGGTTAAAATTTTTTAAATAGGTAACTTTTATTTTTATACATTATGAATATTTACTTCAGTAAATATTTTATTTACCATGGTTAAAAGGTAAATCTGGAAAATAAGGGTAAAAAAATAATATTATAATAATATTAAATTAGCAATACACTTGTCCTAATGATATTGGATAAGTTATTTCAGACCAAGGTAATCCTTCGGTCTATTTTGGGACCTCATGGTTCCACTTGGGAGTGATAATGACACGTTATATTAATTAATTTTAAGTAAGCACAAAAATAACATAAAAATGAATCTTTTTATTAAAACAATTTTTATATGAGGTTATATAAGTGATATATTCAACTATAAATATTATTTGGTAAGATAAAAAAACCTTCTACATCATGGTATTTTATTTATAATTTTCAGACATTAAATAAATAGATTTAATTATGAAACAATGGTGATGCAGTAATTGCTTCATTGATAAAGGATTAAAATAAATTATATTATAAATATTAGAATAAATTTATTTTGAACCTTTTTATGCCATCCAAGAATTTTATAGATTATTATTACTTGTTATATTTTAATTAATGAAGGTTTTTTGAAATAATCAAGTTGGTTTGGATTTTTAAAAAGTCATGATATGAATAGTATTAAAATTGACATAAAAGAGTTTTTACATCAATCAATATTTTATTAAATGATAAAATAGTCCTAAAAATATAATATTTGTCCAAATGAAATATATGATGTTAAAATTTTCATTAATTATCTGTTTTAAGTCTTTTGTAATTTTATTGTAAATATATTAACCATATAGTATGATTATATAATAGGACATGTTAAAAGTTAAATAAGTTAACAAAGGGTTAAATAAAACAGATTAGGATTAAAAAATATCCAAAACCTATAAAATTATTATAGGATTATTTTATTTCAACTTATATATACCTTATCTTAGAATTAAATAAGTTTTGGACATTTTGAAACTGAAAATAATTTTACAATAAAATAATACTTTCAAACTTTCCTAAAGATCCCATCCTCCCTATTATAAAAATCCACCACCTCTAACACATTAAACACACCTAAAAAACCCCTTCTCTCATCCAAAATCTTCTCCCCAAAGCTCCCAACATCCATATCTTCATTATGCAGAAATCACTTCAAGAAATCATTTTGGTTCAAACCAAAGGGAGTTACCCGATTTAAATGTAACGTCTTCTCTCAAGTTCTTTTATTTTATTTTCCTTATCCAACCCCCTAAACTCACATTATTATATTATTTTATAACAACACCAGTATATTAAATATACTAGTATGTTTTTATAAGGATTATTTGAACCACACTTCCACACACCTCTATTTAATGGATACGAACATATTGTTTATGTGCACAGCGAACTACAGGCTCATGAAATGATGATTGTTCAGTTATATCCTACCACCTCTCTTGGTGGAAATTATGATGGAACTATATTTATATTTGATATATATTATATTTATATTGTCTCTATGCTTCTCTATTTTTGATTTATATAATACCTTTATGGTTCCTATAATGGATAAATATGATAATTTCATTTGAGGAAGTGCGGACTACCGCCCCCTCAATGTGATATGACTCGTTCATGACATACATGGAATGTATAAAGGATGGATTTAATGAAATTATATATGATATTATATTGTAATTAAAATATACCTATGTATAATTGAGTTTTACTTCCATTAAATATGAAATAGAAATGAAAGTAGCGTTCATGCGTACGTACGGCTTACCGTCTCCATAAATAGTGAATTTCATTTATTATCTCCAAATGTTATGTACTATTATAAATAAATATATATATATATTGGATATATATGATATATATGATATCTAAATCTTGAATCTCATTCTTTAGATAATGTACTTTTAACCACATGGACAACTTTTAATTATAATAAGTTCATTTTTTACTCAAGTACCAAATATCGACAAAATGACCGTTATTAACTTAAATGATTATGTAATGTTTATAACATGGTAATAAGTGATATAAAAGGAATAATAAACATTAAAAAGGTTATAAATCAAGTAGAAATTAAATTTTTATTATTATTCAGGAGATTAAAGAACTAATGAGTCAAGTCGGACTCAAGGTAAGGGAACTTCTTAACCCAATTTCCATTCTTTGGGTTAAAATTCTTCTTCTTGATTATGTCGTGATATGAATATGTGTGAATGAACTATGATTTTTTTACACTTAATATCCATATATATTGGGTGTATTTATATTTTTTCCAAATAATTATGTCAGTAATTTATTTTTAATCTAATTGTACAATCTTTGTAAGGGATTTCGTCTCAATTTACATTGTATTGAGACTTATTTGTTGTTATGCACCAATTCACTTTTATATGGGTTATATACTACCCTTTTAAATATTATATCATGAATCTCCTTATTCTCAGGATTTTATAAGTTATATTTGATTTTATTATTTAATTATTTTTATTCAAGTATTTCCTCTTATGGTAATGGACTCTTTAACTAAAACATCGTTTGAAATGTTTTAATGATGTATTATTATAAATATTTAATGACCATGTTCTTAAAATGGTTTTAATGATTTATTTATATGAAAATTAATGTTTTAAAATTTTAATTCCATTAAAATATTCAAAAGTGGTATGGGACACTTTGATTCAAAAATCTCTTTATTAAATGTTTTAATGTATTTTAAAAATAGTTTGATAAAGCGTTGATTATGTCAGTATATTTAAATGAAATATTGGTATTGGAATGTGGAAATGTAATCTTTCCTTTATTCTTGTTCATGTGTTATGATTTTATTATGGTTCTTGGGAATCGTTTACATATATGTTTGGTTTCGTGATATACCTATGGAGGGTGAGCCATAGATAACTCCCTAATGCATTGGGTAACGTGATGGAGGTAAACGTTAATGTTTATCCTAAGAGATTTAGAGAATATTATCTAATGGGTATTCCAACTGTAACCCCTATGTAGCTATGAAAGCTACAATTTATGTATGTTATGTATACCACAATTTACCTTTATGATTTATGATTTCTATATGTTATTCATAAATATTATGATATTGTGAGGTATGTTAAGGATTGAAAAGAATGATTTCATTAACTTTTATGTATGGATGGACTAATGATTTGTTTCTTTATTTTATAACCCAAACTGAGATTTTTCTGCTCATCCCATGTTTTTTAAATGTTTTTCACAGGGTATAAGGGTAAGAGAAAAGAAGAATTCAAGATGATTTATATCAAGAAAAGAACTCTTGTTTTATTTAAGGAGTTTTTTATTGTCAAAAATTTGGATAGATTAGAAGTGTATAATTTGTTTTTTTATATGTAGTGTAATAGTTACAGCCTAAATATCTAAAACTCTAAACCTAAAAATATCCTCAATGTGAATTATTAACTTAATTCAATATTATGTAATGTTTAAGGTCGGGGCCTTATAAATAATAATCAATGTATGAATATAAATTAATATTTAAGGATATATAATATATAAATTTCATTTAAATTATTCCTCTTGAGTTATTTTTTTAATTAATTCAAAAGGAGAAACATTATTCACTTTAAAATATTTTTCTAAAAAATCTCATTTTTTAACCCAAGGATAAACTTATTCTAAAATCCAATTTGAAGTTGATTCAAAATAAATTAAGTGGATTAAATATAAATTAATAATAATAATTTAAATTTAAATTTTATTCAAAACATAATATATCTTTAAAATTTCTTAAAATATTAAAAATAAAATAAATTTTTTGAAAAATCAGTATTTTTCACTATTTACCTAAAAATCAATATTTTCTAAAGAATCCAAAATTTTCACCCAAAGACAATTTTTATATTACAATTTCAAAAATGAATTTTATTTAATTGAATACATTTTATAAAACTTCAAAAATTCATTATAATGTTTTTTCTATGAAAGTAATAAAATCATTTTTGAAAAAAAAAACATATTTTTGAAGAATTAAATTACTTTACTAAAAATTTATTGATTATTTACTAAAAATTTATCAATATTTTATTTTTAGTAGACAATATATATTTATATTTAATAATGTAGTTAATGTTATTCATACCCACCAATTTAATTGCTAAGTTATAACTTTCATATATTTCATGAGTCGTTTAAGCTTAGGGTTGCATGTCGAATTTGCTATCAAACATAGTTTTGTTTTCTAAAATATGATGATATTACATTATCCCACCCCTTCATTTAATAAATTATGTCCCTAAAATTTTATCTTCTTCTCGGTAATGAAAGTTTGGATATTATAAAATACTTTTTTTGTGAACCCACATCATAAAATGGGTTAATAAAACATTCTCTTGATAAAATTGAAAGGGATGTATGAATTTCATCTAGAATAAAAAAATACATTTACAAATAGGATAAAATAGGTGTGAAGTGAAGATTTGAACTTGAAAGAAAATAATAATTCCAAAATAATGATATTGAGAGATAAAGATCATTTAAAACAATATATTTAAGGTTCAAGAGAAAGTTAAAACCCATAAAACCACAAACTAAAGAGCTGTGAAAAAGGTCATTAATTTCAACGTAAGTTATGGTGATAAGAAAAAATGTTATTTCAATATCCTTATCATATATTTTAATAATTTCTTTACCATTTATACCAATAAAATAAAGAAAAATACTTACTTGATGAATAAAATTTCATCTATTTATCAATTTCTACCACAATCTCTTCTTTTTCCCCAAATAACGAGTATTCACGATGAGTTTTTTTCATTACTAAAGCACTAAAATCAAATTTTAAAGGACCACATAACCATAAAAGGGATAATAAATCAATTCCACTTTTATTTAGATATTAATAAAAACCAAAACGGGTATAACATGGTAATATGTTTACCATAATGAGTAAATCATTATATGATAAAATAATATATTAATCTCAAAAATTCAATAGTAACACCTAAAGTTAAAACTAAATAATTCATAAATAAAAATACAATTAAATAGTGTTTTAACAAAAAATATTATCTCATACCTTTCATATTTCAAGAAAAAAAAATATGGTGACCTTTTTTTATTTAAATAAATTTAATCACTTAGTCACCAAATCACATTTCAACCTCATGGTTATATATACATTAAAACTTTTGTTCACATAATTACCACATTGTCCAAGATAATATAAATCCTAAAGGTTATAAATACCTTAAAACTTATTTACACAATATTTAAAGGAATAATTCTTATTAAACTGATTCTTTAAATAAACATTAACCCAATAAAATGTATCCAAATGTGTCATTATTCACTTTAATATCTAATCACATAATAACTCAAAAGGGGTGTCTAAGACATTGAACTTGTGATCAAACTTAATATTATATAACTGTGATGGTATCCAAAACAATTAAGATAACCTCACATGAATACATCTTAATCTCCAAAAGTTATCTAAACATTTCCTCTAATACCGACTATAACATCCCAGAAACTGCACTCCTGAATCTAGTGCAAAAAACATAAACTTCACATTTCCATATTTGATACATATTAAGGTGGCCCAATTTTTTTCCATCCAAACCTTAAAACATCAAAATGAAAAGTTAGATCACTTAAATTATCAAGGAACTTTTAGGTTTATTTTTTAAGAGAATTTAAATAAACTCATATATAAGCAATACCCATTTATTTGAATGAGAATATTTCCTACCTAACCCAGGTTTTCTTCTTTCACATTATATCATCATCATCGTCATCATCCATATAAAATCACCTCTAGATATAATTCAATCAACCTCAATCTTGATAACCAGAGGAAAAATAAATATAATAAGGGTGATCTCAAATTCTAAGTAAGGTTAAACATAAGCATTAATAATTTAATGTCATCAGTGAGAATAATAAGAGAATAATGGTATGATAACATAATCATAGTGAATGAGTATAATATAATAATTTACATTCCCATGAATACATAGATTATTAAACATTAAAACATGGGATAAGGATTTAACAAAGGAAAGCATCCTCAAAATAAATAATCATGAGCCATATGATATCAATATTGATTATAAGAAACAATATAAAAATATAAATGATACCCAAAACATATTAGTATCTTAGAAAATTATTTTCACATAACTTCTTATAAATGGAATAACCAATTTGATCAAATACTATCACTAGGGTACTCAATGTATTGGAGGGATATAACAAACCCAACCATCCTTGGTTAATAATGTAACCACTGATCCTGGGTTTATAATAGAACCACCCATAACTGGTTTATAATGGAACCACCCATCATTAAAAATAATTTCCAAGGATGATATCATGAATAATGTACAGACCAAGAAGATCTAGAATTCGTGGAAATTTGTTCCTAAAAAATTAATAAAAAAGGTAAATCATACAACTCTCATCATTATGAGGGAGTTTACAAATAAATGAATACACCACCCCTCTCATATAATCATCAATCAAAGAAGAGAAAAATTCTGGATCTCTGAATGTCCACATCATACTTTTTTCTATGATTTCCTTCATTGATAGAGAATCTTTCACCTGATTGGATTCTCTATATGTATGGGAGGCATTCATGTTAAGATGGGTCACATGGTTAGTACAACCAATCCAATGGGGTAGGAGTCTCTATGAGACATTCATGGTTATTATTTTAATAACCATTACAACATTTTGAAAATATGATTCAATCCAAATTATAGTTAACTTTTCTTGGAAATAATTTTTTATTACACAGATCATCACCTATATAGTATTCTTTTCATCATAAACTCATTGAAATAACCTTTATTATTTTCAGAACTTGATTAACCCATGGAAAAGAAATTAGATCCATAAAAATATATTTGTAACACAATTAACCCATGGAAATGAAACGGTTTTCATAAAAATCTCTTTGAAACATGATTAACCTGTGTAAAATAAATGGGTTATATAATAATATCTTTGAAATATGATGGAACCATATAAAATAAGCGGGTTACATAACAATCTCTTTGAAACATTATTGATCCATAGAAAAGAAACAGGTTCCATAGATATCCCCTTGGAACAATCATAATGCATCTAGAGACAGAATTGGGATGGTATAATTACCAAATATCTCTATTGGAGAACTAGTAACGATAATTATTGTTGATTGGGATGAATGAAAATACTATTAAAATATCATTAAAAATATTTTTTTTGGAAAATAAAATTTTCATTTTTAAAATTTTTTTTTATAACTAAAAATTCACAAAATATAGTGAAAACAATTTACTTTGAAAACAAACTTGGAAAAATATAAAGGAAGTTTCAATTTAATAACTTCCATGATGGAAGAAAAATATATTCATGTTGTAAATGTTAGAAATAAACATTCTTTTCAAAACATTTGGTAAAAGAGAGTCAAAAATGAATCCTTTAGAAAACATTAAGAAATTTACTTTAAAAAACTTTAAAAATAATTTCAAATACCAAGTTAAATAGATTTATGAAATAATTTATTTTTATAAAGAATTTTTTTTAAAATATTTTATAAAACCAGTATATATAATAGAAAGATACCTGATCTAAAAAAATACAAGATCGGTATCACTTGTAAAATAATTTCTCGGTGTTTCTTAAAAAAAATAATAAAGGAAATGAAAATTAAACATGTGAAACACATTCATGACTATTTTATAATAAAATAGATGCGGTTCAATAAAATAATATCACATTATTTCCTCCAAAAAAACTTGAACATAAAAAATTCCAAAAGAAATTACATTATAACATAAATCCTTTGACACTTTTGTAACACTTTAATTGTAATCCCCATGAAATAATTACTTTAAATTAAACTTTAAATTTTATGAAAATAAGGATATAAATGATAAAAAATCCAAAATTTCAGTATATACACCTCATAAATATGATAGGTTCATATCGTAAACATATGTCCCAAAGAAAGGAATTTGGGATGATTAACCCTTACAAAGATCATAACCCTAAATTAAGAGTTCATAAATCAATAGATTATATATAAAAAAATTTAATCCATACCAAACAAGTTAAAATATAAAATAAAACAATATAAAGATTAATTCACACAAAATCATTTCATAAAAAAGTCAATGAATAATTTTTATAGCCTAATGAAAGGAAATTGAGTTAAGATACTATTTACCACTATAACTTTCAATTCAATCCCATTGGATAAATTAACTCAAATTAAAATGAAAAATAATATTATTTATGAAGTATTCATGATATTACAAGTAAAATGGATATTATATACACCACATAATAGAAACAAGTGGTGAATATGGAATACATTTCACATATGTAAAAGAGAGATGAGACAAACCCTTACCTCAAGTCCAGACTTTCCTTGTATGTCATTAAATAATTTCTTTAATTTCTTTATGATGACATATTTTAATACTTAAATCATTTAAGTCCATGTCGGGTGTTTTGAGGACGTTAAGTTCATTGTTTCAAAACAACTTCAGTGTGTTGACCATGGTTAAAGAGGTTATTATTTAAAAATAGCAATAATAATAATCATGACATAATTATCATATTTATTCATGAATTATACTTTTAAAAAAATGTGAATAATGAACTACATTAAGATCATGGAGACGGTAGGTCATACATACGCATGAGTAACGTTTCCATTTTTCAATGATCATTATAGAAATTATGTATATAATATTTTATATTTAAAAAATTACAATAAAATTTTAAATAAAATATTATTTATTTAAATATAATTATATATATCAATATTTTGATATTGTGAAGAAAAAATAATCACATTGCTTCGTGGAGGCGGTAGTCCACGTGTATGCGAACGACGTTGTCATTTTTCAATGTAAGTTAGAAAAGGATATATTATATTTTAATAATGATAAATATTTTATTAATATAATTATGATGTCATATATATAATATATATTCATTAAAACTATCCTTACTACCATCCATGTAAATATTTAGTGAAAAATGAACCACATCGCTTCGTGATGTGATAGTTTGTTGTACACATGAGTGACGTTATCATATCCCCAACTGAATAGAAATTAAAAAGATATATGTGATATCATAACTCCAGAAGTATAAATATTTTATAAATAATATATATATATATACTTTAAATCCATCATTACAATAATTCATGATGCAATGATGGAAAACGAATGTCATCGGTTCATGAGGCGGTAATCTGTCATACACACGAATGATGATTTCATATCCCATTTGATTGAATAAGATAAGGATTTAGGTTATTAAGTTAATATAATAATATATAATTAGATATTATATATTTTTTATCATATTTCCATATTTTAGTACGATTTTAAGTAGGTGGAAGAAGAAATAATGCAAAAATGCATAGTTAGGAATTTTACCTCTTCTTAGACCACATCTTTAGGATTATTACTAATGTATTCCTAGAGTGAATTTTGACCAAACCAAGGATTATAGGATGAGTGTATATAATTTTAGAAATTATGTGGGTAGGTATTTCTGAATCCAAAAGGGTTCTAATATGTGAACAAGATAGGATATGGGTGGATTTTTGTAAGTGAGGTGAGTCTCACACTTGTAATTTTTGAAGAAAAAAAAGATCTACCCACATTTTTCAAAAGTAAAAAAGGCTATAAAATGAATAATTATAAATAATTAGACATTATAAGGTCTAATTACGTCCATAAACTAGTTTTATACACTTTTTTAGGTCATTTTACCCTTATCATTTTATTTTAACCCCCAAGTAACCATGTTTTCACTTTAACTATGCTAATTAATTTTACTGTTTTCACAATTCATTATGATAAATAATTATGTTAAAATTATTAGATAATATAAATTATTATGATTCAAAATATTAAAACCATTTTAACAAATTCATTTCACGTAAGTGGCAAATTTTATTTTAAAATTAAACCCGCAGACATCAAGAAAAAGTAGGTTTTCAAGAAGTGTATTTTGCAAGAAAAAGATGATTTTATATTAACTCTATGAATAATAATAATCATTGTATTAATATAAATTAATATTTATTTATATATTATATAAAAATATTTTAACACCCCAAGATTTCATAGTATGTTAGTTCTTCAAAGTAATTCAATAACTTACACTGCACGCAACATCGAGTTCAAGCGCACCACGACTTACCAAACTAGCTGTTCAAAAGCGGTTACGAATAGTATTAACATAATTTTGAACTTTATATAACCCTTATAATTTTAGAATCCATATTATGAGTTTCTTAGACATAAAGTAAGGACAAATTCATTTTTTTCAGATAAAAGAAGTATTTTTTTTAAAAATTCAAATTTACTGCCTTTTAATAGAAATCCTTTTTTAAATCCAATATTTGAAACTTTTATATATTCAATTTGACAAAATAAACTTCTTCTTTGGGATCGGGACATAAGAATTTAGTTTCAATACATTTTTGGTGTTTTTCTGATAACTTTCATATTTGGGTGAATAGTGAAAAATAATATATTTCAACTGAAAACAACTTTTTTAATAAAAATAATTTATAGTGTTCAACTATAAATATGAATGGTTTGGATATATAATTAGATTATATTTTTACTATTTAATCCAATGTTGGTCATTGGAAGTAATTTCACATTGAAATTGGACATAAACAAATGTCAATCTTTTGGTAGTTATTATTTCATAAAAATATGCATTTTGGTTTTGACAATCGGAATTAATTTTAAACTAATAAATGAAATTTATATGTTTTGAATTTGGTAAAATAGACTTCATTTTTGAATTCATAATTTCAAAATTAGCTTATGGTGAATTTTTGGTATGTTTCTAAAAACTTTTAATTTTTGATGAATTATGAAAAACACTGAGTTATAGTTTAAAACCGAATTTTTATAATTATTTATTTTATTTAAATTTATTTTAGGTAAAAATAGATATATAATAACAATATAAGTTCAATTTAATTCATTGGAGTTAGTTTATAATAATTTTAGATATATAAAAATTTTATTAAACTTTTCACCGACTTTTACGCACCTCCTAGGAGAATTTGCAAATTCACATAAAACATAATTTTACCGCTTCTATGAGTTGAATTTCGAAAATCCAAGAGACATGGTTAATATAAAGGAGTAAAATATGGTTCAATAAGATAAAAATAATTTTTGGTGAATAGTAACTTTTGACTTTTATTTACCACGGTTAAAAGTAAATAGGGTAATTAAGGGTAAAAATGATATTATTATTACCCTAACACATTTCATAATTCTATTAGATAAGTATAATTCGACCAAAAAAACTTAGGAATAAAATATGAACCTCTTTGGTCCACTTGGATTAGATTAGGACATTTATTATTATTTTATTTAAAGAGGAGTTAAAAGAGTTAAAATCAAAGTTTAATAACTAAAACATTTTTAATATAGAGATAAACATAAGATAAATTTGACTATAAATATTCATCATAAAGATAAAAATATTTCCTACATAATAGTATTTTATTTATACTTTTTAGACATTAAATAATTTAATTTATTTATGACACAATGATGATGCAATAATTACCTAATTAATGAAATATTTGAATAATTGATATTATAAATATCCAAGTAAATGTAATTTGAGACTTTTTATGCATTACACTAATTTTATAGATTAATATGACATATTAGAGTTGGTTAGATGAATTGTTTTCGATGTAATAAAGCTTTTATAATTTTAGAAAAAACAAAATACCAAATAGTGTCAAAATTGACATAAAAGAGTTTTTAAAAACAATATTATATTATTAATTAATATTCTATTCCTAAAAATCTAAGGTTCGTCCAAAGAACTTATATAATGATATTTGTATCATTAATGAACCACTTGGGGTTTTCTTTGAAGTATATAGTATGTTTATTAACCATATAATATAAAAATACAAAGAGACATGGTAAATGTCAAACTATTTAACTAAGAGTTAAATCTAAAAGATAAAGTTAATATAGTGACCCAAACCTGTCTAAAACCTATTGGTTGAGTGGTTTTTAACCCATCACCACATTATCCTTTAAATAATCTATTTTTGAGCCATTAGAAACCGAAAATTATTTTATTATAAAATAATATTTCTAGCTTTTCCTAAGGTGCCCCTCACCCCTCTTATAAAATGGCACTCACCCATCTCCCTAATTCACACCTTCAAAGCCTTTTGTCTCGGACAACCCCGGCCCAACTATCCTCTCAACTTCCCTAACGTCATCCTAGAGACCTTCCTTTAGTCAGAAATCCAACTTAAGGATCCATTTTGATCAAATCAAAATGAAGAACCCGAAGAAGAGGTAATAATTTCACCACCCTCTTTCAAGTTCTATTCTTCTTCCACTTATTCTTTATTTGTTATTTACATTTTAAAATAATAAATCCATTATATTTTATATACTGTGATGTTATTATAAATATGGTACATCCATATTCATTATTATGTCCATCCTTTGAATGACATGTCACCATACGTGCATATGTACGGATTACTGTCTCCACGTCGTGGTGCAATTGTTATTCAATACAGTATTATTTGGATGGGTATAATAATGATGTTTAATTCATGTAAATAATAAATATAACATGATAATTATTCTGTATATATGATATACCATCCAATTATATATTATATTAATATCAAAATAATGATATTGTCGCTCGTGCGTACGTACGGATTACCGTCTCCACGAACGTGATGAGATTCATTCCCCATCGTATCCATTCATGACTAAATTTCATTTGATGATTAAAAATAATGTTTAGAGACATGATATAATTCCAGATATGAATAATATAAATCCAATCCATAAAAAATATGACTCACATAACTAAGAATATAAAGGAAAACAAGTCCGTTAACACCCAAAATGACGATAATACTAAGATATTATTAGAAAAGCAATGTTAAAAGATCATATATGGTATCATATTAATGTATATGATTCTTATATAATTTAATAAAAATTATTTCACCATTATACAATAGTTTAACCTACCCTCGACCAAGGAAAAAGACTGAGTAAGGGGTTTCTTATCTCACTTTTAATTCCGTGAGATTTCTATTGTTCACCACTTATTTATTGCATGTGGTGTGTGTACTGCCCATGATTATATTCATTATGTAATATACTTTAATTTATGGATATTTACATCATCATTTTATGATCTTTCTTTCATTGGTGTAAGTTTTGTAAGTTACCAAATCGATAAGGGAATTTGAAATTTCAATTTCCACTCATTCGGCTTTACGCATACTTCATTGATTATTTTACTCCGAGATTATGTGTGGAATCACTATTCATTTGATTATGTCATAATTTCCACTCCCCTTTCTGTGGATATACTTTTGATACACATAATCACTCTATTGATAAATTCTCAAGTCATCGATATGAACTTGATAACAGTAATTTTAACTCAATCTCCATTTTTTGAGTTAAATATCCAATTCATTGGTGTTATTTTTACAAGAATATGTGTGAATGTCCTCTGATTGATTTGCACTGAATATCCAATCATATAGAGTGTATTTATATTTTTTACACATAATTGTGACATTGATTTATCCTTAACCTAAGGATACAGTCTTTATAAGATATTTCATCTCAATTTACATTCCATTGATACTTCTTTGTTTTTATACACCAAATCACTTTTATATGGTTTATATAATGTACTTTGACATAGTATATCATGAATCCCTTTATTCTCATGATATTAGAAAGTTTTTATTACCTCAATTATTTATATTCAAGTGTCTCTATTTTGGTTAGGAACTCTAACTAAAATATCATTTTAAATGTTTTAAAGATTTATTATTCTAAATCTTTCTCATTAATGTACATGTTTTAAAATGGTTTTAAGGATTTATTTATATGAACATTAAATTTTTAAAGTTAAAATTTCTTTCAAAATTTTCAAAGTGGTATGGGAAACATTGATTCAAAAATCTATTTTTAAACGACTTCTTGACAAATACTGTGACTTTTAAATGTTTTCAAGAAAAAGGGGATATTTCTCTCAATAGTTTGATGATTATTTTAATCTATGTCAATATCCTTCATTATTCTCAATTGAGGTTAATCTGTTACAATAAAATATTCTATATTGTATTTAATGATTTATGTTTGACTGTGGATGTGCTATTTTTATACCATTCATGGTTTGTGGATAAATTATTGACATTTCGTATGCTAGTTTTAATATGAATGTGTATGTTATGTTTCAATATTTTCATATGAGGAATGCATTGGACTTAGTAAGTGATGGGTGGAGCCCGCTATAGCTCCTTGATGCATCGGTAGGTCTCATGAGAAAAACTAGTGTCTTGGCACAATCCCTTGACAAAATCTTATTAGTAGTCTTGGCACAAGGCCTTGACTATGTGGTTATGATAGTCTGGCATTATGCATTCCATCATTATTAAAAGTGGTTATTGATATTTCATGTGATTATTCAACTAGTAGAATATCCATGTGAATAAGTAAATGGAATTATTTAATTTTATTTTTTTCCATCTTATATTGAATTTCAAGTTTAAAAGTCTTTTGTTTTAGTTATACATTGCCTTAAATGTTTATGCTTATTTATGAAAGTTTCCGCTATATTTTTATCCTTACTGAGCATCTGAGCTCACCCCTTTCTATGTTTTATTTTTTTTCCAGGATGTGAACAAGTATTTTATGACTGACCTGCAGGGATAATATGAGGGGATATGATTGCGGACTATGGAGACTATGTTGTTGTAGTTTTCCATTTTATCATGTAATGTAAGACTTATAAATGTATCTAGTGTTTCCAAGGCTACTAAACTAATCAGTCTTTCGAGACTTGATCTTTTATGATCATTCCAACATTATGTAATAATGCACAGAATATGGTCTTCTAGGGTCTGGGCATTACAAATATCATTTAAATTATTCCTTATTAAGGGTTTTTTAAATTAATTAAAAAGGAGAATCATTGTGCACTTTAAAATAGTTCTCAAAAAATCATGTTTTTAAACCCAAGGACTAACTTGTACTAAAATCCAATATGAAGTTGATTATAAAAAAATTAATAGGATTAAATATAAATTAATAATAATTATATTAATTTAAATAATATTCGAAACACAATGGTACTTTTAAATTTCTTAATTTATTGAAAATAAATGACATTTTTAGAAAAAATGATACTTTTCACGACTCACTAATAAATCAATATTTTTTAAAAAATCCAAAAATTTAACCCAAATTAAATTTTGGTTTTACGATTTAAAAAATGAATTTAATTTTATAAAATATATTTTATAAAAGTTACAAAAAGTAATTATAATATTTTTTCAATGAAAATTAATAAAAAACATTTTTTAAGAAAACATATTTTTGAAGAATAAAATTCTTTTACTAAAAATTTATTTATTATTTGATAAATATTTAGAAATTAATTTCATTTATTAGAATATATATATATATATATATATCATAATTTAGTTAATACTATTTATACCCACCAATTTAATGGCTAAGTTATAATGGTTATATATTTTGAAGTCATTTAAACTCGGTGGTGCGTGTCGAATACACTATCCAACATATTTTTCTTTTCTAAAATATCAGGGTGTTACAATAGGTTACTCTTCCATAACATTATTATACTAATATTTATCCTTGATAACTTAAGATTTAATATTTCAAGATTTTATGAGTCATAAGTAGTCACAGTTATGACTTAATCTTATGTACATCAAGTTTTATGACTATATATCTACATAGATATCATGGTTTGGAATATATATAGGATTAGTACTATAAAATTAATCCCCCTATGAATTATTATTACATGAAATCCAACCCAAATGAGTTATTCTTACCCAGATTCTATTTATTCCTATACATAAATTTAAAACTTCAACTACTCTTATGTAATCGACCAGCCTCCTTGTCTTCACACAGATTCAAATTCCTTACATATCCATGATGTTCCCTTTTCTATTTTTTTTCCTTTCCTCAAAAAAATCATCCAAATTTGAAATAAAAAAAACCACCACCATTAAAAATTAAAAACACTTAAATTTATACAAGAGAAACTTATTGAATAATAAAATTATTAATAAAAATGATTAATTTAGTTAGTTATCAAATCCCCCCAAACATAAACCCTTGATTTTTCTCAATAAAAAAGACCCCATATAATTTCAATGGATGTCAATCCTATCTAAGTCTATACATCCTGATTAACCCAACCAAACAATTATCAAATGAGAATAAATTTTCCAGCATCACATGAGAATATCTCATCAACTTCTAAAAATTTAAGAAAATAAATCATGTAATGACCCAAACTTTCATTAATGTAAATCCCTCTTGATCTAATTAAATGTATGTTCATATAAAATGTCAAATTATTTGGTTTTATGCTAAGAATTGTGACCATTGATAATATATTTGTTGAACATTGATCACCTAATTAGTATAAATATAGGGCTTTAACAAATCCAATTTACTCAGACAAAGAAAGTGATGGCCTCATCCAGTAGATGTTCCCCATACGAAGCCCATTTTTCAGGGCTCATAAAGGAGGTGGTGTAATTGGTATTTTCTCTTTACCAAGCCCAAGACAAGCTTGGATATATTAAGCTCAAGCAGGACCGCCTATGATAGAAATAGAAGTTGATAGATATTACAACCCGAGAAATGTTTTCTGAGCCACCCCAAGAGTCTGTCACAATTTCACACCTTACTCTTCAGCCTTATGCAGGTGTTACAAGGGGTTACGTAACAAGACCATAGCACTATGGTTATGTACATTATTTTTGTATATAATAATGAATATACTTTCATTTTATTATTGTTAACTTGTAAATAGTTTTTAAAGCACAAATAGTATTTTTAGTTAATGTTCAACTAAGAAATATATTTTTATGAATTAATGGATTTAAAATTTAAATAATATTTTAATAAAATATTATTATTGTTATTAAATTGATTTTTATTACATATAAATGATCATATAATTTTATGAATGCAATTGTAATTTTTATTAAGGTTCAAAAGCCATTTTTGTCAAAACTAATGAATTTTCAATAAATGTCAGTTTTTATTTTAAAAGATAAAATTAAAATATTTAGAAAGTTATTTAGATAAAATAAATATTATTTCTGGAATCAGGATGTCGAAATTATCTGACGGCGAATTTTTCATAATTTTCCGAGACAATTAAATTTTTTGGTAAAAATAAAATACCATTTAAATATATAATGTGTTTTATGACATCATAATTACCCAATAGTGATGTAATAAAATACTATAAGCTTTATGTTCGGACAATATATGTTTTACCATTAAAATAATGTGGTTTCGGTTTGTTTGATATATTTTACAAAGAATTAATAGACCCTTTAAGACTTATTAAACATCTTGTCTTCCTCTCTCTAGAATCCTCCCAAGGTTCCTCAAGCTCCCAAGTAGCCTCTCTCAAGCCTCTCTCAAGCATTTTTAAGCACACTTCCAAGTTATGGTTTTTTCTTCCGTTCCCATTTTTGTCTTATATTATTTAAATTGTTATGCCCCTTTAATTTCAATTATAAATGTTTGGGTATGGTTTGTTACCTCCCCCATACTTCCCTCTTTATGTTTGAATGATGGGAGACCCCTTTCTATATCATTAAATTCCTCCCATGTACACCCATTACTATGTTGAAATTCCAAAAGGAATTTCTCTCTCCTCTTTTACATTCAAGAAATTCTTTTGTATCATGACTCTAAATTCCATTACAATTGTTGGGACATGTATCTATATGACCCCCTTACTGTCCATTTCATGTAAATATGATTATACACCCATTTCTCTCTCATCAACCATTTTTATGAATTCTTACATCACGTCGTTATGATGCCGAAATTGCACTGATTTTCCAAGTCAATGTCATTGTGTAGTGAATACCATGCTCATTTCTTTATCAAGGGTCTTCACCTTTATTCACATTTACTTATTGATTATAAAGTTTCATGTATTAATTTCATATTCATTTATCATGTAATAAATGATTATATTTTATGAATCCATGTTATATGATCCATGTGGCACACTTATGCATGAAATGAAATGTTTAAGAAGGGTGCACCCTTATAGTGCTCCAATGCATTGGGTAAAGTATAGTATCATGATATATCATGTTAAATGGGTGTTTACTCATGTTAATTCAAGTGAAACAAGGGTTTACTCATGATCCATGTGCAATGAGTGTTTACTCATGATCCATGTGAAATGTGCCTTGGCTCATGCTAATTCCATGTTAAGTGTTGTTGCCACATTTCCATGTTATGATTATCATGCTTTATCATGCCTTTATGTTTATGATTCTCTTATGCTCTATTGATATTCCTATTGTCTAACATTTATTTTATTCCTCATGTTTTTCCACGATTATTCCATTACTAGGCTTTATAGATCACCTTTTTCTTATGCATGTCCTCAAGTTATCCCATGAAATGCTAAGTACGAGGGAATGTAGTGGTCATGTAATGGAATTTTTCAAAAAAGATGTTTTATTTCAGGTTTTAAGTTGTTATGTAATGATCATAATCCCCAAAGACACTAGACCTCTCGATATTCTATGTTGTATCAAGTGAAGTTTATGTAATAAATTGTGTTTAATTGTATAATAAAATATCAGGGTTGTCATAGTTGGTATCAGAGGATAGGTTTAGTTATTTTTTGGATTAGGATTAGAAAACCCTAGTGAAGCCTTAGATACAAGACTAATTATAATAAAAACATCCCTATATTTTGGTGAGTATTGAGTAAGTGGATTATCAAGAAAATAAATCCTTGTCTGGATACGAGCAGGTAGAGGCGGCTCTGGCACAGATGTATCCCAGGGGTAAAACCCGAAAACACCGCTTTGAGCTAGACTCGAATGGGAACTGGTGCATGACAACGGGCCTTGTTTCACTCTTGGTTATGACACTCCTGGGGGATATTCTTTGGTAAATTCACAAGATTAGTATGAACCATTATTCAAGGACAAAAAAATACCCTAAGAATATATGTTAGAAAGTAGATCATGGATAACATAGACTGAAGCCAATAGATTCATATTTTAAGGAAATAAAATTTGTTTATAAGTTGTTAGTTTTGTCCTTGGATTACCTTTTATGTGTTACCCCTAACTTTATTTTTATTCCACCCAATGGCCGGTAATAGGAGGTCTTGGGCTAATAACCGATGTGAAGATCAATGTGATGACTGTATTAATGAGATGCCTAATCCAATGGGAGTGGGAATCGTGAACTTTGTCATGCTTCTCTCTCAGATAACTCAATATTTTAATAGAAACATGGGTCAAGAAGAACATTCAACCCCCCCCCTAAGAAAGAACAAGTTGCTATTGAGAGCTTTATGAGGCAAAGGCCTCCTAATTTTAATGGATCATCTGATCCCTCAATCGTTGAACAATGGATCGACTCCATTGTAAAGATCTTCTCCATCCTTCAATGTTCGGAACAAGAGAAGGTTCTCCTAGCTTCTTATCATATAAAGGGTGAATCTGATCAATGGTGGGAGTTGATCCAAAATAAGAATCCTGAGGAGGAGATTGAGGCGTTGTAATGGAAGGATTTCCGAAAGATGTTTTTCGATAAATATTTTCCACGCACCCTCCGGCTTAAGATGGAAAGGGACTTCCTTTACCAAAACCAAAAAACGACAAGTCTGTTGGAGTGTACGAGGAAAACTTTACGAGGCTTGCACGATACGCCTATGTCTTTGTCGTTACCCTTGAATGCAAGGTTGACCGCTTCTTTGGTGGGATGAAACCTAGCCTGTGGAAAGTGCTGGATATCCGTGACTTCAACAGCTATGAGTAAATTAACTAATGTGCCCTCATGGTCAAAATAGAGATCAGAGAATCTCAAGGGTATCATGGGGATAAGAAGCATAAGGTGGACTTCAGTACTGGTGGTCTGATGGATAAATCCCATGGTGTTCAGAAGATCCATCACCCCACTTTCCAAAGGTGTGGAAAGAAGCACCCTAGAAATTGGATGAAGGGGATGAGGAAATGCTTTAGATGTGGAAGAGAAGGGCACCTAGCTGTTAACTGTCGGCAAGAAAGACCCGTGGCTGCAACAGTGGAGAGGAATGCTCTGTTTGAACCTCAATGCGTGGTTCATTTCTACAACTGCAAAGAACCAGGGCATCTTTCAAATCAGTGCCCTAAGCCAAGGGTTTTTAGAGGAAACCAACAACCTCTAAGGCAGCAAGGGAGAGATTTTGACATAATTACTGTCGAAGTGAACCCCAACAATGAAATGGTGATTGTTACGCTAGTTATTTATTCAAGAATAGAGATCATACTTTTTGATTCAGGTTCTACACATTCTTTTATATCTCAAAAGTTTGGTATAACAATCTCAACACCACCAAAAATCATGGAAGTGAAGATGTTTGTGAGTACGAAAAATGGGGAAATCATTTCATCCCATTAATATAACTCATCCCCTGTCATAATCTGTGGATTAAACTTCCCGGAAAACCTTTTCATACTCCCTCTGGTGGAATTTGATGAAATTCTTGGCATGGATTAGTTTTCCTTATATAGATCCAACATAAATTGTCGTGAGATGGAAATCACTCTCCATTTGGAGAATCGACCCCCTATTATTTACAATTGCAAGGAGGAAGATGAATCTTCTTTAGCTCCATCATCTCAAGTGTGGATATTACTTCCTTATGAGCATGAATATCTGGCTCAGATGATTGATTCCAAGGAAGCAACCATCCTTGAACACATGCCTATTGTGAGGGAATTCGCTGAAGTGTTTCCCGAGGAATTGTCTGGACTTCCTCCTAGAAGATATGTTGAATTCTGAATTGATCTTATACATGGGAAATTTCCAATATCCAAGACTCTATATAGAATGGTTATTGTGGATCTTAAGGAGCTGAAGAAACAACTATAGAAGAATCTGGATAATGGGTTTATACACCCAAGTGCTTTACCATGGGGTGCACCAGTCCTCTTCGTCAAGAAGAAAGATGGGTCAATGTGCCTTTGCATCGATTATCGTGATCTTTAAAAAATCACGATAAAGAACAAGTATCCTCTCCCACGAATATATGACGAGATAGATCAGCTGCGTGGATCACAATACTTCTCCAATGTGGATTTATGGTCGGGATATTATCAAGGGTGAAGAAGGAAGATATCCCCACGACTACTTTTCGTACTAGATACGGGCACTATGAATTCATAGTAATGCCTTTAAGACTCACTAATGCTCCAGAAATCTTCATAGACTTGATGAATAGAGTCTTTAGATATTACCTCGATAAGTTTGTGGTAGTATTTATAGATGATATTCCGATATACTCCAAAACCAATGAGGATTATTAGGAGTGTCTAAGAACTATACTAGAGACCTTCCAGAAGGAGAAGCTCTATGAAAAGTATAGAAAGTGTGAGTTCCGGTTGAAGGAGGTATCATTCTTGGGCCATATCATCACAAGAAATGGGATATCTATGGATCCTTCCAAAACAGATGCAATGTGATGGATGGTCGAGGCCAACATCAGTAACGGATATCCGTAGCTTCTTGGGGTTAGCTGGATATTATCGACAATTTGTGAGAAATTTCTCATGCTTTTACCACCCTCTTACCAAGCTAACTCGGAAGGGAGTAATGTTTTCTTGGAGTGATTAATGCAAAGAAAACTTCAAGGAGTTGAAAATGAGGCTTATCACTGCACCCGGACTCACTTTTCCCACAAGTGGAGAAATTTTTGTCATATTCAGTGATGCTTCGAAGAAGGGCATGGGATGTGTGTTGATGAAAAATGAAAAATTCCTTGCATATTCTTCAAGGAAATTGAAAGTTCGTGAATATAACTATCCAACACATGACCTTGAGTTGGCTGTAGTGATCTTCACTTTTAAAATTTGGTGGCATTATCTCTTTGGGGAGAAGTGTGAAATATATATAGACTAAAAAAGCCACAAGTATATATTCACACAGAAAGATTTGAACATGCACCAATAAATATGATTAGATCTGATCAAAGACTATGAATGTTCAATCCATTACCACCCTCGGAAAGCGAACAAGGTGGCAGATGCCCTAAGTAGAAAGGAACCAGTGATTCTATAATTGATGATAATTTAAAAGGATTCAATCTTCTTCAATTTGATGAATATGTACATGGGAATCATAAAGAATAAAACATCATCAATCCTTTCACAAATAATTTCTCAACCATCACATTTGGAAAGGTTAAAGGGAGCTCAAAAGGATGATGTGGGAATTTAGGAAAAAGTGGAAGCTATCGGAAAAGGGAAATCCTCAAAGTTTAATGTTAATGAAGAAGGAATTGTGAGATTTGGGAAAATACTATGTGTTCCATCAAGTCCGGATCTGAAGAAGGAACTTTTTGATGATACACATAGTTCGAATTTCTCTATTCACCCAGGAAACACAAAGGTGTATCAAGATCTCCGAGAGCATTATTGGTGGTATAATATGAAGAAGGAGATTTTTTAATATACATTAAAGTGCCAGGTGTGTTAGCAAGTGAAGGAAGAGAGTCTAAAGTCTAAGGGGATGATGAAACCATTTCCCATACTAGAATGGAAATGGGAGAACATCACCATAGACTTTTTCACTGGACTTCCGAAGACATCCAAAGGCAACAATGAAATCTGGGTTGTTGTGGATCGTCTTACAAAGGTTGCACACTTTATTTCTATTTGGGAGGATTTATCATTGGATCAACTGGAACAGATATATATCAAGGAAGTGGTAAGGCTACATGGAGTACCACTATCTATTATGTCCGATCGAGATCCAATATTCACCTCTAAGTTTTGGAAGATTCTTCAACATGCTCTAAATACTAAACTGAACTTCAGTATAGCCTATCATCCTTAAACTGATTGTCAATCTGATCGGACTATTCAAACACTTGAGGACATATTGAGAGCATGCTCAATGGACTTTAAAGGAGGATGGGATCAACATCTTCCTCTGGTTGAGTTCTCTTATAATAACAATTTCCACTCGAGCATCCAAATGGCACTATATAAAGCCCTTTATGGGAAAAGGTATAGAACACTGGCGTGTTGGGATGAGGTTAGTGAGTGTAAGCTGCTTGGACCATAAATGGTCGAAGAAATGGTGGAGAAGGTGAAAAAAAATCAAAATCATATCAAGGCATCCCAGTGTCGATAAAAGAGTTATGTAGATAACCATCAATGAGACCTTGAGTTTAAAGTTGGATATATGGTATTTCTACACATATCTCCATGGAAGAAGGTCATGAGATTTTGAAAGAAAGGGAAGTTAAGTCCAAGGTACATCGTCCCCTTCGAGATTCTTGATCGTGGTAGGGTTGTGGCCTATCGACTAGCACTTCCACCTTCCATGGCCAAAGTACATGATGTCTTTCATGTATCCCTCTTAAGGAAGTACATATGAGACCCTTCACATGTACTCTCTTCAGAGGTGGTACAGTTAGAGGATGATCTTTCTTATGAGGAGCAACCAGTGAAGATCTTATATCATAGAGAAAAAGTTCTACTAAATAAGACAGTACTCCTCATCAAGGTGTTGTAGAGAAACCACAAGTTTGAAGAAGAAATGTGGGAATTGGAGGAAATTATGAGGCAGAGTTACCCAAATCTATTTTAGTGTGCGAAAATAAAATTTCGAGGGCAAAATTTCTTAAGGGGGAAGATTGTAATGACCCAAACTTTCATTAATGGAAATACCTCTTGATCTAATTAAATGTATCTTTATGTAAAATGTTTATAGAAAATGTCAAATTCTTTTGTTTTATTCTAATAATTGTGACCGTTTCTAATATAGATGTTGAACAGTGATCACCTGATTAGTATAAATATAAAGCTTTAACAAATCCAATTTACTCAGACAAAGAAAGTGATGGCTTAATCCAATAGACGTTCCCCATATGAAGCCCATTTCTCAGAGCTTAGAAAGGAGGTGACATCATTGGGCTTCACTCTTGACCAAGACCAAGCCAAGTCTAAATATTTTAAGCTCAAGCGGGACCACCTATGAGAGAAATGGAAGTTGATAGAGATTACCACCTGAGAAATGTTATCTGAGCCACCCCAAGAGTCTGTCACCATCGCACACCTTACTATTCGGTCGTATGCGGGTGTTATAAGGGGTTATGTAACAATACCTTAGCACTATGGTTATGTACATTATTTTTTTATATAATAATGAATATGCTTTCATTTTATTATTGTTACCTTGTAAATAGTTTTTAAAGAACAAATAGTATTTTTAGTTAATGTTAAACTAAGAAATCTATTTTGATGAATTAATGGATTTTTGAATTAAATAATACTTTAATAAAATATTTTTATTTTTATTAAATTAATTTATATTAAATATAAATGATTGTATAATTTTATGAATGCAATTGTAATTTTTATTAAGGTTCGAAATCCATTTTTGTCAAAACCCATGAATTTTCTTGTTTATTTCTATGAGTTATTATTCATTGTTTCTTTCAGTATATTTAATAAAATCTATTTATTAATTATCATTTATTCCACTTATGTTATTGATAGTTATTTGATATCGAGTGAATAGTCTCCCCAAGTTATGTATTAGGCCCTCATCACTAGTATGAAATATCTTTTATATAGGGAGGTGCACACGAGGTATCATAACCCTATGTCTTGGACCCAGTGATCTGGATTGGGGTGTTAAAAAATGGTATTATATCCCATTATTAATTATTTATTAACTGGTCCTAAGTAAGAAAAATATAGGATTGTTGTGACTTCATCTGAAAGTTATGCTTATGCATGGACAACACTATTATAGTGGATGATCAGGTTCCCAGGGCAGTGGGATCACTTTTATTAGTTGTGTTGTTATAGTTTCATGTTTTTATTCAAATTTTACTATGTTATTATAGATTATGGTATTTTTCTCTTACCTCGGGTGGTGAGATTGGGTGAGTTCATGCATCATAGATATACATATAGGTTTATAGGTCATCCTCTTATTTCTTATGATTTATATAGTGTTTAATTAATTAAATACAAGTAATAATATATTTGGTATTTTCGCAAATACACTATTGATGACATATAATTAATTCAACTGGAGTATTTCTATGATTTTGTTCAATATGACTATGGATAATGTGCAGGTACTAAAGAAACAATATTATGTCTATGATAGTTATACATAGACCCTTTGTGCGTGTTCCCTAGTGTTGTCTCTTGTGTTTGAACCTATTAAATTATTAATTTTTTGATAAAATTTTGAGTTATTAAATGTATTTTTGAGTCTCTATTTTCATATTTCAAAATCTAATTCCACCCTGATGACATTCTATGGTGCCACCTAGGGACTAGGAATAGGGGGTCCTAAGTTGGGGAATTCCCCAATTGTACCTCCATATGTATAGAATGGATAGGCTAAGAATTATCTTAATGATGCCTTTATGATCTAGGTAGTGTATTTACACTTGGTAGGGGTTTTCTATTTAATAATAGTTGGAGTAGAGGTTCCCATTAGGGAAGAATTACTATAATGGTTTTTTCAAGGGTCTTAAAGAGATATAGCATCCACCAACCTTTTATAGTACAGTGGGTCCTCAAAATTATGAGGATGGGATCATGATTATAGAGGGTATTTTCAATATTTTAGGGAAAACCAATAATTGGTGGGTGAATCTCATGACATACATGCTCCATGGACCCTCCAATAGGTAATGGTTGATGATTCATGATAATAGGAATGATGTATTATAATGGGAGGCCTTGAAGGACATATTTTTTTATGAGTTTCTCCTTGAGATACTAAGGTTAGACTAATCTTTAGGGATTATGTAGATTTTATAGGGGTAATTCCTATGGTGGGCTGTGTGGATTTATTTGGGGAGTTGATACGTATTTCTCTATTGTTAGTAGAGAATAAGGTCCATAAGTCTTGGAGGTTTTAGATATGAATCCCACCAAAGTTTAGGTACAAGGTTAAGGTGTTTCACTTGACTTCTTACTCTTCCATTATATAGATGGCCCTCACTATTAAGAAGTTATTAAAGGAGGATAGTGAATTAGGTATCCTTCCTTACTAGAGTGGAGAAAGTGGTGGCATCACTAGTAGATTTATTATTTTCTCTTCTATTTATGGAAATAAGTGGTAAATTAGATGTTCCAGTTTTGCAAAAGACATTTTGGAAAGGTAAGAGGTTCTTTACACCCTTTCATAGGAGTATCTTCTCTTGTGTGTTTTCAATACGGATAGACAAATCACTTCAAATGATTTTGTATGAGAATATATAGCTCGAATGGCCCTAAGGCCTTCATTTTTTATTGATTTTTGATAACCCCCCTTTCAAGGGATAAGGGGGAACCCCTAAAAGGCACGTAATCTCATAGATTACATGGCCTATATGCTTAGGAGATTACATGACCTGAAGGTCTTAAGGAATTCAACCAGACTGTCTATAGGGAACTACCCCTCCCCAGAATCTGCATCATGATAGTTTCTCTCCACCTTCGCATGGTCATTTGGCTAGGATTACCGTTCAAGAACAAGCTGGTCCTGATGGCATAGCCATACCCTCTCATTCTAACAAATCCATTTGGCTCTGCTCTAGTGAGTGCACCTTGCTCTAAATCCTATTCTTGGGCTACGCCTTTTTTTGTAGTGTGTCTAGGGTAATTGCATATGGCCCGAAGGCCTTGAGGTGGCCCTAAGGCCATAAAGGTGGCCCAAAATCCCTACCGACCCAAAGGCCTGGGTGGACTGAAATCCTTAAGGATTCTAATCCCAAACCGGTGGCCCAAGGTGAACAGTTCCATCTACTACAGTACCGAACAGTACCTGCTATAGTGTCTGCTACAATAACCTGGAAATATACCTCTTCCTGGTTCTGAAACTGGGTATTGTGGATTCACTTAAGAATACCTCACCAACTGGTGTGAAATGTAATCTCTAGTATTTTTTCACAAGGGTATCTCATCTAGGGATTGGTATAGGTGCTAGGTATATGGAATCCATAAGAGCCTGATCAGGGGAACCTCATACAGATAACAATATTATGACTAGGAGATTCGGGTATGTAGATGGATTATGAGCTTTGGGGAAGAAACAATTGCATATTTATTAGGGTTTGGTTCAATGAGTGAGATTGGGATCATGGGGAGAAGGATTCAAATTCAAGGAATGTAGAGTTTATGCACTAGATAAAGTTCCAATAGATTGTATAAAGGGTCCTTTAAATGTTAAATGTATGGTTTTATTACGCTGATCTACTCTATGGATTTATTTAATATAGTTGAACCCCATTAATTTATCTCTAATCTACTTTTATCTGGGTTTTGGATGAACATAAAGTTTTACCTTAGGGTATTGGCACTTCATAGACCTATTGAAAATAGTTTGGATCATGTTCAGAGGTTCATAACATGTGTCCTAGTGGTTGGAGGCTATGGTATCTATGAGGTTTTCTAATTTTAGATATTACAATATTTAAAATCATGTTCAGAATGGATTGGTTAACATTCTTGTGATCTCTCAATGATTTTTATCAGAGGTAGGTGTCTTGTACCTCCCTTAGGAGAGATGAGTATATTATTATGGGAGAGTTATATGTGGAATTTGGTTTAGTGTGACCTTAATTAAGCTGGGTATGAGCATTAAAGTGCGAGTGGTGAGTGTGGTTCTTGCACTAGACCAAGTAGTGGTTCTGACCAATTCTATTTTAGTGGTGGACTGTTTCTAGGATATCTTTCCAAGTTGTTTTTTAAACTACCTAAGTGGGAGATTGATTTTACGATTGAACTCATTCTAGGTGTGTAACTCATATCAATCCCTCCTTATCATATGTCACTGCATGATCATATAGATTTGAATACATAGCTTGAGTACCTTTTAGAGAAGGGTTTTATTCGCTCAAGTACCTCTCCTTAGGGTGCTCTAGTTTTATTTTCCAATAAGGTGGATGGTAGACTCAGATTATGTATAGAATATAATAATTTTAATTTCTTTAGGTTGAAAAATAAGTATCAATTACTGAGGATTTAATATCTATTTCATTTGTAGAGGGGATCCTGATGGTTCTCCAAGATTTAATTGTGGTTAGTTTAGTATCAAATATGGTTCAGAGTATATAATGTATTTTTGGCCCCAAAATATTGGACGCAAAGGGAAGAAGTAAAAGAATCTCATGCGCTGCCTCACAAAGCCCCGACGCGGAGCTCCCACGAGCAACGTGGCCGCTGCGAAGTGAAGGATGCGTTAGTGCTCCGCAAATGACCTGACATTCACGAGCCTGCCACGAAGCCCCAGAGGTAATACCGATCCGCGAATGCCTTGATGTTCGTGAGCCTGCTGCGAAGCCCCAGAGGAGGTACTGCTCCGCGAACTCCCTGAAGTTCGTGAGCCTGCCACGAAGCCCCAAAGGTGGTACTGCTCTGTGAACTCCCTGACATTCATGATCCCGCTGTGAATCCCCAGAGGCGGTCCGCTCCGGGAATGCCCTGACATTCGCGAGCCCGCCGCGAAGCAAAGGAGGCGGTAACCCTCCGCGAACACGGTTGACGTTCGCGACCCACCGTGAAGCAACCGCAGCCCCTTCGCACCATGTGATCTCTACTTCGCGGCACCCCTTGCCTATAAATATCAGGCTCCCCCTGAGCCCATGAGATGGACAATCCGACCTTTCGGATTCTCATCTCCCAAATCGCGAAGCACCCTTCACTCTAGGAATCATGAGCTCTGTGAGGTATTTTTGCTTTGTGAGAGGCCTTCGCCTTGTCTCGTTTTGAGCCCCTCTTCTGATAGGGATGCCCTTCGTGAAGCCTAAGGGAATTCGTGAAAGAAGTGGATTCCCAAGGGAACCCGGGCAGTCGCAGGGTGTTTATGCTTCGCGAAACACCCATCCTGTACAAGTGATCCACATGCCAAGGCAGGGTCACTATCCTTCGAGAAGCACACTACCTCACAGCACCTTGCTTCGCGAGGCACCTCGGCTTCACGAGGTTCTGCTCCACTAATACCCTACCACTTTGTGAAGCACCTCCCACTTGTACTTCTGCCCCATGCTAAGGCCAGGGCACTCCACTTCGTGAAGCATACCCCTTTGCTTGGAAATTCCTCTTCCCGTGCGACCCTCCAGGATTGCACTATGTGATTTCAAAGTCCCATGGACGAAACCACTCATAGTGTTGCTTCGCCGAATGATTCTTCTCATAGGCACGCTAATGGATATTGCTTATTCACATAGCCATGCTAACATGGACCCCTCGATGGTTCGCTCTGCGACCCCCCTTTGCCACGGCTTTGCTGGTACCTTCCCTCCCACAAAGGGGTAGGGGTACCGGTTATGTAACTCCTAGGGGTGTGGAGAAAATCCACCCCATCCGAGTTGTAGGAAGTTAAACTACCAACCACCTCATCCTCAACACATGACGTTAAACTGTGACCTGATCATGTGCCCCGCACACAGGGTCCCCCCAGCTCGGACATTCTTTACGCCGCTCGTCTCCACGGGAATGGAATCACCCACATAGGGGATGATATCCTCCTCATCGGAGTGGTGTATGTCCATGGGAGAAGGGCAACCACCTTGGTGTAAGCCCCCAAGCCTCTCTTGATGAATGTATCACCCATGCACCTCCATAGTTCCCCACTGCCAAGGCCAGTGGAGGGCGCGATAGGGAACAAGGCACCTTCCATCTTTTGTCCTGAATACCTCTCCCACTGCACTTTTCCGCACTTTGGGACTCCATCACGGAGTAAGTCCCAGCACCATGGGCTGACTAACGTGTGAGCCCCTCTTCGTTTCTCACGGACGCACCCTTTGTGACGTGATCGTCAGGTCTCTGCTACCTCTTGTTTCTCACACTGAGCACGACTCACGTGGGCTTAGAGTAGCATTGATCATGACAATACCCCATCCAGCATGACATTAAACTTTATGCCCTCGTCCAGCATGACATTAAACTGTATGTTGTCCCGCATGAAATTAAATTGTACATCTATTTGAAATATGAGGTCTTTGATCCATGTAAAGGCATGGTACGTAGGAAGCCTCCACGAGGTTCAATCCCACCGCCCATCATTTATTCATGTTAGGGTTCACCTTCATCCCGTATGATGGTAAACTGCATTCCATCCCAGCGGTAAGCCATTGTGACTATCCTGAACTATGTGGACTTTGATCCATGTGAAGGCATGGTACGTAGGAATCCTCTGCGAGGTTCAATCCCACCACCAGTGGACCCCCGGGTTCACCTTCATGTCAGTTCGCTGACGAAGCCATTTTGAACTATGAAGACTTTGATCCATGCCAAGGCATGGTACGTAGGAAGCCTCCCTGAGGTTCAAGCTCGTCACCCATTGGACCAAGGTCCACCTTCGCGTCGGTTCGCCGACACCCACCACTTTCACCTGAACTACATGGACATGATCTGTGTCAAGGCATGGTACGTAGGAAGCCTCATGAGGTCCAATCCCACCACCCATTGGTCACTCCGACCCCCTTCACGTCGGTTCACCAACACCTGGGCAGCCTAGTCTGAAATCCCCACACCATATGGACCTAGGTCCTCACTCGTGTCGGTTTGCCGACACACCATTTTGAACTACGATGACTTTGATTCATTCCAAGGCTTGGTACGTAGGAAGCCTCCCTGAGGTTCAAGCCCGTCAACCATCGGACCAAGTTCCACCTTCACGTCGGTTCACCGACACTGCCACCACCTGAACTACATGGAATTTGATCCATGTTAAGGCATGGTACGTAGGAAGCCACCACGAGGTTCAATCCCACCACCACCTGGACCCTCGGTCCTCCTTCACTTCGGTCTTCTGGCGTCTATCCTGAACTACGTGGTCTTTGATCCGTGCCAAGGTATGGTACATTGGAAACCTTGCGAGGTTCAAGCCCATCACCTATCCATGCATCCATTCTCACGGGCTGCCTCCTCGGGTGTCCCATCGTCCCACCGAACTACGTGGACTTTGATTCCCTGCCATGGGGATACGTAGGAGGTCTCTTCGAGGCTCAAGACCAACTTCATTCTCACCCTTGCGATGATCCCATTTCATTCCCCCCTCAACTTCATTCATCCATCTATCATCCATCCTGATTCACACCTGGGCCACCACATCCCGGTGAGATCATGCCACTCTATTCCCCTCCACAGTGTCCGAGAAGCCACCCATGGTCCGGCCCCGATATCGGTGCCCCCCCCCCCCTCAAGGGGAAATTCCTCAATCTGATCCACTCCAGCTAGTGTTCTGATCAGGCTGATCTGTCTCCGATGGACGTTAAACCTGTGGCATACCCTGTGCTAAACATAGGAAGCTGAGGAAAACCTTAGATACATGCCTATGGAATATGATTCCCCGCACTCGATGTGGGATGCCTCAGGCTTCCAAGCCCTCGAGAAGACCTATAATAAGGGACAAAAGACAGACACACCAATTCCCCAGCGTTAAAACACGTTATTGATGCCTCGACATGACTACTCCCCCGACTGAAGGTTGCTGCCCTGACCAGACCCTTTGGAATGTCCTGACAAAAGCAGTGTAATTAACCGGCATCCATGGAAACATGGCATTGGGAAGAGTTTCACGAACAACGTATTAAATCTATGAGGGAGACCCAGACTAGGTGATGAGTTTCGAGGAGTAATCCACAGAAGGAAGAACCGACATCCCATCATCCAGGTTTCGATCAAGGAGCAGACGTCCCTAAATAAGGAGCGGATGTTGCCCGCCTTTGGAAATCGGGAATGCGGGGCAACACAAGAAAGTCGCGCCTATCGCGCCCAGGCGGACGGACGCGTGCACCCCGGTGAAAGCGTCGGAAATAGAAATGGTGAACCTGGCATGAAGTTCTTCTCCTAAATATGGATATTAGTAGTGTTTGATACATCTATAGATTGACGTGTCACCGGATCCAGATATCCGGCATCGGGTCCTGCCAAGAAAATAGCGGGCCTGGCGTGAAACTCACCAGAAGTTTGGGAAATAGAACGTGGGGCATTCCATTCTGCAACGTTGTCAGCGTGGATCCCTCTTACCGGCCAAGGAGGACGGAATGATGTGGGGGCACTGGTTGTCAATTCTTTTCCTCACAGTACTGATGAGTTGATCTCCCTGCTTCCCAGGAACCAGGTTGCTGCTATGGAGACACGACCACTGTCCGCTCGCCGACGCAGGGGCAGGGGCAACACCAGCACAGCCGCTCCGTGTGGCTTCACTACCGTTACAACGGCCTCTACATCCGTGAATACAGGACGCCCACGTCCCCTCTCCCCATCAGAGATCATCCAATGAAGGGTGATCAACAACCTTGTACGTAGGTACGAGGAGGAAGGGGTCATCCCAACTCAGGATATGGCCCACCTGGACCTGGAGGCATCCAGGCCCTGCTGTCAATGCCACCCTCAAAGGCTGCACAAGGACCCCCTCCTCCCCACCCCAACATTCAATCATTTCGGGATCCTGTCCCCGGAATGCCTCGACAACTCCTCGCCTTACGAAGAAGAGGCAAGTGATGTTCGGCTCATCCTAGTCAGAGTCCTAATCCAAGGGCTCCAGGAAAGGGTCCCCATCTGGCCGCATCAGCGCCGCTGTCCAGCTTTACCAGAGGAGTAGGTAGGCTATTCCTCTGCACCACCTGCGCCAGCTCGTCTGACCCGATGCCAGCGTCGGGCCTGAGCCAAGACGTCAACAGCTATTGTGGCCCGAGCCACTGCCGACATGCATCACGGAGTCCCTGCATACACTGATCAGGGGCACTCCTTCACCCGACCAAGACCGAGGCCCCAACTGCCCCATGGGCAGGTTGGGTTGGCTCTCGGGATCGCAGGCTCGAGCGGTGATCACCGCGAACCAATCCGTGGTGACGTCACTCAGTACAGAGGTCCTCCTCGTACCACCATTACATAGAGTTTGGGCCTTCCCTGCTCCAAATCTCATCATTGAGGTATGCCTTCTGCTACCCCTGTCCTAAATGAAGACTTTCCCCGTGGCAGTGACGCTTGGCGCGGAGGTCTCTCCCATGCCCACCACACCGGGTATGGAGTTACTCCTCCTGCCCCCGACCGTCGATGTGAAGGAACTACCCATCCAGTCCCTCCCCAACATGGGTATCCTCCCAATGTCCTCTTTTCAACTGGGGAAGGTCCTCCTCGCCCCGGCAACCCGAGGGGTGAAGGTCAGCCTTGCTCCACCGGCACCAAGCATGGAGGTCCTCCCCATGCTCCTGCCGGTTCCAACAGAGGTTCCTCCCACATGGGTGCTGTCCATGGAGGTCCTCTCCATGTACCCTTCGACATTTTCCCTAGTACCCCTCAGACCACGGTTGTCTCAAGCGCTAGTCCTCTCCGCCATGGTGTGAGCGCCGCTCCGAAACTACATGTCGAGAATCAACCTTGTCTCGAAGAGCCATCCAGGGGCAGGAGAGCGGGTCGTCACCACCATAAGAAGAGTAATGGGAAGTCCTGAGTGGAGGTCAAACCAGCCCGCTTCTCAGATTCTGAAGCAGAATGCGACTCAGTGATGGAACCTTCTCCCCACTCCTCTGTGTCAAGGACTGGGGCAGGAACAAGGCGTGTCAGTATCGTTCTCCCGGAATGTGAAGTCCACAGGATTCCTTCCTATCTCCACAAGTATATCCAAGAGAAGGAAATTGTGGAAATCTCGCAGGTTCTGACCGTGCAATCACTACCGTCGTCACCAGAAGTGCCCTCTACCTCTACTAGAGATCACGGAGAGCTATTTTTGGGACCAACGGCGGTAGAGAAAAGGCGTGACCCATTGTCGGTGAATGTAGTTCCTGCGCCAAAAGTAGTGGCTATCATCCCATTGTATCATGATATTGTGTTCAGGTCACCTCACTCTTCAGAGGATGGCCCAGAATTCGGCGGCCAGTCAGCTTGTTCATCGTATTTTATGTCGCCCAGCTTACTGTCCCAGCGGTCCTCCTCGGTGCCGCTAATGGTTCCTCAGCCGCCTCTGGTTGAAGAGTGGGGAAATATGGGGCTAGACCCTGAGTTTGAGCCTAGGAGCTTCTGGAACATTCTCGTAGTGGATCACTTCCTGGAGAAGTTCTGGCCGACGGCAGCACCGAACTTTTGCGCGCTGAAGTCCCTTACCCCAGAGGAAGTAGGGTGCTTCCACCAAACCCTATGGGCGATGTACTTCCACCTTAGTTATGAGTGGGTAGTGTACCACAGGAGCTGAGGGCACTTTGAGGAAATCGGCGATCAATTCCACCTGATCGATTTGGCCACACTCCCTGTGGCCCAGCACCTGGAGTCACCAGGCCACCAGAGCACCCTTCAACGGAAATGCGTTCAGAGTCTCAAAGTACTCTGCAGAGTCATCAGGGAAGCTACCCCCCATGTGCAAGTCTATGGCTGGGAACAGTATGACACCCTCATCTTCAGTCCTATCCTACGGCAGCCCAATTCGCTATGCGACATTGAGGACATGCCTCCGAGAGGGGTCGCGATCCACATGGATGACGTAGTGGACAAGGAGGACAAGCTTGAATTTATTGATGGAGACTTACCCCCTGAGGGCATACCACCACTGCTGGACCCATCAGGGAGGGTTACCCATCAGCATAGGAGTCTTCTAGGCCTCCCTGTACCCACCGAGTCTATAGCATCCCGCCTTTTTATCACATAAACTTTCATTACATTTTACAAAACTGAGGATCTTTAAGATTTAGTATCTTGGAAACCAGGAACTTAAAACATTAAACAACAAAAAAAAATCTTCTTAAACACTCGAAGGGATTCTCCTTATGTTCATCCTAGGTTCATTACTGCATCTCAGAACCTGGGGACATACATCAAAGGAAAGGGTGAGCAGAAGTCCCAATAAGGAAAACAAGAGAAACATTTTACATGTGAACTTGAGATGCTTCAATAAGGTCATGAAAAGAACTTTAAGGAATGAGAAATAAATCATGAGATATATCATAATAAAAATAACATTTTTCATAACTTGAAGATGTGGCTACAACATTTAATATTGACAATCGTTTCGTTTCACCAAGGTCCATCCCCAAGGTGTCGTTAAAAATTACCAAGGTTATTCACCAAGGCGTCGTTAAAATGGTCATCTCTAAAGATTAAGTCTTTACCCAATGCATTGGAGCGCTATCAGGGCGCACCCTTAAATTTGCCTTTATTATAATGTGAGCCACATATATCATCATCAAACATTTCATAAATAACCCATATAGTCTAAAATAAATGGGTTTCATTTCATAATCACAACGTTTTAAAAACTGCTTTAAAGACATGATCTTTACGTCACTTTAAAACCCACAAAAAGGGAGGTGGGTCTCATGTATGTAAATCCCAGAATTTAAAATAGAACATTTTGGTATATATGTGAATACCCCTTCAGAAGAAATATCTTTGAGTATTCACTTAATAATATAAAAGAACTTTAGAAAAAGAGAGAGACATTTTGAGATGGAATTTCTGCAGCATAACGACTATGTTACGAGGTTTTAGAAGACATTAAAAAGAGGGGGGAAATGGGTCAAACATTCATAAATGACCCATAAAACAGTAGATGGAAAGAATAAAAAGGATACATGATCATGGTAATGAAATTTCAAGGACATACCAATTGAAATGAAAAACATGGAAGGAAGACAAAAATTATATTTCTCTTATGAAAGTTCGGCAGCCTAACGGCGTTAATTAAACTTCAAAAAGAATGATTTGAAAAGATCAAATAGGGTCTATCATCATGTGAACATAAGAGTTAAGTATGATAGATATAGAGATAATGCCTCAACATAATTAAAAAGTAACTTGAAAGACTTGACATGAAAGTAGAACTTTGAACAAAAATGAGAATGGTGAAGAACCACTTAAAAATTCGGCAGCCTAACGGCGCCACTTAAACTTCAACAAAATACTGAATTGAAGAGATCAAATGGGGTCTCTCATCATATGAACATAAGAGTCCAGTATGATAGATATAGAGATCATACCCCAACATAACAAAAAGGAACTTGAAAGAATTGACATGAAAATAGAACTTCAAAACGAGAAGGGTGAAGAACCACTTAAAAATTCGGCAGCCTAACGGCGCCACTTAAAACTTCAAAATACTGAATTGAAGCGATCAAATGGGGTCTCTAATCATATGAACATAAGAGTCCAGTATGATAGATATAGAGATCATACCCCAACATAACAAAAATGATCTTGAAAGAATTGACATGAAAGTAGAACTTCAAAACAAGAAGGGTGAAGAACCACTTAAAAATTTGGCAGCCTAACGGCGCCACTTAAAACATCAAAATACTGAATTGAAGAGATAAAATGGGGTCTCTCATCATATGAACATAAGAGTCCAGTATGATAGATATAGAGATCATACCCCAACATAACAAAAATTATCTTGAAAGAATTGACATGAAAGTAGAACTTCAAAACGATAAGGGTGAAGAACCACTTAAAAATTCGGCAGCCTAACGGCGCCACTTAAAACTTCAAAATACTGAATTGAAGAGATAAAATGGGGTCTCTCATCATATGAACATAAGAGTCCAGTATTATAGATATAGAGATCATACCCCAACATAAAAAAAAGTAACTTGAAAGAATTGACATGAAAGTAGAACTTCAAAATGAGAATGGTGAAGAATCACTTAAAAATTCGGCAGCCTAACGGCGCCACTTAAAACTTCATAAAAAAAATAATGAGAGTAAGAGGGGATCTCTCATTATATGAACATAAAAAGGTCAGTAAGAGGAGTATAAAATAACATCCTCCAACATAAGAACATGTAGCATAAAAGGAATGACATAAAAGATATCACTTGAAAAGAAAGAGAGGGGTCGGATCCCTTACCTTAAAATGTAACTCTTAAACCTCAAAGGTTGGGACCTTGAGGGCTTGGGGGCACCTTAGGAGGACTCCTTGGGAGGTAATGAGACCAGAACTTTGTTGGGGAAGAGTGGGGAGTCGAATTGATGAGAGGAGGGCTTGGTATTTATAGGGAAAGTGAGGGGACAAGGCATTAATGGCCAAGGGACACCTCACATGTGCTTTTCTCAAACCCATGTGCTCTCCCTTGGCATTTACCATGGAGTTAGGCCACATGGGTCCCCCACAACAATAATTCATCACCCTTGGCCGGCCAACCCTTAAAATATCTCATGACATCATCATGACACAGCTATGATGTCATTAAACATACCGAAACCCTAAAACCGCATTTTTACTATTCACTGAAAAATTCATCTTTCTCAGAAAAATCCCAAAATTTCACCTTAACTAAATATCAATGCTCTGATTTCAAAAATGAACTCCATTTTATAAAAATAATTTTCTAAGTATTTTTAAATTTATTTTTAAATAAAAACACTATTCACCGAAAATTCATTTTTTCAGAAAAAACCCCAAAAATTACCATAACATAATATCGATGCTCTGAGTTCAAAAATAAAGTCCTTTTTATAAAAATAATTTTCTAATTATTTTTAGTTAAATTTTTAATTAAAAAACACTATTCACCCGAAAAAACTAATACTTGAATAATAATTTATGAAACCGTTATTTAACCATTTTATTGAATCACATTACTTAATCAAGGTGCCTAGATTATTTTAAAACTTTCTTTAAGTGAGGTTACTAATCCATTTGGTCATATTACTAATCCTAATCATAAAATCACTATTCATAATTTACTATTCATCAAAAATCAAGTTGATCTTATTAGACTCTAAATTTCGTACTGGACATAATTGTAGAAGACCATTTTTTGAGAATCATTACACATTTTAAATTATTTAAGGTTTACACAAACATTTTTTTTAAAATATCCTTTTGAAAATTCATCAAAAATATGCATACTATTTTTATCCAGTCATTTAAAAATTCATAAACATCATCATAATAAGAAATCCCAATTTTTATTTAAAACAAGGATTACACAAGGCAGTTATGGTCTCATTACATAGCCCCTTATAATATCAGCATAGGACCTAAGAGTAAGGTGTGCTAGGGTGATAGAATCTTGGGGCGGCTCAGTCAACATTGCCCGAGTAGTAATTTCTATCAGTTTGAACTTCTCGCGAAGACGATTCCGTTCTAGCTTCACATGATGAAGTTCAGCTTGGATTTGGTCCAGATCAAAGCTCAATGGTGCTACCTCCTTCCCAAGCTCTGTTAGATGGGCTTCGATCGGTCCAAGACTACTGGGTGAGGCCATCAAATCTTCTTTCTATAATAGTTAACCAAGATTACTTATATTTGGAGACAATAATCAAAACATTTTGTTCACAGTGGTCATATTGACCGATGGTCATATAACAGTCAAAACCCACTGGTCTCATTTTAATTATAATCATGTTTATCAAATAAAACATTTTTGTTGAGTATAAAAATAAAATAAAATAACACATGAAATTAGGGAACAAGATTTATTCAAAATTTCGGGCCGTTACAATCTTCCCCCCTTAAGAAATTGCATCCTCGCAATTTTTAAAATTGGGTTTTGAAATTTCATTTAAAGTCCCACATCGGAAAAAGAGTCAGTAACACCATTACTTTAAAATAAAGAAAAGAAAGTACAAAGGCCACCCGAGTTTACTCATACTAGGATTCCATGTAGGAAATATGGACATGGAGGAGAAAACAAAGGGTAACGTTCTTAAAGGAGAGTGATAGAAAACATGATTAGGGGGAAGTTAACCACCAGAAAATCCCAAAATTATGATGTGTGTAAGCGGTCTTTGATTACCTAGTAGGAAACGTAAACCAACAACGTTTTTGTTTTACGTTCCTTTTAATAACTTTGCGGAATTCATTTATAACATAGAACAAAAACATAAGGAAATATATCTACCTTCATGTAGAGTTTCATACATTAATAAGTTTCTACCAAAACTAATATTTTCTCCAAACGATGAGCATTCAAAACTACTTGGTCTCATCAAAACACAAGAATCATCATCTAGAGAATCACATGATCCACAAAAGATCAACTATCTATTTCTTCTATCTTTAAACATTATCCCAAAAATAGAATGGGTAAGGTAAAACAAATCTTCAAAAATAATCCCATAGAAATGGAAACTACTTTTAAATCTTCAAAGTTCCATGGTACTACCCAATGTTCATCATAGACCATTCCGTAAATAATGGTCCTTAAGATTCCTGAATATAAACCAAACTAAGATTGAAACCCAAATACAAGAAGGACTTGATAACATAGTCTTCCAAAATAAACTTCATTGTTTATCTCCAAACAACATCAACCACTCCTAACATCTTATAACAAAAGTAGCTAACCTAAACATATTTTACCCAAGATAGGTTAATAATTCCCATAAGTAACCTAAATTACTATAAGGCCACCTTAAATTCATTGATTCTTCAAAATATAAGTCAACCTTACTCCTCAATGAAGACACCGTAGTAATCTATTTACCTTGATCATATATGGTCCTCAAAATAGTGAACGTCTTCCAAAATAATAATCATCTTTTAATCCCCTAATCATCTCTGTCGTATTAATACGGCAATCGTAGCATTTCCTATCACATTGGTTGTTGGGACATGTTCTTCCATTTCCCGCCATTAACTAAGAAAAGAAGCTATAGTTAGGGGCTTAAATACTTAGCCAATAATCATGAAAAGAAACTTAAAGCATCTAAGGATAACATGTAGAAGTAAAGTATACCCTAACTTGTGATCCCCTAGGTTCCCTTCTAGGTTATCCATGATCATATATTCTTATGTGAATCTTTATTTTATTTTATCTTTGTTCCTTTAACAATTGTTCATACTAAGCTTATGAATTTACCAAAGCATATCCCCCGGGAGTGTCGTAACCAAGAGTGCAGCAAGGCCCATTGTCGTGTACCAGTTCTCGTTCGAGTCTAGCTCAAAGCGGTGTTTTCGGGTTTTACCCCTATGTACATCTGTGCCAGAGCCACCTCTATCTGCTCGTATCCAGACAGGGATGTATTTGCTTGGAAACCCTTTACTCAATACTCACCAAAATACTAGGAAGATTTCCTATATTTAAACTTTTTTATAAGGTTCTTCCAAAAGATTTCATATCCTAATTTCCACAAATAACTAAACCATCCTTTGATACCAACTATAGCATCCCGCCTTTTTATCACATAAACTTTCATTACATTTTACAAAACTGAGGATCTTTAAGGTTTAGTGTCTTGGAAACCAGGAACTTAAAACATGAAACAACAAAAAAAACATTCTTCTTAAACACTCGAAGGGCTTCTCCTTATGTTCATCCTAGGTTCATTACTGCATCTCAGAACCTGGGGACATACATCAAAGGAAAGGGTGAGCAGAAGGCCCAGTAAGGAAAACAAGAGAAACATTCTACATGTGAACTTGAGATGCTTCAATAAGGTCATGAAAAGAACTTTAAGGAATGAGAAATAAATCATGAGATATATCACAATAAAAATAACATTTTTCATAACTTGAAGATGTGGCTACAACATTTAATATTGACAATCGTTTCGTTTCACCAAGGTCCATCCCCAAGGTGTCATTAAAAATTACCAAGGTTATTCACCAAGGCGTCGTTAAAATGGTCATCTCTAGAGATTAAGTCTTTACCCAATGCATTGGAGCGCTATCAGGGAGCACCCTTAAATTTGCCTTTATTATCATGTGAGCCACATATATCATCATCAAACATTTCATAAATAACCCATATAGTATAAAATAAATGGGTTTCATTTCATAATCACAACGTTTTAAAAACTGCTTTAAAGACATGATCTTTACGTCACTTTAAAACCCACAAAAAGGGAGGTGGGTCTCATGTATGTAAATCCCAAAATTTAAAATAGAACATTTTGGTATATATGTGAATACCCTTTTAGAAGAAATATCTTTGATTATTCACTTAATAATATAAAAGAACTTTAGAAAAAGAGATAGACATTTTGAGACAGAAATTCTGCAGCATAACGACTATGTTACGAGGTTTTAGAAGACATTAAAAAGAGGGGGAAAATGGGTCAAACATTCATAAATGACCCATAAAACAGTAGATGGACAGAATAAAAAGGATACATGATCATGGTAATGAAATTTCAAGGACATACCATTTGAAATGAAAAACATGGAAGGAAGACAAAAATTAGATTTCTCTTATGAAAGTTCGGCAGCCTAACGGCGTTACTTAAACTTCAACAAGAATGATTTGAAAAGATCAAATAGGGTCTCTCATCATGTGAATATAAGAGTTAAGTATGATAGATATAGATATAATTCCCCAACATAATTAAAAAGGAACTTGAAAGACTTGACATGAAAGTAGAACTTTGAAAAAAAATGAGAATGGTGAAGAACCACTTAAAAATTTGGCAGCCTAACGGCGCCACTTAAACTTCAACAAAATACTGAATTGAAGAGATCAAATGGGGTCTCTCATCATATGAACATAAGAGTACAGTATTATAGATATAGATATCATACCCCAACATAACAAAAAGGAACTTGAAAGAATTGACATGAAAGTAGAACTTCAAAACGAGAAGGGTGAAGAACCACTTAAAAATTCGGCAGCCTAACGGCGCCACTTAAAACTTCAAAATACTGAATTGAAGCGATCAAATGGGGTCTCTCATCATATGAACATAAGAGTCCAGTATGATAGATATAGAGATCATACCCCAACATAACAAAAATGATCTTGAAATAATTGACATGAAAGTAGAACTTCAAAACAAGAAGGGTGAAGAACCACTTAAATATTTGGCAGCCTAACGGCGCCACTTAAAACATCAAAATACTGAATTGAAGAGATAAAATGGGGTATCTCATCATATGAACATAAGAGTCCAGTATGATAGATATAGAGATCATACCCCAACATAACAAAAATGATCTTGAAAGAATTGACATGAAAGTAGAACTTCAAAACGAGAAGGGTGAAGAACCACTTAAAAATTCGGCAGCCTAACGGCGCCACTTAAAACTTCAAAATACTGAATTGAAGAGATAAAATGGGGTCTCTCATCATATGAACATAAGAGTCCAGTATTATAGATATAGAGATAATAACCCAACATAACAAAAAGGAACTTGAAAGAATTGACATGAAAGTAGAACTTCAAAATGAGAATGGTGAAGAATCACTTAAAAATTCGGCAGCCTAACGGCGCCACTTAAAACTTCATAAAACAAAATAATGAGAGTAAGAGGGGATCTCTCATTATATGAACATAAAAAGGGCAGTAAGAGGAGTATAAAATAACATCCTCCAACATAAGAACATGGAGCATAAAAGGAATGACATAAAAGATATCACTTGAAAAGAAAGAGAGGGGTCGGATCCCTTACCTTAAAATGTAACTCTTAAACCTCAAAGGTTAGGACCTTGAGGGCTTGGGGGAACCTTGGGAGGACTCCTTGGGAGTTAATGAGACCAGAACTTTGTTGGGGAAGAGTGGGGAGTCGAATTGATGAGAGGAGGGCTTGGTATTTATATGGAAAGTGAGGGGACAAGGCATTAATGGCCAAGGGGCACCTCACATGTGCTTTTCTCAAACCCATGTGCTCTCCCTTGGCATTTACCATGGAGTTAGGCCTCATGGGGCCCCCACAACAATAATTCATCACCCTTGGCCGGCCAACCCTTAAAATATCTCATGACATCATCATGACACAGCTATGATGTCATTAAACATACCGAAACCCTAAAACTGCATTTTTACTATTCACTGAAAAATTCATCTTTCTCAGAAAAATCCCAAAATTTCACCTTAACTAAATATCAATGCTATGATTTCAAAAATGAACTCCATTTTATAAAAATAATTTTCTAAGTATTTTTAAATTTATTTTTAAATAAAAACACTATTCACCGAAAATTCATTTTTTCAGAAAAAACCCCAAAAATTACCATAACATAATATCGATGCTCTGAGTTCAAAAATAAAGTCCTTTTTATAAAAATAATTTTCTAATTATTTTTAATTAAATTTTAAATTAAAAAACACTATTCACCCGAAAAAACTAATACTTGAATAATAATTTATGAAACTGTTATTTAACCATTTTGTTGAATCACATTACTTAATCAAGGTGCCTAGATTATTTTAAAACTTTCTTTAAGTGAGGTTACTAATCCATTTGGTCATATTACTAATCCTAATCATAAAATCACTATTCATAATTTACTATTCATCAAAAATCAAGTTGATCTTATTAGACTCTAAATTTCGTACTGGACATAATTGTAGAAGACCATTTTTTGAGAATCATTACACATTTTAAATTATTTAAGGTTTACACAAACATTTTTTTTAAAATATCCTTTTGAAAATTCATCAAAAATATGCATACTATTTTTATCCAGTCATTTGAAAATTCATAAACATCATCATAATAAGAAATCCCAATTTTTATTTAAAACAAGGATTACACAAGGCAGTTATGGTCTCATTACATAGCCCCTTATAATACCAGCATAGGACCTAAGAGTAAGGTGTGCTAGGGTGATAGAATCTTGGGGCGGCTCAGTCAACATTGCCCGAGTAGTAATTTCTATCAGTTTGAACTTCTCGCGAAGACGATTCTGTTCTAGCTTCACATGATGAAGTTCAGCTTGGATTTGGTCCAGAGCAAAGCCCAATGGTGCTACCTCATTCCCAAGCTCTGTTAGATGGGCTTCGATCGGTCCAAGACTACTAGGTGAGGCCATCAAATCTTCTTTCTATAATAGTAAACCAAGATTACTTATATTTGGAGACAATAATCAAAACATTTTGTTCACAGTGGTCATATTGACCGATGGTCATATAACAGTCAAAACCCACTGGTCTCATTTTAATTATAATCATGTTTATCAAATAAAACATTTTTGTTGAGTATAAAAATAAAATAAAATAACACATGAAATTAGGGAACAAGATTTATTCAAAATTTTGGGCCGTTACAGAGTCGCTGGTACTCAGTCGGATGACCGGTAAGGGTAAGGAGCACATCGAAACTGTCAAGCACCCCGACCCATCTGCCTCAGTGCAGAATACGGACGAAGACCGCGAAAAGGCCGCATTGCGCCAGCATCTTGATGAGAAGAAGAGGTTGGTCGACAAACTTCTGGCTGAGTGCGCTGCAGAGCGGCGACCCGACTATGGTAATCCCAAGCCGGGGCAACAGCAGCAGGAACAATTTCGCCCCGGCGAGATGCCACCAGGAAACCCTGATCATGCTACTTCTGCAGACAGGGAAGAAGCCAAAACTCACATCAAGAGGGCGTGATACGTCTCGCCAAACCCTCCTGAATGGTGGGGTAATCTGAGGAATCCATCCCGGGTTCCCCCAGTCGCCCCACAGGCCGTTCCTCCAGTCGCTCCACGAGATGATGAAGCCATCTACCATGTCGAAGAACTTGGAAACGCACTTTTGATTAGGGACCCCCGTCAAGACAGGGACCCCCACCCAGATGATCTTATAACGGCACTCATCGCCCCCCTCGAAGCGTTGGAAATGCGGCAGGTGGAAGTCCCACCGGATGACAAGCCATATCCCACGTGGGTGGATGATATGATCGCACCCCCGGTTTTTGGGAACCCCACTTTCTCACCCTTCAACAGGATAGGGGACCTGCCATAGCACTTGTCCCACTTTTCTTCCAGGTGTGGCCCCATGCTGGGGACCTCGGCCCAGCAAGAAGCTGCCAAGCTCCGATGTTTTATGCAGACATTGGAGGGCCATGCATTCGTCTGGTACAGCCAGCTCCCTATCAGATCAGTGACCGGCTAGGAGGATCTCCGCCGGTAGTTCCTATACCAATTCAGCTCCACCACACGAAAGACCAGCATCGCAGACCTCTTCAAGTGCAAACAAAGGCCTGATGAGCGAGTCGCGGACTTCATCGCCTGATGGAAGGGGCTTACATACTCCCTCAACATGCCACTGACTCAGGAGAAATTATTGACGATGTGTGTAGGGAATGTTAAAACAGAGCTGGTTCCTTCCCTGATCACCCAGAACTACCCTGGTGGGTTCCGGGATTTCTCAGATAAGGCTCAGCACCTCGAGGAAGCTTTGCAACAGGCTAGTCAGGCACGTCTTCTTCCCCTTATGATCCCATCCAGGAGGGTTTCCAGAGTCGATCCCACCGTGGTGGCAAAAATATAAGCCCCCAGGTAGCTAGAATTACTTCCAGCGGCACCGGCCCCACAACCCCACATAGTTCCTCCACCTCAAGCGCAAGATCCCACCCAACAGTGATTGCCTCAAAATTGACAGTTTCCCCAGAACAATGCGCCACCACCACCTAGGTGAGACAATCAGGCACCGCCTCCTCGGCAGGCCCCTCCGGCCCCTCATCAAGGCCAGGATCCTAGGGCCCCCTATCCAGAAAGAAGGCACCAGACTTACTCGTTCAACAAGAATTAGATCCATGGCTACTTCTGAACTGCTCTAGAGCAATGGATTGTGCGCTTACCCGAGTGCAGAAGGCCGGAAAGGGTGAATCTCACCAATCGCCCCAACTACTGCCCCTATCACCGGATTCTGGGGCACACCCTCAAGAAATGCTATGTGTTTAGAGACTGGCTTCAGGACCAGGTCAACAACAACATAGTCAGGTTGGGACCATCCCCGACACAAGTAGCGGGTGTCTTAGTAGGGTTAGATATCGGTAGTGATAGCGAAGGCGAGTGGCAGCAGGTTCCCAGTCATGAGTCCTAGAAATACGACGACTGTATGGCTTAAAAAACCATCTCCCATTCCCATGGTATCATTTGGGCACAACTGAATCAGCCGGAGCCTTCGAAGGAAGTAGCCAGTACCTCTGCATCGTCATCACAGTCGACCTCTTCCCAAAAGGGCAAGCAGCGACGATTCAATAAGAAGCAATGCGCTCCACCACTGTCATCTTCATCCCGCACTCTTGGAGACTTTATGCCCCATGAAATGGGGATTCCTACCAGAATCTACCCAGTGGTGGATTATTTTTCAAGCGACGGCCAGGAGCACACTTCGGTTAATACCATAGAGCTGGTAAATCTCTATATGACTTCTGATGAGGGGGAACGCCAGACGAACCTCCCCAACATCCCCAACCGACGTCAATGTCAGCGGAACTGCAACCACATAGGTCGTCAAGGAACGTCAGTGGGTGCTTTCAATCAGGCCGTGCACGCTACTAAAACCAGACAGCAGGCTCAGAACAGAGCTCAGCACGCGCAACCTCATCTGATGCCCTCAAATCTACTTCCACCGCCATTTGTGCTACTGGATCAGGCATATTTTCCTCGTCCATATCGCGGTCAGTCTTTCCCAGCTGTAGGACAATCTTTGTTGTCTGGTCCTAATCTGGTGGCTACTCTCTAGGCCTCAACTAGTAGGCAGCGGGATGAACACAATACTAGCCAGCCACTGGTTCAACCGGCAGGACCCGCTATACCTCTAACTGTAGAGCGACCTCTTGTAGGAAGAATCTCAGGTCTGGCACGAAATTATGATGTCCTGAAGCACTTGGATGGCATTCCAGAAAGGATTTCTATCCTTGAGACTCTTCGCCTATCGTTTGAAATGCACGAATCACTTTTTGAGGCCCTAAGGATCCCCCTCCAGTTTGAGACGGAGGTAGAAGCTGCGAAAGCCTTCCACGCTGAGGCAATTGAGAATGTTGAATGCCAGGCATTTATCTCATTCTCCGACGAAGACAAAGACCCTTCCATACAGGGGCACATTCTCCCACTATACATCATTGGTCAGTTCAATGGCATGGAATTTCTCCGTTGCCTCGTTGACACGGTTTCTGGGGTCAATCTAATCCTGACCCGAACACTGTGGAAGCTGGGTTTGTCAGAGGATGATCTAAATCCCTCTGACCTCAGAATTCAAGGATATGACAGGACCGAGAAGACTCCAGTTAGCAAGATCCACTTGAATACCTGGTTAAGTGGCCTAATTTCCAGCACCGAATTCATAGTTGTCTCCCAGGATACTGCGTACAATGCATTAATGGGCAGGCCATGGCTCCATCTACACGCAGCGGTCCCTTCTTCGTATCACCAATGCCTTAAATACTCCCTCAACGGTTGAGTAGGCGTGCTCCAAGGAGACGCATCTCCTTTTTCCTCTTGTAAAGCCCATTATCTGGATTTTGACTATTACAAGAGCAAGGACAAGCAAATCATGGCGAGAAAGGTTGAACCCACCTCGGCCACCAGTGATCCCTAGGATGGCCTGGATGACACCTACATATTCCTGATCCATCGATTGGAGGCCACAACCCCCAAAATGGGGTAGTGTTTTGTTGTTTCAGGTATGAAAGGAAGGAATGTTCCCATATCTAAGCGACGGCAGAAAATCACCTTGTACTCCTACACCAACCAGGATCAGGTGATCCCGGAACCTCCTACCCCTGTGCGGTATCATAATGTTAGGCTTATGACAACAGTAGTATGTCATACGTGTCTCTTCCGCCGGGCTAGAATCAACCGACTCAGGCCGATGTGTCACCACTACATTGATGTCATCAAACGTGGCCCCTTAGGCCGAAGGCCAGATGAGATAGGATCGACTGCCTTCATTTCTATGGTCTCAGCGGTGTGTGGGTCTCCTGATATGATGACCACTACTGCCCAAGACGGCACTAGCTTCCCTTCAGGGTTTGATAACTCAGAAGCAGTTCACCTTGCGGGAAATCCCTCTATGGGTAGAGAGGAAGATCTGGAGGATGATCCCCCCACCTTTGAGGAAGGCGTCTCTACCACAGTTGATGAACTGGTACAGGTGAAACTTGGTAGTGAGGTAGATCTGAGACCCACATTGATCAGTACAGCCATGTCCCCTGAGGAGCAGCAGTGGTACGTAGACTTTCTCAAACAGCATCGTGATGTGTTTGCCTGGAGTTATGGAGAAATTTCATGACTAGATCCTCAGGTAGCCGTTCACCACCTGGGCCTCTTGACAAACCATCGTGGGTTTAAGCAACCTCCCAGAAAGATGCACCCTTCTCATGGTGCCATGGTTGAGGCCTAAGTTGACAAGCTTATCAAAGCCAGCTTCGTCAAAGTAGTCCAGTACCCTAAGTGGCTTGCCAAAATTGTGCCAGTCAGGAAGAAGAATGGGCAGATCATAGTCTACATCGACTTCCACAATCTCAATCGCCATTGCCCAAAGGATGATTTTCCCCTCCCGGTGACCGAGTTATTGATTGATGCCACAGCCAGGTTCCAAGTCCTCTCTTTCATAAATGGGTATTCCAGGTACAACCAGATCCTGATGTACCCTGAGGATGAGGATTCCACTACCTTCAGGGCTCCCCAAGGTACTTTTTTTTATCAGGTTATGACCTTCGGCCTGAAAAATGCAGGTGCCACTTATCAGCGGGCCATGCATCGCATATTCAGGTCAATTCTCAGGACGTTGGTGGAATGCTATGTGGATGATCTAGTGGTTAAATCTCTACAGCTCCAGGACCATCTCAAAGACCTTAAGAAAGTGTTCGGTTTCCTCCATTCCCACCACCTGAAGATGAACCCGTAAAAGTTTGCCTTCAGGGTCACCTCCAGGATGTTTCTTGGCTTTGTTGTTAGATACTAGGGCATTGAGATCGACCCAGAGAAGATCAAGGCCATCATCCAAATGCCTCCCCTGAGAAATATTCGGGAGCTTCGAGGACTCTAAGGCCACTTAGCCTATATACGTCGATTCATCGCAAATCTGGCCGGAAAGTGTAATCCCTTTTCCCAGCTCATGAAGAAAGGCGCCGCCTATAAGTGGGATGAAGAGTGTCAGACCACCTTCGAGGAAATCAAGCAATATCTGCTCCAACCTCCGGTTTTGATGCATCCCATCTCCGAAAAGTTGTTGGTTCTTTACGTGACCGCCCTGGAACGGTCCCTCAGCGCACTTCTCGCCCATAAGAACAACGAGGGTACGGAGAACAGTCTCTACTATCTCAGCCGCATGCTTCTCGATATGGAGATCAGGTACTCCCCTATTGAAAAGAGTTGTCTTGCACTCGTTTTTTCCATACAGAAGTTGCGGCATTACCTGCAGCACCATGAGGTATAGTTGGTCTCTCAGGTAGACCCATTGAAGTACATCCTAAACCGCCCCATGTTGACTGGCCGACTAGCGTGGTGGGTGGTGATCCTCTAGCAGTTCGACATCAGGTTCATGCCTCAGAAGGCCATCAAGGGATAGGCATTGGCAGACTTCTTAGCTGCTCATCCAACCTTCGCTGATCAATCCCTAGATCTGGATATTCCTGATGAGGAAATCCTCTCAGTCGACCATGTCATCTCATGTTGGAAAATGTACTTCGATGGTGCCTCCTGGAGCCCCACCGGTAGGAGGATCAATGATCCTAAGCTCAACAGAGTGGGTTTGGGTATCGTCATTATCCCCCCAGCGCAAGTCGTCCTGCCATACTCATTCCTATTGTCAGAAGGCTGCACCAACAATGAGGCAGAGTACCAGGCTCTCATCACCAGCCTCGAATTATCCCTTGAGATCAATGTTCCCCATCTACATGTGAAAGGGGATTCTGAGCTAGTCATCAAGCAGGTCAATAGCAACTATGTCATCAGAAAGCTAGAGCTTGTGCCATTGCTGGAGTTCACCCTCCGTCTAATGGCGAAGTTCTCTTCTCGACCAGAGGTTACCCATGTCCCTAGGTCACAGAACGGTCGAGAAGACGCTTTGGCTGCCTTAGCTGTATCACTCGCAGAACCCGAGCAAGATAATTTGATCATACATGTGGCACACCGAAGAGTCATTTCCCCCGTCACCCCAGAGGACAACGATGGCCTACGGGTAGGTCATCTTACCGTCAGACCTTCTACGTCAGGGGTCACAGGTTCGTCAGACACAGTGGTTGAGGCCACCCCTGACTGGAGAGCACCTTTTTTGAAGTATCTTCAAAATGGTTGCCTCCCGGACGATCGGGCTAACACGAGTGAATCTGACGTTGCGCACTGCAATTTACCCTCCAGAGTAGTCCCAGTCTTGAGCAGATCCTCTATAAGCGGAGCTTCGATGGAGTTGTCCTCTGTTACATTAAAGGATTCAAGATTTCTTAGGTTATTAAATCGGTTCACGCCGGTTCCTATGGTTCCCACCAGGCTGGGCCCAAGCTGTCTTATCAGATCCGGAGGTTGGGGTACTTCTGGCCCTCTATGATCCATGATTGTATTGAGTTTTCCAAGATATGCCATGCGTGCCAAGTTCACGCTAACTTCCTACATCAGCCACCAGATCCTCTCCACTCCACCAAGTATTCTTGGCCATTTGCGGTGTGGGGACTCGATGTCGTGGGACCATATCCACCAGTGACAGCTTGCCAGTGTAGGTTCATCCAAACTGCTACATATTTCTTCTCCAAGTGGGCAGAGGCAGTTCCACTCAAAGAGGTCAAGGCCTATTCCATCGTTGACTTTGTGAGCTCCAATATCATCCACCGGTTTGGGGTCCCTCATGCTGTCCTCACCAATAACGGCACCAACTTCCGAGAAGTCAAGCTGAAGAAATTGTATGCCAAGTACAATATCCGTTCGAACCATACCTCTCGTTATCATGCATAGGCAAATGGACAGATCGAGGCATTCAACAAAACCCTCTCTAAAATTCTGCAGAAAATGGTTGGTCAAAACAAGAAAACTTGGTTGGACAAGCTCTCCAATGCCCTCTGGGATTATCGGATGATGACTCACAATTCTACCCAGGTGACCCCTTATTCCCTGGTATATGGGGCTGAGGTTTTCCTACCCATTGAGATCCAGCTACCATCGTTACACAGCGCAGTCTATGACCAGAAGACACTAGATAAGGTGACCAAAATCTGTCTAGCTGAATTGGAAGCACTAGATGAGAGCAGGCTTTGTGCCCTGCACAATCTAGAAAGGAATCAGAATAAGATAGACAGAGCCTTCAACAAGAAGGTCCTCCTTCGCTCTTTTCTGCAGGGTGACCTAGTGTTGGCCCTTCGAGCACCAATGATTCCCAGTAGGAAACCGCCCAAGCTTGAGCCCAAATCAGAAGGACCTTACATCATCCATAAGGTTTACCCCAATGGAGCATACTACTTGGTGACCATGAATGTTGAGCGCATAACTCCTCCCACCAATGCCAAGTTTCTCAAGCAGTACTTTGCCTGAGCCCCTTGGTCCTGCACGACCTTAAACTGTACAATCCCGAATGACCCTAAACTGCGCGTTACGGTCCCGCATGACCCTAAACTGCACCACCATCCTGCATGACATTAAAACTTTGATATCATCCTTCAATATGATATACTACAAAATGGTCCGAGCTCTGTGACCTTAAACTAAGATCTCCCACATCCTTATTGTAAGACGTTAAACTACAAGCCAGTCAGGCCTTCCTGACTGAGGCTTAGCCTCAGGCCCCTTGGCCTCTTTGGGCCCCCGGACCTCGTCCTTACTGTAAGACTTTAAATTGCAATCTGGTCAGGTCTCCCTGACCGAGGCTCATCCTCAGGCCCCTTGGACTTCGTCGACTTAGGGTCTCTTATGGGATTATACGGTGTGGTGTGGGATATGTCCTCATTCACATCGGGTTACCCGCCGTACCATACATATCCCCAAATGAGATGCATCTCTCATTCAGCATGACATTAAATTGTGCTTCAAGAACTATGTATGGATTGATTCCCATCCTAATGGGATACGTAGGAATGCTCAGACGCCTCATCTTGAGCCCAACTTGAGCTCTTCTCTTTCACTGTTCTCCCTGGGTATAGTTTCCTCGGAGGATCCTTTCATGACGGGGAGTAGGATTTCTTATCCCCGCTCATACAAGGATTATAAGGGTAGCACCATGTTCCCACTTCTGTTCTTCTATCCCCCCATGTCTTTACTGCACGACGTTAAACTTCATGGCCTTCAAGAACTACGTATGGCTTGATTCCCATCCTAATGGGATACGTAGGAATGCCTGGACATTTAGTCTGTTGGCCCAGCCCAAAAGCCAAAATCTTCCCCTCAGGTTAAGACGTATGGCAGGATGCACACATTTTCCCCAACTCACATTGAGCAAACCTAGACCTGGCTGCACGTCCCCCCTGGAAATTTTCGCCTCTTTCGTGGATGGATACAGCTATTCTTAACCCACTTCTTGACTAGAATTCCATCACTTTCCTCACCCGGAGGTACCCCCAAGAATGGCCTAGATACCACGCCCAAGGGATCTCCTATCGATACGGGCCAATGCCCCTGAGGTTTTTCTGAGAAACAAGCTGATACAAGTCCCGCGTTGCGAATTTGTTCAACAGTCGACGCTCATTTGTTTCTCTATCAGGTCACCATAGGGACGTTGGGTTTCGAACATGGTCAATAGTGTCCTGGATCTTTGGGTCCACCCCAAGATGTCCCAAACATCGAGTTCAGTGATTCTTTCTTCCCCATCCTGAAGCGATAAACTTCCCTCAAGGTGGAACCAACGGTCAGGCCCATGGCCCCGATTCTCCTATAAGGGATGTGTGGCGTGGTGTAGGATCACATCCTCATTCACATCGAGTTGCTTTCCATGCCGTACACACTCCCTCATTGAGGCTTGGACTCTGGCCCCTTGGCCTCTCTGGGCCCACGACCCCCGTCCTTGCTGCAAGACGTTAAACTACAAGTTAGTCAGGCCATCCTGACCGAGGCCTAGCCTCAGGCCTCCCTCACCGGGGCCTAGCCTCAGGCCCCTTAGCCTTCTCGGACCCTAGCCCAATTTCTTACTCGGAGTGTATGGTGTGGTGATGGATTATGTCTACATTCACGTTGGTTTGTTCGTCGTACCATACACCTCCTCTGTCCAGGGACTCCTATTCCCCGACCATCGTCCTCACTGCAAGACGTTAAACTGCGAGTAGGCCAGGCCTCCCTGACTAGAACCCAACTATCAAACCCATTTCCTAGGTTCTTTCCTAAAGGACTATGTGGTGTGGTGAGGGATTATATCCACATTCATGTCAGGCTACTCGCCGCATCGTACACATCCCCATTAGGGTATCCTGCCCCCTGGGTATCTTCTAGAACTACATGTGGCTTGATTCCCATCCTTATGGGATATGTAAGACCACCTGAATGTATAAGCTTCGAGTCCAGCCCCATCTCTTTAAAATCTCCATCCCACCTTGGCCCCTTGGCCTACCTCTCATAAGTCACTTCGTTCACCCTTTTTAGTGGTTCACCGATATGCCTAAGGGTACTCTAGGTTAAGTTACCTGGAATGTCGGATTCTACTCGGACACGTCCGCACCCACTTTTCAGGCTTCGTGTCTCCCTTCATCAGGGCTTTCATCACCTTTCACACCTAGAGGGACCCCCAAGAATTACCTGGATACAACTCCCAAGGTCTCTCCTACCATTACGGGCCAACGCCCCCAAGGGTTTTAGACAACAAATTAATAAAAATCCCACGTTGCGAATATGGTCAGCTGTCGATGCTCGTTTGTTGTTCCCACCTCAGGCTAACACGATATGGAGACTGTTTTTATGCCACGGTTAACAGTTATCCTCCATCTCCACGCCAACCCCATTAAGCCCAAAATGCCAGTTACACGATTCACATCCTTCTCCATTCTCATCATGTCCAAGTAGAGTTTCGAAACTCTTGATACTATTCCTCGGTGCACATCAGCGCATCAGGGGAACAAAGCCACGTCAGAGGCATCTTTCGGGGATCTTCACCGACTTCCCCTCGATGGATGTTTCGGTTATTACAATAAGGATCCCCCCCTTGTTTCTCACACCGAGTTCAACTCACGTGGGCTTAGGGATTAGGTCGAGGTCTGCGCTTACTTGGAAAGTTGTCATCCATCCATGTTCCGAGCTCTAAGACCAAAAACTAAGATCTCCTAAGAACTATTTCTAGCTTGATTCCTGTCCTCGTGGAATATGTAGGGACACCCAGACCTCCTGTCTTTAGGTCCATCTTGAGTTCAGCGTCCTGCCTTCGGGACCCTGACTACAGGACTGTGTGGTGTGATGAGGGATCATGTCCCCATCCACGTCAGTTATGTCGAACGACACCATACACATTCCCCGCCTAGCACCGTCTTTTCTATGTCTGCGCTGCATGACATTAAAATTCATGCTTGGTCCTATCACACGACCCTAAACTGTGACATTATCGTCCTGGCCGCACGATGAAAAACGACACTGCATTGTGATGACCTCATTGTATAGGACATCACGTTGGGTATTGGTCACGTGCCATGCCATTTTTTAATGCCTATCACGGATTGATTCTTGTGGCGACACCAGGTCTTGCTAACCTAGGCCTCTTGCTTCAAAAAAACCCCCACTCACCATAAATGACAAACAAGATTTATCAAATTATGCTTCTTTTGGTGCAAGGGTCGTGCCCGCACTTCCCCTTTTTCCCTGGCACTGGTACCTTACCGTGCCAATCTTTATAACTACGTATGTCTTGATTCCCATCCTCATGGGATACGTAGGATCTCCTGGGCACTTCCCCGCAGGCCTAGCCTAACTTTCATGTTCGGTCCCTCAACTCGAGCAATCCCCAGAGAACACATGGTAAGTAGGGCTTATGTCCTCATCCATGTTGGGTTTTCGTAAATACCCATCATGTGCCTCCTATGTTTCCTCCCACCCATGGTCCGAATTCTACGACCCTAATGTAAGATCTCCCTATGAGAAAGTACTTTTCTCCCTCTATATAATACGTCTCATTGTCGTATTCAGATGCATTTTGACAAAGATCCTGAAGTGTGGGATTTTCATGGGGACATTCCCCTCGTCCATTGACCAAGCTTTGTGCGCTCGCTATTTGGATCCTCATCCTCTTACACATCCAAAAATACCCTCAGACGACGTGGATGCTAGGCTTAAGTTCTCTCCATGAATACTGGACCTAAGGGCCCTCCGATCGTTTCGGGCCAACATCCCTATGGATCACTGACAACATTTGTGACATGGTCCCATGTTTCGAACATGTTCAACGGTCGACCCTCATTTTTTTGTCCCCATTCCTGCCTAATGTGATATGGATGCTGGGTTTCCACCACGGTTAACAGTTATCCTCTATCGTCACGCCACCGTCATTGTGATACAAATCTCGAGCACCATGATTCACACATTTCCACTTCCTCATGTTCAAGTGGAATTCCAACATACTCGGCTTTATCTCTTCACGCATCTAGGTGATCCACATTATCACGTTAGTATTATGGGTCTAGTATTCACCGAGCGTCCCTTCACCCTAACCTATCCCTTTCCATGTCGGGAAAGTCCCACCACTACTTCTTGTTTCCCACATCGATCATGGCTCATGTGGGCTTAGTATTTTTGGCAGGATGTGTACCAACATGGCCAGGCTTCTCATCATCTCCTCAGAACTACATATGGCTTGATTCCCATCTTCATGGGGTATGTAGGAACATCTGAACACTCTGCTTTGGGTCTAGAATAATTCTCACTCTTGTTCCCTTGACCTGAAGAGTTTCCTCTAGGGGTACATGGTGTGATTTGGGCTTCAAGTCCTCATTCACGTCGGTTTCATAATTACCACACCATATGATCTCTGGGCTCCTCCCTTTCACTCCACGTCCTATCGTATGATGTTAAACTATGGGATTCCATATGTCCTCAATGAGTGACACTAAACTGCAGTTCTACCTTGAACAAATTCAGGGTGCCCCATGTTAATCATGGGATGCACTAGAGCTTCTGCTAGAGAGAATTTCACCTGTCAGTGTTGGTCTATGACTGCACTACACTTCCAGAACTATGTGTGGATTGATTCCCATCCTCATGGGATACGTAGGGACACCCTGGTATTTTTCTTAGGTTTCATCCCCCAGGAATCATTAACCCTATTCTTCCCCTTTCCTGACCCCTAGACGGACCCCTCGTAGAGGACCATGTAACTATGACTCTACCCTGAACAAGTTCAGGATGCCCCAAGATCCCATTGGGAAGCAATAGAACCCCTCGCCAGAGAGGCCCTATCCCAAAGAAGGAATGATCTATGATCAAACTGATGCGCCCATCTGGCGTACTCCCACCGCGGTGGTGTAATTACATGAGTGTTGGATTCTATTCAGACAAACCATCACTCCATATTCCACACTTTGCGTGCCCCTTATTCGGACCCTCGTCCCCTTTCATGTCTGAAGGGACCCCCTAACGGCCTGGTCCCATGCCGCATCGGCTCACCTACCGTCCTGGGCCAACGTTCCAGAAGACTGGTCATGTTTGGAAGGACCCCCTAACAGTATGGATGCTCGACCTAGGGTTCGCCTACTGTCATGGGCCAACGTCCCAAAGGATTGATCGACAACATTTGTGACATGGTCCCGTGCTCCAAATATGGTCATCGATCAAACCTCATTTGTTGTCCCCATTCCAGGCTAACGCAGTAAGGATATCGTTTCTCTGCCATGGTTAACGGTTGTCCTTTATTTTCCCGCCATCCCCACAGTGTTTTGAATCTTGGGTATCGTGATTCACACTTCTCATTTCCATCTATTCGGACTGATTTCAGAGCCCCTAGCATTGCACCATTTGTTCATAAGAGCACACTGAAGAAATGGTAATTCGGCTGTTTTGATAACTTCTTTCTTCGGCCAGGTCTCTACTATTTTCCAAAAATCCAGACTGGTTATCCAAACCCCGGATTCCCAAATCTTGGTTTCCACTCCTATGTTGGGTGGGACGATGAGGAAACTATCTCTTGTTTTTCACAATGGGATTGACCTACGTGAGCTTAGGGAATTGTCATCGGACGTCTCGAAAACATTGTAGGGATGTAATGAACCGATGAAAATAGTGGAAATCATGCATACTACAACATTAAAAGAAAGAAGAAAGTCGAAGCACGAGAATACCATTAAAAGTTTTTTAATTGTTACAGTACCCGGGGGTCAACTCCCCCCATGGACAGATTAACCCTGTCAAAAGAGCATTGCAGCTCTCCCACCCTTCGACTTGCGGCATCCAGGAATTGTTGCTGCTGACTCAGATCCCGCTCCTCCTCAGCAGTGACGGGGCACAGTTTGTCAGCCTTGGCCCTGGCCCTCTCTATGTCAGCCTGAATGGTAGCCATCTCTCTAGAATCTTTCCTCAAATGCTCTTCTGCCTCTGCCAGCTGGGCCTTCAACTGTGAGATCAGCTCAGATTGTGTATTTAGAGTGGCTGAGTGCTCATCCGCCTGGGCCTGTAGCTGTTGGACCTTACTTTCATCCTCCTGGAGCTTCTTGATGTTTGTCACCTTCCTTCGTTGCCAGCCCACGCTGAGCCCGCGATCATATTCCCGGAACTTCTCGACCATGAGATCTCGGATGAGCGCATGAGGACGTTGGGCATCCACTCCCCCAGCGCATAGTTCGCATAGTCGCGAGCGGAGTATGTATATTTCGTTCAGCCATGATGCTTGAGGGGGTGTCCTTGATGAAGAGCGTGATTAGCTTCCATGATTAGTGGCGGATTATGCTGTTGTCTTCTTCATCGGAGGCCATTTCGTCCCAGTCCGTGCGATTGGCAGGATCATATGCCGAATACGCCCATAGGAATTCCTCGGCAGGATCTGCATTTGGAGTTGAATCTGGCGCGACATCTGGCACCGGAGCAGGCATAGTGGGACTTGGGTCATCCAATTGGTCCTCACCATCAAATTCTACCTCGATAACTTTAGGAACAACCCTTCTGGTGGTCACACCAATGATAGGGAATGCTGCAGCTTGGGTAGATGGGGGGACTATCTCCACCATCACTGGCATGCCCCTAGGAGGGGTGCCACCAGACATCCCGACTAGCCTTGTCGCAGCGGCCCATGACAGTCAGAGAACTGTATGATAGAGAAGGGAATGAACGTCAGTTGGCATGATCTACATATGACAGCAATGAATCCAGTAGAGGAAACTTACAGAGATTGAACTTCTGGTGCTGATCCTAAGTCGATGCTGATGGGACCCCGAGGCGTGGCCCTCCGTATACTATTATAAGGTCTGGAGATTCTGTAGGAGCCACCTCGGGTGCTCTGGCCCCACCAGACACAGAACTGGACGCAGTCGTAGGCGCGGGTTCTAAAGGTCCTGCATCATCACCTGCCAAGGGGCGAGAGCGAGGCCTGCGTACAAGTTCCTCCTGCATGGTTCAAACATTGTTAAGAAATCCATGATGGCCTAAGAGCAGGCCCTGAGTAAAGAAATTTGGAATTCTACCTCGAGAACCTCCGCGAAATCATCGGAATATGAGTCTTGATCTCCGACTTCTCCCTCCTCCAATGGGCTCCCTCTGCTAGCCTCATCCCCCCGAGAGGATTCCTCTGATTCTTCCGGTAGGGGAATCGCTCCCTCTGATCGGCAGCTGACAGCTGTGAAGGAACCGTCTGATCCAGCAATACTCTCACCAAGTATGTCATTGGGCGTGGGACACCACTGGAGTGAACGTAGTCCTCCATCTCACCCAAGTATCGCTCCGCTTCCGTCGGAGACGCCGCGAAACCATCCCGGACTGGGCCTATGCCCGATAAATCCATCTAGAGATGATTCAAGTGTGCCCACATCTTGAGTGGACTAAGGAATTACCGGTTGACATCCCAAATGTCCCAGGCCTCCGGAAAAATGGAATCCTCTGGCATGTCAATGTGGCGCAGCCGCTTCCCCAGAGCCTGAGTGGATATCCTGCAAAACCCCCTCGGTGGCCTCCCCTCCGGATGGATCTTCTCTTCGGGGACCACCGGGTCCACTACCACCGCTAGATCTGCCGCTGCTGCCACACCATTGGCCGGTGCAGGTCTCGCCGCCACGGCAGCCCCACCACCATGAGAGGCCCTTACTGCCCTCTGACCCCGACCTCGGGATAGTGGAGGTCCTATGTCACCAACCCAAACGGTTGGCTGCCTTAGCATCTCCCCCGGATAAGTGGACTCCCAGCTGATGGCATACTCCTTCACCAATCTGAAAGCAGTGGTGGATGGAGGCAATGCAATTCGCATCTTCCCGTCTTCCCGTGTGAACATGATCCATAACTGCCTCATCACACACGGGTGCTCCTCGTGACGTACCTCCCAGTAGACCTGTGGGGTCAGCTGCTGCAGGCACCAGAACTGCCTCGCAAACCGATGCGGGGTGTACCCTCGTTGGCAACAGAAACGGGTGGAATTTAAACTCATCCGCCCTCCACACCCAGTTCAGCACCATCGGTATGGTTAATTTGACAGGGAAACTCCCGTCTGCGTTCATAATGGAGGGGAAGAAGTTCGAAACTGGAGGCGAGATGGGGTTTGGATACTCATAAACCCCCCTAATGTGCATTGTGATCCATCCGTACAAAATGTGTAAGGGCCCGCATATCCTTGGCAGATTCTTACCCTCACTAACATGCCGCAGCATCCTGTACAGCTTGGCGAGCATCAGAATCCCCAGATTGAACCACTGTCTCATGGCCAGCACGGACGCCATGATGAATGAGCTGGGCCGCACCCCCATGTTGGTATCCCTCACCGGTAGGATCCAACCGCAAATAAGGGCCGCGATGAATTCCTCCAGCCTGACTATCGGCTGTTCTTCAGTGCTGACACTAAAACCCCAAGTCTTCCATTGGTTGTCCTCCAAGAGCAGCCAATACGAGTTCTCCTTGCCCCGTTGAGCCCCTTTCGGGCAAGTTCGAGGCCTCGAAGAGAACTCATGATCCTATGGGAAGTTCAGGAACCTCTTGAACCACTTCTTAAAGTGGAAATCCCTCACCGCCTCCTTGTCCTCTCCAGGGACCAGTGCCATCAGTGTCGATGCCAATCGCGATATCTGCTTTGGATCCTCCCACGCGATCATGATGGGGAGAAACTCATCATACAAGGCCCCCAAGATCAGGACCCCCTAAATCTAGTGGAAATCCCACAGACTGATGCCCACCTCCCCATGGTGTAGGTGAAAAGTATTGGTCCTAGATGACCATCTGTTCAGCAGCTCCGACATCAGCTGTTTCGGTTGGTAAATGTGGAACTAGGAGGCCCATTCCGCCTCATACAGGCCCACCCTCCTCAGCTCGGCCCCAAACTCCTCGCATGAGGCACCTACCCAGTAGGCCCATGCCCAGTCGTTGGTGAAGTTGCCGCCCTGGCGCAGGTCCCATTCATCGGACCACCCCTTCTTCAAATCCTACAAAGATGCCTTCAGCATGGTGTAGTACAGAGGAGGGTACGTCTCCGGTTGTAGTGGCTTCCCATCAATATTGTTCACATGGTTGTACAGACAGTCGGTGGTGACAGGTGTGAAGTCCTCCTGTGCATGACCACTAGCCGACCTAAACCATTGATGTTGGAATGGCGTGCTCCTGAACCAGCAAGCTGGTTCGTCCCTACTCACCTCAAGAATGAAGACATCATCCCTCATCCCAAACCCATACAAGGGCAGCTTCTTGCACAACGGATAGTTCTTTTGGATTTCTGATAGGAGGTCTATCAAATAATTTTGGTCCGAGTGACTGCGTACCATCTCTTCAAGGCCCAGACGGTTGGCCATCTCATCCCTCCAGGCGGAGTCTACAAGCACCCCCAACACAGCTTCTTGATGGGCCATTTTAGTTTCAGAACTCGAAAAAATTTCGAGTCGGATCATGAAGGTTGCTCATGAAGATCGCACGTGAAGCTCGGGTGCAAAGCCAGAGACGTGGAGCCTGGCCTTGGCTGGAAAACAAAAGTTCACTTGGCGTAGTCACAGAGTCGGAGACTCACGGTTCACCGTGAAGCTCGATTCACGGAGAGCAGACGCGGAGAATGTGGAGCTTCGTGAAGTCAAGAGTGAAAAAGGAAAAAAGTCACGAGAGGACAAAAGAGAAGTCAGCCCCCCTGGCGGCGACCCAGGAGCTTCGCAGTGTATCCCATTGGCACGGAGCATCACAACACGTCCGGAACGCGCGGCCGCTGTCCGCCCCGTGCACCCTCTTCGCGAGTCCTCATCGCGAACTGCTAATAATTTTGGCAATTTTCCCTCAGACTTCAACCCTTTATCCCTCCGCGGATCCAAGTCTAAGGAGGGGCATTTGTTGGTGCCAAAATATTGGACGCAAAGGGAAGAAGGAAAAGAAGCTCGCGCGCTGCCTCGCGAAGCCCCGACGCGGATCTCCCACGAGCAACGCGGCCGTCGCGAAGCGAAGGAGGCGTTAGCGCTCCGCGAACGCCCTGACATTCATGAGCCCGCCGCGAAGCCCCATAGGTAGTACCGCTCCATAAACTCCCTGACGTTTGAGATCCCACCATGAAGCCCCAGTGGCGGTACCACTTCGCGAATGCCCTGACATTCACGAGCCCGCAGCGAAGCCCCAGAGGCGGTACGGCTCCGCAAACGCCCTGACATTCGTGAGCCCACCGCGAATCCCCAGAGGAGATACCACTCCGCGAATGCCCTGACATTCGTGAGCCCGCCGCGAAGCCCCAGAGGTAGTCCGCTCTACAAACATCCTGACATTCGCAAGCCTGCCACGAAGCAAAGGAGGCGGTAACCCTCCACGAAACCCTGTTGATGTTCGTGACCCGTTGCGAAGCAACCGCAGCCCCTTCGCGCCGCGTGAGATTTGCTTCGCGGCGCCCCTTACCTATAAATACTGGGCTCCCCCTTAGCCCATGAGATGGAAAATCCGACCTTTCGGCTTCTCAGCTCCCAAATCGTGAAGCACCCTTCGCTCTGGGAATCATGAGCTCCGCGATGTATTTTTTCTTCGTGAGAGGCCTTCGCCTTATCTCGTTTTGAGCCCCTCTTTCGAGAGGGATGACATTTGCAAAGCCTAAGGTCAATCGCAAAAGAAGGGGATTCCCAAGGGAACCCGGGCAGCCGTGGGCTGTTTATGCTTCGTGAAACACCCATCATGTACAAGTGATCCACATGCCAAGGCAGGGTCACTGTCCTTCGCGAAGCACACTGCTTCATAGCACCTTGCTTCGTGAGGCACCTCCACTTCGTGAGGATGTACTCCGCGAACACCCTTCCACTTCATGAAGGACCTCCCACTTGTAATTCTTCCCCATGATAAGGCCAAGGAACTCCAATTTGCAAAGCATACCACTTTTCTTGGAAATTACTCTTCTTGTGCGACCCTCTAGGTTTGCAAGATGTGATTTTAAAGTCCCATGGATGACACCACTCGTAGCGTTGTTTCGCCTAATGCTTCTTCACATAGGCACACTAACGACTATTTCTTCTTCGCATAGCCACGCTAACATGGACCCCTTGATGGTTCGCTTTGCGACCCCCCTTCGCCACGGCTTTGCTGGTACCTTCCCTCCCACAAAGGGGCAGGGGGTATCAGTTATGTAAGTCCTAGGGGTGCGGAGTAAATCCACCCCGTCTGAGTAGTAGGATGTTAAACTACCAAGCACCTCATCCTAAACACATGACGTTAAACTATGACCCGATCTCGTGCCCCTCATGCAGGGTCCCCCCGGCTCGTACATTCTTTACGTCGCTCGTCTCCACGATAATGGAATAACCCACACAGGGGATGATATCCTCCTCATCAGAGTGGCGTATGTCCACGGGATAAGGGAAACCACCTTGGTGTAATCCCCCAATCCTCTCTTGCGAAAGGTATCACCCATGCACCTCCATAATTCCCCACTACCAAGGCCAGTGGAGGGCGCGATAGGGAACGAGGCACCTTCCATCTTTGGTCCCAAATCCCTCTCCCATTGCGCTTTGCCGCACTTTGGGCCTCCATCCTGGAGTAAGTCCCAGCACCATGGGCCACCTAACGCATGAGCCCCTCGTCATTTCTCACGGACGCACCCTTCGCGACGTGATCGTCAGGTCTCTGCTGCCTCTTGTTTCTCACACCAAGCACGACTCATGTGGGATTAGAGTAAGCATTGGCCATGACAATACCCCGTCCAGCATGATGTTAAACTTTATGCCCTCGTCCAGCATGACGTTAAGTTGTATGTTTTCCCGCATGAAATTAAATTGTACATCCATTTGAACTACGAGGTCTTTGATCCATGTTAAGGCATGGTACGTAGGAAGTTTCCGCGAGGTTCAAGCCCACCGCCTGTCATTTATTAACGTTAGGGTTCTCCTCTGTCCTGCATGATGTTAAACTACATTCCAGCCCAGCGGTAAGCCGTTGTTACTATCCTGAACTACATGGAATTTGATCCATGTTAAGGCATGGTATGTAGGAAGCCTCCACAAGGCTCAATCCCACCACCAGTGGACCCCCGGGTTCACCTTCACGTCGGTTCGCTAACGAAGCCATTTTAAACTACGACGACTTTGATCCATGCCAAGGCATGGTATGTAGGAATCCTCCCTGAGGTTCAAGCCCATCACCCATCGGACCAAGGTCCACCTTCACATCAGTTCACCGACACCCACCACTTTCACCTGAACTATGTGGAATTTGATCTGTGTCAAGTCATGGTACGTAGGAAGCCTCACAAGGTCCAAGCCCACCACCCATTGGTCACTCCGACCCCCTTCACGTCGATTCACCAACACCTCGGCAGCCTAGTGTGTAAGCCCCACACCATCTAGAACAAGGTCCTCACTCGCGTTGGTTCGTCGATACACCATTTTTAACTACGATGACTTTGATCCATGCCAAGGAATGGTACGTAGGAATCCTCCCTGAGGTTCAAGCCCGTCAACCATCGGACCAAGTTCCACCTTCACGTCGGTTCACTAACACTACCACCACCTAAACTACGTGGACTTTGATCCATGTTAAGGCATGGTACGTAGAAAGCCTCCATGAGGTTCAAGCCCACCACCACCTGGACCCCTGGTCCTCCTTCACATCAGCCTTCCGGCGTCCAACCTGAACTATGTGGTCTTTGATCCATGCCAAGTCATGGTACATAGGAAACCTCATGAGGTTCAAGCCAATCACCTATCCATGCATCTATTCTCACAGGTCGCCTCCTCAAGTGTCCCATCGTCCCACTGAACTACGCGGACTTTGATTCCCTACCACAGGGATACGTAGGAGGTCTCTTCGAGGCTCAAGACCAACTTCATTGTCGCCCTAGTGATGATCCCATTTCATTCCCCCATTAACTTCCTTCATCCATCTATCATCCATCCTGATTCTCACCTGGGCCGCCACATCCCGGTGAGATCATGCCACTCCACTCCACTCCACAGCATCCAGGAAGCCTCCCATGGGCTGGCCCCGATATCGGCGTCCCCCCTCAAGGGGAAATTCCTCAATCTGATCCACTCTAGCTAGTGTTATGATCAAGATTATTCGTCTCTGCTGGAAATTAAACTTGCGGCATACCCTGTGCTAAACATAGGAAGCTGAGGAAAACCTCAGATACATGCCTATGGCATATGATTCCCCATGCTCGATGTGGGATTCCTCGGGCTTCCATGCCCTCGAGAAGCCCTATAATAAGGGAAAAAAGACAGACACACCAATTCCTCAGTGTTCAGACATGTTACTGATGCCTCGACGTGACTACTCTCCCGACTGAAGGTTGCTTCCCTGACCGGATCCTTTGGAATGTCCAAACATAAGAAGTGTAATTAACCAGCATCCATGGAAACATGACACTAGGAAGAGTTTCATGAACAACGTATTAAATCTATGAGGGAGACCCGGACTAGGTGACAAGTTCTGAGGAGGAATCCAGGGAAGGAAGAACTGATATATCATCATCCCAGTTTCGGTCAAGGAGAAGACGTCCTGGAATAAGGAGTGGATGCCACCCGCCTTTGGAAAGTGGGAATGTGGGGCAACACAAGAAAGTCGCACCTGTCGCACCCAGGCGGACGGACGTGCACGCCCTAGTGAAAGCGTCGGAAAAATCTACCCAGGAAGATTTTTTGATATGATATGGGATATATTAGTATCTTGTGATTTCATTTAGTCTTTAAAATTATCCAATGGTGTTCATGGATCTCATAAACTATATTTTATATACCTATACAGAATCCTTCTTTGTGGTGTTCATCAAAGATATATTGTTGTATTCAAGGACCCTAGAAAAGAATTTCTATCACCTAGATATTGTATTAGGTTAACATCAAGAATATCAACATTATTCTAAGAACTCAAAGTGTCATTTTCGGATTCATGAGGTTCATTTTCTTAGGCACATGATCTTGGAGGTAGGTATATTAGTTGATTTATAAAAAAGTGGTGGTAGTTATGTATTAGACATGACCCAATATTGTGTTTGATATTTTGAGTATTCATGGATATTTTTGGTATTATAGATTGTTAATTCATGACTTCTCTAAATTGCTATCATCCATGTAAAGTCTGTCCAAGAAGGGGTGAATTTTGAGTGGATTAGTCAGTTCAAGGGGGACTTATAAGATCTGAATGAGTTGTTTAAATATAATTTTATTACGATTCTTCCAAACCCATGGATTAGTAATATTTTCTATTATAATGCATTGGGGTTAGACTATGAGATATTCTGATGTAGCTAGAATGAATAGTCACTTATGGGTCTAATCATCTATATTCTGATGATTCGAACTGCCCTACCCATAACTATACCTATCAGTTTTAGTTCATGTCATGATGTTTTGGCATCATTATCTCTTTGGTGAGAGATGTTTTATCTACACAAACCCCAATATTTTTTATTAAATTTTATACAAATAATAGTTGAACCCGTGGAAGTGGTAGTAGTCCAAGTACCTATAGACCTTTTATTTTGATATGGAATATACCTTAGGAAAAGGAAATGTCATCGAAAATTCCTTCAGTATGAAGACATGGATTCATGGAGCATGGACTTATGATGAGGAGTGGATGTTTATGAGATTTATCATTAAGTAGAAGATAGATATATCAAAGGACTATGAGGTTGTGTCTTGTGATCCTTTGGTTATTAGCTATTTTTTGGTGTACTGGGTAAAGGATATATAGGATCATAATTTTAATTGTCTTATAATATAGGAATGGCTCATGGGAGGTCACACAGTCCCATGATAGGTCTCAAGATGAGGGTGATGTATTTTACCTCCATGATAGGGAGATGGTCCCTACTTACATGAGAGAAGATTTGATAAGGGAATCACATGCCTCAAAATATGTGGTGCATCTAGGTTTGACCAAGATGTATCATGATATCAGGTAGTGTTTTTGAAGGTTGTGTATGAGGAAATATATTGTGGTGTATTTCAGTCATTACCTAAACTATAAGAGGATAATGGTAGGGCACCAGTTACTAAGTGGGTTACATTGACCCGTTATATTATTCGTGTAGAAGTGCTAAAATTTGACCATGGATTTAATCATTGGACCACCCAGTACCCCAAGAGTTTGTGATAATTGTGGGTCATAAAAGACCAACTAGTGAAGGTATCAAACTTCTTACCTGTTCAGGAGAATAAATTAGTGGATGTGTTAAGAAGGTTATATATATGGGAGATAGTGCGGATATATAAATTATTTATGATCAAATTACAAGATCATGATGTTTATTTCATGTGATATTTTGGAGAGGTTTATAGAAGGTTGTGGGTGATAAGATCACGAAGGGATATTCCTAACATTGAGAGGGGGTGGGGCCAAATCAGTGTTGGTATATTTTAAACAAATATAATAACTTTTTAATTTTTTACCTCCTCACTTATTCAGTTAATAAATCTATATTTTTATCTCGCCTTATTTCTTCTTTTTTTGATACACATGGATGGTAAAAAGAAAATAACATAGTAAGGCACCAACGTGTGTTAATGAGGTTCACCTCCAAGATGGATGACTACAACCTCGATAAGAAATGGTTATTATCCTACATGAACAAATTCTTATTTTGTATCACAAGAATATTGGTAAAGGTTATCAACATGGGCCCATAAAAGTGTTGTATCCAACTATATCTCTTCACACACAGGATTTGTCTTGTATCTCATTTAATTAGATCATGTTGTGAATAGATTCATGTCTCACGTGGACATAATGATTTTGATCTCTTTCTAAATGTGAATATATATATATAATGTCTACATAGAACAATAAAATCCTTGGGATACCTCAATATCCTTTTGTCATATATAATATATGTATTTTATAGGGAGACTCACACTTCTTCTCTCCTTTTACTTTTTTCAGTGCTCATTGAAACTTCTCTTCATGATGTACCATCTCTATGTATATCTTTCTTAATGTTCTATTATCTCTATGTATCTTATTTTGGATTATTGATTACACAAGCGCACACATATCCATGATCATTTACTTAATCTTCAATACTTAAGGATTTATTGAATGTAGGTATAGTATTAGTTCTCTCACATGAAACAATAATTTTACTCTTTTCAAAATAAAATTTCAATCATCTCACTCACAAACCATGATAAAAAAATAATATTTATATAGAAATAGTTACATCCACATCGACTTCAATAATTTTTGTAATTTGAATCTCTTAAAATATCAGCATTTCATGCTCCTCAATAATCATTATTTCAAAAATTCATTATTCAAAATCTTCCTAATAACTCTATATGTTAAAACATATATTCTATGGTATTTTTTATTCAAAGTATCCTATAAATCTAGTTGAAGACTTAGTAATAATAATTATATAATAATATTTTAATTATGATATCTTCCTTTATAACTATCAAAAAATAAAATTAGAAATAATTATTCCATATAGACAATCCTTCATGCATAGAACACATAGGGTGGGTTCTTATTCTACGATGAAAAGTATTTCTAGGAGTTTCTTCTTTATTTAAATCCATACATGGTATTTTTTGTTTCTAAACTTGATCGACTTGGTTTTAAATTCTATATTTCCCATGAAAACAAACTCTTTACTATGCATGTGAATATTCTCAAATATTTTAACTCATACTCTTTGATTAGACTCAACTATAACCATGATTGAGAACTATTTTCATCATAGAATTTTGAACTTTGAAATCTCGAAGAAGCATCAAGTCATTTGTTTTCAAAATTATCTTTTGTAAAAGCTTAATTCTCATTCATCCTCTATCTTTGATATTTTTTTGGCATGTGTAATTCCTCCATAGTTTATATTCTTACCTATAGTATAATATGGAATCCATTATCCTGGATTTTTTAGATTCATATATTCAGACACACTAGACTACTATTAGTGTATTGTAGTGTGGTATTGATGAACATGGAATGATCTACCCATAATCCCTACTTGATCTATAAATTATCTCTCATGGTGGATAATTTACAAAACTCATGTATTTGTTTCATGGTGCATCAATAATTCCTATTGTGCAAAAATAAAATCTAAGTTCCAAGGTAGAAGACTCCTTGTATATCATTGTTTAATGTAGTAAGTGTACACACATTTTTAACCTTTAAATGGTATGTATATCTGGTGATCCCATATTGGAATTACAAAAGACACCCACTTCATTACCCAAAATTTGGAAAACTCAACTTAGTAAAATCCATTATCCCCTAAAAGGGGTAGAAGATCACATGTCAGTCTTCGTTTTATGTTCCTTTATTTAATGGATTTTTTATTCAAGTATTACTTGTGTTTAAAGGTTTCCTCATCTAAAGATTCCTTATTTGAGAAATTTTTTTATTGATGCACCTATATTAATTTATATGGGTTATATACTAATTATTGACATAAAATATCATGATTATTTTTATACTCATTATATTTTATGTTATTTATTATGTTCTTTCTTTTAAAGATATTTTTTTATTTTAAAAGGCCATAAATAGGTTTTCTTTTAAAACATTGATTTAAAGGTCTTAAATACTTTTAACAAACCTATTCCACTGTGTTCTTTATATTATTTCTAGAATTTTCTTCTATAAACATAAATTATTTCATAAAGTTATTTTCCAAGGTATTTTTCCTTCTTTTAAAATTTTTTAAAAATTAAATTTCTTAATGATTTCTACATGATTCAGTTTTTACTCTCTTTAAAATAGTTTGAAAATAATTCTTATTTTTAACATTTATAATAGGAATATATTTTCTCACCATCATGATAGTTATTTATTTCAATATTCCTTTATAGGTTTTTGGGATTATTTTTGAATAAAATATTTTTTGTATATTTTATAAATTTATAGATTTTAAATGCATTGAAATAAAATGATATTTTCATTTATTTTTAATAAAATGTTTTAAATTTTCTTTTAATGGTATTCACATATATTTAAATATCCTTTAATTATTACTCTACTTCACTTGGAATATGATCTTATGATACCACCCATATTTTTTATCTTGGAGAATTATGATGATTTTTATAAATAAATTTTAATAAAACCCATTTAATTTTCATGGGTAAATCAAGTTATAAAGGAATACTAACTATTGTTAAAATATTTATGATGAAAATGTATGCTTACAAGTGTTATATTAATGTATGGTACTTGGAAATTATTTATATTGAAGTGTGAGATTGATATAAATTATATGATGGGTGAGCCTAATATATATTATATGATGGGTGATCCCGATATATCTCTCCAATGAATTGGATAACGCACCATACCTTAAAAGTGAAAGAAGGATAATTTTAACTATGAAGGTTTCCCCTATGGATTTAACCAGGCTCTATTTATTTTGGGAACTAGTGAACATGGGTGATAAATATAATTTTCCAAGATAATGACACCTTTTCTATATACTTTATATGATTTTTTAATTATTCCTTTGATCAATATTTACATCACATGACTCATGGTTATTAATCCTTTTGACTTGTTCATTTGTTAAATTTGTATATCATTTTATAGGTTTAATGATTGACATTTTAATAGGTATAAATTATCTTATGTCATGCTCATGGACTTTGATTATGTAAGTGTACCCTTATTACCATCTTATTCTTCCTAATGATATTAAATTATTAAGGCTTATGTTTACCCTTACTGAATGTTTAAGCTCGCCCTTCTTATGTTTTCCATTTCCTTACTTTATGAAGAATGATGTTAAAAGAATTACATCTAGAAAGGTTTCATATTTGAATAATTTTATGGGAAACCATTTTTACTTATTGTTAAATGAGAAAAGCTGGGTATAATAGAAAAATGATCACTTAGAGACATGGGTAATGTTATGTAAAATTTTTTCTTAACTCTCTAAAACTATAAACCTTAAAAGTTCTTGGGTATTTAAGTAGTCAAATTTTTCCTTTTTATTTAGTATGTATTTGGATGGATAAAATTGAGTCACACTTATCAATATCAAATCCATAAATTTAAATAGTATGTTTTTAGCACTGGATTCGGGAGTGTAAGTTTAGGGTTATTATAGTTTGTATCAGAGAAGGGTTTAGATAAATTTGGAGGTTAGGGTGTTTTAATATTGGATTAACTTAAGTATTATTCATACCATCCTAGTTTTATAAGTATAATGTTTATCAAAAGTTCAAAGGTATATATACTCCTTTTTATGTTTAATGTAATAGTATTTTAAAGTGATTAATGATATTTTGGGAGATGTTTTATTAAATTGATGTACAAGTATCCCTTAGGTGAATCATGTGATTAAACATGAAGGATTATTTGTTAATAATTCTATTAAATTTTGGGGATGTGATCTGAATGTTATAATATAACCTTTAAGGTTAATATTTTCTTATTGAGGTTTTTTTGGATATAGGGTTATTTATTTATTCAATGATCTAAGTTGAACCTTTGGGTATTATTGTTAAATTTTAAAGATTAATATATTTTTTATTCATATGAAGGATTATTCATTTTGTGAATTATCTTATGATGTTCTAACCATTTTTGATTTAGTAAAGATAGGATAAATATATTTTAGTTCTTTTATCAATTCCATAATATATTAGAGGTTAATTATAATGCTTTAGGAATAAAATATATTCATCTTAGATATATATTATTTATAATTTTTGGTGTGATAGAGGTAAAAATAATTGAAATATGAAACCAAAGTATTAAATTATGTTTATGTATTTGATTAAAATCAGGTAAGTATATTTCCTTCTGTTCTTAGTCTAAAGGGTAAAGAAATTCCTCAAATCTAGGAAAAATATCTTGAAATAAAAAATTTGTCCTAAAATCATAATTTTCAATAATTTGATTTTTTTTAAACCTAATTGGTTTATTATTATGTGGTTATTTACATTCTTGTGATCATTCACTTTCTTGTGATTAATGTTCTCTATCACTCTCCATCATTATTTGTACTTTAATTTTTTCCTTCACATCCATGTTTTCACTTCCCATAATTGTTCTCCATATGTGGAAACCTATTTATGTGTTATTGTATATAAAATTTGTATTTATATTTTACTCTTTTAAAAAAATATTATTAACTCTTTATATAATGTAGGTTTTTGAAAAATGTATTTTTAAATATTAAAAATGTTTTTCCTTTAATAATTGTATATTTTATCTTTAACTCCCTCAAAAAAATTAAACCATTTTTATTAGGAACAAGATAAAATTAGGAGGATGAAATTTCCTTAAGGGGTTATAATTTAACATCCCAATATTTTAAAATTTGTTTTTTAAGTAATGTATACAATAGCGTAAGGTGTGTGCAATATCAATCCTAAAATGAATTGTGATATACTTTTATTATTTAAATGTGATTATATTGACCTGGTCATTGGTTTTGTAGATATTAATAAGAAAAAACAAATTATGATATATATATATATAATGGTCCTACTCAATAAAAATTTATTATTTAATTCCTAGTAAATAAGAACTCAATTTTTAGTAAATTCATTTTATGCTTTAAAAATATGTTTTATTCAAAAATAGTTTTTATTTATTTTTTGTGAGTGAATATTATAATAGATTTATACCAATTTTAGAACTTTAATTTTATAGAAATGATATCATTCTTAAAATTATGACATCAAAAAATTAAAATTTTGTGAATATTCTGAAAAATTTAATTTCTCATTGAATATTGAAAATGCTGGTTTTTCTAAAATAATAATTTATTTTCATTAAAAAGTACCATTATGAATTGAATTTTATCTTAAAGTAACATAATAAATATTTAATTAGATATAATATAATTAATTACTTTTTTATCATTATTATACTTGATTTTGGTATAAGTTCATTTTTAGCTTAAAATGCATTTTTCCAGAAACTATTTTTCAATTTGTTTTATTTATTTATGATAAAATTAATTTATGATGGCTCTCAGAATTGAATATTGAAAAAATGGATTCAGTATTTTTATTTAAGTGGTTCTAATTAGGTAAATTATCCCCTTTTAAATCATTATTAATAATAACTATGGTAAATAGTTATAGCCATAGTAATAGGTAAAACGGGTTAATTTAGGTTAAAACTAATGTGAAAATGATTTAATATATATATATAACATCTATTTACCCAATTTAATGAGTTTAATTCATACATACTAGTATATTTTTTAAATTTTTGGAACTTGTACCCTTTTTTATAATGAAATGTAAAATATTTAAAGTAAATAAAAATACAAAATGTCAATCTCTTATTATTAAATATCTATTATATGTTCACGTAGCGGTAAAAAAAGTTTAAAAATAATATTAAAAAATTTTATATTAATGAAATTATTTTCATTTTGATAATTTATTTCTAATTTTTTTGTACTATATATTTAACTTAAACGATTATACAATGTTGACACGGTGTTTGTGAAAGTATCAAAAAAATGAAGCAAATGATTTATAAAAATATTAAAAGTAATAATATTTGGATGAATTATTATGTTACATTATTTTTTTGGTAAATATAACATATGAATTATATGATAAATTTTTATATTTTAATTCTATAACTATATTTATTTCATTAAATTCAAGCTAATTGAATAGTCCCAAAAATGACTTTAATGGTATATTATGTTAAATAGTATTTTATTTAATGGTTTAAAATTCTTAAAAAAATAATTTAATGGAATGTTTTATATAATATCAACAATTATTTACTTATGTGTCGCTTTTCCTTTTATAAAAACATTATTATCCCCTAAAGTGTAAAAAAATTGGTATCACTGTAATTTTCAAAAGGGTTGATGAGAGGTTAAAAATAAGATATAAGGTTTAAAATGATATATAAACCTATAAAAAAATTATTTTATGATTAAATTAAGACCATATACTCCTTATATTTTTATCCTTTTAATTTTTTAATCATTTTAAATTAGTTAGAAACATATTATATTATAATATTTATTTCATTTCCCAAAGTGTCCCTCCACTCAAGGTAACCCCATCTTCTCTTTTAGCCACACCTAAAGAGATATCTAGTTCAAAAATACTTAACAAAATAACTTCCAAAATCTCCAAAAATGTACTATAGTTCTTATATTTGAAAATAATACCAACCTTATAGGGATTAATCTATAATGTAAATGAGGTTTTATGAATAAGAGGTATAACTATTAACCGAATGTTTTAGTTTTATTTCTTCTTATAACTCATTAAAAAAATTCAAAACATTGTTATATAATAAAATAAATATCTCTCATACAATTATATATTATTAGGATTCTTTAATATTCTTTTTCTATCTTCACCTATATCAAATGGTAAATGAAACCATCGTTCGTGTGTACAGAGAACTACTATCTCATGAACCGATATAATTTGTTTACTATCACTACCTATCATGAATGGTTATATCTATGGATTTAATTAATATATATATTATTCATGGAATAATTTAAATTATTTAAATATAATAGATATTTTATTTTCTTACATTTTTATCCATTGAAAAATGATAATGTTGTCTGTTTGTACGTGTGGACAACCACCTCCATGAAGTGATGTGGTTCATTTTTCATGTATGCCTTTAATGGATGGATATAAAATTATATTTAATGTATAAAAATTATAATAATGTCACAATTAATTTTATTGATATGATTTAACAATGACCCCTTTGATGACGGTCAACTTACCAAATTCATTTTGAAATTATGAACTGAACATCCTCAAAACACACAATGTGGTGGACTGCTATGATACACCTCTGAATGGTGGATCTCCCTCCTCTCATGGATCCAGGGTTCCCTCAGAATCAATACAGAGGGTGGAGGCTTGATTGTTTCTTCACCATTGAACCAGAGGGATTATCTGATGCTGTATCCCCCCTCCTTCGTTTGATGTGCCTCGGCGTGGCTCAATGTCGGCTTCCTCTATCGAAGGTTCTTGGCTCAGTGTCGGCATGGCTTAGCATCGACTCTAGTATGGATCTCTGGCTTCTTTCATTTCTGTTCTAGATCAGCATCAACTTCGGTGTGACTTGGAGGGGGGAGGCTTGAGCGCTCATTTCTTCTTCACTCATAAATCATCAATCTGGGTTTCAGCTTCATTTTAGCATTCTATATGGGGGCATCATTTTGAGGGATTTCTCCTGGAAGTGTATTTTGTTTGATGTTTGATAGTATGTGGTTGGTTTTTTGGCATCAACGTCATTAGTGTGTCCCTTCCCCTAGTCCCCACCGGTTTCCCTCTTCTCTGCCTCCCATGAGTTTTCTCATTTTAGCCTCCATTGTGGGTTCTTCCTCTGCTCAGATTTTCTCAGTTTCACGCCCAAAGTTGTGCTTCTGGTCCAGATTGGCTTAAACCCCCTCATCAACGATACTCCTTTTGTGTGGTAGTTAGTTCACCTATCCTTGGGTGGAGTTGGCTTGGCTTTGCACATCTTTGAGCTTCTGTCTCCTCTGGTTGCTCGTATGCAGCTATGGTTTCAGAAGGATCCTTGTGGGATCGTTATAGCAAGGCTTTCATCTAATGATAGTTCCAGCAACCAGGATACATATGGAATTGTCTTTTTGAATTTTGAATTTTTTGGCTACGTGAAATTGATTCTGTGATGGTGTGATTCTGTTGTGTGGAATATGGTTTGTGGTTCAAAGGGTTGTTCTACCGTACCTTCTTCAAGGGGCTGCTCAAGATGAGGTTTAGAGTAGAGAGTTTTCATAAGACTATTGCTATCCGAATTTAGATGTTTGAGAGTGTATGGAAATTTCCATCAGTACCAGGCTCATGCATCTCGGCATGGGACAGATAGTCAAGCAGTTATGAGGAGGTGGAAGATGGAGTTAACATTATTGATGTTTGGGAGGGGAATTCCTTTGTAGACTTACTCTAGGTTGTTTATAGATTTTGGTCCATTGGTGCACTACTTTTTACATTAAGTCCTTGATGTCATGTTGGGTTCCCCATAATCCCTTAAAATGGGGTTTATGTTAATAAAAAAAATAATTTTTCGTCATTCAAAACACCCAATATGAACTTAACTGATTAAATAATTAAATATATCATTGAAATAAATTAAATAAATTCTTTAATAATAATTTAGTAATCCTATAAAATGTTCCTAAATAAGTAAATAATTATTATAAGTTTATTATATAGTATTTAAAATACATACATACAAATTTTGTACTCGAGGTAAGGGATTTCATAACTCAATTTCAATTCATTGGGTTATATTATTTCTTCACTGTATATATTATGCCAAGATTATATGTGTAATTACCTATGACTATTTTATGTTTTATTTACACTTTTATTATGTGGATTTACATTTGTTACACATAATCACTTCATTTATTAATTCTCCTTTTAATGTTATTCTCTTTGTAAGGGGTTTCTTCAATCAATTTACATTCACTGTATTATACTTATACTCTGTTGAATATTTCATTTCAGGATTATCTATGAATTGACCTTTGATTTTATTATACTTTATTTCCACTTTTTCAATTTGGTTTTATAATTATTACACTTAAAAACTTCATATATTAAATTCTAACTTCAATGTTATGATATTTATAAATATTATTCATCCCAATATGGTTTCTTTGAGACATGTTTTGTATTATGCGCCCACTTTATTTTAAAAAGTGTATATGATACCTATTGAGATATATTATCATGAATGAATTTTTTATCATGATATTTATTGTTTCTTTGAATTTAATTCTTTCATGATATATTTATTAAAGTGTTATAAAATTTTCAAGGGTTTTCACGGTCTCAATTTCAACTATATGAGACATAGTTCTTGTTATACACCATTATTTATTTTATATGGAGTAATTCCTATCCCATGAATGTATTTTAACATATTATTTCATAGAAATTATAGGTTTTATATATTCATTTTTTTCTTCTTCATTCAATGGATTTCTGATTCAGGCATTACTTGAGTTTCAAGGGTTTTTATCTTAAACATAATTTATTGAGACATGTTTTGATTGATGCACATATACTCATTTATATATTTTATTTATTTACTCTTTAAATATAAAATCATGACTATTTTAATACTCATGGTATTTTATATTCCATCTCATGTTCATTCTTTCAATGGTTTTTTGGTTTTAAAAGGTCATAAATGGTTTTATTTATAAATGATACTTTAAAGGATTAATTTAATTTTAACTAAACTATTACTCCTTGTGATTTATCTCTTTAAATAATGTTACTTTATAAAAACTTAATTTATAATGTTATTTTCCATGATATTTTTCTTTATTTTAAAGGGTTTTAAAAAGTAAATTTATTATTGTTTTCAACACGAGAAACTTTTGACTCTCTTTATAAAAGTTTGAAAATAATGTTTATTTTTTATGTTTATAGCATGAACGGATTTCCTTATCATCTTGATAATTATTTTCTTTGAATCTCCCTATATAGTTTTCAGGTTTAGTTTCAAATAAAATCATTTTCTCATTGTTTTTTAAATTTTTTTATTTTAAAGGTAGTGAAAGAAAAGGGTATTTTCCCCTATTTTCTCACAAATTTTTTAAATTATATTTTAGGTCATTCAAATATATTTCAAAATCCTTTTATTATTTATATGATTCATTGTGAATATGATCTTATGAGACCATCTATATTTTTACTCTTGTTGGGTTTATATTATTAATGATATTTTCATGAAACATGTTTCATTTCTATGGGTAAATCAACTTATAAATAAATGAAAGTTGTTATTAAAAGACTTGCGATTTTAATTAAAGATCCCATGTGTTTCATTAATGTAAATTACATTGAAATTATTGATGCTGATGGGTGATACAATATTACTTATCTGGTCTGTGATCCTGATACGGCTTATATGATGGGTGAGACTGATATATCTCTCCAATGTATTTGGGTAATGTTCCTTGTATTCAAATTAAAATAAGGGGGAGTTAATTGGAGTGGTTTCTCCAATGGATTTAACTGAGATGCACTAATATCTAGCATGAGTGAACATGGGTGATGAATATAATTTTTCAATATACCAACACATTTTCTTTATATATTTTATGAGTTTCCTTTGATAAAGATTGACATCACAAAACACATGGTTATTGATTCATATCACTCTTGAATTTTTTTAAAGATTTATGTTATGTCACATGTTTAATTATCCATGTTTTGATGAGTAAGAATTATATTATTTTAGGCTCATTCACTTTTATTATGTCATCAAACCCTTATTCTCATCTTATTTACACTGATAACATTCAATTATTAATACTTATGTTTACCCTTATAGAGTTTTTGAGCTCACCATTATTATGTTTTCTATTTTCCAAGGTTATAATTGATGATATTAAATAAATTATGTTAATAAAAGTTTCATATGTGAATATATTTATGGGAGACACTAAAGGATCATTTTTTAATAATAAAAGATGGGTGTATTAGAAAAAATGATCACTTAGAGACACAATTAATGTAATGTAAAAGTTTTTACTAATTCTAAAAAACTATAAAACTAAATATTTATTGGGTATATAAATGGTCCAATTTTTCTCTTTTATGTTTTATACTTTGGATTGAAAAAATTGGGTCACATTTTTCAATATCAAATCCATAAATGTAATAATTTTGTTTTTACCACTGGATTCGAGAGTACTGTTTTGAGATTTTTATAAATATTTATGCATTTAGCCATAGTAAATACATACTTAAAGAAACTCTATAAATATATTTCTTAGTTTCTCATTTTCTTGTTGTAACCGAATGTTCAATTCTTTAGGTATGATGGCCTTATCCACTTCAAAGGGATGGCAGATAGAGGAATCATTAGCACCCTTTCCTTTACCAATGGCCAGATAACTAGGTGATGGTGGGTGTTCTAACACACCAATACTATTTAGGATAGCTTCATTAGAGGAAAGTTGGGTATCACCAATGTTTAATTCACTAGTACTGGTAGTAGAGGATGGAGATAACATATTGATGGAGATAGAGGTAAGATAGTTATCATCATAATAATATGATCTCATTTAGTGGGATCATTCCCATTTTATATTATAATGGGATGGATCCCATTGTATTATTTAGTGGGATGGTTCTTATATTTCCAATTTTTCATACTCATTTATACTTTCATGTTTTAAAACATTAGTTTGGACAATAATGATAAAATTTAATGATGTGAAACCTTTATCAAGAATAATAAATTTCTTTAGAGGAGTAATATCCATAATCATGGTTCGTTCCAACCTATTTGATGATATTGAATATGAATAGAGGGTTAAAAAAATCCCATAATCCTATGTATTGGGGTTATCCCTGGGATTGTACTATCACCCAGGATAGTTTTGTTGAAGTTTAAAGCTTGTAGATAGTTATGGTCTATAATTGGTCTTAGTATGTTGTCTGGATACACTGATGGGACTTGAGGATATTGGTAACTGTAGGTACATGGTCCTTCTTTGTAATTTTTGTGGTTTTATATCCTTAAAATTTTCACCTTTTGGATTTTTTAGTTTGGAAGACCAGTAAAATCATATATTACACCAAGCCTTCTTGTATAATTTGGTCACACATTAATGATTATATAAAGTTGAATTGGATCCATCATAGGAATATCTTTTATGGTTTCCTTAATGTGGTGAGTATCCTCCTCCTCATCCTCCCTAATTTAAGGAAGTTATGTATTTTTTTCTTTGGTGATAGGAACCTAAAGTGGTTGGATGTGGAAATATGATCCACTTACTTATTCATAGACCATCATTGATATTATGTCCATTGAGACTTCATCTCCTAGATAATCTCAATAAGTAACTCCATAGTTAGGATGGATCCATTGATATAGTACTCATATACCATAGTAATCACCAACTATCATTGAAAGCAACGGGTTAATGATAATGTATATAAGGGAGAAAAGGAAATGCTCTTCATGGTAGTTTAGGCATATGTTTGGTTCGTCATCTGTTCATGCATAGTGACCTGAGGTTTCCTATAGGTAGTACCAACTTTTCTTATTACCATGTAATTCATTATTTCATGTGGTGATGTAATTTGGATTGTATAGAGTCCTAAATGTCCTAAAAATAAAACACAAACAAAAAAAATCATCAATGTGGAATCATAAGTAAGTGTTCATAGTAGATCGATAACTTACTATTAGGTTAATGATTATGTTTTCATGAAACATATAAAATAAAATTTTCTAACATTTTATTGTGAACGGCTGAGAATAATTGAAATATTCATTTCAAGTTAACCATATTTTTTCAAAGAGAAACTCTAAAAACTTATGTATCCTTGATGGTTCATCACAGTTGTTGTTATGGATCAACTTTTCAAAGGTAGAAGGTTTTTGGGGTTTTTGTTCAGTGACAAATCATAATGAATGTTTTTCAATAGGATATAGGTCAGATATTTTCTCCCTTTTTGGTGAATTATTAAATACTTGGTTACTCTCCTATATATTTAATAAGTATTCAAGAATCCTTCTCAAATCCTGGTGTAGTATTGGTTAGCACAATTCCAATGATATGGTAGAAACCATGTGTTATATATAAAAAAAGTTAATGTATTACATGTTATATATGATTCCATTGTTAATTAATGATGTGGTTGTTTAAATTTGCATAGTTTAGCACTTTGGTGTTCATAGTCATCCAAGGAGATTCTAGGTTTTGTGTAGTTGGGATTGGTCCCATGAAAGGTACTTCAAACATATCTTTATAAATTTAATTATAAACAATTTTGTCTAGTGCCACTTAGTGGGACACATCAAACATTTTATGTTCAAGTGATAAGGACCCCTTCCAAGTATTTTAATGTCCTGTGGAATAGATGACTAGTGGAAAGGATCCTAGCGATGGAGGGTGTGGGAATTATGCACGATCATCCCTTTTCGGTCCATCATGTATGTTGATAACTGGGTAGGATGAAGTATGGTTGCTGAATACACATAGTAGGAGTCCCATGTTATATTCCTCATGTCAAACAATATAGTAATCTCAATCTCATCACATGAGAGATGATGGATCATCTTTAGATCATCATTAGATGCATCCTTGGAATTTTACTAGAGGAATCCCTAGCTCATCACTATAGAATAATAATTCTCCTTATGCTTGTCAACATAAGAAAGTATTATACTCATTACATAGGGGGTCCTAGGCTCGTCACCTAGGGAATGTTGATTTTGATCACCACAAACTTTTCATCTAAGGAATGTTTGGATAATCTCATGCTCATCACATTAGCTTCTTATAATTATTACATAAGAGGTGACTAACTAGGGATGGGGATTAAACTTGGTAAGTTTACCATATATGGGAACCAATAGGATTATATCGAATCAAGGTATATTAGGGAACTAATAGTATTATCTTGAATCAATGTAAAATGGATGATCTTATGATTGTCTTATAAGAGAGAAATTTTGTTTGAGGATGTTGGGTTTGAACCTCAAAGAGGTTTTCTATGTATCCTACGAGAATAGGAATCAAAGTCCACATAGTTTAAGTGGAATGGTTTAATTTCATTTGTGTGGACTAGTCCATTTAGTTTAACATCATGCGATAAGGACATGGGATATGTATTTTAGAGTCATGTAGCTATAAATTTTCAATCCCTTATTTTAAATATATTAATCTTAATCATACAAATGAAATAATCAAATAAACCTCTATTCTCTTGTGAGTAATTATCAGTGCGACAAATGAGAGTTAATATAATATCAACCATATTACATGAGAGAACACTATAGTGATTTTAGTTGGTATTAAACATTTATTCTTCCTAGGTAGGTATGTAAGTGTTGGAAAAGGAGAGATGATAGGAGACTGAGTGAGTAATATGTGTGAGTATCCCTTTAGGGGTCCACTTTGGTGGATTAACCAAGGGAATGTATTTTTGAGGAACCAGGAAGAGGATCTTGACTCATGGTGTATAATGTATCCAAGATGAGTATCTTGGATCAAGGTAATTATGTGGATATTACACACGTATACTTCCATTTTAGGTAGATTTTGGGCTTACATCTAGTAGAAGTCCCATATGGGATGCTTGTTTAATAATATAGGTGACAACATGAGACATAGCAAGGATTATTCATGATCCCCCCTTTATGGGTTCACTCAAGAAAGTGATCTATTTGAATATATTCTTAAAAAACAATAAAGATGATCTCAACATAAGGTGTTATTCTGGGATCAACACTTGGGCCATAGGTAGTGTAACCCAAAATATGTCTAAACCAATTAGAAAGGTTCGTGGTACGAATATCAGTTTTTTATAAAGGTCAATGAAAAAATAAATGGGACCAATCCAAAGGACCAAAATCACAATCCTAAATAGATCTCGGATGAGGGAACATTGAAAAATCCCTTGTAGTATGGACCCTTGGATATGGCCATGTCGGGAGTTCACAAACAAGTGTATTTCATAAGTAGTTCATTGATATGGGTTCATGAGGTAGGTTAACAAGGTAGACACATGGAGGGTATCTATGTGGTAGGTTAATTAAGGGGGGTCAATGTAGTGAGTTCGTATATAGGGGTATATGAGGTAGGCTCGTGGAGGGGCCTCTTCATGGTAGATTTTTATAAGAGCCTTCATATAGTGAGTTCGTGAATAAGGGTTTGTTAGTTGAGTTCATGGAAGGGTTGGGCTATGTATTTGGTTTGTGGAGGAGATTATCAATGTGTTTGGTCCACTAACTAGGATCCCTCACCTAGTTTCTTATGAGAATTAATCCCTGTATACTAACACTACAAATTATCTTCCTAAGAATAACCTCACAAATAGATTTTTCAGGCACTGACTCATGAAGTAGGTTAACAAGAATGGCCTCATGAAGTGAACATTGAAAATTTTCTATCATGAAGGGCCTTCATGGTAGGATTCATTTATTTTAATTAGAATTAACTAAATATTTTTTTAATAGTCAAAAAAAATCTCCAAATACAACCCCTCATATTGAGGTGGTTATGGTGGGTATTTATAGCTAGTTTTGGGTAACTGCCTCCCCAAAATGAACAGACACATGTAGATTCCACATATATGTGGAGAGAATTGGGTATGGAAATGGAATTATATGTAAGTAATGTGTGGTGAATTTTGAATCAATTCTATGATGAAACAAGTTTATGATATTTGTTAGGTGACCCCATGAGCACGACCTTCATTCCACCATGAAGTAACCACGAAACACCGTAAAAAGAGGCACTATAAAGGTATGAGGTATGGAATATCATGAGTTTTTCTATTTGGTTCAACATAATCATGAGGTTTTTGTATTAATAGTTCTACCACATGGTTCACAATTTGAGATCACAGACCATGATGTGGTCTCACAATCCGTAAGGTGAGATCACAGTCTATGAAGTGTTTTCATCATAATGAAATTTCCTTTTTATTTTTATAAAATTAATCCTATGTTCAAACAGGCATAAAATTTGATATGTAAGACCATTTTGGATCCAATAGCATCAAATAAAACCATGAGAGGTGAGATATTCCATTTTTTATTGGGTATACCACCGTGCAAGTAATTTTTTAGGGTAAAAAGTTCCTCAGAGACTCTCAAAATGGTTTTTAAGTATTTTACACACTTTTTATTAATAATGTGTGAAATCTATAGAAACTCTCGGAGGTAGGTTATCACCACCACTTCATTTTATTAGAAAATATTTTTGAATGATCTCCATCCCTCAATTTATAAGCATCCTTAAGGCACATGGAAATCCCATTAACTAATTATTTTGGGCATGGGGATACATTTCCTATGAAACCCAACTTTTATTGTCCAAGTGAGGATAACATCATGTATTATGTGGAAAGGTGTGTAGCATGTAGTTTTAGGTGCCTAAATAGGCTTATAATTAGTGTATGATTATTTATTGCTAAGTTTTATGAGTTTAATAGTGACTTACGTTCCTCATTTGACAACAAAATCGTAAGTAGAGATTGTTGAGAATGAGATTATTGAAGACCCGAGATGATGTTTCTGTGTTGTGATATTGAATAATTTCCTCTAGAAATATGTAAATTATCTAGATAAGTATTTGTAAATAAGTTTGAAGTGGACATAAAATATTGTTTTTAAATTTTTTTAAATGCATAAATCATATTAAAACTAACATTATATAATCTTTATTTATGTGATATGAATGTTTTTGGTTATTTGGAGTTGTTTGTATCAGGTCTAAAGAGGTTCTATAAAGAATTTATTGAATTATTATGTTTTTTAGTTATGATTTAAAATGGAAAATACATGATTTTTTTGTATGAATTTGTGAAATTCATAATACCTCATGCAATCACATATGATTTTGAAGTGGGAATATAACTCCATATGATTTTTCATAAGACTTAGAGACAAATGTATTAATTTTATCAAGAAAATATATGACTTTAGAGACTCATTATGAATATAACATATGAATTTGGGGTTTCTATATGAATTCATTATATGACATAAGATTTCATATGAATTTTATTTTATAAGCACAATACATTATATTTCATATGACTTATAAAGTATTACAAACATGGAAAAGAATACAAAATGAGTAATCTATGAATCATAAGTATTTAGACTTAGTGAATTTTTTATAGTTCTATAATATGATAATTTGAATTTCAAGTATCTAAATATTATAAAGAAATAGTTAAAATTGGGTGATGAAAAGTGATCTATTATTCATCAAAATAAATATAACAAGAAAGTATTGTGATTCTTATTGCTATTCATGGACTATACACTACAAGGAGAGAGGATATTTCAAGAATATTAATTGACTAAATAAAACATAATAGGTATATTCTAATAGAATAACTGAATTATTTTTCATAGGAATATTAAAGGGAGAAGAATTTCTTAATATTTGTGGAGTAATTAAATTGGGAAGATCATGTAACATTAGATAAGGGAATTTCATGTTAGATAATTGAAATTTGAAGCTGTAAGAAATATATTGAATGACTTGATAATATTTGACCTAAGTATTTGAAGATTTTGAAGTTCATGGAATTTATATAATTATTTATGGAATTAAAATTCACTAAAATTTAGGAAATATAAAATATGAAAATGAAAAAAAAAAGAAGTGAATCAATACTTTATGGGAAGAACTAATATAATAAATTACTGGATATCATTTGTATCAAAGATATATAAAAAAGGAAGAATGAAAAAAAGGGATGTTTTTTAAATGATATCCAGTAATTTATTGTATTAGTTCTTCCCATCAATTATCGATTCAAATGAAAAAAGGAAAGTTTTTCTTCCTCTTTTTTGTGAAAGATATTGAAGAGGAAGAATAGGATAAGACTTCTGATAGTGAATGTTGGAACAATTAAAGAAGCATAATAAAAACATACATAAATTATGAAATAATGGAAGAATTTCTTATTATTTTAAAAACTCTTTAAATTATTATTACTATTTGGGATTCACATACACCATTGAGAGACTATGGTTTATAAAAAGTTCATGGTTGTCATCTACATTTTGTAATATATAGGATCATCTATAATGGACTATGTGATCCTGGTTGTTTATAGATCATTCCAAAAATTAATTAATGTCATTCAGTAGTGAGCCATATAAGTTATATTTTCCCTTGTTTTTGAATGCATGTGGGTGTAGTTTAATATCTAATTCATATAACTCTAATCAGTAATGAAGTTTATTTCTAGGAAAAATGTAAAAGAATTATTAATCAAAAATTAACCCCCTCCCCCCAAGTGATTTCATATATCATATGGCTATATTTTTAATTAATCTAAGGAGGATCTAAGATATTAAGTTCTTATAAAATTCTCTATAATTAATTTCTATACATTATAAATTTTATAAAGATCGGTTCTAGATTAATTCAATTCCTTTAAATTCTTGCAATCTTCACTTATAAATGTAACATACTTTAATGCCTTTATAGACACCATAAAATAATGTGTTGATAAAATAAATGATAGCCAATTTAGAATAATTGAGATACTGATTAGTATATTTAAAATTCCTGTATCATAAAATTTTATTTTATTATATCATATCATATGATATATTTATACCTACTAACAATATTGCAAGGGAATATTTATTTCCCTATAGGGATAATAAAAATAAAAAAATCTAAAACACAGACCAGTGAAATTGATTAATTAAAATGTAGTATGCAGTAAATTGATGTTGAAACCACTTGACTATGATATTAGTTATTTAGGTTTTCAATATTTACTTATTTACTTATTTTTAAAAAGAGAGGAAATAAATAAATTTAATTTTGAAAATAGTTTTGAAAAAAGAGAAATGATGGTAGATTGGTGTTTTGAAATCAGGTTTTAAAGGTATTCTAGGGATTTGTATCCTTTAGTGCTTAGGTGAAATTGGATTTAACAATTTAATTATAATTTAGTATTGGTTTCGGGGTTGGGATGATGTATATACAATGTTCATGAAATCCCCTTGTCGACACGGCAATCCCTCTTTTCTCATGGTCAGGTAATTTAGGGCATTTTCGAATCGAGTTTGTCTCAAAACCATATTTAAACCTAATTACCCTAAATTTAGAAATGGTTATTCCTAAATTATCTTAATTAGTTATTCAATTCAATATTTATTTCAAATTCAAATATCAATTTTCATGATAAAAATAAAATAAAGAGATTTTAAATTTATTCAAAATTGCAGCAACCCTAAAACATGAATGAAAATATAGAATATATATCGACACCTTCCCCCTTTGAATACATTACCCCAGTACAAGGTGTGATTTATCCCCTCATACTAGTAATGAGGGAGTAATGAGGAAGGTACAATGATAAAGGTATCATAATATAAAGGTGAATATGAAAATTGGTGAGGGCCCTGCACAACGCAGCTTCTCACCCCAATTTTTGGTCTTCAGATTCTGTTTGGAAGTAGTATCTCAACTCTCAATTTATATAATTTCATGGGAATCATGATACATTTATTTCAACATAAATATCCATCATAATTATCCATAGATATTTGTTTTTTGGTTTATTGGTATTATGGACATGAAAAATTGAGTTTTCGTTTGAAAATCCCATCAAAATTTATTTATTTGTTCTTGCTGAGTACTTTCATAGCGTGAAAGTGTGGTTTACACCATGAAAAATATAGCCTCTTATTTTTTCCATTTTTTCCAATTCACACTATGTACTACTTTCACACCTTATAAATTTCTCATGTCTTATAAGTGTTTCATGATGTGAAATGTCAATTTTCAGCTTTGGAAGCCTCATTTTTTCATGTTTCTTTACTTTTGTGCTTTGGAAGTGTTCCATAGGCGTCCATTTTCATGGAAGTCCTATTTATAAATTCTGAACATGATGTTTTTCATATTCTTCAAAACTTTATATAACCATTATATCTTTATTATCTTGGCGTCATTGTAACACCCCAAGATTTCATAGTACGTTAGTTCTTCAAAGTAATTCAATAACTTACACTACATGCAACATCGAGTTCAAGTGCACCATGACTTACCAAACTAGCCGTTCAAAAGCGGTTATGAATAGTATTAACAGAATTTTGAACTTTATATAACCCTTATAATTTTAGAATCCATATTATGAGTTTCTTAGACATAATGTAAGGACAAATTCATTTTTTTCAGATAAAAGAAGTATTTTTCAAAAAAATGCAATTTTACTGCCTTTTATTGGTGAACCTTTTTTAAATCCAATATTTGAAACTTTTATATATTCAATTTGAAAAAATAAACTTCTTCTTTGGGATCGAGACATAATAATTTAGTTTCAAAATTTTTTTTGGGTTATTCTAATAACTTTCATATTTGGGTGAATAGTGAAAAATAATATATTTTAATTAAAAACAACTTTCTTAATAAAAATAATTTATATTGTTAAAATATACATATGAATGGTTTGGATGTATAATTAGATTATATTTTTACCATTTAATCCAATTTTGGTCATTGGAAGTAATTTCACATTGAAATTGGACATAAACAAATGTCAATCTTTTGGTAGTTATTATTTTATAAAAATACGTTTTTTGGTTTTGATAACGGGAATTAATTTTAAACTAATAAATTCCATTTCCATTCTTTGAATTTGGTAAAATAGAATTTATTTTTGAATTTATAATATCAAAATTAGCTTAGGGTGAATTTTTGGTATGTTTCTGAATACTTTTAATTTTTGATGAATAGTGAAAAACATTGAGTAATAGTTTAAAACCGAATTTTTATAATTATTTATTTTATTTAAATTTATTTTAAGTAAAAATAGATATATAATACCTATATAAGTTCAATTTAATTCATTGGAGTCAGTTTATAATAATTTTAGATATAAAAAAATTATTGAACTTTTCACCGTCTTTTACGCACCTCCTAGGAGAATTTGCAAATTCACATAAAACTTAATTTTACCGCTTCTGTGAGTTGAATTTAAAAAATATAAGAGACATGATTAATATCAAGGAGTAAAATTTGGTTCAATAAGATAAAAATAATTTTTTGTGAATAGTAAATTTTTACTTTTATTTACCATGGTTAAAAGTAAATAGGGTGATTAAGGGTAAAATGATATTATTATTATCCTAACACATGTCCTAATTCTATTGGATAAGTATAATTCGACCAAAAACAACCTTAGTAATAAAATATGAATCTATTTGGTCCACTTGGATTAGATTAGGACATTTATTATTATTTTATTTAAAGAAGAGTTAAAAGAGTTAAAATCAATGTTTAATAACTAAAACATTTTTAATATAGGGATAAACATATGATAAATTAGACTATAAATATTCATTATAAATCTAAAAATATTTCATACATAATGGTATTTTATTTATACTTTTTAGACATTAAATAATTTAATTTATTTATGATACAATGATGATGCGATAATTACCTAATTAATGAAATATTAAAATAATTGATAATATAAATATCCAAATAAATGTAATTTGAGACTTTTTATGAATTACACAAATTTTATAGGTTAATATGACATATTAGGGTTGGTTAGATGAATTTTTTTCGAAGTAATAATGCTTTTATAAATTTATCAAAAACAAAATACCAAATAGTATCAAAATTGACATAAAAGAGTTTTTAAAACAAATATTATATTATTAATTGATATTCTATTCCTAAAAATATTATGTTCAGCCAAAGGAATTATATAATGATAGGTGTATAATTAATGAACCACTTGGGGTTCTCTTGGAAGTATATAGTAAGTTTATTAACCAAATAATATAAAAATACAAAGAGACATGGTTAATGTCAAACTATTTAACTAAGAGTTAAATCTAAAAGATAAAGTTAATATAGTGACCCAAACCTGTCTAAAACCTATTGGTTGAGTGGTTTTCGACCCATCCCCACCTTATAATTTAAATAATATATTTTTGATCCATTATAAACCGAAAATTATTTTATTATAAAATAATATTTCTAGCTTTTTCTAAGGTGCCCATCACCCCTCTTATAAAAGGGCACTCCCCCTTCTCTCTAATTCACACCTTAAAATCCTTTTGTCTCGGCCAAAACCTGCACAAATATCCTCTCAACTTCCCTCACTTCATCCTAGAGGCCTTAGTTTAGTTATAAATCCAACTTAAAGAGCCCTTTTGATCAAATCAAAAGGAAGAACCCTAAGAAGAGGTAATAATTTCACCACCATCTTTCAAGTTCTTTTCTTCTTCCACTTCTTCTTTATTTGTTATTTCCATTCTAAAATAATAACTCCAGTATCTTATATATACTATGATTTTATTATAAATATTGTACAACCATATTCATCATTCTATCCATCCTTTTAATGACATGTCACCATACGTGCGTACGTACGGATTACCATCTCCACGTCATGGTGTAATTGTTGTTCAATACATTATTATTTGGATGGGAATAATAATGATGTTTAATTCATGTAAATAAAAAATATAACATTATAATGATTCCTTATATATGATATACCATCCAATTATATATTATATTAATATCAAAAGAATGATATTGTCGCTCGTGCGTACGTACGGATTACCGTTTCCACGAACGTGATGAGATTCATTCCCCATCGTATCCATTCAAGACTAAATTTCATTTGATGATTAAAAGTAATTTTTAGAGACATGATATAATTATGGATATTAATAAGATACATCCCATCCATAACAAATATGACTCACATAACAAATAATATAAAGGAAAATGAATCTGTTAACACCTGAAACGACGATAATACTAAGATATTATTAACAAAGCAATGTTAAAAGATCATATATGATATCATATTAATGTATATGATTCTTTTATAATTTAATAAAAATTATTTCACCATTATAAAGGAGTTTAACCTACCCTGGTACAAAGTAAGGGGTTTCTTATCTCACTTTTAATTCCATGAGATTTCCATAGTTCACTAATTATTTATTGCATGTAGTGTGTGTACTGCCCATGATTGTATTAATTTTGTAATATACTTTAATTTATGGATATTTACATCTTCATTGTCTGATCCTTATTTCATGGGTGTATGTTTCATAAGTTTCCAAATCGATAAGGGAATTTGAAATTTCAATTTCCACTCATTCGGCTTTACGCATATTCATTGATTATTTTACTCCAAGATTATGTGTGGAATCACTATTAATTTGCTTATGTAATAATTTCCACTCCCCTTTCTATGGATATACTTTTGATACACATAATCACTCCATTGATAAATTCTCAAGTCATCGATATGAACTTGATAAGAGTAATTTTAACTTAACCTCCATTTGTTGAGTTAAATATACAATTCATTGGTGTTGTTTTTACAAGGATATGTGTGAATTTCCTATGATTGATTTACATTGAATATCCAATAATATTGAGTGTATTTATTTTTTTTCACACATAATTATGTCGTTGATTTATCCTTAACTTAAGGATACGGTCTTTATAATAGATTTCATCTCAATTTACATTCCATTGAGACTTCTTTGTTGTTATACACCAAATCACTTTTATATGGTGTATATAGTGTAATTTGACATAGTATATCATGAATCCCTTTATTATCATGATATTAGAAAGTTTTGATTACCTCAATTATTTATATTCAAGTGTCTCTCTTTTTGTTAGGAACTCTAACTAAAATAACATTTTAAATGTTTTAAAGATATATTATTCTAAATCTTTCTCATTAATGTCCATGTTTTAAAAATGGTTTTAAGGATTTTTTTATATGGACATTAAAGTTTTAAAATTAAAATTCTTTCAAAAGTTTCAAAGTGTTATGGGACACTTTGATTTAAAAATCAATTTTTAAACGACTTCTTGAAAAATAGTGTGAATTTTAAATGTTTTCAAGAAAAAGGGGATATTTCTCTCAATAGTTTGATGATTATTTTAATCTATGTCAATAACCTTAATTATTATCAATTGAGGTTAATATGTTATAATAAAATCTTCTATGTTGTATTTAATGATTTATATTTGACTGTGGATGTGCTATTTTTATACCATTCATGGTTTGTGGATAAAGTATTGACATTTCGTATGCTAGTTTTAATATGAATTTGTATGTTATGTTTCAAAATTTTCATATGAGGAATGCATTGGACTTATTAAGTGACGGGTGGAGCCCGCTATAGCTCCTCGATGCATCGGTAGGTCTCATGTGACAAACTAGTGTCTTGGCACAAGGCCTTGACAAAATCTTATTTGTATTCTTGGCACAAGGCCTTGACTATGTGGTTATGATAGTCTGGAATTATGAATTCCATAATTATGAAAGTGGTTATTGATATTTCATGTGATTATTCGACTAGTAGAATATCCATGTGAATAAGTAAATGGAATTATTTCATTTTTTTCCATGTTATGTTAAAGTTCAAGTTTAAAATGATTTTGTTTTAGTTATACATTGCCTTAAATGTTTATGATTATTTATGAAAGTTTTTGCTATATTGTTATCCTTACTGATCATCTGAGCTCACCCCTTTCTATGTTTTATTTTTTTTTCTCAGGATGTGAAGAAGTATTTTATGACTGACCTGTAGGGATAGTCTGAGGGGATATGAGTGTGGACTATGGAGACTATGTTGTTGTAGTTTTCCATTTTTTTCATGTAATGTAAGACTTATAAATGTATCTAGTGTTTCCAAGGCTTCTAAACTAATGGTTCATTCGAGACTTGATCTTTTATGATCATGCCAATGTTATGTAATAATGCACTGACTCTGGGCTTCTGGGTTCAGGGCGTTACAGTTGGTACCAGAGGATGTTTATTAAAAACCTTAGAAGATAGATTTATATAAACTCTAATTAGAGCACATAGCCCTAAGATAGACTTTGAGGATTAGTATAAAGGAGCTTCCTAAAATTTTGGTATTGTAGTGATTTTGTGAGTTTTCCAAGAAATAAATCCATGTCTGGATATGAGCAGGTAGAGACGGTTCTAGCACAGATGTACCTAGGGGTAAAACCCAAAAACACTGATTTTGGGATAGACTCAAACGGGAACTGGTGCAAAACAATGGGCCTTGCTGCACTCTTGGTTACAACACTCCTGGGGGATATTCTTAGGATAATTTACATTTTCTTTACAAAACTATTTGAAGTATTTTAATATTAAATGAGAATAAATGACCTTGGTTAATCCTAAGGTGTTTCAAATTGAAAATATGGTGTCATGATATTCTCTAAATGATTTTATGACTACTATTACTCACACAATGCTTTCTAGTTTTATTCAATGGCTGGATTCCAAGAAAGTCATAGTAACTTTGAGAATGATGTACAAGGTGGGAACGGTGGTGGAAATGGGTAACAAAATGGAATATTTATAGGCATAAAAGATATTGTGTTCATGCCAAATTAGTTTTCCAAAAATATGATCAAAAAAATATATATTAACCAACTCCTAAACTCAACAAAGAAGAGAAATGTGATTAATGATAAGATCTCCAGCAGTAGAGACCATGGATAAAAGAATCCTCAATTTCCATCATGCGGGAAATGTAGAAGGAGACACCCAGGAAAGTGTCTCAATGGAACAAAGAAATGATTTATGTGTGGGAAAGAAGGATATAAAGTGAAGAATTGTAGAGGAAAAAAGAAGAGTACTATGGAAGAAAATAAAAATGGTCCCAAGAATCCATTTACAGTCATTTGCCATAAATGTAGGGGACCTAGCCATTACCCGAGTGAATTCCCTATTCTATAAGATATTTTCTTGGTCAAAGAAGAAGCTATATGGAAATAAATGGTTGGAGAAATGTTTAAAAGTATTAGTGCTCTTTTTTGATGGGATTACTTTGGAATAATTTTATCTTATATTTGTAACCCTATAGTTGTCATTTGAAAATTATATTTAAGGAAGAATTATTTTTTCTCTTGTAGATATAGTTATAAATAACCATTTGGTTTTATATGATCATTGGGTTTGAGGCAATTATAAGTTATTATATTTTGGGATGAAAATGAAAGTTATGAGATAACATTTGTGGTTAAATTATGTTATGGTTATTTTGGGGAATTTATCTCATTTTGGTAATGTTATAAAATATAGTTTTTGAAAAAAGGACAACACACAGACCATGTGACAACTCATCGTGTCGGACAAAGCTGTGGGAATCGAACTCACAACCAGAGTGCGATTGGGATTTATCGCCTACCACTGGACTAAGTGAAGTCCCTAGTTAGTGTGACTAATTATTTTTAGTTAAATGATTTTATTGATCAATAATAAGTTGATTTGGATTCTTATGTCTTATCAAATGAATACCCTTAGTATAGGAAAATGATTTGGTGATTAAGTGATAAATGTTATTTTGGAAGATGTTCACTTTGTTAGGAACACTATATGCCCAAGGAAAATAGAATACTATGGGATTTCATTTGAGGAGTAATGGTGGATTTTTATCTATGTTTTTATTGTGGATTTATAGTCATTTGGGTTATTTATGGAAATGATTAACCTATAATAGAGAATATGTGATTAGGTTAATTACTTTTAAGTATGTGACTTTAAGAGCAGTTGATGTCATTTGGAGATATAATTTAACGTGGAAGACTACATAACCAAATTCTTCAAAGTTTTGGGTTTCAATATTAGTTTGGATTATATTGAAGGATTTTAAGGACAATTGTTTATTAAATGGTATTTATTTAACTTTGGGGTATTGTTGGTTTAATTTTAGAAATTAAGATTAGTGTTTCTTTTTCTGAAGGAATATCCTTTAAGGGGATCATCAGATCTTGTACTAACCATTTTGGTTTTTATTAATCACTAAAGACAAGGTAAATATATAGTTTATCCTTCATGGATCATGTTATTCTATAGAATTTTATTCTAGCACTTTCGGTGTGACCAAGTATTCTTGAATACTCATCGTTTAAAAAATGAGTTAGTGGTAAAAATGTATTAAAGAGTGAAAATCTACTTAAAAAGTAAGTATATATCTTTATGTTCTTAGTCAATCTCATAAATGAATTCCTCATATTTATGAAATGTAACTTAAAACAAAAAAAATGTTGTCTGTTTACTTTTCCTACTGGGAAACTAATGAACGTTTGTCCCATCACAAGTTTGTGGTTTTCTTGTTGTTAAATTTCTCTTGATCATGTTTTATATCCCTCTCTATCAGAACTTGACACTTATTTTATCTTTTATATCCATGTTTTTCTACATGGAATCCTAGTATGGGTTATCTTGGGTGACCTTTGTACTTCTCTTTCTTTATTTTAAAGTGATAGTTTTATTGAATCTTTTTCTGATGTGGGACTTTCCATAATATTCCCAAGCCTAATTTTAAAAATTTAAAGGATGCAATTTATTGAAGGAGGGAAGAATTTAACACCCCAAGATTTCATAGTACGTTAGTTCTTCAAATTAATTCAATAACTTACACAACACGCAACATCAAGTTCAAGCACACCACGACTTACCAAACTAGCCGTTCAAAATAAGTTATGAATAGTGTTAACAGAATTTTGAACATTATATAACCCTTATAATTTTAGAATCCATATTATGAGTTTCTTAGACATAATGTAAGGAAAATTTCATTTTTTTCAGATAAAAGAAGTATTTTTCAAAAAATGAAATTTTACCGCCTTTTAATGGAGAACCCTTTTTAAATACAATATTTGAAACTTTTATATATTCAATTTGACAAAATAAACTTCTTATTTGGGATCAGGACATCAAAATTTAGTTTCATTAAATTTTTGGTTTTTTTCTGATAACTTTCATATTTAGGTGAATAGTCAAAAATAATATATTTTAACTGAAAACAACTTTTTTAATCAAAATAATTTATAGTGTTTGGCTATACATATGAATGGTTTGTATGTATAATTAGAGTATATTATTACCATTTAATCCAATTTTGTTCATTGGGAGTAATTTCACTTTTAAATTGGACATAAACGAATGTCAATCTTTTAGTAGTTATTATTTCATAAAAATACGCTTTTTGGTTTTGACAACGGGAATTAATTTTAAACTAATAAATGAAATTTCTATGTTTTGAATTTGGTAAAATAGACTTCATTTTTTAATTCATAATATCAAAATTATCTTAGGGTGAATTTTTTGTATGTTTCTGAAAACTTTAAATTTTTGATGTATAGTGAAAAACACTGAGTTATAGTTTAAAACCGAATTTTTATAATTATTTATTTTATTTAAAATTATTTTAGGTAAAAATATATATATAATACCTATATAATTTCAGTTTAATTCATTGGAGTCATTTTATAATAATTTTAGATATATAAAAATTTTATTGAACTTTTCACCGTCTTTTACGCACCTCCTAGAAGAATTTGAAAATTCACATAAAACTTAATTTTACCGCTTATGTGAGTTGAATTTCAAAAATCTTAGACACAAGGTTAATATAAAGGATTAAAATGTGGTTCAATAAGATAAATATAATTTTTGATGAATAGTAACTTTTTACTTTTATTTATCACGGTTAAAAGTAAATAGGCTAATTAAAGGCAAAAATGATATTATTATTACACTAACACATGTGATAATTATATTGGATAAGTATAATTAGACTGAAAAAAACCTTAGGAATAAAATATGAACCTCTTTGGTTCACTTTTATTAGATTAGGACATTTATTATTATTTAATTTAAAGAAGGGTTAAAAGAATTAAAATCAAAGTTTAATAACTAAAACATTTTTAATATAGGGATAAACATAAGATAAATTTGACTATAAATATTCATTATAAAGAAAAAAGTATTTCCTAAATAATTGTATTTTATATATATTTTTTATACATTAAATAATTTAATTTATTTATGACACAATGATGATGCAGTAATTACCTAATATATGATATATTAAAATAATTGATATTATAAATATCCAAATAAATGTAATTAGACCCTTTTTAGGAAATACACTAATTTTATATGTTAATATGACATATTAGGGTTGGTTATATGAATTTTTTTCGAAGAAATAATGCTTTTATGAATTTAGAAAAAACAAAATACCAAATAGTGTCAAAATTGACATAAAAGAGTTTTTAAAACAAATATTATATTATAAATTGATATTCTATTCCTAAAAATATAAGTCTTGGCAAAAGGACTTACATAATGATAGGTGTATCATTAATGAACCACTTGGGGTTCTCTTGGAATTATATAGTATGTTTATTAACCATATAATATAGAAATACAAAGAGACATGGTAAATGGCAAATTGTTTAACTAAGAGTTAAATCTAAACGATAAACTTAATATAGTGACCCAAACCGGTCTAAAGCATATTGGTTGAGATGTTTTCAACCCATACCTACCTTATCCTTTAAATAATCCACTTTGGAGCCATTATAAACTGAAAATGATTTTATTATAAAATAATATTTCTAGATTTTCCTAAGGTTCCCCTCACCCCTCTTATAAAAGGGCACTCCCCCTTCTCTCTAATTCACACCTTCAAAGCCTTTTGGATCTTCCAAAACCTACCCAAATATCCTATAAACTTCCCTAAATTCATCCTAGAGGCCTTACTTTAGTCATTAATCCAACTTAAGGAGCCCTTTTGATCAAATCAAAAGGAAGAACCCGAATAAGAGGTAATAATTTCACCACCCTCTTTCAAGTTCTTTTCTTCTTCCACTTATTTTTTCATTGTTATTTCCATTCTAAAATAATAAATCCATCATCTTCTATATAATTTTATGTTATTATAAATATAATACATCCATATTCATTATTTTATCCATCCTTTGAATGACATGTCACCATACGTGTGTATGTACGGATTACCATCTCCACGTCGTGGTGTAATTGTTACTCAATACATTATTATTTTGATGGGTATAATAATGATGTGTAATTCATGTAAATAATAAATATAACATGATAATTATTCTATATATATGATATACCATCCAATTATATATTATTTTATTATCAAAATAATGATATTGTCGCTCTTGCGTACGTACGGATTATCATCTCCACGAACGCGATGAGATTCATTGCCCATCGTATCCATTCAAGACGAAATTTCATTTGATGATTAAAAATAATGTTTATAGACCTGATATAATTCTGGATATGAATAAGATACATCCCATCCATAACAAATATGACTCACATAACAATGAATATAAAGGAAAACGAATCTGTTAACACCCGAAACGACGATAATACTAAGATATTATTAACAAAGCAATGTTAAAAGATCATATATGATATCATATTAATGTTTATGATTCATGTATAATTTAATAACAATTATTTCACCATTATACATAAGGTTAACCTACCCTCTACCAAGTAAAAGGTACAAAGTAAGGGGTTTCTTATCTCACTTTTAATTCTATGAGATTTCCATTGTTCACCACTTATTTATTGCATGTGGTGTGTGTACTGCCCATGATTGTATTCATTGTGTAATATAATTAATTTATGGATATTTAAATCATCATTTTATTATCCTTATTTCAGGGGTGTATGTTTCATAAGTTACCAAATCGATAAGGGAATTTCAAATTTCAATTTCCACTCATTCGGCTTTACGCATAATTCATTGATTATTTTACTCCAAGATTATGTGTGGAATCACTATTCATTTGCATATGTCATAATGTTCACTCCCCTTTCTGTGCATATACTTTTGATACACATAATCACTCCATTGAAAAATTCTCAAGTCATCGATATGAACTTGATAAGATTAATTTTAACTCAATCTCCATTTGTTGAGTTAAATATCCAATTCATTGGTGTAGTTTTTACAAGAATATGTGTGAATGTCCTTCGATTGATTTACATTGAATATCCAATCATATTGAGTGTATTTATATTTTTCACACATAATTATGTTGTTGATTTGTCCTTAACCTAAGGATATGGTCTTTATAAGAGATTTCATCTCAATTTACATTCCATTGATACTTTTTTGTTGTTATACACCAAATCATTTTTATATAGTGTATATAATGTAATTTGACATAGTATATCATGAATAAATTTATTATAATGATATTATAAATTTTTTATTACCTCAATTATTTATATTCAAGTGTCTCTCTTTTGGTTAGGAACTCTAACTAAAATATCATTTTAAATGTTTTAAAGATTTATTATTCTAAATCTTTCTCATTAATGTCCATGTTTTAAAAATGGTTTTAAGGATTTATTTATATGGACATTAAAGTTTTAAAATTAAAATTACTTTAAAAAGTTTCAAAGTGGTATGGGAAACTTTGATTTAAAAATCTATTTTTAAATGACTACTTGACAAATAGTGCTACTTTTAAATGTTTTCAAGAAAAAGGAGATATTTCTCTCAATAGTTTGATGATTATTTTAATCTATGTCAATATCCTTAATTATTATCAATTGAGGTTAATCTGTTACAATACAATATTCTATATTGTATTGAATGAGTTACGTTTGACTATGGATGTTCTATTTTTATTCCATTCATGGTTTGTGTCGAAATTATTGACATTTCATATGCTAGTTTTAATATGAATGTGTATGTTATGTTTCAAACTTTTCATTTGAGGAATGAATTGGACTTAGTAAGTGATGGGTGGAGCCCGCTATAGCTCCTCGATGCATCGGTAGGTCTCATGAGATAAACTAGTGTCTTGGCACAAGGCCTTGGAAAAATATTATTAGTAATATTGGCACAAGGCCTTGACTTTGTGATTATGATAGTCTAGAATTATGCATTCCATAATTATGAAAGTGGTTATTAATATTTCATGTGATTATTCAACTAGTAGAATATCCATGTGAATAAGTAAATGGAATTATTTCATTTTATTTTTTCCATGTTATGATGAAGTTCATGTTTAAATGGATTTTTTTTTAGTTATATATTGTCTTAAATGTTTATGCTTATTTATGAAAGTTTCCGCTATATTGTTATACTTATTGAGCATCTAAACTCACCCCTTTATATGTTTTATTTTTTTCCCAAGATGTGAAGAAGTATTTTATGACTGACCTGCAGGGATAGTCTGAGGGGATATGAGTGTGGACTATAGAGACTATGTTGTTGTAGTTTTCCATTTTATCATGTAATGTAAGACTTATAAATGTATATAGTGTTTATAAGGATACTAAAATAATCAGTCTTTCGAGACTTGATCTTTTATGATCATGCCAATGTTATGTAATAATGCACCAACTCTGGGCTTCTGGGGTCGGGGCGTTACAGTCATGTCGTGGCACCTCCTACCTTAGTATGAAGTGTCTTATACTCCTCATATTCACCTATTTTTTGGTCCTTCTTCAAATATTTGTAAAATCCTTCCAAAATTCAATATAAAAGTTAAACAGCTTGAATTGGAGCAATATTAATCATTTATTTAATAAAAAATATATTCATTATATACAAAATATATGTATAAAATGTATGTATAACCTATCTTATTCCATATTATAATATTTAAAACATATTTTAAAATGATATATTTATATTTAGTATATATCTCCAACATTATTCAAGATTCATTTTCCTCAAAACTTCACCTTAATAATCTATTTGTTGAAAAAATTGAGTCTATGAGATATTTTATTTTACTAGTTTTTGGATTGCTTCTTGATACTATCATCCATTAATTTCATTGGTATATTTTAGTGGTGGTGGGTATGCTGGAAATAATTGGTGAAACTATGGGTCACTTTGGTGGTTTGTATTAATCATTCCCCTTAGCTAATTCTTTTTTCTTCTTAGAGATAATTTTTTAGAGATCGACAATTTCTTGTTGGTTTTGGGATGATTTTATTTGGATTACATATTTTTTTCATGGTTCTATCAGTGATTGTATCATGTTGATGATTAGTGGTCATTGGTGATAAGGTGTATTTCAGATTATGTGTGAGTTTATTGGTGAGGGAGGGTTCGGGACTCAAGACATGACATGGGTTCTGTCATTCTTGATCTCCCCACTATCCTTTAATTTTTTAATTTTTAATTTTAATTTTATGTTTTTATTTAGATTTCTGATGTGGAACTTGAATTCTGGAGTTCTATTTTGGAATTTTTAGATTTTAATCATGGTATTCAAGGGACTGGTTCTAGGGGTTCTCCATTTCACCTTAAAAGAGGTTTTATTTAAAATACCAAAAATATTTTCTTAGTGGATCTGTAATTTTTTTGATTATAGAGCTCTCAATAATATTATCATTAATAAATAATATCATTTTTATCATATTAATAACTTATTTGACCAATTTTGGAGGGATTTGAATTCTTTAAAGATTGATCTTAGGTATTGGAATCACCAATTTTATTTGATGGTGTATAACATACCTAATATTATTTTTCACATGAGGTAAACCCACTATGAGTTTTTTATTATTAAATTTAAATTAAAAAATGTTTCTATTATATTTATAAACATAATTAATAAAGTCGTAAAAAATATCTAGGTGATTTTATAGTGATATTTTGTAATGTCTCGGATTTCTCCGTATTTTATTTTAATATTATATGGGAATTCTTTCAAGACAAGGCGATGTGATGTTGTGTAGTTCTGAGGTCCAGTGAGCCCGAAACAAATGTTTGAATTTAGTTTAATAATTAAATAACACGTGCTTGGGTTTTTCCTAGAAAAGTGGAATAACTTTTGAATGGGTGCTCGGATCAAAAATATGAGGGCACCGTTGCGTTCAGAACAGCAATTTTAACTTAGGAGAGGCCTAACATCGGATGGCGCAGGTCGGTGATGAAATCTAGTTTTTGAACGTAACTGTAATAAAATATTTAATAAAAATATTTTATTAAATCTTGTTGCAGCAAATATATTTTATCTTCCTAAATAGATATTTGCGCATGGGTCCAGGGTTACAGACCTCATAACCCTGAAACCCTTGGAGGCTGTGAAGGCTCTGAAGGAAACCCCAACGAGGATACGGCGTTCTTGACGGGTTTTGCCAGTGACAACAACGCGGTGACCGGATCTTCACCAACAAATATCGCGGATCCAAGTAGGATGTTTGATTTTTTTTTTCTTTCCCCATTCTGGATTCCTATAATGAATGCGGACTAATCCACGAACAGATTAGCCCGTGAATCGATCGTATTTTCAGGATGGGATTTTTGTGGGGATTTTAGGGAAGATCTTCATCCTTGCGATTTAATCTGTTGATTATTTTGGTTTTGATCTAATGGATATGAACCTGGATCGTCACAAACAATGATCGAGGTTCGTCCCTCTTGTTCCTTTTGTGATTAAATTCCTCGTTCTTCATGGAGACTCCTCGTTCTTCCCTGCGCTTGATGTTATTGGAGGAAATTGATCGTTGCACGTTCGTTTGGTGCTGCAATGATATGAGATTTTAGATCCAACCTCGGTACAACCCTAAATAGGTGCGACTACGGTGGCGATGGAAGATTCGGAGCGGATCGAGAGATATGGGTTTTTGGGTGTTTTCTTTTGGATGAATCAACGCTTGTTCTCCGAGACGATTGAAGGTCCAAGACACCAGGATTCAGTGTTAGGATGATGAAACAAACCAGCATCTTGAGTTTCACATAAAAGGGACGATAGAATTGAGATCTGGAAGATCGACCGAGGCTAGAGGAGGAAGACAATGGTTCTAGAAAAATCCCGACTACACGGCGTGTGTTCGTCGGCGGACCACCTGGTGTGTACTCCTGGAGTACATGGACATGGGTTGGGTAAACAGCCAAGGACATGGCGTATATACCCTTCCCCGGCCAGACCCGGCTAGATACATGGGATACCCCATGTACTAGTACACAGGCATGGCAACACAGATAGAGACTATGTATGGGCACATGGCTAGCATACACAGAGCGAACCCCAGGTGCTCGGACACGGATTTTAATCCTACTGCACGTCGTGTAGTTACTTTTATTTGATAAGAATAGAGACACGGTCCGTTTACACGGGCAGTACCCGAAGTCAAGGAACATGGCGTGTGATCCTTTTACACGCCGTGTAGTCTAGTTTTACACACCTAGACTAGAGACACAGGCCGTTTACATAGGTAGTACCCAGAGTCAAGGAACACGGCGTGTGATCCTACTACGCGCCGTGACACCTGTTTTACATGGCTTGAGCCACCTGTCCTCTGTGACTTGAACTATATTTCTTAGGTTTCGTACCCTTGGTCTTTCCCTTGATGGTTTCTGGTATCATTTCCTATGTACAGGAGTATTATCCCTTCAGTAGGACTTCCTGAATAGAGTTGTTGGAATACCCTCTATGAGACTTAGAGCTGAATCCTCTATTCATTCCTGGAACCCTAAGTAGATTTCTTGGTATCGACGTGACCAACTTTACATGGGTGATGATCCTCTGCTTACTGGATTAGTTTAGACTAAGTTGTTGGAATCACCCCATGGATATTGGTTGCGATCCTCGTCTGAGCATCATATTCTCAAGTAATTATGGAGTGTGTTCTCTCGGAAAGAGTACTTCGTATCTCTCTATTTAAACCTAGGAGTGTGTTCTTCTTGTAACGTGTTTAGTGGAATCTTCGAGATGGATCTTAGCGGTGGTTTCACAATGGTCGATCGTGTATGAGTATATCTGGATAGTCTTGTTATATGTTCTGTAAACATATACTATGTAGAGATGACTGTATCTTTCCTTTGTGGTATTTCCCTTATTGTATTATTTTGTGGTTTCGGGGTGTCCTACTGGGTATTGTTATACTCACTCCTACACGGGCTTTGCCTGCACATGTCGTGTCTTGTGCAGACGAGCGAGCCTTTGACGGGATTCTAGGTGGACCAGGACTGGATGGTCCTCAGTGAGATCAGGCAGGACGAGGTGTGTTCCTATAGCTACAGATTATAGTCCCAGTACCTTTCTTTACAGGTTAGACTTTGTTGTATACTTTCTTTTGGTGGGCTTGTACTTTTGGCCCAGGGCATTACATTACTGTACTTTACTTTCCTGTCGTACTCTGTTGGTTGGGATTTTAGTGTATGCATGCATTTCCATTTTTTAGTAGCTTTTACTTTTTCATCTTTTTTGGCTTGGAGATGTGTGTGCATGTGTACAGGTTTATAGGCAATGCCTCCCATGTTATTAACATGCCTACTCGGTGCTATTCACCAGCTCCTAGCCTATTGGAGGCGGGCTTGGGGGTTTGTGGCTCAGACCCACTGGGATGGGTCGTGATAGAGTGGTATCAAAGGTGGTCAGTTCTACCTTAGGACCAAGAGTCTATGAGTTGGTTTGGGGCAACAGTGTTAAGTGTTTCGAGTTTGGCTTTCAGGCCAAGGACCCCAGTGTTGGTGCGGGCGGCCGACGTATCCATACACCAGGACTTTGATAACTTTCTTTTTGACTCGAAACATGAGAACACTAGTTGCAGGGGAAAATAATGGTACTTGCATCATATAGGAATGGGTTGTGGTTTCCATGTCCTTCTTGAGTCAGCTCTCTAGATATACTCACTGACTGTGATACATCTTGTTTCTTTACAGGATGCCTCTACGACGCGCACCCGCTAGGATATAGCAGCTCGATCATGAGGATGACCCCCTTAGTGATGAAGCTTCGATACAGGGACCAGATCCCCCAGTTTTACCATCGGGTGGTGTGCTAGTTATTCCACCACCTGTGGAGTAGTGTTTAGGGCATGTTGTACCAGTAGAGGAGGAGCGCAGGTTGAGCGCACTCCACAAGTTTCAAAGATAGAGACCCCTCAGGTTTTGAGGTGAGCCGGACCCTCAGGCAGTAGAGGACTAGCTTGAGGAAGTGACCAGAGTCTTCCATTTGGACAGGACACCAGCAGACCAGATGGTGCTCATGGCAGCGAGCCTTCTGCAGGGCTCGGCAGGGCGATGGTAAAGTTTGGTTATCCAGACTCACGACGAGGTGACTCTTGTGTGGTCAGAGTTTTATAATCTCTTCAGAGATAAGTTTTCACCAATTACCCTGAGTGCAGTACGTATACAAGAGCTTATTCAGCTCCAGTATGGAACCATGTCGATGGCGGACTATTCATCAAGGTTTACCGACCTCTCACAGTACTCGATGGATATGGTCGGGGATTAGTACTTCAGAGCTCAGACTTTTGAGAGGGGATTGTGCAGAGACATCTGAGCTAGCATCATCCCTATGATCATTCCTACTTATGTTGGGGTGCTAGAGTGGGATTTGGTGGTCGAGAGCTTCTTGGCAGAGCAGATACAGCCAGCAGTTTTCAATAGTGAGCGAGCTGGAGCAGATACCTCGGCAGTAGGGAGCCGACGTCAGGGACCTAGGTGTGGGAGACGTTTTAATAGGGGATCCCAGGATAGAGGATTTGTTGTACAGGGTTCACAGGGTGCATCTAGCCAGCCTCGAGAGAGGTGATGCTACTCTTTTGATGGGAGGGAATATCTCGCTCAAGATTGTCCGACCTGCCGTACTACTGACATGGGAGCGGTGGATGGACCATCGAGGCAGAGGCAACATGTGGACCAAACAGATCTGCGGGGTGGTGGATGTGGTAGAGGGGCTGGGAGAGCAGCTAGCGGTGGTTGGCATTTTGACCTTTTACCACCACCACCCCCAGGAGGTCCACCCCTGGCTCATGGATCTGGTGGACAGAGGCAGGGACAGCTACAGGTAGTGGAGACTTATGATCCAGGTACTCCTGGAATGATTAGAGGTACAATCTGTGTATTTTCCACTTTGGTTGCCATACTAATAGACACAGGTGCTATTAATTATTTTCTGGCTGCTTATCTTATTCGAGACCTTGAGATTCCAGTTGAGCCGTTGAATTGACCCTTACGCTTAGAAACACCTACTAGAGAAGATTCATAGATCACACACCTTTGTAGAAAGTATGACCTGACCCTTGGAGGCGAGAGTTTTGGTTAGAACCTCATGGTGGTAGTGTCGAGGCCTTAATATGTCATTCTTGGTATGGATTGGATATCCATAGTTCATGCCCAGATTGACAGTTTTAGGTGAAGGGTGCGGTGTGTCCACAGTGATGGAACGGGGTTCTCCTTCGTCGGTGAAAAGGAGACCCAGGCAGCGTAGGATGGACTCGTGCGTAGGAAGGCATAACCGATTTCACATCAATTGGCTAGCCTTTACCTTGGCACAATAGATGTTACGAGTTTCCAGTTTCCAGCAGTAGTGGATGAGTACGAGGACGTATTTCCGGAGGATGTCCCCAGACTACCTCCCCGTTGAGAGATAGATTTCTGCATTGAGTTGCAACCCGGGATGACACCGATATCAGTATCAGCATATCGGATGACTCCTGCAGAGTTTCGCGAGCTGAGAGTGCATTTGGAAGACTTGTAGAGGAAGGGAATCATGAGACCCAGTTTTTCACCCTGGTCAGCCCCAGTATTGTTTTCCAAGAAGTCAGATGGGAGCTTGAGGCTATGTGTGGATTACCGGCGCTTGAATCAGGTGACCGTGAAGAACCGGTATCCACTAACGAGGATCAATGACCTCTTCGACCAGTTAAGAAGGGCACGATGGTTCTCAAACGTTTATCTACAATCAGGCTATCATCAATTGCGAGTACGGGATGAGGATATAATGAAGACGGATTTCAGATGTCGCTACGGTCACTATGAGTACTTGGTGATGCCCTAAGGCGTGAGGAACGCCCCGGTAGTGTTTATGGGACTCATGAAACAGATATTTTATCCCTATCTAGATCGGTTAATAGTGGTCTTCATCGATGATATCCTTATGTACTCTTCGTCCAAGGAGGAGCACGCGAAGAACCTAAGGATGGTTCTGGACACACTCTGAGAGAACCAGATGTACGGGAAACTCTCAAAGTGTCAATTATGGATATAGGAGGTCCACTTTATGGGAAAAATTATCTTAGTAGATGGTGTATTAGTGAACCCAGCCAAGGTAGAGGCAGTGCTAGCATGGGAGCCACCCCAGAGCGTGACGGAGGTGAATAGTTTCCTTGGGTTGGTAGGCTACTATCGGAGATTCATTCCTAATTTCTCCAGGATTTCAGCACCCATGACAGCTTTGACCTGAAAGGGGCATCTTTTCTTGTGGATCGAGATATGCAGGAATGCTTTTCAGCAGTTGAGACAGAGTCTGATGAGTGCCCTGATCTTGAGACTACCAGAAGAGGGTGTCGAGTACGTAGTGTTCTGTGACGCATCAAGAACCGGGCTTGGTTGTGTCCTGATGCAGAGGAAAGTAGTGATTGCCTATGGATCACGTCAGTTGAGGCCACATGATCATAATTACGCGACCCATGATCTTGAGTTGGCATCGGTAGTATTCGCGTTGAAGTTGTGGAGGAACTATCTGATGGGAAAGCGGTTTATCGTCTACTCTGATCACAAGAGTCTCAGATATATCTTTTCTCAGAAGGATATGAATTTGAGATAGAGGCGGTGTCTTGAGTTCCTCCAAGATTACGACTTTGATATCATTTATAATCCTGGGAAGGGGAACTTTGTGGCAGATGCTCTCAGCAAGAAATCCAGTTCGTAGTTACTGGATGAGGCGACGAGGCAGTTGGCCTCTTTACAGTTATCCTTCATAGATAGAGATGAGGGATCTTACCTTCAGTAGATGGTTGTTACCCCTCCACTCTTACAGTGAGTCAAGGAATCATAGCTCGAGTATGCTAGTTGTGAGACTCTGCATGCTCAGATATCCACAGGTGATGATGCTGATGGATATTCAAAAGGTGGGGAGCATGTTGTTCTTTTTAGAGGGTGCAAAGTAGTACCAGTGAAATTGTGGGAGGAGGTTCTGAGGGAGTTCCATACATCTCCTTTGTTGGTGCATACAGGCGTGGAAAAGATGTACCAGGACCTCCGACATCAGTTCTGGTGGCCAAGAATGAAGAAGAGTGTGGAAGATTTTGTTTCTCGGTGCCTCACTTGTCAGCAAGTAAAGGTTGAGCACTAGGTTCTAGAAGGTTTGACTCAGCCCCTTGAGGTGCCAGAGTGGAAGTGGGATGGGATATCCATGTACTTCATGACGGGTTTACCACGTATGTCCGGGGGACACGATTCCATCTGGGTGATCGTTAATCGACTCACCAAGTCAGCCCACTTCCTAGCCATACGGGAGGAGAGTTCAGTAGAGATCTTGGGACGCCTCTATGTGCAATAGATAGTTCGACTCCATAGAGTTCCATCCAAAATCGTCTCAGATCGTAATTATCGTTTCACATCCCAGTTGTGGAAGGGATTGCACGGAGGTTTTGGGACTCAGCTACGCTTGAGCACAGCGTTTCATCCTCAGACTGATGGATAGACAGAGCTGACCGTCCAAGTTCTGGAGAATATGCTATGAGCATTCATACTTTATTTCGGTTGTATCTGGGAGGATCACCTACCACTGGTGTAATTTTCTAATAACAACAGTTATCATTCCACTATTGGTATGGCACCATTTGAGGCTTTGTACGGGCGACCTTGCAAGTCACCAATTTGTTGGACTGACCCAGGAGAGTCAGAACTCATGATCCCAGAGATGGTGCGAGCTACTACGGAGAAGGTTCAGGTCATCCAGGAGTGGATGAATACTGTACAGAGATAGCAGAAGTCTTTTGCCGACAGAAGATGGAGGCCCTTGGAGTTCGAGGAGGGAGACCATGTGTTCTTTCGGGTCTCACCTCAATGGGGACTGCGGAGATTTGGCTGAGGCGGAAAACTATCTCTGAGGTTCATCGGCCATTTTCATATTCTGAGTAGAGTTGGAGAGGTGGCGTACCACTTGTCTCTACCTCCTTAGATGGACCGGGTACACAACATCTTCCATGTGTCGCAGCTAAGGAGGTACGTGCATGATCCATCGCATTTTATCGACTGGGGAAAGTTGGACATCGATGATGGAGTGGCCTTTGCTGAGTACCCAGTGGATATCAAGGATCGGAAGAATAATATCCTTTGTGAGCAAGCTATTCCCTTGGTGTGTGTCCGGTGATAGCATGGGAATCTTTAGGAGAGCATGTGGGAGCGGGAGGCTCAGATTCGTGTGCAGTACCCATATCTTTTTTAGTAGCCTTTGTTTTGGATTTTTGGGGACGTAAAGCCCTAAGGTGGGTGTGATGTAATGTCTTGGATTTCTCTGTATTTTATTTTAATATTATATGGGAATTCTTTTGAGACCAGGCTATGTGACAGTGTGCAGTTCCGAGGCCCGGTGATCCCGGAACAAATGTTTGAATTTAATTTAATAATTAAATAACATGTGCATGGGGTTTTCCTGGAAAAGTGAAATAACTCCTGAAAAAGTGCTTGGATCAGAAATCTGAGGGCACCGTTGCATTTAGAGAAGCGATTTTACCTTAGGCGAGGCCTAACATTGGACAGCGCAGGTCGGTGGTGAAATCTAGTTTTTGGACGTAACTATAATAAAATATTTAATAAAAATATTTTATTAAATCTTGTTGCAGCAAATATCTTTTATCTTTTTAAATATAGATTTTCATAGGGGTACAGGGTTATAGACCTCATAACCCTGAACCCCTTGGAAGCTCTCGAGGCTCTGGAGGAAACCCCCACGAGGAGACGGCGTTCTTGACGGGTTTCACCGGCGACGAAGACGCAGTGACCAGATCTTTTCCAAAGAACATCGTGGATCCAGGTAGGATGTTTGATTTTGTTTTCCTTTCCCCTTTCTTGATTCCTATGACGATCGGGGACTAATCCACAAACAGATTAGCCAGCGGATCGATCGTATTTGTGGGATGGTAATTTTGCGGGATTTTGGGGAATATCTTCATCCTTGCAATTTAATCTATTGATTATTTTGGTTTAGATATAATGGCAATGAACCCATATCGTCACAAATAATGATCAAGGTCCGTTCCTCTTGTTTGTTTTGTGATTAAATTCCCCATTCTTCATGGAGACTCCTCGTTCTTCCCTGCACTTGACGTTATTAGAGGAAATTTATCGTTACATATTCATTTGTTAGCGTAATGATCTGAGATTGTAGATCCAACCCCGGTACAACCCTACGGAGGTGAGACTGCAGTGGCGATGGAAAATTTGGAGTGGATCGAGAGATATGGGTTTTTGGGTGTTTTATTTCGGATGAATCAACGCTTGTTTTCTGAGCCGATTGATGGTCCAAGACACCCAGATTCGGTGTTAGGATGATGAAACAAACCAGCTTCTTGAGTTTCGCGGTAAACAGATGACAGAATCGAGATTCGAAAGATCGGCCAAGGCTCGAGGAGGAAGATGAAAATTCTGGAAAAATATCGACTACATGGTGTGTAGTATGGTCTACACAGCGTGTGTTCGTCGGTGGACCACCTGGCATGTACTCTGGGAGTACACAGACACAGGTTGGGTACACGTCCAAGGACACGGCGTGTATACCCTTCCCCGGCCAGACCCGACCAGATACACGGGATACCCCATGTACTAGTACACGGGCATGGCGACACGGACAGAGACTGTGTACGGGCACATGGCCAGCGTACATGGAGCGAACCCCAGGTGCTCGGACATAGTGTGTAATCCTACTACACGCCACGTAGTTACTTTTATACGATAAGACTAAAGACATGGTATGTTTACATAGGCAGTACCCAAAGTCAAGGAACACGGCGTGTGATCCTTCTACACGCTGTGTAGTCTAGATTTACACACCTGGACTAGAGACATGGGCTGTTTACACGGGCAGTACCCGGAGTCAAGGAACACGGTGTGTGATCATACTACATGCCGTGTAAGCTATTTTACATTTCTTGAGCCATTTTTCCTCTGTGACTTGGACTAGATTTCTTAGGTTTCGTACCCTTGGTCTTTCCCCGGAAGGTTTCTGGTATCATTTCATATATACAAGAGTATAATCCCTTCAGCAGGACTTCCTGAATAGAGTTGTTGGAATCCCCTATGTGAGACTTAGATCTGGATCCTCTATTCATTCCTGGAACCCTAAGTAGTGTTCTTGGTATCGACATGACCTACTTTACCCAGGCGTCGATCCTCTGATTAGCGGATTAGTTTAGAATGATTTGTTGGAATCACCCCATGGCTATTGGTTGTGATCCTCATCTGAGCATCATATTCTCAAGTACTTGTGGAGTGTGTTCTCCTGAAATGAGTACTTCATATCTCTCTCTTCAAACCCAGGAGTGCGTTCTCCTTGTTACGTGCTTAGTGGAATCTTCGAGCTAGATCTTAGTAGTGGTTTTCCGATGGTCGATCGTGTATGAGTATATCTGGATATTCTTGTTATATGATATGTAAACATATACTGTGTAGAGATGAATGTATCCTTCTTTTGTGGTATTTCACTTGCTGTATTCCTTTGTGGTTTTGGGGTGTACTACTGGGTATTTTTATACTCACCCCTATAGGGGATTTTCCCGCATGTGTCGTGTCTTGTGCAGACGATCGATCCTTTGACAGGATTCTAGGTGGACCAGGATCGGATGGTGCTCAGTGAGATCAGGTAGGCCGAGGTGTGTTCCTACAGCTACAGATTTCAGTCCCGATAACTTTCTTTACAGGTTAGACTTTGTCGCAAACTTTCTTTTGGTGGGATTATACTTTTGTCCCAAGGTTTTACATCACTGTACTTTACTTTCCTATCATACTCTGTTGGTTGGGATTTTAGTGTATGCATGCATTTCCATTTTTTAGTAGCATTTACTTTTTCAGCTTTGAGGGCCTGTAGATGTGTGTGCATGTGTATGGGTTTATAGGAAATGCCTCCCATGTTAGTAACATGCATACTCGGTGCTAGTCACCAGCCCCTAGCCTATTGGAGGCTGGCTTGGGGAGTTGCGTCTCAGGCCCCACTGGGATGGGTCGTGACATATTTATTGATAATAATTTTTATATTCTAAGATTTTTTAATAGTGTGAAAATTGTTTTTTAATTATCATTTAAATATAAAGATAAAAAATTCATATGAAAATTTTATTAAAATTGAATCTTGATTAAAAAACACTCATTAATTAAACATATAGTGGCTAAGGATTGTATAGCAGTGCACCCTTCTAAAAATAACATTTCTTAGTAATGACTAAAAAAATTTATTGTAACGCATTTTCATAATTTCTTTTCTTTAATATGTTACTTTTAATAATTTTTCAAAAAAAATATTTGATTAGTCAACCAATTAATGAAGTTAACTAAGAGGGGGGTTAAATTTAGTTAAACTAATGAGTTTGAATATTATTTTTAGGAATTAAAATGGTAATTGGATAATGTTCCCATATTAACTCAACCACAAAGAAATAAAGAATTTATAATTTATAATAATTCTTCAATGGATGAGAAAGGGTCTGTTTTAATGAAAAATTATTAGGTAAATATCATATACATTGTCTCTATTAAAACCTCATGAGAAAAATTATTTTATGAATGATTTATAGCTTATAACAATAGCTTTTTTCTTTTAAAATAAAGATTCGTTGTCTATATGGGTAGAAATGTAACACACACACACACACAAATCATAAATGATTAAAATGTATATTCACCCAACATAATATAATTCAAAATATGTTGTTAGATTTATTAAAATATTATTATTGTATAATTCATTGGTATCTTGGTAAAACAAAAAAAAGGAATAAATTCTTTACATTAACATGATAATGTAACTCTGATATATTGTTCTTAGAACTATATCTATTTGTTCATAACCCAAGGAAAATTGGTATAATGATTATGAAAGAAAACGCATCCACTTAATTAGCATAGATAGTGGTGTAATCATCTATCTTAGAAAAAATAACATTTTATCAATATGATGATCATGAGTTTCCTAGATAGAATTGATCAATGAAAGTAAACTTACAATATTTAATATTAACAAAAAAAGGATCATGATATTTGGAATTATTATGTGTGTACCTAATGTGTTGTAATTTAAAAATGAATTATTTTATAAATAATAGAGTTCAGCATATGTTATTCATCCAACAAATAAAAAATTATATATAGATATTTGACAACAATTCTTCTGTGATGATCTTAAAAATGAGATAGTTGATTATTACATTCAATATTTGGTTAGTCAATAGGTTAAAGTAAAGATACATCTTTCAAAAATAGTTATTAAAAAAATAATTCCAAAATTCATATGAGTGTATATCTAAGAATTTAGTCATGGTATTGATAAAAAAGTTAGTAATATAATATGATCTATTATTAATCAATTAAGAAATTCTACCCATTTTTTCTTATTTAGGTGAATATGAATTTAAACTAATTTTTTTGAATTTATCTAAATATGGTAATAAGATTAAATTATGTGTCCTTCTTGATGGTATTTGACCATGATCTAAGGTTCACTTTAAATTTTTATAGGATTATTTATAATTAATTAGTTAATAAATTTAGTTTCACAAAAAAAAATTATCCTCATACTTATGGAACAATATTTACCATACAAAATTTAGAAAACAAGATTTGATCTTGTTCTCTAGATTATCATGAAAGTTGATATCAATATATTTATTTAGTTTAATATTATTTTAATAAAAAATCATTCAATAATACATATTTCACCTTATAGAGTGGCGTACATAAAGTGATATAGGATTCCATGTTTCTAGGATAGAGTGTGGAGAAATAATTTATTGGGACAAAAATTGGTGCATGGGATAGTAGAAAAGTTAAAATTACTTTCAAAACATATCAATGAATCAAAAATTTTGTAGAATATTTATGAAAACATGTTATTACAAGATCTTGTATTTGAGGTAGGTAGTCATTTTTTTCTCAAGGAAACTCCATAAAAATCATTACACTCTTTAATAATAAATAGAGATTAATCTTTTAATAATTAGTCAATATTGATATTATATAAAATGACATAAGTGAATTTTCAAGTAGCCTTAAATTAAAATTTATCTCATGTGTATAACATGTTTTATATATCTATTTTATAAAAGTATACATCTAATCCATATCATATATATTAAAGCATGAATAAGTTTTATTATATCATAACATCTTTTATAAGGAAAAATAAATTTATATTATTTATCATAGAGAGAAGTTTCTATACAATAACTTGACATGTTTTGTAAAGTTCCTATGGAGGAATCATATATCTAAGGAAGCTACATGAGAATTATAGGAAGTTATTAAAGAAAAATACCTCCACTAATTTCTCACTAAGTAAAATGTCAATGATGAAATTTCATAAGGGGAGGAAAATATAGATTTTATAACACTTGAATAACAATTTAGTTTTTCATTGTTTTTTCTTTTTTATAAAAAAATCAATTAATAAAATATTTTATTTCATTTATTCTTATAAAAAGTAACATTACTTCCAAATTGAAAACAAGAAAAACATTATGAAATTATTTTTTTATTTATCATGATATAAATCAAACTTATGTATATAATGTATATATTTGAAGTGTTATAAGTAAAACTTGAAAAATAAAAAATATAAATATAATTAATATAAATTAAATATATATTGTTGTGTAACAAAAAACAACCATAAGGAAAATAAAATTTTTTATAAAGAAAAGAATCAATTTTTTTTTTGTGTAGGTATTATGTAACAAAACAACTTAGAACACAACTTGTAAAAATAAAAAAAATAGTTTTGGAGTTTATAAAAGTGAATTTTGGGGTAAAATTCATATTACCATTGGTGTTGGACATTTAAATATTAAATTGATTCAATAATATAATATATAATTAAGTGATATATTACAATAATATATTATAAAATAAATAATATAATTTATATTCAATTAATAAGTATTTTATTTGTAGTTTTATAATTGAAATCATTGAAAACTATTTAAATTTTGATTAGGTTTTTTATAGTGTGTTGTGAAAAATAAGTTTAATATTTAAGAGTTGAAAAGAGAAATATTTCAATAGGAAATGGTTAAAGAAAATTATAGTTCAAACAATAAAAATTAATTATGGCATAATGATTATTTAAATTTTTACACAATGGAAAAATGATAAAAATAATTACTTAGATACGTGTTCAATATAATAAGTGAAAAAAATGATTATTCATGTGTTATTTTCATGTATAAAATTAAAAAAAACATCAACCTTATCATAAACTCGAAAGATAAAATAATGATCTAATAACTAATATAAATTTTGAAGACTTGATTTCTCAAATTGTCTACATGTTTATTAGTTAAATTACCAGATTACCTTTGGAAGCTCCAATAAATAGGTTTTTCTCTATCCTCTCTTAAACTATAATACCTAGAATCATATATCAGAATCCAAATAATCAAATGGGGTTTCTCAAGGACTTTACTGAATCCTTATATTTATAAAGGGTGAAAACTAGTATCAACTAGTAAATAATATTATTGTGGAATAATTTACCCTCATAGTAAATAAAAATCTATATGAAATTGGATTAAATTTTTATAAAACCTAAACCAATATTTATATTATATATGATAATAAATTGAGTGTATTAGAGTAAAAAATCATATATTTGGACTTGAAAAAACAATAAAGAAAATGAATACACCAATCTTTGTTTGATAGTCTGACTCCTCTAATGGTGTGTGCTCAAATAGTAACACAATACTTTTACAACACAGATTTTTTGATATATCTATAATAAAAAATGAAGTTTTTTATTTAAGTGTAACATGAAATACAATATATATATATATATGCACACTAAGATATTCGTATAGGGATGAGTAAAATAATTATCCATAGTATTTCCCCAAATCACTCTGATACATTCCATTGTATGATTTATCAAAAAACATGTAACCCATAACATTTAAAAAATACATAACATATAGAAAGACAAAAGTTTACAAATAAATACCATATGAATCTAAAACCATAATTTCAAAACATCTCACTTAATAGTTTTAAAAAATATATGTAGCCTTACCCAATTCACCCATAATAAAAACAAGTCATTGATTTTATAACACCCAAAACATAAAGATCTATATCTACATCAATTTATTACCAATACCACCAATGATAATAGTGTCACCTGCCATGGTTTATGATCTATCTAGGTTTTTTATATCAATGACCATATCTATAAATGTTGGTCCTGACAGTTATATTCATTTCCAAGAATTTTAGTTATTTCCCTTGAATATCCCACACATTTATTTGATAATCTTATATGTAGTAACATCCCCATCCTAGTCAAATAAAATAGTGTTGAATTGGGTTACATGACCTCGGGATTTCTTCTTCATATACCATAGGTTACCAAATAGAATTAAGGATCTATCAGTTGTGTTGTGAGATTATACCCTCTATATTAGATAACCATGAAAAATTACAGAAGTAATAATAAACCATTATCCATAATAAATAAAAAAATGGATAATAAAGCTACATAAAAACCATAACCAAACACATCACATGATATAACAATTAAGAACCCACTATAATTCCACACGAGTAATATATAGAGAAATAGGATCACACAGTTGGTCGATCATATTTAATGGTTTTCAAAGGATCAAAAAAAATATTCATGAAATAAATTGGTTTCAAGACTTCAAATAGTCCTATCTCACAATCAAACCATATTTCATTATCATCCATCTACCATATGTCCCTTTCCATTTCCTATATCACAGATCATGAAGTCCACACACCAACTAAGGTAGATGTTTATGTGTCTGTATAGATCTCGGTAATAAACCACCAATGATTCCCTAATATAGTGACCCAAGCCTTAAAAATACTTTATTTCATGACTCATAACATATTTTCAAAACAATACAAGCCAAGGATCTAAAGGTATATTGTATTTGGATGATTAGATACATATGTACATCATATTAAATATAAAAACATCTTTATTTTAAATCTCTATACAATGATCCTAACTCTCATAGATCTTATAAAACTGCATAGGATACCTTGTTGAAATTACAAAAGGATAAGGTTGAGATAGAAATCTCAGCAAAGGAATAAACATGGTAATAAATTGTAACATGTGAGTCAAGAATCCTAACATGATATCATAAATAGAATGATCATAAGTATGAAAACATGGAATAAATGAAATCATAAGATTATGGAATCATGGAATATGTGAAAAAATGAGACATGAAATCATAAATATAATTCAAGGGACACCCCCAATACAATCATCATAAAGTAGACAAATTACCTTTGTGGATTGTTCTCACTCATCATTCTTATAAACATGGTGGAAAATGTCCCACGGTGGATTAGGTTCACTCCCTGATCCCTTACATAATATATAATGAGATATAAATATTTACCCAATGTATTTTAGGGATATATAATACTTATCACACCCATCACATAATTAAAACCATACATGTGTTTTCTATATGAATATAAAGAAATCAAACATAAATCATGATCATGATCAAACCCATGATAAAGAAAAGAGGTTCATAAATTTTATTTATGGCATAAATAAAAGATAAATCATAAGGATTGATAATATATTAAGGAATTAAATAATTTTTATCTTTCATAATTGAAAATGTGACATAGGTCTTGAATATAGAGTTCCAATGTATAAAATTCATGATAAATAAAGAATAAAAAAGAACCACTTGGGTGAAACTTAATGAAATAATTAAAGGGTCATTTTCATAAAGATATGAGATTATTATTTTCCATAAAAATAAAACTAAAAAAATATGTTTCTCTATAATATAATTATGTTTTTTTATAATATTTTCATGGTTTAAAAAAATTTATGGGGCTAATTATTTACATGAGATAAGAAATGGGAAAGTTTCCTTATACCAGGTTTACTTAAAAGTGGGAATTTTGAAGGGAACTCAAAAAATGTATAAAACTAGAAATTAAAAGGTTATTTAAAAAAATATTTATATAAAGATAATATATACAAAAATATAATAAGTTAATGAGAATAATATTATACAAAAATGGAGAAAAATAGTGATATCATGTAACTCTAAAGTAATGAGGGTGGTACAGAAAATCCCTTATGGTTTAAGAAACATTCTAATAAAAACCACTTGAAAGAGAGAGAGATATATTGATTTTGAATTTAAAATACCATAAATAAAGATAATATATGATATTACATATCAAATTTTCATTGTAAACATAATTTAAAAGAAATTAGGTATATAAATGAAAATGTGTCTCACAAAGGAAATATTGAGATGAAACCATTACAACATCAGTAATTTTTTAATCAAAAGTTATTGGAAGTTTGAAATTAATATGGTATTATAAATAAAATTTATTAAATAATTAATTATTCCAAAATACATTATTATTTGGTATATACTCCATAAATATAATAAATTGGTACAAAACATTAAAACATGTCTCAAAGAAGAGAAATTGAGACAAAAACACTTGCCCGTGTCTGAAATCCCTATGTACTTGAAAATAACTTCATGTATAATTAAATTATGTTAATTATATATATAAAATAACCTTATTAATCAATATTTAATTTTATATGTCCCATATATTATATTTTTATACTTATTTTTAATATGATTTTCACTTACGTCTGTCACTTAGGGTTGTTTAGTTAATTTCTTCATAAAACTTTTGATTTGTTGACCATGATCAAAGATGTTTTAAAATAAATTCATTATATTAATAATTTTGTAGTTTTATTATCTCAGTTTTTCCATTAAAAATACTTATAAAGTTTCAAAGTTTATCCCCAAATAGGTCCAAATTAAGAAAGGTACCTTGATAAGTCCATTTTAGGCAGTTAAAGTAATAACTATTTATTATTTTTATTACTTATAGATTTTAATATATTATCATTAAAAGATATTAATGGTTTTAAAATTATAATATTATTAATTAAATAACATTTTTTAAACTAACATTTAAGGTGGTGATGTAAAATTGAACATGTCCTTCGTGAAGGTGGTAGTCTGCACACACACATCACGACATTTTCCTTTTTCTTAATGATTTTGGAGGAAACAAAAAAATGGATATTCCATTAGTATAAAAAAAATTATCATATTAAAAATGTTTTTGTTATAATACCATCATTTATAGTGGGAATTTAAAGGGTTTATAAGAATAAAAGAGCTAGATATGTTGGGTTGAGAGTATTCCCTCTCACTTGGAAATTCTCTCTTGCGTAACTCCTTAAGGACCCTTAGCTTGGTTGTTTTGTGTGACCAAGGCTAAATATGTGTGGTGAGGGTGTTAAGGATATACTAGGTCAGATTTTTGGATAATCCAAATATTTTTAATGGCTATAGAAAATGGGAGGATGTGGTCTCCTTTTATAAGTGAAGAACATGGAACTTTTGTAAAAACTCATTATTTCTCAATAATATCACTCAATTATTCAAGAAAAGCGGCTAAAAAATAGCCAATAATTGTGTTTTAAAATATATAAGGCCTATAATCTCTCAAAAAAATCAATATCACACAGGTTTTTTGTATTTTTTAACCACTTTTACCAAAATTTACCTGTATTGTGGTAACTCCACTTTTACCCCTGGAAATTAATTTTAATGGAAATAAATTAAAATTAAAATTATTTAAACATTCTAAAATACTAATTTAAATTATTTAAATGATTTTATATAATAAAATTTTCACAAGTTTCAGATTTCAATTCTAGTATTAGCACATATAATGCATAAAAACTCATTTTTTAGAAAAAAAAAAGTGTATTTTAAGCATAAGATTTATGTTTAGAATAAAATTATAAATTTTATTTATTCTATTGAAATTAAAAAAATTATTATTATTCAATAAATACTTAATTAAAATTAAAATAAGTTGAAAAAATAATTCAACCATGTGACAATTTTATTAAAGGAAACAAATAAAATAATTTTACTTAAAATATTACCAATATTTTCTAAGATGTTAAGCATGGGTTTTATATATCAACATAGTATTTTAAAATGATTAATTTAACTATATAAAATATATTTTTCATTTTAAAAAATGTTTCAAAAACTTCCATGTCATTTTTGTATAATAATGTCATAAGTGGCAGAATTAGTGAAATCGATATTGTTCACTATTCGCCTAAAAATGATTTAAAAAAATTTAAAAAAAATAAATCTTAAGTTAATATTTCCATGATAAATTCAAAAATTAATTTATTTTTTTCAAATTCACATCCTAAATTTTATTATAATTTTTTAAATTAAACATATAAAATATAGAGAAAATGGTTTTTAAGGAAAAAGATTTTCAGTATATTAAATATTATTTTTCTCTAAGTTACTAATTAGTATTGTGTTAAATAATTATTAATGAAATAAATATATATTTTATTATTAAATTATAATAAAATTAATTATTTGAAATAAAAAACTATTTTTTCTAAAATACATTTTTTAAGAAAATGGTGAATTGGGAAAAAATGTCTTTTCGAAATGTATATAAATTCAGGATAATACATATAAATATTTTATTAAAAGTTGATATAATCATAATTTCTACTAAAATAAATCCTTATGTTCTATATATGGGACCAAAGAATCAGATAATATCTAATTGTAGTTCCAGGAGGCAGTTTAGCTAGCTTTGGTCTTAGTAAATCTCCAAAAACTTGAACTTCTCTTATATATAGTTTCACAAAAACAATAATTTCTTGAGTTAGGATTGAGTTTGGTCTATGAAAAACCCTTGTGAATCTAATAACCTAGTCAATTTTTAGACTAAGAAAAATAATTATTTATATTCATTACCTAACACTAGTTTAGAAACAAGTATGGTGTTGAACCCACAGAGAAGACACTTGTGTGTGACGTTTCCAAGGAAGATAAAAAATCACTATTGAAAACAATAGGTAACATGAAACAACACTAAAAAATATTTGTAAAAATATTGTGAACATGAAACCGGATTGATGAATATAAAAAAAAATTTGGGAATATGATTATATTAGACACAATTAATGAATAGGAGATTAGCTAATCACATTCAAGGAGGTATAAAATTGTCAAGGTATGGAACCTCATTGACTTTTTGAATAAATTTTTCATCATTAATGCAAAATAAAATTTCAATAGAGTTGATATTTAAATAGGTCAACTATCTTTTTTGGAAAGTAAACCTATGAATGATGAAATTTTTGGTTTTATCAACTATAGAACTAAATCATTCACAAAAATGATAAAATTATTTTCAACAAAATCAATTTCATCATCTAATCTTATTTACTTACTCTCATAATAAACTTTCTTTTCCGAAGAATCAAAATGTTAAAAAAAATTGATGAATTTTATCGATAACAATTTTCATTTATTCTTGAAGTAAATAATATGAAATTCTTATAGAATTGAATAGAGAGTACCAATCCAAAATAATTTTTTGTCCACAAAATAAATAAAGATTTAACTTGTTAAATCTCATTCCTCAAGAGAAAACCAACCAAAAAATGTTTAGATTCACAAATTCAATGGAATTCATTCAATCAACAAGAAAAAGATAAAATGGGGGAAAGAATCTTCCCTATCAACGATATTCTCTCCTAAAAACCAATATCCCTTCAACTTTTTTGGTTCTTGTCTAGTTTCTCTTTCTCTGAAAATTATCCAAAAAAATATATGAATGAATCCCTATCCTTTGATGAATGGTCTATTTTATATTTTATATTTTTTCCTAGCTCACCCCTCAACCACTGACTTAGATTATTTCTTTTTAACTAACCAGCTTATATTAGGTAGTTGTAATTTTTTTACATCAGCATAGTATGATGTAAACTTAACACTCCCAAGTAAATGTCGAAAAACCCACGTGCACTTTGCATCATCATCCATGGAGATGGTAGGTTTTTTAAAGTTTGGATTAGTCCCATGAAAGGGAAATAATACATATCTCTATGAATAGAAATATCACCCATGTATTTTGGTTACACTTAACAGGACACATCAAACCTTTTATGGTCAAGTGATAAGGTGAAATTCCAAATAGTTTAATGTAATGGATGTTGTGGTAATTATGCATGAGATATCCTTTATGGTCTATTTTTTCTATTTATAACTATGAATTTGGAGGTATGGTTCGGGAATAACCATGGTATGAGGCCCATGTTATCTTCATCATGTCAAACTATAAAGGAATATCATGCTCATCACATGAGAGATGATGGATCATCACTAGATGCGTCTTTAGAATACAACTAGAGGCATCCTTATATTGTCACAAAGAATAATAATTATCCTTATGCTTGTAAACATAAGTGAGTATTATACTCGTTACATAGGGGGTCATAGGATATTCACCTTGGGGGGTTAATTTTGATCACCTTAGTCTCATCACCTGAGGAATGTTTGGATAATACCATTCTCTTAACAATAGTTTTTGTTTACCCATCACATAAAAGGTGACTAGCTAGGGTTTTTGATTAAACTTAGTAGGAGGCCCATATATAGGAACCAAGAGGAGTATATCAACTTGAGGTATATTAGGTAACTAATAGGAGTATCATGAATCAAGGTAAAATGGATCGTCTTATGCTCATCGCATAAGAGAAAAGGTATGTTTGAGGTTGTTAGGTTTGAACCTCAAAGTGGAATCTAAAATATCCTGTGAGAATAGGAATCAAAGTATACATAGTTCAAATGGTTTAATGTTATATGTGAGGACTATTCCATTCAGTTTAACATCTTGTGGTGAGGACATGGTCTATGTAGTTTAGATTCATGTAGCTATAAATTTTTATCCCTTATTTTAAACAGACTCCTCTCAACAATACAAATTAAATAATCAAATAAAATCTCTAATCACTTGTGATTCATGGTCAGTGTGATAAATGAGTGGTAATAGATGATCAACCATATTTCATGAGAGAACACAATAGTTGATTTAGTAGTGAATACACTTTAATTCTTCCCAAGTAAGTATGAATGTTCTATAAAATGGGAGATAATAGGAGACTGAGCAGGTAATATGCATGAGATAACCATTATGGGTTCACTTTGGTGAATGAACCAGGTGGATGTATTTTTGGGGAACCAAGTAAAGGATCTAGAATCAAGGTGTATAATATATCCAATAGAAGTATCTTGACTCAAGGTGATAGTGTAGGGATTAAACATGTATTCTTCCCTTTGAGGTATATTTGGGGATTACATCTAGTTGGAGGCCTATATGGGATGCATAACTATAAAAGGGGTGAAAACATGAAACATAGCGGGGCTTAAGAATGATCTTCCCTTTATGGGTTCATACTAGTGAATTATCTAGTTGAATATATTCATGGAGAAAAATGAGGATGATCTCATCAGAAGGTGTTATTATAGGATCAATACTGGGGTCATAGATAGTGTAATCAAAAATATGTCTAAACTATATAGAATGATTCATGGTTCGAATCTTGATTTGTCATGGAGGTCGGTGATAGAAGAAATGGGACAAGGATAAAGGACTAGGGGAATAACCCAACGCTAATCCTAGTCAGGGAAATGGGGATGGATACCCTACAGTATGGACCCTTGTATATGGCCACATTGGGAGTTCACACATAGATGTCTTGTATAAATAATTCACTGATAGGGGTTTATGAGGTAGGTTCTCAAGGAATACACATATAGGGGGGCTCTATGTGGTAGGTTCATGGAGGAGGCTCAGTGTATGGAGTTTTTATATAGGGGTCTATAAGGTATTCACATGGAGGGGCTTATACATGGTAGGTTTTAAGAGAAGGATTTTTATAGTGAGTTCATGAATAAGGGCCCATGAGGTGATTTCATGGAATTTTTGATCTATATGGTTGGTTTTCGAAGGTGGTGATCAATTTTTTTAGTTCACTAAGAAGGTGCTTCACATGGTGGCTTCTGAGAATTCATCCCCATATACTAGATTTACAAAGTCTCTTTCTATGAATGACCTCACAAATAGATTTAATGGGAACTGTCTCATGAATTAGGTTCATGGGCATGGCCTCATGAGGTAGACTTTGTAAACTGGCCATCGTGAAGGGGATTTATGGGAGGATTTCCTTCTATGCTTCAGAATTTCCTAAATTTTTTTTTAGAGTCAAAATAAATTCTCCAAATCCAACCCCCATATTGAGGTAGGTATGGGGTGTATTTATAGTCAATGTTGGGTAATTTCCTCCCTAAAATTAATAGACACTTGGAGATTCCACATGGCCATAAAGAGGGTTGAGGATGGAAATGGAAGTTCATGTAAGGAAAGTGTAGTGCATTTAGAATCACTTCTCAGATGAAATGAGATCAAGATATTTGTGTGGTAAACCCACAATCATGAAATTCATCCCACCATGAATTCACCATGCGACACCCAAGAAAAAATTATCTAATGGTATGAGGTATTGAATATCAAGAGGTTTGATCTATAATTCAACTTCATCGTAAGGTTAGTGAATTAATAGGTCAACCTCATGGTCCACAAAGTGAACTCACAACTTGTGAGGTGAGATCATGATCTATGAGGTGAGATCACGGTCTATGAGGTGTTTACATCATGGTATAATTTCCTTTTTATTTTCATAAAATGGCTTATAGGTTCAAAAAGGTATAACATCTAATCTTTAAGTTTATTTTGGCTCCATTTCCACTAAATCAAATCCGGAGAAGTGAGATTATCACTTTTTTATTTGGAATTCCCCCCTTAAATGTGTGTTTTTAGGATAAAAATTTCCTCAAAGACCCTAAAAAAATTTAAGGTTTTGACACACTTTTTATTAACAATGTGTGAAATCCATATCAAATCTCATAGGGAGGTTCTCAACACCAAATCATCAGGCTGAATTTTTTTTAAAGGATCTCCATCCCTTAGTTTATGAGCATCCTTACAACACATGGAAATACCATTCACTAATTATTTGGGCATGGGGATACTTTTCCCCTCAAACTTGACTTGTGTTGCCTGGGTGAGGATCTCATCATGTATTATACAAAAAAGTGTGTGGCATGTTGTTTTCAATTCCTATATAATATTAGAATTAGTGTATAATGAGTCATTACTAAGATTGATGAGTTTTATAGTGACTTATGTATTGAGACCCATATTTTTAAAGACCTGAGATGAAGTTTTCGTTTTGTGATATTGAACAATTCCCTTTAGAAAATGTAAATTATCTAGAAAAGTAGGTTTAGGGAAGTTTGAAGTGGATATCATATATGTTTTTGGATTTATTTTAAATGAATAAATAATATTATATAATGTTTATTTATGTGAGATAAAGGCTCTTGGTTGTTTGGAGTCATTTGAATTAGGTCTGAAGAGGTTTTGTTAAATATTTATTAAATTTCGATGTTTTTTATTTATGATTGAAAATGGAAAAGGCATAAGGTTTTTATATGAATTTGTGAAATTTGTAACAATTCATGTGATCTCGTATTATTTTTATGTTCCCATATGACTTCATATGATATGTCATAAGACTTTGAGCTAAATGTATGACATTTCTCAACAAAATCATATGAATTTATACACTTTATATGACTATGAAATATGAATTGTGGGTTCTGTATTACTTCAAGGTATGACTTCATACTTCATATGAATTTTATTTTTGTGGCACAAAACATTATATTTCATATTCAATACAAAGTATTACACATATATAAAGGAATAAAAAATTAGTTATCTGTGAATTATTTGTATTTAGGATTAGTTTTTTTAGTGTCTTGTAGTATGATAATTTGAATTTCTTGAATCTAAATATCCTAAATAAATATTTCAAATCATGAGATTAAAATTGATGTATTATTCATCAAAATAAATATCATAATAAATTATTGTTATTATTGTTGTTATTTATGAAATCTATGCTACAAGGAGAGATTATGTTTCAAGAATATTAATGGATTGAAGAAGACATTTCAATTGTATTAAAATGGATTAAATGAATTGGTTTTTATGGGAATCTTAAGGGGATAATAATTTTTCAATATTTGTGGAGGAATGAAAGGGGGAAGATAATGTAATATTAAATAATGGAATTTAAAATTAGATATTCAAAATTAAAATATGTGAGAAATATATTGACTATATTTTAGAATATTTAACCCAGTTATTTAAATATGTTGAAGTTCATGGAATTTCTATAATTAATTATGGAATTAATATTCACCGATATTTAAGAAATATAAAATATGAAAGTGAAAAGGAAAAAAGTGAATTGATAATTTATGGGAAAAACCGATACACTAAATCACTGGATATATGTCATATCAAAGAGAGAGGGAAAATGATGTAAGAAAAAAAAGTTTGTATTGCTTGTTGTTGTGTAAGATATTGAAGAATAAGAAGAGGATAACACTTATGACAATGTAAGTTTGAAAGAAGAAAGACGCACAATGACAACATACATAAAGTCTGAAGTAATGGAATAATTTCCTATTATTTTAAATATATTCTAAATCATTATTAATTTTTGGGATGAAAATACATCATCGAGAGACTATGGTGTATGACATGTTCATTGTTATCCCATACTTTTTGCAATCCATGGGATCATCTCTAGTGGACTTTTTGATCTTGGGTGTTTATAGATCATTTCAAGGATTAACTAATCTTATTGAGTAGTGAACCTTATAAATTATGATGTTCCTTGTCTTTGAGTTCATGTGGGTGTGGTTTAATATCTATTTCATATTACTCTAACTATTGATAAAGGTTGTTTCTAGGGAAAAGGTAAAAGAATTGTTAATCACTGATTAACCCCCAGTGATTTCATGGATCCTATGGGTGAATTTTCAATTAATATAAGGAGAATATGATAGATTAATCTTCTCTCAAATTCACTCTAATTAATGTTCATACATTATATTTTTTATAAATTTTACCACTAAAGTAATCCAATTCCTTTAAATTGTTTTAATCTTAACCTATAAATGTAACATAGTTTTACACCTTTAGGCATGCCATCAAAAAATGTGTGGATAAAATAACTGATAACCAATGTAGAATAATTGAGATAACGATTCGTATATTTAACATTCATATATCCTAAAATTTTATTTTATCATATCCTATAATATGATATATGTATACTTATTGAGAAGCTCGTGAGGGCATTATTATTTCCCTTATGAGGCCAATCAAAATAAAAAATATATAAAACTTAGACAAATGCAATTAATTTATTAAAACATAATATGTATTAAATTGAGGTTGAACCCATGATGAGGTTATATTATTTATTTAGGTATTTAAAATTAAAATTTTTTTTTGAATAAGAAAGGAAAGAAATAGATTGAGTTTTGGAAATTGCTTTGAAAAATGAGAAACAAAGTCATATTGGTGTTTTAAAATTAGGTTTTGAAGGCATGTTAGGGTTTTTTAGATTTTAGGGTTTATGTAAAATTGGATTTAGAAATTAAATGATTGTTCGGTATTAGTGTAAAATTCATAATGAGGTAAATTCAATGGTTATGAAATCCCATCCTCGATGTGGTAATCCCCCTTTTCCTATGGCCATGTAATTTTGGGCATCGTCGAATTGAGTTTATCTTTAAACCATATTTAAACCTAATTACCATAAATTTTACAATTTTCATGCCTCAATTATGGTAATTAGTTTTGGAATTGAAATGTTTTTTTAGCTTCAAATATCAATGGTCAGGATAAAAAGTAACGAAAGAGATTGGTGGTTTATTAAAAATTATAGCAACCCTAAAATATGAACTAAAATGAAGAATATCCAACCACAACTTCCCCCTTTGGATACATTACCCCAGAAAAAAGAAGGATTTACTCCCGTATCCTAGTGATTAGGGAGTAAGGTGGAAGGTACAATGAGAAAGAAATCATAATAAAAATGTAGATATGAAAATTATTGAGGACCCAATACTACACAACTTCTCTCCCCAAGATTTGGTATTCAAGTTTTTTTTAGAGTAGTAGCTCAACTCTCTATTTATATAATTCCATGGGGATAGTTCTTCATTTAGGTCATCAAAAATATCTATCATAATGATCCTTAAGCCTTTTTTTGGTTTAATGATGGTTCAGATATAAAAAATTGAGTTTTCATTTGAAAATCACATCAAGATTTATTTATTAGGCCTTTTTGAGTACTTTCACAGCTAGAAAATATGGTTTTCATCATGAAAAATATAGCCTCTCTTTTTCTACCATTATTTCCACTTTACGCTATGTACTGTTTTCACACCTTGTAAATTTTTCACTTCCTGTAAGTGTTTCACAATGTAAAATGTCAATTTTCAGCTCCAAAAGACTTGTTTTCCCCAGTTCTTCACTTTCAAGCTACTCAAATTTTCCATAGGAATATTTTTTCATGGTATTCCTCCTTATACAATGTAAATATGTTGTTATTTATATTCTTTAACTCTTTACATATAGCATCCCATCTTTTTATAACATAACTTTCATTCCATTACACGGAACTGAGGATCTTTAAGGTTTAGTGTCTTGGAAACAAGGAACATAAAACATGAAACAAAAAAAAACATTCTTCTTAAACACTTGAAAGGCTTCTCCTCATGTTCACCCTAGGCTCATTACTGCATCTCATAACCTGGGGACATACATCAAAAGGAAGGGTGAGCAGAAGGCCCAGCAAGGGAAACAAGTGAAACATTTTACATATGAACTTGAGATACATCAATAAAGTCATGAAAAGAACTTTAAGGCATGAAAATGAAATCATGAGGCATATCATAATAAAAATAAAACTTTTTCATAACTTGAAGATGTGGCTACATCATTTAACATAGACAATCATGAACATATCACCAAGGTCCATCCCCAAGGTGTCATTTTAAAATTACCTAGGTTATTCACCAAGGTATCGTGAAAATTGTAATCTCTAGTGGTTACATCATTACCCAATGCATTGGAGCGCTATCAGGGCGCACCCTTAAATTTGACTTTATTATCATGTGAGACACATATATCATAATCAAACATTTCATAAATAACCCATATAGCATAAAGGAAATGGGTTTCATTTCATAATCATAACTTTTTTAAAAACTGTAATAAAGACATGATCTTTACGTCACTTTAAAACCCACAGAAAAGGAAGGTGGGTATCATGTATGTAAATCCCAGAATTTTAAAATAGAACATTTTGGTATATATGTGAATACCCCTTTATAAGAAAGAGCTTCGAGTATTCACTTAATAATATAAAATAACTTTAGAAAAAGAGAGAGACATTTTGAGACGGAAATTCTGCAGCATAACGGCTATGTTACGAGGTTTTAGAAGACATTAAAAAGAGAGGGAAAATGGGTCAAACATTCATAAATGACCCATAAAATAGTAGATGGACAGAATAAGAAGGATACATGATCATGGTAATGAAATTTCAAGGAAATACCATTTGAAATGAAAAACATGGAAGGAAGACAAAAATTAGATTTCTCTTATGAAAGTTCGGCAGCCTAACGGCGTTACTTAAACTTCAAAAAAAATGTTTTGAAAAGATCAAATAGGGTCTCTCATCATTTTAACATAAGAATTTAGTATGATAGGTATAGAGATAATTCCCCAACATAATTAAAAAGGAACTTGAAAGACTTGACATGAAGGTAGAACTTTGAAAAGAATGAGAAGGGTGAAAGAATCCCCTAAAAATTCGGCAGCCTAACAGCGCCACTTAAAACCTCAAAATACTGAATTGAAGAGATCAAATGGGGCCTCTCATCATGTGAACATAAGATTCCAGTATGATAGATATACAGATCATACCCCAACATAACAAAAGGAACTTGAAGGAATTGACATGAAAGTAGAACTTCAAAACGAGAAGGGTGAAGAACCACTTAAAAATTCGGCAGCCTAACGGCGCCACTTAAAAATTCAAAATACTGAATTGAAGAGATAAAATGGGGTCTCTCATCATATGAACATAAGAGTCCAGTATGATATATATAGAGATCATACCCCAACATAAAAAAAGGAACTTGAAATAATTGACATGAAATTAGAACTTCAAAACGAGAAGGGTGAAGAACCACTTAAAAATTCGGCAGCCTAACGGCGCCACTTAAAAATTCAAAATACTGAATTGAAGAGATATAATGGGGTCTCTCATCATGTGATCATAAAAGATCATTATGATAAATTTAGATATCATACCCCAACATAATAAAAAAAAGAACTTGAAATACTTTACATGAAAATAGATCTTGAAAAATGAGAATGGAGAAAGAATCCGTTACAAAAATTTCGGCAGCCTAACGGTGCCACATAAAACTTCATAAAACGAAATAATGAGAGTAAGAGGGGATCTCTCATTATATGAAAATGAAAAGGGCAGTAAGAGGATTATATAATAACATCCTCCAACATAAGAACATGGAGCATAAAAGGAATGACATGAAAGAGATTACTTGAAATGAAAGAGAGAGGTCGGATCCCTTACCTTAAAACGTGACTCTTGAAACTCAAAGGTTTGGACCTTGAGGGCTTGGGGGCACCTTGGGAGGACTCCTTGGGAGGTAATGAGGCCATAAATTCGTTGGGGAAGAGTGGGGAGTCGAATGGATGAGATGAGGGCTTGGTATTTATAGGGAAAGTGAGGGGACAAGGCATTAATGGCCAAGGGACACCTCACATGTGCTTTTCTCAAACCCATGTGCTCTCCCTTGGCATTTATCATGGAGTTAGGCCACATGGGGCCCCCAAAACAATAATTCATCACCCTTGGCCGGCCAACCCTTAAAAGATCTCATGACATCATCATGACACAATTATGATGTCATTAAACATACCGAAACCCTAAAACTGCATTTTTACTATTCACTGAAAAATTCATCTTTCTCAGAAAAATCCCAAACTTTCACCTTAACTAAATATCAATGCTCTGATTTCAAAAATGAACTCCATTTTATAAAAATAATTTTCTAAATATTTTTGATTTTATTTTTAAATAAATACACTATTCACCGAAAATTCATTTTTTTCAGAAAAATCCCCAAAAATTACCATAACATAATATCGATGCTCTGAGTTCAAAAATAAAGTCATTTTTATAAAAATAATTTTCTAATTATTTTTAATTAAATTTTTAATTAAAAAAACACTATTCATCCGAAAAAAACTAATACTTGAATAATAATTTATGAAACCGTTATTTAACCATTTTATTGAATCACATTACTTAATCAATGTGCCTAGCTTATTTTAATACTTTCTTTAAGTGAGATTACTAATCCATTTGGACACATTATTAATCCTAATCATAAAATCACTATTCATAATTTACTATTCATCAAAAATTAAGTTGATCTTATTAGTCTCTAAATTTTGTACTGAACATAATTGTAGAAGACCATTTTTCGAAAATCATTACACATTTTTAATTATTTAAGGTTTACACAACCATTTTTAAAATATCATTTTTCTAAAATTCATCAAAAATATGCATATTATATTTATCCGGTCATTTGAAAATTCATAAACTTCATCATAAGAAGAAATCCCAATTTTTATTTAAAACAAAGGATTACACAAGGCAGTTACGGTCTCCTTACATAGCCCCTTATCACACCAGCATAGGACCTAAGTGTAAGGTGTGCTAAGGTGAGAGAATCCGAGGGAGGCTCGGCCAACATCGCACGAGTAGTAATTTCTATCAGTTTGAACTTCTCGTAAAGGCGATCCCGTTCTAGCTTCACACGATGAAGTTCAGCTTGGGTTTGGTCCAGAGCAAAGCCCAGTGGTGCTACCTCCTTCCCAAGTTCTGTTAGATGGGCTTCGATCGGTCCAAGACTACTGGGTGAGGCCATCGAATCTTCTTTCTATATTAATTAACCAAGATTGCTTGTATTTAGAGACAATAGTCAAAACGTTTAGTTTCCAGTGGTCATATTGACCAGTGGTCAAATAACAATCAAAACCCAACAGTCTCATTTTAATTATACTCATGTTATCAAATGAAACATTTTTGTTGAGTATAAAAATAAAATAAAATAACACATAAAATTAGGAAACAAGATTTATTTAAAAAATTCGGGTCGTTACAATCTTCCCCCCTTAAGAAATTACGTCCTCGCAATTTTAAAATTGGGTTTTGAAATTTCATTGAAAGTCCCACATCGGAAAAGGAGTCAGTAAAAGTATTACTTTAAAATAAAGAAAGGGAAGTACAAAGGTCACCCGAGTTAACCCACACTAGGGTTCCATGTAGGAAAACATGGACATGGAGGAGAAAACAAAGGGTCAAGTTCTGAGGGAGGGTGATAGAGAACATGATTAGGAGAAAGTTAACCATGAGAAAATCCCAAACTTATGATGTGTGTAAACGGTCTTTGATTACCTAGTAGGAAACGTAAACCAACAACATTTTTGTTTTACGTTTCTTTTCATAATTTTGAGGATTTCATTTACTACATAGAACAAAAACATAAGAAAATATACCTACCTTCAAGTAGAGTTTCATCCTTTAACAAGTCCCTACCAACACTAATATTTTCTCCAAATGATGAGAATTCAAAAACACTTGGTCTCATAAAAGCACAAGAATCATCTTCTATAGAATCACATAATCTACAAAAGATTAACTATCTATTTCTTCTATCTTTAAACATTATCCCAAAAATAGAAAGGTTAAGGTAAAACAACTCTTCAAAAAGAAAGAATCCCATAGGAATGGAAACAACTTTTAAATCATCAAAGTTCCATGGTACTACCCAAAGTTCATCATAGACCATTCCATAAATAACGGTCCTTAAAATTCCTCAAAACAAACCAAACTAAGATTGAAACCCATATACAAGAAGGATTTGATAACATAGTCTTCCAAAACAACTTCATTGTTCATCTCCAGACAACATCAACCACTCCTAACATCTTATAAAAAAGGTAGCTAACCTAAACATATTTTATCCAATATAGGTTAGTCATTCCCATAAGTAAGCTAAATTACTATAAGTTCACCTTAAATTCATCGATTCTTCAAAATATAAGTCAACCTTACTCCTTAATGAAAATACCGTAGTAATCTATTTACCTCAATCAAATATAGTTCCCAAAATAATGAACGTCTTCCAAAATAATAATCATATTTTAATCCCTTAATCATCCCTGTCATATTAATACGAAAATCGTCGCATTTCCTATCACATTGGTTTTCGGAACATGTTCTTCCATTTCCCACCATTTACTAAGAAGAGAAAGCATAATTAGGGGCTTAAGTACTTAGCTAATAATCATGAAAAGGAACTGAAAGCATATAAGGATAACTTGTATATGAAAGGTATGCCCTAACTTGTGATCTCCTAGGTTCCCATCTAGGTTATGAATGATCATATATTCTTATGTGAACCTTTATTTTATTTTATCTTTGTTCCTTTAAAAATGGTTCATACCAAGCTTATGAATTTACCAAAGCATATCCCCCGGGAGTGTCGTAACCAAGAGTGCAGCAAGGCCCGTTGTCGTGTACCAGTTCCCGTTCGAGTCTAGCTCAAAGCGGTGTTTTTGGGTTTTACCCCTATGTACATCTGTGCCAGAGCCACCTCTACCTGCTCGTATCCAGACAGGGATGTATTTGTTTGTCAACCCCTTACTCAATACTCACCAAAATACCAGGAAGATTTCCTATATTAAACTTTTCTATAGGGTTCTTCCTAGAGTTTTCATATCCTAATTTCCACAAATAACTAAACCATCCTTTTATACCAACTATAGCATCCCGTTTTTTTATAACATAACTTTCATTCCATTACACGGAACTGAGGATCTTTAAGGTTTAGTGTCTTGGAAACAAGGAACATAAAACATGAAACAAAAAAACATTCTTCTTAAACACTTGAAAGGATTCTCCTCATGTTCACCCTAGGCTCATTACTGCATCTCATAACCTGGGGACATACATCAAAAGGAAGGGTGAGCAGAAGTCCCAGCAAGGGAAACAAGTGAAACATTTTACATATGAACTTGAGATACATCAATAAAGTCATGAAAAGAACTTTAAGGCATGAAAATGAAATCATGAGGCATATCATAATAAAAATAAAACTTTTTCATAACTTGAAGATGTGGCTACATCATTTAACATAGACAATCATGAACATATCACCAAGGTCCATCCCCAAGGTGTCATTTTAAAATTACCAAGGTTATTCACCAAGGTATCGTGAAAATTGTAATCTCTAGTGGTTACATCATTACCCAATGCATTGGAGCGCTATCAGGGCGCACCCTTAAATTTGACTTTATTATCATGTGAGCCACATATATCATAATCAAACATTTCATAAATAACCCATATAGCATAAAGGAAATGGGTTTCATTTCATAATCATAACTTTTTTAAAAACTGCAATAAAGACATGATCTTTACGTCACTTTAAAACCCACAGAAAAGGAAGGTGGGTCTCATGTATGTAAATCCCAGAATTTTAAAATAGAACATTTTGGTATATATGTGAATACCCCTTTATAAGAAAGAGCTTTGAGTATTCACTTAATAATATAAAAGAACTTTAGAAAAAGAGAGAGACATTTTGAGACGGAAATTCTGCAGCATAACGGCTATGTTACGAGGTTTTAGAAGACATTAAAAAGAGAGGGAAAATCGGTCAAACATTCATAAATGACCCATAAAACAGTAGATGGACAGAATAAGAAGGATACATGATCATGGTAATGAAATTTCAAGGAAATACCATTTGAAATGAAAAACATGGAAGGAAGACAAAAATTAGATTTGTCTTATGAAAGTTCGGCAGCCTAACGGCGTTACTTAAACTTCAACAAAAATGTTTTGAAAAGATCAAATAGGGTCTCTCATAATTTGAACATAAGAGTTCAGTATGATAGGTATAGAGATAATTCCCCAACATAATTAAAAAGGAACTTGAAAGACAAGACATGAAGGTAGAACTTTGAAAAGAATGAGAAGGGTGAAAGAATCCCCTAAAAATTCGGCAGCCTAACAGCGCCACTTAAAACCTCAAAATACTGAATTGAAGAGATCAAATGGGGCCTCTCATCATGTGAAAATAAGAGTCCAGTATGATAGATATACAGATCATACCCCAACATAACAAAAGGAACTTGAAGGAATTGACATGAAAGTAGAATTTCAAAACAAGAAGGGTGAAGAACCACTTAAAAATTCGGCAGCCTAACGGCGCCACTTAAAAATTCAAAATACTGAATTGAAGAGATAAAATGGGGTCTCTCATCATATGAACATAAGAGTCCAGTATGATATATATAGAGATCATACCCCAACATAAAAAAAGGAACTTGAAAGAATTGACATGAAAGTAGAACTTCAAAACGAGAAGGGTGAAGAACCACTTAAAAATTCGGCAGCCTAACGGCGCCACTTAAAAATTCAAAATACTGAATTGAAGAGATAAAATGGGGTCTCTCATCATGTGATCATAAAAGATCAGTATGATAAATTTAGAGATCATACCCCAACATAATAAAAAAAAGAACTTGAAATACTTTACATGAAAATAGATCTTGAAAAATGAGAAGGGAGAAAGAATCTGTTACAAAAAATTTGGCAGCCTAACGGCGCCACATAAAACTTCATAAAACGAAATAATGAGAGTAAGAGGGGATCTCTCATTATATGAAAATGAAAAGGGCAGTAATAGGAGTATATAATAACATCCTCCAACATAAGAACATGGAGCATAAAAGGAATGACATCAAAGAGATTACTTGAAATGAAAGAGAGAGGTCGGATCCCTTACCTTAAAACGTGACTCTTGAAACTCAATGGTTTGGACCTTGAGGGCTTGGGGGCACCTTGGGAGGACTCCTTGGGAGGTAATGAGACCATAAATTCGTTGGGGAAGAGTGGGGAGTCGAATGGATGAGATGAGGGCTTGGTATTTATAGGGAAAGTGAGGGGACAAGGCATTAATGGCCAAGGGACACCTCACATGTGCTTTTCTCAAACCCATGTGCTCTCCCTTGGCATTTATCATGGAGTTAGGCCACATGGGGCCCCCAAAACAATAATTCATCACCCTTGGCTGGCCAACCCTTAAAAGATCTCATGACATCATCATGACACAATTATGATGTCATTAAACATACCGAAACCCTAAAACTGCATTTTTACTATTCACTGAAAAATTCATCTTTCTCAGAAAAATCCCAAACTTTCACCTTAAATAAATATCAATGCTCCGATTTCAAAAATGAACTCCATTTTATAAAAATAATTTTCTAAATATTTTTGATTTTATTTTTAAATAAATACACTATTCACCGAAAATTCATTTTTTCAGAAAAATCCCCAAAAATTACCATAACATAATATCGATGCTCTGAGTTCAAAAATAAAGTCATTTTTATAAAAATAATTTTCTAATTATTTTTAATTAAATTTTTAATTAAAAAACACTATTCATATGAAAAAAACTAATACTTGAATAATAATTTATGAAACCGTTATTTAACCATTTTATTGAATCACATTACTTAATCAATGTGCCTAGCTTATTTTAATACTTTCTTTAAGTGAGATTACTAATCCATTTGGACACATTATTAATCCTAATCATAAAATCACTATTCATAATTTACTATTCATCAAAAATTAAGTTGATCTTATTAGTCTCTAAATTTTGTACTGAACATAATTGTAGAAGACCATTTTTCGAAAATCATTACACATTTTTAATTATTTAAGGTTTACACAACCATTTTTAAAATATCATTTTTCTAAAATTCATCAAAAATATGCATATTATATTTATCCGGTCATTTGAAAATTCATAAACTTCATCATAAGAAGAAATCCCAATTTTTATTTAAAACAAAGGATTACACAAGGCAGTTACGGTCTCCTTACATAGCCCCTTATCACACCAGCATAGGACCTAAGTGTAAGGTGTGCTAAGGTGAGAGAATCCGAGGGAGGCTCGGCCAACATCGCACGAGTAGTAATTTCTATCAGTTTGAACTTCTCGTAAAGGCGATCCCGTTCTAGCTTCACACGATGAAGTTCAGCTTGGGTTTGGTCCAGAGCAAAGCCCAGTGGTGCTACCTCCTTCCCAAGTTCTGTTAGATGGGATTCGATCGGTCCAAGACTACTGGTTGAGGCCATTGAATCTTCTTTCTATATTAATTAACCAAGATTGCTTGTATTTAGAGACAATAGTCAAAACGTTTAGTTTCCAGTGGTCATATTGACCAGTGGTCAAATAACAATCAAAACCCAATAGTCTCATTTTAATTATACTCATGTTATCAAATGAAACATTTTTGTTGAGTATAAAAATAAAATATAATAACACATAAAATTAGGAAACAAGATTTATTTAAAAAATTCGGGTCGTTACAATCTTCCCCCCTTAAGAAATTACGTCCTCGCAATTTTAAAATTGGGTTTTGAAATTTCATTGAAAGTCCCACATCGGAAAAGGAGTCAGTAAAAGTATTACTTTAAAATAAAGAAAGGGAAGTACAAAGGTCACCCGAGTTAACCCACACTAGGGTTCCATGTAGGAAAACATGGACATGGAGGAGAAAACAAAGGGTCAAGTTCTGAGGGAGGGTGATAGAGAACATGATTAGGAGAAAGTTAACCATGAGAAAATCCCAAACTTATGATGTGTGTAAACGGTCTTTGATTACCTAGTAGGAAACGTAAACCAACAACATTTTTGTTTTACGTTTCTTTTCATAATTTTGAGGATTTCATTTACTACATAGAACAAAAACATAAGAAAATATACCTACCTTCAAGTAGAGTTTCATCCTTTAACAAGTCCCTACCAACACTAATCTTTTCTCCAAATGATGAGAATTCAAAAACACTTGGTCTCATAAAAGCAGAAGAATCATCTTCTATAGAATCACATAATCTACAAAAGATTAACTATCTATTTCTTCTATCTTTAAACATTATCCCAAAAATAGAAAGGTTAAGGTAAAACAACTCTTCAAAAAGAAAGAATCCCATAGGAATGGAAACAACTTTTAAATCATCAAAGTTCCATGGTACTACCCAAAGTTCATCATAGACCATATCATAAATAACGGTCCTTAAAATTCCTCAAAACAAACCAAACTAAGATTGAAACCCAAATACAAGAAGGATTTGATAACATAGTCTTCCAAAACAACTTCATTGTTCATCTCCAGACAACATCAACCACTCCTAACATCTTATAAAAAAGGTAGCTAACCTAAACATATTTTACCCAATATAGGTTAGTCATTCCCATAAGTAAGCTAAATTACTATAAGTTCACCTTAAATTCATCGATTCTTCAAAATATAAGTCAACCTTACTCCTTAATGAAAATACCGTAGTAATCTATTTACCTCGATCAAATATAGTTCCCAAAATAATGAACGTCTTCCAAAATAATAATCATATTTTAATCCCTTAATCATCCCTGTCATATTAATACGAAAATCGTCGCATTTCCTATCACATTGGTTTTCGGAACATGTTCTTCCATTTCCCACCATTAACTAAGAAGAGAAAGCATAATTAGGGGCTTAAGTACTTAGCTAATAATCATGAAAAGGAACTGAAAGCATATAAGGATAACTTGTATATGAAAGGTATGCCCTAACTTGTGATCTCCTAGGTTCCCATCTAGGTTATGAATGATCATATATTCTTATGTGAACCTTTATTTTATTTTATCTTTGTTCCTTTAAAAATGGTTCATACCAAGCTTATGAATTTACCAAAGCATATCCCCCGGGAGTGTCGTAACCAAGAGTGCAGCAAGGCCCGTTGTCGTGTACCAGTTCCCGTTCGAGTCTAGCTCAAAGCGGTGTTTTTGGGTTTTACCCCTATGTACATCTATGCTAGAGCCACCTCTACCTGCTCGTATCCAGACAGGGATGTATTTGTTTGTCAACCCCTTACTCAATACTCACCAAAATACCAGGAAGATTTCCTATATTAAACTTTTCTATAGGGTTCTTCCTAGAGTTTTCATATCCTAATTTCCACAAATAACTAAACCATCCTTTTATACCAACTATAGCATCCCGTTTTTTTATAACATAACTTTCATTCCATTACACGGAACTGAGGATCTTTAAGGTTTAGTGTCTTGGAAACAAGGAACATAAAACATGAAACAAAAAAAACATTCTTCTTAAACACTTGAAAGGATTCTCCTCATGTTCACCCTAGGCTCATTACTGCATCTCATAACCTGGGGACATACATCAAAAGGAAGGGTGAGCAGAAGGCCCAGCAAGGGAAACAAGTGAAACATTTTACATATGAACTTGAGATACATCAATAAAGTCATGAAAAGAACTTTAAGGCATGAAAATGAAATCATGAGGCATATCATAATAAAAATAAAACTTTTTCATAACTTGAAGATGTGGCTACATCATTTAACATAGACAATCATGAACATATCACCAAGGTCCATCCCCAAGGTGTCATTTTAAAATTACCAAGGTTATTCACCAAGGTATCGTGAAAATTGTAATCTCTAGTGGTTACATCATTACCCAATGCATTGGAGCGCTATCAGGGCGCACCCTTAAATTTGCCTTTATTATCATGTGAGCCACATATATCATAATCAAAAATTTCATAAATAACCCATATAGCATAAAGGAAATGGGTTTCATTTCATAATCATAACTTTTTTAAAAACTGCAATAAAGACATGATCTTTACGTCACTTTAAAACCCACAGAAAAGGAAGGTGGGTCTCATGTATGTAAATCCCAGAATTTTAAAATAGAACATTTTGGTATATATTTGAATACCCCTTTATAAGAAAGAGCTTTGAGTATTCGCTTAATAATATAAAAGAACTTTAGAAAAAGAGAGAGACATTTTGAGACGGAAATTCTGCAGCATAACGGCTATGTTACGAGGTTTTAGAAGACATTAAAAAGAGAGGGAAAATGGGTCAAACATTCATAAATGACCCATAAAACAGTATATGGACAGAATAAGAAGGATACATGATCATGGTAATGAAATTTCAAGGAAATACCATTTGAAATGAAAAACATGGAAGGAAGACAAAAATTAGATTTCTCTTATGAAAGTTCGGCAGCCTAACGGCATTACTTAAACTTCAACAAAAATGTTTTGAAAAGATCAAATAGGGTCTCTCATAATTTGAACATAAGAGTTCAGTATGATAGGTATAGAGATAATTCCCCAACATAATTAAAAAGGAACTTGAAAGACAAGACATGAAGGTAGAACTTTGAAAAGAATGAGAAGGGTGAAAGAATCCCCTAAAAATTCGGCAGCCTAACAGCGCCACTTAAAACCTCAAAATACTGAATTGAAGAGATCAAATGGGGCCTCTCATCATGTGAACATAAGAGTCCAGTATGATAGATATACAGATCATACCCCAACATAACAAAAGGAACTTGAAGGAATTGACATGAAAGTAGAATTTCAAAACAAGAAGGGTGAAGAACCACTTAAAAATTCGGCAGCCTAACGGCGCCACTTAAAAATTCAAAATACTGAATTGAAGAGATAAAATGGGGTCTCTCATCATATGAACATAAGAGTCCAGTATGATATATATAGAGATCATACCCCAACATAAAAAAAGGAACTTGAAAGAATTGACATGAAAGTAGAACTTCAAAACGAGAAGGGTGAAGAACCACTTAAAAATTCGGCAGCCTAACGGCGCCACTTAAAAATTCAAAATACTGAATTGAAGAGATAAAATGGGGTCTCTCATCATGTGATCATAAAAGATCAGTATGATAAATTTAGAGATCATACCCCAACATAATAAAAAAAAGAACTTGAAATACTTTACATGAAAATAGATCTTGAAAAATGAGAAGGGAGAAAGAATCCGTTACAAAAAATTTGGCAGCCTAACGGCGCCACATAAAACTTCATAAAACGAAATAATGAGAGTAAGAGGGGATCTCTCATTATATGAAAATGAAAAGGGCAGTAATAGGAGTATATAATAACATCCTCCAACATAAGAACATGGAGCATAAAAGGAATGACATCAAAGAGATTACTTGAAATGAAAGAGAGAGGTCGGATCCCTTACCTTAAAACGTGACTCTTGAAACTCAATGGTTTGGACCTTGAGGGCTTGGGGGCACCTTGGGAGGACTCCTTGGGAGGTAATGAGACCATAAATTCGTTGGGGAAGAGTGGGGAGTCGAATGGATGAGATGAGGGCTTGGTATTTATAGGGAAAGTGAGGGGACAAGGCATTAATGGCCAAGGGACACCTCACATGTGCTTTTCTCAAACCCATGTGCTCTCCCTTGGCATTTATCATGGAGTTAGGCCACATGGGGCCCCCAAAACAATAATTCATCACCCTTGGCCGGCCAACCCTTAAAAGATCTCATGACATCATCATGACACAATTATGATGTCATTAAACATACCGAAACCCTAAAACTGCATTTTTACTATTCACTGAAAAATTCATCTTTCTCAGAAAAATCCCAAACTTTCACCTTAAATAAATATCAATGCTCCGATTTCAAAAATGAACTCCATTTTATAAAAATAATTTTCTAAATATTTTTGATTTTATTTTTAAATAAATACACTATTCACCGAAAATTCATTTTTTTCAGAAAAATCCCCAAAAATTACCATAACATAATATCGATGCTCTGAGTTCAAAAATAAAGTCATTTTTATAAAAATAATTTTCTAATTATTTTTAATTAAATTTTTAATTAAAAAACACTATTCATCTGAAAAAAACTAATACTTGAATAATAATTTATGAAACCGTTATTTAACCATTTTATTGAATCACATTACTTAATCAATGTGCCTAGCTTATTTTAATACTTTCTTTAAGTGAGATTACTAATCCATTTGGACACATTATTAATCCTAATCATAAAATCACTATTCATAATTTACTATTCATCAAAAATTAAGTTGATCTTATTAGTCTCTAAATTTTGTACTGAACATAATTGTAGAAGACCATTTTTCGAAAATCATTACACATTTTTAATTATTTAAGGTTTACACAACCATTTTTAAAATATCATTTTTCTAAAATTCATCAAAAATATGCATATTATATTTATCCGGTCATTTGAAAATTCATAAACTTCATCATAAGAAGAAATCCCAATTTTTATTTAAAACAAAGGATTACACAAGGCAGTTACGGTCTCCTTACATAGCCCCTTATCACACCAGCATAGGACCTAAGTGTAAGGTGTGCTAAGGTGAGAGAATCTGAGGGAGGCTCGGCCAACATCGCACGAGTAGTAATTTCTATCAGTTTGAACTTCTCGCGAAGGCGATCCCGTTCTAGCTTCACACGATGAAGTTCAGCTTGGGTTTGGTCCAGAGAAAAGCCCAGTGGTGCTACCTCCTTCCCAAGTTCTGTTAGATGGGCTTCGATCGGTCCAAGACTACTGGGTGAGGCCATCGAATCTTCTTTCTATATTAATTAACCAAGATTGCTTGTATTTAGAGACAATAGTCAAAACGTTTAGTTTCCTGTGGTCATATTGACCAGTGGTCAAATAACAATCAAAACCCAACAGAATCATTTTAATTATACTCATGTTATCAAATGAAACATTTTTGTTGATTATAAAAAAAAATAACACATAAAATTAGGAAACAAGATTTATTTAAAAAATTCGGGTCGTTACATTACAGCTCCATTGCATCTTTATTCTCCCAGTGTCATGTTACAACACTTCCTGATGTTGCTCGAAGTGTCTTCTGCTCCTCATATTCACCACTTTTTTATTTCTTTTCCAAATATATGTTAAAACCTACTAAAAATAACAAAACAAAATTAAACAATTAGAATACAAGAAATATTAATCAATTATTTCATAAAAAATATACATTTTATATCCAAAGAAATATGAATTAAATGTACGCATCACCTAATTTATTCCATATTATATAATTTACAACATATTGTAAAATAGAATATTTAGATTTTGGGTATATATCTAACATGATACAAGTTTCATTTTCCCTAACACTCACATTAACATTCTGTTTTTAAAAAAATGTGTTTATGAGATTTTTTATTTTACTAGTTTTCATGTTTCTTACTTGACCCCAGCATCCCCTGATTCGATTTATATATTTCTATGGTGGCTAGTATGGTTGTGAAAATAGGTTAAATTGTAGGTGAATTTGTTGGTCCTCATTAATCATGCCTCTTGGATACTTCTTCTTTCTTATTGAAGATAAATTTTAAGATTCCTATAATCACTTGTTGGTTTTGGGATGATTTGATTTGGATTATGGATTTGTTTCATGGTTCTAGCAGTGATTATATAATTCCAATGATTAGTGGTCAACAGTGATGAGGTGGACTTCAGATGGTATGTGACCTCAGTGGTGTGGGAGGGCATAGGGATAAATACAAGACACAGGTTCTGTCATTATTTATCTCCCCACTAGACTTCTATTTTCAAATGTTTAATTTTTATTTTAGGGCTTGATTTGGATTTTTGATGTGGAATTTGAAATCTTGGGTTATGTTTTGGAATTTTGAGATTTAAATATTGGTATTAGTGGGTCTATTTATAAGGGTTTTCCATTTGATCATAAAAGTCGTTTTATTCAAGATAATAAAAATATTTTTCTGGTGGATCTGTAATATTTTATTGATTATAGAGCTCTCAATAATATAATCATTAGGAAAAATATCATTTTCATCATATTAATAAATTATTTGACCAATTCCATAGAGACTGGTATTATTTTAAGATTGATCTTAGGTATTGGTATCACCAATTTATGTTGATAGTGTATAACATACCAAATATGATTTTTCACATGAGGTAAACCCACTAAGAGTTTTTTATTATTCACTTTTAATTAAAAAATGTTTCAATTATATTTATAGGCTTTAAGAATAAGGTATTCAAAAAACATTTAGATAAGTTTATATTTATATTTATTGATAATATTATTTATATGATAAAATTTTTGAATATTTTAAAAATTATTTGATCATTTTATTTTAAATTTTAAGAAAAAAACATATTAAATTTTATTAAATTTGAATTTTTATTACAAAAAGTCTCATTCATTAGACATATAGTGGATAGGTATTGTATAACAGTGGAATCTTCTAAAAATAACATGTGTTAGGAATAACTAATACTATTTATTATAACACATTTCCATAATTTCCTTTATTTAATATGCTACTACCCATAATTTTTAAAAAAAAATACCTTATTAGTCAACCCTATAATAAAGATAACTTATAGGGGGATTAAATTAAATTAAACTAATGAGTGCGAATATTATTTTTAGGAATTAAAATGGTAATTGGATAATGTTTCTATATTATCTCTTCCACCAAGAAATAAAGAATTTAAAATTTATAATGATGATTCAATGGATGGAAATGGGTGTTTTATGATGAAAAATGATTAGGTAAATATCATATTATTGTGTCTATTAAAACCTCATGATAAAAATTATTTTATGCATGATTTAGATCTTACAATGATAGATTTTTTCTTTTAAAATATAGAGGCATTATCTATATGGGTATAAATGTAACACACACACACACAAAAATCATAAATGATTAAAATGTATATTAAACCAACTAAATATAATTCAAAATATGTGGTAATATTTACTAAAATATTATAATTTTATGATTCATTATTATCTAGGTAAAAAGAAGTAGTCAATTTTTTATATTAATTTGATAATGTAACTTTGATATGTTTTTCTTAGAATAATATCCATTTCTAAATAACCCAAGAAAAATTGGTATAAAGATTATGAAAGAAAAACATCCACTTGTTTGGCATAGTCAATGGTGAAATCATATATGTTATAAAAAATAAAATTTTATCGACATGAGGAGAATGAGTTACCTAGATAAAATTGATAGATGAAATAAAACTTACAATATTTAATATTAAAAAAAAGGGATCATGATATTTTTCACTAGTATATGTGTACCTAATTTGTTGTAATTGAAAAATGAATTATTGGATAAAGAAAAGAGTTCTCCATATATTATTAATTCAATAAATATAAAATTGAATAGAGATATTTGAAAACATTTCAATTGTGATGATCTTAAAAATGAGATAGTTGATTATAGCATTCAATATTTGGAATGTCAAAAGGCTAAAGTAAAGAGACATATTTCCAAAGGGTTTATTAAATATTATTTTATTTCAAAATTCATATGAGAGTGTATTTATATGAATTTCATCATGGGATTGGTAAAGACCCAAAGGTACTAAAACAATATGATATATTATTAATCAATTAAAAAAATCTACTCAATTTTTTTTGTATTTAGGTGAATTTTAATTTAAACGAAATTTTTTTAATTTATCTCAATGTGGTAATAATATTAAATGATGTGTACCTATAAATTGTATTTTACCATGATCTAAGGTTTACTTTAAATTTTTATAGGAGTCTTTATAATTCATTTGTTAATAAATTTAGTTTCAAAATAAAATTTCATCCTTATACTAATGGAACAATATTTATCATACAAAATTTATAAAACAAGATTTGATATTGTTCTCTAGATTATCATGAAGTTTGATATCAATATCTTTATTTAGTTAAGTATTATTTTAATAAATATTTTAATTCAATAATACATATTTCACCTTATAGAGTGGTCTATATAAATGGATATTGGATTCCAAATTTCAAGGATAGAGTTGGGGGGGAGAATTTATTGGGACCAACATTGGTGCATGGGATAGTAGAAAAGTTAAAATTACTTTGAAAACATATAAAGGTATTACAATGTTTGTAGAATATTTATGATAACATATTATTCCAATATGTTGTATTTGAGGTAGGTGGTTATGTTTTTCTCAAGGAAAATCCATAAAAAATCATGACACCTATTAGTAAGAAATATATATTAATCTTATAATATATCAGTAACCATAGATATTAGCAAAAATGACATAATTGAATTATCAAGTAGCCTTACCTTAAAATATTTCTCATGTGTATAACATGTTTTATGTATCTATGATATAGAATTATATGTCTAATTCATATCTTACATTAAATCATGAATCGGTTTTGTTGTATTATAACATCTCTTATAAGGAAAAATCAATTTATATTCTTTATCATAGAGAGAAGGTTTTATATAATAACATGATATGTTTTGAAAATATTCTTTGAAGGAATCATATGGCTAAGGATACTGCATGAGAACTGGAGGATGTTATGAAAGAAAAATACCTGCACTAATTTCTTAATGAGTAAAATTTAAATGATGAAAGTTTATAAGGTGTGATATAGAGTTTAAAACTTATGAATAATACCCTATTCTTGTGTTTTTTTTTAGTTTTTATAAAAAATAATCAGTTAATAAAATAAAGTATTTCATTTATTTGTATAAAAAGTAACATCATTTACAAATTAAAAAAAAAAGAAAAACATTATGAAATTATTTTTTAATTTATCAATTTATAAATCAAAATTATGTATATAATGTATACATTTTAATTGTTATAAATAAAATAATACAAACAATAAATATAAATATAACTAATATAAATTAAATATATCTTGTTAGTTAATCACTAACAATCATAAGGATGATAAATTTTTTTGTAAAGAAATGAATCGATTTTTAGTGGTGTAGGTATTATATAATAAAAAACTTAGAATGCAAGTTGTAAAAATAAAAGAAAATGTAGTTTTTCGAGTTTATAAAAGTAAATGTTGGGGTAGCAATTATTTGACCATTGGGGTTAGCCATTTAAATATTGAATTAATTAACCAATATAACATGTAATTAAGTAACTTATTACAATAATATATCATAAAATGAATAATTTAATTAATATTAAATTAATAATTATTTTATATGTAGTTTTATAATTGAATTCATTAAAAATTATTTAAATTATTATTAGCTTTTTATAGTGTATTGTGAAAAAGAATTTGTATATTTAAGAGTTAAAAATAGAAATATGTAAATGTGAAATGGTTAAATAAAATTATAGTTAAAAAAATAAAAAATGATTATGCCATAATGATTATTTATATTTTTACATGATGTAAAAATGATGAAAATAATGACTTAGACACTTTTGCAATATAAGAAGTGAATCAAAATGATTATTCATCTGTTAGTGTCATGTGTTAAATTTAAAAAAAATATAAACCTTATCATAAGACTAAAAGATAAAAAAAATGATATACGAACTAATATAAATGTGAGGAATTTAATTATCAAAATATATATATGTTTTTTAGTTGAATTATAAAATCACCTTTGGAAACTCCAATAATAAGTTTTTCTCTATCCTCTCTTAAACTATAATACCTAGGCCCGGATATTAGAATCCTAAGAATAAAATAGGGTTTCTCATGGCCTTAAGTTAATCCTCATATTTATAGAGGATGATAACTAGTATCAAATAGTAAATTAGATTATTGTGGAATAATTTACTCTCAATGTAAATAAAAAACTATATGAAATTGAATAAAATTTTGATTAAACCTAAACCAATATTTATATTATATTTTAGAATAAATGGAGTGTATTATAATAAATACAACCATATATTTAGACACGAAAAAAAAAGGAAGAAACCAATTTACCGTTGATAGTCTAACTCATCCATTGACGTGTGCTCAAATAGTAACAAATTACTCCTCCAAAATAGATTATATGATCTATCTATGATAAATAATGAAGTTTTTCATTTAATTTTAATATGTCATGCAATATATATACACACACTAAGATATTCATATAGGGATGAGTAAAATAATTCTTTATAGGATTCCCCTGAATCACTCTGATGCAATCCTCCATATGATTAATGAAAAAACATGTAACCAGAATCATTTAAATAATACTTAACATATAGATTACAAAACATTTTACAAAACAAAACCACAAGAATCTAAAACCCTCATTTAAAAACATCTCACCTAATATTTTTCAACAATATATGTAACCCTAACTGATTCAACCATAATAAAAACAAATCATTAATTATATAAAACTGAAAACATCAATATCTATATCTACATCAATTTATTACCAATACCACCAATGATAATAGTCACACCATCCATGTTTTATGATCTATCTATATTTTTGGCATCAATGACCATATTTTTCAATGTTAGTCTTAATGTTTATATTCATTTCCAATATTTTCAATTATTTCCCTTGGTAATCACATACATTTATTTGATAATCTTATATGTAGTAACATCCCCATCCTAGTCAAATCAAACAGTTTTGAACTGGGTTATAAGACCTCGGTTGTTCCTATTTATATACCATATGTTACCAAATAGCATTTAGAATCCATTAGTTGTGTTGTGAGATTATACCCTCTATATTAGATAACCATAAAAAATCATAAGTAATAATAAACCTTCATACATAATAAATAGAAAAATATAGATAATAAAGTTTCATGAAAACCATATCCAAACACTTCACATGCTATAATAAATGATAACCCATTGTAATTCCACACAATTAATAAATATAGAAATAGGTTCTCCCAGTAGGTTGATCATATATAATGTTTTCCAAAGATAAAAAAATGGAGACATAAAATAAATAGGTTCCAAGACTTCAAATTTTATTATATCCCACTCTAACAATCTATATATCTCATTCATCAACCACATAGACCTTTCCATTTCATATATCCTAGATCATGAAGTCTACACACCCACTAAGGTGGATGTTCAAGGTGTTAGTAAGATCTTGGTAAGACACCACCAATGATGGACCTAATATAGTGAACCAAACATTAAACATACATCATTTCATGATTTATAACATAATTTTCAAACAATACAAGCCAAGGATCCATAGGTCTAGTGTCTCTGGATGATTAAATATATAATTAAACCATCTTAAAAATAAAAAACAACATACTTATTTTAAAACATCATATAGTATACCTAACTATGATAGATCTTATAAAACTATAAAATATACCTTATGGAAATTAAAAAAAAGGAAAAGGGTGAGATAGAAATCCTGGTAAGGTAATAAAAATGTTAGTGAAGCATAGCATGTTAGTCAAGAGTCCTAACATGATATCATAAATAGAATGATCATAAGTATGAAAATATGGCATAAATGAAATCATAAGATCGTAGAATCATCGAATATGTAGAAAAAAATACATAGAATCATAAATATAATTCAAGGGTTACTCCCAATACCATCATCATAAAGTGGAAAAAATCCTATGGTGGATTGGTTTCACTCCCCACCCCCATAATCAAAGTGGACAATGTCCCATAGTGGATTAGGTTCACTCCCAAATCCCATAAATAATATATCATGAGGTATAAATATTTACCCAATGAATTGGAGGAATATATAATACTGATCCAGCCCACGATATGATGAAAATCATAAATATTTGTTCCATATAAAGAAAATAAATCATATATAAATCATAATCATGACCAAACCTATCACGAACCAACCTTGGTACCCTGGTAACTTGATAACCAAGCTGACCCTAACATGGCCCGAAGGGTGTTCCCGATCCCCACGGGTTGGTGACTAGCACCTGGCATTATATAACATGCAAGTGTGAATGAATTTTCCACAAAACATAGTGGAAGTAAAAGAAGAAAGACAGTGTGCATATCAAAAGAAAACTTCACTGGGAGTAAAGTACCATAATAAAACAAGGAATAAAAGCCCAAATTACTACAACCTAAATCCCAAAAATGGGAAAACAACCCTCAATGTCCCTAAGGACACAACTCACCAAGATCATGGTTCAGCGGTTGGATCCAACTCTAAGAGATCTCTTACCTTTGCTCGAACCTGGAAGAAGAATGTATACAAACACTTGAAGGAAAAAATATGGTGTGAGCCTAAGCCCAGTAGGATACCACCAAAGATTAAATAATAGATGTCGAATATAGATTATCCAAATAAGAAAAATTAAATTTTCAAGGTAAACAAATTTGGAAAATAAAATGAATATTTAAATAAAACATGCAATACATTTTCAAAATGATGGAAAGATGATTTTAAAACACATGATTTTCTTTACAAAATATGTAATATTTATAAAATAATGGATTAATTAAAACATTTATACAAAATAGTTTATATAAATTCAACAGGCATGTAAAGTAGTTCAAACAGCATTAGCATACATTTATATCTCAAATATAAATAAACAAGCGAGAAACACGGTCATCTTCCAAAAGGTACGATAGTATTAACCAGCTATAGGATTCCACACTCTCTAAGTGAACATATAAAAATGAGTATACTCATGCCCCCCTAACACTAGCCAGAGTTGACTCGTCACCCTCTCGTCGAGGATGTGACCCGCTGTAGGTATGTTTTAAAACATTGTTGTAGTGTACAGTGTATCCAAATAACTCACTAACTACCTAAGGTTTGCATAGTTCTCTTACATAATGGTAAATTTATTTTAATACTTATTAAAATACAATAAATCACATTCTTCCATTTCAAATATTCCAATTTATCCCTATTTAAAACCAAAATAGTTTTTATCCAAAAACATGTCTCTTTCACAAGATAAAACCACTGGGTTTCTATCAAATCATTTTAATCCATTTTCATACATTTGAAATCCATTCGAAACCAAATCCATCCTTTCCACAATTCATTTTCACAATCAAATTCAACAATTTAATTGAAAACATTTCCATAAAATCCACAATTTAAACCAACCCATTTCCACAAAGGTATCCAGATACTTATGGAAAATCGTGTTCATTAAATTTAAGAGAACGACAGGAGGAATTGTTAAACCAAAGGGAATAACAAGGTACTCATAGTGGTCGTACCTACTCTGAAAGGCAGATTTTTGAATGTCAGATTCTTTTATCCACAACTGATAGTATAAGGCCATAGCCTTAAACATTACATAATCTTGATTTAAGTCAAGAATTCACATTGAGAATATTTTTCAGTTTAGAGTATTAGAGAATTAGGTCATAACTCATACATAACAACTTAAATATTACAAGTATACACTTCTAATCTCTATATATTTTTTTATAAAACAAAATCATTCAAAAAGAAACATGGTTTTTTTCATTTTTAAACAATATAACATTTTCTGGATCCCATCCTTGACTCTATTCTTCTTTAGGTCCTGTGAAAAAATATTTCAGTACTTGGGATGAGTACAAAAAACTCAATAAGTGATATAAAAAAAGAAATGAAACCATTAGTCCATGAACATTTTAAAATCATGAAAAAAAAATACAAAATCATACTTTTCATCCATAAAATATAAAAATTTTAACATACCTCATGAAATCCTAAGATTCCTAAAAAACTTCTTAGAAATCATAAATTATAAAGGTAACTTGTGACGTCCATATCATACATACATTATAGCTTTCACAGCTACATAGGGAGTAACCTTCATGGTTATATTTGGAATACCCATCATAATATATTCTCTAAATCTCTTAGGAGAAACATTAATGTTTAACTTTGTCTCATTACCCAATGCTTTGGATAGCTATCATGGTCTCACCCACCATTGATTTATCACAGAACCACCCGTATTTGGTTTATCAAGTAACCACCTGGAAAATGTCCAAGTGACATTACATAATCATAACACATAAAATATTTATATTATCAAAATGTCACTCCTCAATCAAAAGAAATCAATTTAGGATATTTAAATATTCAATCTATTTGAAAAACCATTTTAAACATTTAATAAATAGATTTTTGAATCAAAGTGTCCCATGCCACTTTGAAACATTTAAAAGAAATTCATGAATTGAAATTTTAAAACATATATATCCATATAAATAAATCCTTAAAACCATTTTTAAAATATGTACATTAATGATAAATATTTAGAAGAATAAATCTTTAAAACATTTAAAATGATATTTTAGTTAAGAGTCTCTTACCACTTAAGAAACACTTGAATAAAAATCATTAAAGAATAACATTAAAAAAACATTAAATATAATTATAATATAGTATTTCATGATATAACATGTCAAAAGGGTTGTATATACACCTTAAAGGATAATAAAGGTGCATAATTTCAATATATGCCTCAATAAAAAGAGATTGAGATGAAGTCCCTTACAAAGATCGTATCATTAGATCAAGAATAAATCAATGAAATAATTGTGTGTGATAAATATAAATACACCCAATATAATTATATATTATGTGTAAAACAATCATAGGTCATTCACACATATTCTTGGAAAAACCAAACCAATGACATGGATATTTAACTCAATGAATGAAGATTGAGTTAAGATTTCTCTTACCTTGAGTCTGAATCATCACATACAATCGTTATATTCCTAAATAATAATCTTAGGTTAATTTATACTTTCTTGAGAACATTTTTCAAGTTTATTATCCCTTTTATATCACTTATTACCATGTTATAAAAATTACATAATTATTTAAGTTCATATCGGACGTTTTGTCAATATTCAGTACTTGAGTCGAAAATGAACATAGTTTTAATGTCACTAGTCCATATGGTCATAAGTCCATAATCTCCATAATAGTATTCATGAAATATTCATCACTTTTATAAATTAATAATAATTTTTAAATCAATCCATAAATTATGGTAATGAAAAATGAACAATGTTATAATCATTGAGACAGTGGGTTGTACGTACGCATGAGTAACGTTTCCATTTTCATTGATCTTCATTGAAATAAGTTAATTATAATTTTATATTTCCATAATGATAATGATATTATTAACATCATAATAATCATTTAAATATACTTATATATATCATACAAGTTATAAAATGAATCAAAATGAGTCACACTTCTTTGCGGAGGTGATAGTTCACGCGTATGCACGAACAACATTATCATTTTTATGCACATGGAAGTAAGAACATAATTGATATATTATTATTTTATAATGATTAATATGTCATGAATATCATATAAAAACATTAATTAAATTATTGTAACCATTCATTAGAGACGGTTATGGAAAGAAAATTAGATTGGTTTGTAGAGTTTATAGTTCACACGTACTCACAAATGATTAATTCTTTTCCCATTTAATGGAAGTGAGGATGGATTTAAGTGATGATATTAACATAATAACATCTAAATATATTAAATATACTGGATTTATTATCTCCTCATGGTTGGAAGAGATTTTAAGGAAGTGGAAGAAGAAATAAAATAGAAACACTTAAAGAAAATGATACCTCTTCTTCAGTTGATCGCATTTCAAGAACACCATAAAACCTATAAGAAGGGTGTTCTTACTAAACTAAGGCTTTAGTAATTTATGGATGGATTCTAGTAAGAGGTTTGGACAGATCTTTGTCAAACAAAAAGGCTTTGGAAGTGTGAGTATTAGAGAAGAGATGGTACCTTTTTATAGGAGAGGGGAGGGGCACCCTTGGAAAGTCTTAAATTATTAAATTAATATAAATTAAATTTGAAGTTCCAAGGATCGAATGACAACTGAGAAGGGGGGTTTGAATCAGTTGTTTAACTTTTATAAGTTTCAAAACTTTAACAAACTTAACCCTTGAAACCTATTAAGATTTATTTCCTTATAAACCTTTAGGAAGATACTCAAGCATGCAAGAAAGGAAAACCAAGAAAGGCACACAAGATTTATAAGGTTTGGTCTCAATAAGAGAACCTATGTCCTTTCCATAGCCACTCCCATGGGTCTATGGAAATCCACTATAATGAAGAAGTGAATATAACTTCTTCTAACTCCCGTTGGACACCTTCTATCTCCTGATAGGAAAGATTATACTGACTCCTGTCAGTTTACAATGTTTTCTTAAAGAACAAATGAGCCAAACAGAAGAATAAGAACATTGATAAGATGCTCCACAAATGCTCACTCTGAATGATCACTTTGAATCTTCAATCCGATTTCTTGAATCTGATTTTCTGAAACTGATCTTCTCAGCAATATAATTATGGTTCCGCATAAATGTTCACTCTAAATTCTCAATCTGATTTCCTTGAATCCGATATTCTGAAATCGATCTTCTCAGAAAGATAATGACGGTTCTGTACAAATGATCACTCCGAATATTCAATTCGAATTCTCTTCTTCTCAAACACTCGAGGAAAATTCTTCAAGATGGTAGGAACTTTTCACTTAGAATTCTCTAGTGCTCCACCTTTTCTGCGTGTGTAAGAAGTTGCAAATGAGTGAATGATCTGAGCACATATTTATAGGCAACTCAGAAAACAAAGGTGGGAATCTTGAAAAACTTTCCCGCTTCTTCAAATTTAAAAAAACTCTAAAAATCTCTCGCATTTAATCTTCAATCTTTGACTTCTTAAAATCTCCTTAAATTTTTCTGAGATTTAAGAAAAGTTGAAATTCTGGTTTTCTGGAACTCAAAATTGTTATTCCGAATTTCTCAGCATGTTGCTCAGGATTTTTATTCCGAATTTATGGTTCGGGAAGTACACTCCGAATTTCTTGTTTAGGAAGTACACTCCAAATTTCTGGCTCAGGAAGTACACTCTGAATTTATGGTTCAGGAAGTACACTCCAAATTTCTAGTTCAGGAAGTACACTCTGAATTTCTATCTCAGGAAGTACACTCTGAATTTCTGGTTCAGGAAGTACACTCTGAATTTCTGGTTCAGGAAGTACACTCCGAATTTCTGGTTCAAGAAGTACACTCCGAATTTGTGATTCATGAAGTACACTCCGAATTTCTGGTTCAGGAAGTACACTTTGAATTTATAGTTCACGAAGTACACTCCGAATTTTCGGTTCAGGAAGTACACTCTGAACTTCAGGTTTAGCAATTAGACTCCAAACTTCTGGCTCACGAAGTAGACTATGAATTTCTGGCTCAGGAGGTAGACTCTGAACTTCAGGCTCAACAAGTATACTCCAAACTTCAGGCTCAGCAAGTAGACTATGAACTTCTGGTTCAGCAAGTAGACTCCAAACCTCAGGCTCAGCAAGTAGACTCCGAACTTCAGGCTCAGCAAGTAGACTCCGAACTTCAGGCTCAGCAAGTAGACTTCGAAATTCTGGTTTAGCAAGTAGACTCCAAACTTCAGGCTCAGCAAGTAGACTCCGAACTTCAGGCTCAGCAAGTAGACTCCAAACTTATGGTTTATCAAGTAGACTCCAAACTTCAGGCTCATCAAGTAGACTCCGAAATTCTAGTTTAGCAAGTAGACTCTAAACTTCAGGCTCAGCAAGTAGACTATGAATTTCAGGCTCAGGAGGTAGACTTCAAACTTCAGGCTCAGCAAGTAGACTTCGAACTTCAAGCTCTGCAAGTACACTCTGAACTTCTGGTTTAGCAAGTAGACTCAAAACTTCAGGCTCAGCAAGTAGAATATGATTTTCAGGCTCAAGAGGTAGACTCCAAACTTCAGGCTCAGCAAGTAGACTCTGAACTTCTAGCTCACGAAGTAGACTCCGAATTTTCTCAGAATTTTTCTTAGTTAAAAACATCAATCCTCTTCACCATTTCTTCAACAGCTTTTATCATGAAGCTTTTAATGATTTGTGAGAACTTTAAGATCAGTAAAGCATCGTCTGATTTAGTTTAGAAAGTTTGAGACACTTTCTTAACTTCTGACTTCTTATTCTTCAACATAATCTTCTTTAAGGAAATCTTCAACAACCAGCAACTTCAAATTTTTTGTAACTCAAAAACATTCTTCAACAAAAATATTAGTTTTCAACAAATACAAAATTTTGTTAAACAAAACACCACAAAGTTTCTTCAATATCCCCCTTTATATTTGTTGGAAACCCTTGGTAACAAGTTTTCACCTCTCAAAAAAAATTTACATCTCAAGTTCTTGAATTTTACCAAAACATAGCCTTTCTCAAAAAGAGTGTTCTGACACCACACTACTAGATAAAGTAATTTTTTTGAAGGATTTTCATCCCTCGGTGACAAGAAAAATTTATGGCCATGTAAAGATAAACTTCACCTTACTCAAACTCCCCCTCAACTTTGATCTTTTTCTTTCTCACTTTTCTTTCCTTCTCTCATTTTTCTTTCTCTCTCATTTTTCTTTCTTTCTCATTTTTCTTTCTCTCTCCCTCGTTATATGATAACCACAGCTTTAGGTTAATAAAAGAAAACTTACTCTCCCCCTTTGTCAACATAATCCAAAGCACGGTGGGGGTTTACTTCCTTATGAGTTTTAGGAAGTCATGGGAGGAGTCTGAACATGGATTTGCAGCCTCAGTTCAACAAACCTCTCCTTTGACATTGCTTTTGTGAAAATATCGACAATCTGATACTTTGTTGAAATATATTCCAGCAAGACTTCTCCCGCATCAGCTTTCTCTTTTAAAAAATGATACTTTATATCAATATGCTTTGATCTTGAATGTTGAACAGGATTCTTGGAACGATCAATGGCACTTTGGTTATCATAGAGTATCTTCAAAGGTTTAGAAATGTTCACTTTCAAATATTCCAGTTGAACCTTCATCCATATCATTTGAGTCCAAGCCTAAGTAGCTGCAACATATTCGGATTTAGCTATGCTTAAAGTTACTGAGCTTTGTTTCTTACTGTTCCAACTCATACAACATTCCCCTAAGAAAAATGTTCCTCCTGATGTTGATCTTATATCATTACAATCACCATCCCAATCAGCATCAGTATAACCATGAAACTTCGTCTCATTGTTTCTCTTGTATAACAACACATGTGAAGTTGTTCCTTTAACATATCTTAGAATTCTATTAACTGCCAACATATGTGATTCTTTTGGATTACTTTGATATCGGGAACAGAGAGTCACTGCATAAGTAATATCAGGCCTTAAAGCTGTAAGGTAAAGAAGACTTCCTATCAACTTTTGAAAGTATTTCTAATTCACATTGTTTCCTGACTCATCTTTTCTCAACTTTGTGCTCACTGAGATAGGGGTTGAAACTTCCTTTGATTCTTCCATCCCAAACTTCTTTAAAAATTCTTTGGCATAATTTTCTTGGGATAATAAAATGTAGTTTTCTTGTTGCTGAACTTGTAATCCAAGGAAGAAAGTTAATTCTCCCAACATTGACATTTCAAAATTTTCCTTCATATCTTCAGTGAACTCTTCAGAAACCTTTTCTTCATCTCCAGCAAAAAATATATCATCCACATAAATGATTACAATTAAAGTTCCAGAGTCAACATCTTTAATATACAAGTTACTATCAACCTTTCCTTTAGAAAAGTTCATCTTTCTTAGAGAATTTTCAAGCTTCTAATACCATGCTTGTAGAGCTTGTTTCAACCCATACAAGGCCTTCTTCAATTTGAAAACTTTGTTTTCATCCTCATAAAGTCAAAACCCATAAGTTTGTTCAATGTAAACTTATTCCTCAATCTCACCATTTAAGAAAGATGACTATACATCCATCTGATAAACCTTGTAATTCCGATGAGCAGCCACTGCAAGAAACATTCGAATAGTTTCCAACCTTGCAACAGGGGAAAAGGTTTCATCAAAATCCACACCTTCCACTTGTGCATACCCTTTACACACAAGCCTTGCTTTGTTTCTTGTAACTTCTCCATGTTCATTCAATTTATTTCTGTAAACCCACTTGGTTCCGATAACATTCTTATTTGCTGGCCTTGGAACAAGTTCCCATGTTTCATTCTTCTCAATCTAATCCAGTTATTTATTCATAGCATTCACCCATTCTTTATGTTTAATAGCTTATGAAACTTATTCTGGTTCAACTTTTGAGATAAGGGAAGTCTGATTTTCTAATATTAACTTCCTTCTTGTCTGAACTGAAGCATTCTGATCCCCAAAAATATTTTCAGGTTCAACATATTTTTGTAATGTAGGAAAACTCACATTTCCTTTCCCAGCATCACTTTCTTCCCCATGTGACTTATCTGAGTCACTCTCACTCTGGTGGGGATTCTCTGATGTATATTCCTTAGTATTCTTAACAAATTTTGTAAAGGAACTTGGATTTTCAATTACCTTCACATCATATGAATCCACCAACTTTTGTAAACGTTTGTTCCAGTATTTGTAACTTCTTCCATTCTGTGAATAACCCATAAATATTCCTTATTAATCTTTCTCATCAAACTTTCCTAAGTCCGGATTTTTTATTTTGAGAAAGCATGGACTTCCAAAAACTTTGAAGTAATTAAAAGAAGGTTTTTTGGTATACCACATCTCATAAGGAGTCATGTAGGTTTCTGGTCTCAACAAGCATCTATTTTGAACATGTACAGCAGTGCTAACAGCTTCTCTCCAAAAGAATTTTGAAAGTTTGTATTCTGATAACATACTTCTTCCCATTTCCACCAAGATTCTATTTTTCCTTTCTGCAACTCCATTTTTTTGTGGTGTATAGGGAGCACTATACTGATGTTTGATACCATGCTTCCTTAGGTAAGTTTCAAAAGCATTGCTTGTGAATTTGGTATCGTTGTCTATTCTTAATTTCTTTATGGAAGCCCCCAATTCTTTCTCAACATCTCTTCTGAAGAATTTAAACATTTCAATAGCCTCTGACTTATGCTTCATGAACATGATGTTTTTCATCCAAGTGAAGTCATCAATAAAAGAGATAAAGTATAAATCTACTTTTGTTGGCTGATGTCTCATCGGCCCACACAGATCGGAATAAATAAGCTCAAGTGGTTTATTAGATTGAATCTAAACTCTTTTATGGACTTTTTTAGTCATCTTTCCTTTCTAGAAAGTAATACAAACATCTTTATCTCTTCTTTTCAGTTATGGAAAATTCCGAACAACATCAACTTTAGAAAGCTTACTCATGTTCTTCTGCCCAAGGTGGCCAAGTCTTCGATGCCACAACTTATTCTCATCTTCAGCACTCAAATAACAAGAGTTATTGGATTCTCTAATTTGAAAGAGATTCCCACTGGTTCTTTCTCCTTATGTAATCACTTTTCCATTTTTCACACTTTTGATGATACAAGATTCCTTTATGAAGATAACTTCTTTTCCATCATCACAAAGTTGACTTACACTAAGTAAGTTATGTTTAGCCCATCAATAGCAATACTTCCTTAGATTTTAGTTTCTCTGCTTCAATCTCTGCCATTCTGATTCCCTTAATTTTTAGGGAACTATCATTGCCAAATGTAACCGCTCCTCCATCATGACTTTCAACATGTTCCAAGATTTTTATATCACCTTTCATGTGTGAATAACAACCACTATCAAGAATCCATGGTTTGATCCTCTTACTTGCGTTCAAAGCTGTCTCAACAACAAAATCTCTCTCATCAACCTTCTTATTTTCAGCATTCTTTTCTTTGTTATCATAAGAAACTTGTTCTGGAAGGAGTTTCATACATCGTTTGGCATGATGACCAAATTGATCACATCTTCCACAAACTTCTTCCAAACATTCAAATTGATTCTTTGTTGGAGTGTTTCTAACATCTTGAGAATTTACCTTTTCAACTTTCTGTGAGTACGGAGAGTTACTATTTCTTCCACTTTGTTCAAACCTTCTTCCGGGTAGAGATAAATTGTGTCAACAATTATAAGCTATATGCCCTTATATTCCACAACACCAGCAATATCCCTCAAATCTTGATTTTCTATTAATTAATGATCTTTCATTATAGAAACTTTGTTAAGGTTGATAACTTCTTTCAGCTCTAGAAAACTCAGGATGTAGGCCATATCCTCTTTTGAATGAGTCTTCTAATTTTATAGTATTGATAGATTTCTTACATCCTTTCTCCATCCAAGCTTTACTAACACGTCTTTTGAAACCTGAAATGTTAGAAGAATCAGATGAAACATTATTTTTGTTAAGAGAATATTTCACCTGATTCTCGTAATGAGCCTTTATAGCATTTTTAGAGGTCTCAGCTTTTACTTATATAGCTTTGTTGAAGTTTTCATTCATCTTCTTCAGGGTATTTTTGGAATCAAGGAGTTTTGATTTCACATTGTTTTCTTCTTCTTCCTTAGCTTCCAGCTTCTTGATAAGATCTTCAATCATCTTTCCTTGTTCAGCAATTCTAAGTTTGTAACTTAAAATTTCTTGAATGTATTCATCTTCCTTCTTAGTGACATATTTACTTCCATTATGAACTTCTTCATGATTTTTATTCATCACACGAATTTCTTTCTTGAGAGATTTGTTTTTCTCAAGACATTCAAGGATTTCTGATCTTAGTTGAAATTCTATGTAAGATTCTCCAACACCTTCTTCACTTTCTGAGGAAACATTCATTTTCTCAACTTTTGCAATGAAGGTTCTAAATATTTCTTTACTTTCATATTCCAAGGAATCATTGTTAGATGATTCCGATTCAACCTTCTTGCTCAAAATACTTCTTTTATTTCCTGAAAACTTCTTCTTGAATTCTCTTGAATTCTTCTCTTATTTTTCATTCTTGTTATACTTCCTCCACTGAGAATTCTCATTAAAAACATCTTGATATTCTCAAACTTTCTTCTTAGGGAAATTCATAGCAAAGTGTATAATTCCACCACACTCAAAACATTTGAGAGGAAGTTTCCCTCCATACTTTCCTCTTCCTCTTCAATAGTTCTTGGATATGAGAGACATGATTTTTTTCATTCAACTCTTCATCTTCCTTATCAACAGACTCACAAGGGTCAGCTTCTTCATCATCTTGGATTTTCATCTTTCTCATAGCTTCAAAAGACATTTCATCTTTCATCTTCTTCTTAAAGATTGGAGCTTTCCTCATTTCATAGGCAACAAGAAAGTTATACAGTTCATCAAGAGATAAATCATCCTTATCTTTTAAAGATGAAATTTTAGAATCAAACATGTCTGGAAATTTTCTCATAAGTTTCTTCACAATTGTAGAATCTTCCAAGTTTTCTCCGAATCCCCTGATGTAGTATACAATTTCATTAACTCTGGTGAATTATTCATTAATTGTTTCATCATCTCTCATCCTGATGTCTTCAAACTTACTATGCTATATTTGCAGCTTGGCCTCCTTGACTTTTGTGTTTCCTTCAAAAACACTTTCCAGCTTGTCCCACATACTTTTTGATGTTGTGAGACCCATCACCTTCTGATAAAAATTTTATGATAAGGACATGAGAATAGAATTTCTAGCCTTTCCATCAACTTCTATGTTTCTCTTGTTAGCAAATGTCATAAGAGAATTTTTCTCAATAGGTGTAAATCCAATAGTAGCAACATCAACAACTTCAAGGCCAACATATAGGAGATAAGGAATCATTCTATTTTTTTCATCCATAATAATTCTTGCAATTGAATGTAGGAATTTCTCTACTGTTGACATAATTGATATTCTCCATGATAAGGATTAAACAAGGGAACCTGCCTCTGATACCACTTGAAGTTCTAAGGATCGAATGACAACTGAGAAGGGGGGGTTGAATCAATTGTTTAACTTTTATAAGTTTTAAAACTTTAACAAACTTAATCCTTTCAACCTGTTATGATTTATTTCCTTATCAACCTTTAGCAAGATACTCAAGCATGCAAGAAAGGAAAACCAAGAAAGGCACACAATATTTACAAGGTTCGATCTCAATAAGAGAAATTACGTCCTTGCCAAAGCCACTCCCGTGGGTCTATGGAAATCCATTATAATAAGAAGTGAATACAACTTGTGCCAACTCTCGTTGGACACCTTATATCTCCTGATAGGAAAGATTATACGGACTCCCGTCAGTTTACAATGTTTCCTTAAAGAACAAATGAGCCAAACACAAGAATAAGAACTTTGATAAGATACTCCACAAATGCTCACTCTGAATGATCACTTCAAATCTTCAATCTGATTTCTTGAATCTGATTTTCTGAAACTGATCTTCTCAGCAAGATAATGATGGTTCTGCACAAATGATCACTCTGAATTCTCAATCCGATTTCCTTGAATCTAATATTCTGAAATCGATCTTCTCAGCAAGATAATGATGGTTTCGCACAAATGCTCACTCTGAATATTAAATCTGTATTCTCTTCTCAAACACTCGAGGAAAATTATTCAAGATGGTAGGAGCTTTTCACTTAGAATTCTCCAGAGCTCCGCCTTTTCCACATGTGTAAAAAGTTTCAAATGAGCGAATGATCTGAGCACATATTTATAGGCAACTTAGAAAGCAAAGGCGAGAATCTTGAAAAACTTTCCTGCTTCTTCAAATTTAAAAAAAAAACTCCGCAAATCTCTCAAATTTAATCTTCAATCTTTGACTTCTTCAAATCTCCTTAAATTTTTCCGAGATTTAAGAAAAGTTGAAATTTTGGTTTTCTTGAACTCAGAATAATCATTCCGAATTTCTCAGCATGTTGCTCAGGATTGTCATTCCAAATTTATGGTTCAGGAAGTACACTCCGAATTTATGGTTCAGGAAGTACACTCCGAATTTCAGGCTTAGGAAGTACACTCCAAATTTCTGGTTCAGGAAGTACACTCCAAATTTCTGGTTCAGGAAATACACTCCAAATTTCTAGCTCAGGAAGTACACTCCGAATTTCTAGTTCAGGAAGTACACACTAAATTTCTGGTTCAGGAAATACACTCTGAATTTCTAGTTCAGGAAGTACACTCCGAATTTCTAGTTCAGGAAGTACACTCCGAATTTTTGGTTCAGGAAGTACACTCCGAATTTCAGGTTCAGGAAGTACACTCTGAATTTCTGGTTCAGGAAGTATACTCTGAATTTCCAATTCAGGAAGTACACTCCAAACTTCAGGTTTAGCAAGTAGACTCTGAACTTCTGGCTCACGAAGTAGACTACGAATTTCTGGCTCAGGAGGTAGACTCCTAACTTCAGGCTCAGCGAGTAGACTCCGAACTTCAGGCTTAGCAAGTAGACTTTGAACTTCTGGTTTAGCAAGTAGTCTCCAAACTTCAGGATCAGCAAGTAGACTCCAAACTTCAGGCTCAGCAAGTAGACTCCGAACTTCAGGCTCAGCAAGTAGACTTTGAAATTCTGGTTTAGCAAGTAGACTCCAAACTTCCGGATCAGCAAGTAGAATTTGAACTTCAGGCTCAGTAAGTAGACTCTGAACTTCTGGTTTAGCAAGTAGACTCCAAACTTCAGGCTCAGCAAGTAGACTCCGAACTTCGGGTTTAGCAAGTAGACTCTGAACTTCAGGCTCAGCAAGTAGACTATGAATTTCAGGCTCAGGAGGTAGACTCTGAACTTCAGGCTCAGCAAGTAGACTCCAAACTTCAGGCTCATCAAGTAGACTCCAAACTTCTGGTTTAGCAAGTAGACTCCAAACTTCAGGCTCAGCAAGTAGACTCTGAACTTCTGGTTTAGCATGTAGACTCCGAACTTCAGGCTCAGCAAGTAGACTACAAATTTCATGCTCAGGAGGTAGACTCTGAACTTCAGGCTTAGCAAGTAGACTCCGAACTTCTGGCTCACAAAGTAGACCCCGAATTTTCTCAGAATTTTTCTTAGTGAAAAACATCAATCTTCTTCACCATTTCTTTAACAGATTTTATCATGAAGCTTTTCATTATTTGTGAGAACTTTAAGATCAGTAAAGCATCGTCTGATTTAGTTTAAAAAGTTTGAGACACTTTCTTAACTTTTAACTTCTTATTCTTCAACATAATCTTCTTTAAGGAAATCTTCAGTAACCAGCAACTTCAACTTTTCTGTAACTCAAAAACATTCTTCAATAAAAAGATTAGTTGTCAACAAATACAAAACTTTGTTAAACAAAACACCACAAAGATTCTTCAAAATTTCGGTTCCAAATGGTCCCAAAATCAATTATTTAGAAGATAATATGATGTTGGGTCGAATCCCAATAATCAAATAAAATGTATACAAGTTGTAATAGTTTTTTAATCCTTGTCTTTTTATTTTAATCCCTTTTGACTCTTAACATTTTATCAAGTAATTTACACTTTCAGAGTAAAAATAATTATCAAATAATGTCAAAAGTCCAATGAACGGTTAATTAATGTAATTTAAAGAAATATCCTACCATTTGACTGAATATTATATTTTTAGGAATTCTATATCATTAAATTAAATAGTTTATATTTTAAAATATGAATTATGTCAATTTTGACACTATTCATTTGATGACTTTTTTAAAAATTCATAACAACTTGATTCCTTTGAAAATAATACATTAACTCAATTCTAACATATCATAGTCAACCATAAAATTCATTAATGGCATAAATTATGTCACATAATATTTATTTTAATATTTATAATATCATTTATTTGATTCCTTCATTAATAAGGCAAACACTGCATCATCAATGTGTCATAATTAAATTTAAATATTTAATATCTAAAAGTTATAAATAAATTACCATGATTTAGGAAATATTTTTATCTTTCTAATAAATATTTATAGTCGAATAGATAACTTATATTAACCCATATTAAAAAAAATTTATTAATAAGATTTATGTTTATAACATATTTTCCTTTACTTTAAATTAAAAGATATAAGTGTCATAATCACACCCAAGTGGACTCCAAATGCCAAATTTCCATCACGAGGGTTGTCTTGGTTGGTCATATGTCATCCAATATGATTATGACACGTGTTAGGGTAGTTCTATATTATTATAATATTATTTTTACCCTTATTTACATGATATACCCTTTAACCGTGGTAAATAAAAATAACCACTGAAGTTAATATTCATCATGTCCAAAAATATAAGGAACCTATTTACATAATTTGTACCTTATGATTCCAAATATGGAATCCATTTTTTCAAATTCAAATAATAGAATTTGTAGTAATTAATTTAAAATCAATTCTCGTTGTCAAAATGAGAAAACATGTTTTTTAAAAGTAAAAACCATCAAAAGATTGACTTACGTTTATATCTAATTTCAATATGAAATTAATTCCAATGTGAAATTAATTCCAATGACCATCATTAGATTAAATGATAAAAACATAATCTAATTAAACATTAAAACCAATTAAATGAAAAATATAACTATATAAAAAAATTAGAGGAAAAGGCGGTTTTGAATTAAAATGCAGTATTTTCACTATTAATTAAAATATGAATTTTATCAAAAAAAACCAAAAATTTCAACCAAAGTAAATTTTGATGTCCCCATTACAAATAATAAGTATATTTTGTAAAATAAAATATTTAAAAGTGACAAAAACTAGATTTAAAAAAGGTCCACCATCAAAATGCGGTCAAACTAAATATTTTGAAACAAAATTCTTTTATTTGAAAAATTGAATTTGTTCTCATATCATATTTATAAAACATATAAGATGAATTTTAAATATTAAACTGAATATATTACATATATATTTCATTAATAAAATCCATAAAGAGTGATTTTATTATTTTTTAAACTCACTTATTTTCATTTAAATAGTTTTTCAGAAAAACATTTCCTTTTAATTAAAAAGGTTTTTATTTTCATTTATAAATAACTATTCACAAAACAATATTTTCATAAATCAATTAATATCATTTATTCTTTTCATTCCAATTGCTAGATTTTAATGGTAACGTTTAAATATTTAGTTGTTTGTTTAAGTTCGATGTGGCGTGTGATGTACGCTATTGAACATAGTGTTTCTTAAAACTCGGGATGTTACAGATGGTAACCAAATCAAAGGTAGATCTTAGAAAACAAATTAATCCCTTTTAGCTGATCAAACATATCCTCAATCCGTGTAAATAGATATTTTTTCTTTATTGTAACTCGATTGAGCTTTCGATAATCGACACATAGCCAAAGAGAACCATCAGCTTTCCTGGCGAAGAGAATAAGTGTTGCCCAAGGTGATAAACTCGGGTGAATAAAATCTTTCTCAATAAGATCATCCAAATGGGACTTCAGCTCTTTTAGTTTAGTAGGAACCATTCTGTAATAGTGGATATAGACTGGTTGAGTTCTAGGCATTAAGTAAATAGAAAATTCAACCTCTCTCATCAATGGTAGATCATAGAAATCTGAAGGAAACACGTCAGGAAACTCGACGACGACTGGAGGAATATCACCACCCATTGAATCTCACTCCAGGTCAAAAGTAAACACTATTATTACTTTCCCCAACTCTAGATAAGAAGGTCCGGCTATGCTCGACCTTGGGTCCCATTCTCCTTGAAAGACAAGAGGTACACCACTTGGTGTAGTAAAGTAGACCCGTCAAAGATAAAAATCCATTTGGGATTTTTTGTCAATGAGTCAATCCATCCCAAATATGACATCAAGAGATTTCATATCAAGAACCAGAAAACTCCAAGCTAGCTCAACATCTGATATAGAGAAGACACAAGCAGGACTACGAATACCTTTCTCTATCATCGTACTAAGGGGTGTATTAATATCCATTGCACAAGATAGTTTCTCCATAGGGAGATTAAGAAGGTTAATGATAAAGGATGAAATAAAAGAGTGAAATGCACTAGTATCAAAAAGAGAAGTCACTAATGATGATGTTATAGTAATTGTACCTCTTACAGTCGCTGGACCCATGTCTGCTTCCTCTGGAGACTCTTACTCTATGTGAAGAAGATTCATTCTGGATTCTTGTGGGAGGAACCCTTTTGAACGTGAAGCATTTGATTGCCTTGCAGTTTTAGGAGGAGCTAATGATCATGTCCCACTACGCAGAGTATAGAAATGATGACATAATCTCTGTATGTGTCCTAAATTTCCACAGTAACTACATTCCTTGGGTGCCTTAGTGAAAACCCTATTAGAATGGTCTGGCTTGACACACTTCTAGTAAACCAAAGAACATCCTTCTAGAGATGTAGTAGGTCTAAAATGACTCTGTCGTCTAGAATCACCATGAGAATAATCACACTTCTATTTTCCTTTGAAGGAACCAATGATGCCACTGGGAGGAAAAGGAACTCCCATCAACCCTGACTTCCTAGCCAGGTCTATCTCAACTATCATCGCCATATCCATCATGTCAGCATAAGTGGAAAGCTTCAGCAAGAATACTTGAGGACGGATATCTAGTTGAAGTCCCAATTCAAACCGTCGATCCTTTATCCTCTCATTTGATACAATCTCAGGAGAAAACTGCAGCAGCTTAGCAAAGCAATTTGAATACTCAGTCACGATTATGTCAGCCTACTCAAGCTTGAAGAAATCTACAACATTAGCAAATACCATTGACTCTAGGTAGAACTAGTTGGTGAAAATAAACTTGATGTCTTTCCACTCTAATCTCTCATGTTTCCCTATCATCACCATCGTGTCCCACCATCTCCTGCTCGGTCCTTCCAGCATGAAGGTGGCACACATCACCTTGATCGTGTCGGGTGTCTCCAAGAACTCAAACAGACATTCTATCTTGCTCCACCATTTCTTAGTATGTTGAGGGTCAGTGGAACCCTTAAAGACTAGTGGATTCTAGTGAAGGAACTCTTGAGAATGATTCCAAAGAACATCCCCCTGAGGATCCATAGTTGGAGCCTGAGCGGGAACTGGAGGTGATGCATGTCCCAGAGCTTAGATAATGCGCACAATCACCTCAAGTAGATTCAAATCAACAATAGGATTTTCTTGCTGAGGTTCTGCAATAGCCTCTCACTATATCTGATTCACACATCTTCTTTGAGGCATGATGCTACAAAACATCATCAGATAAAAGGAAAACATTAGATTAAAACTCAAACAGAGTAACAAGAGAGAATAAAAATTCTCCACAGATGGAACAAACAGGATTTGGATTTCTCTCTATCCAGATCTCAATAGGGGAAAGACTATAACTAATCCACAATATGACTTTCTCTAACCGCCCCTAGTGACTTAAGGTTAATTGCAGTGATAACTGGTCAGAAACTTAATCGCAACTACCTCCTGAGTCGCAATAAGAAACTCAAATGCATACTGTCAACATACAACATGCAGGTGGGAACAAATTTTCTACAAAACATAGTAGAAGTAAAAGAAGCAAGATAGTATGCATATCAAAAGAAAACTACACTATGATTAAAGTACTGGAATACAACAAGGAATAAAATCCCAATGTATTACAACCCAAAGCACTAATACGGGAAAACAACCCCCAAGGTCCCTAAGGACACAACTCACCAAGACTATAGTTCAGCAGCTGGATCCACCTCCAAGAGATCCATTCCCTTTGCTCAAACCTGGAAGAAGAATGTCTGCAAACACATGAAGGAAAAAGTAGGGTGTGATCCTAAGACCAATAGGATACCACCAAAGATTCCATAAAAAATCCAAATATAGATTATCCAAAGAAAATATTACAAATTTTCAAGGTAAACATGTTTGGAAAATCAATAACATATTTAAACAAAACATGATATACATTTTCAAAATGATGGAAAGATACTTTTAAAGCACGTGATTTTCTTTTCAAAAGATGGAATATTTCTAAAACAATGGCTTATGTAAAACATTTATATAAAACAATTTATATAAATTCAGAAGGCATATAAAGTAGTTCAAACAGCATTGACATACATTTATATCTCAAATATAAATAAACAAAGAAGAAACATGGTTATCTACCAAAAGTTACGATAGTATTAACCAGAAATAGGATTTCACACTCTTTAAGTGAACATAACCAAATGAGTATACTCACATCCCCCTGACATTGTCCAAAGGCGAATCATCACCCCCCATCAGGGATGTGACTCGCCGCAAGTATATTTTAGAATGTTATCATAGCGTAGAGTGTATCAAAATAACTCACCAACTACCTAAGTCTTGCATGTTCTCTTACATGATGAGAAATTTATTTTAAGACAGCTTAAAATACAATAAATCTCATTCTTCCATTTCAAAAATGTCAATTTCTTTCCATTTAACACCAAAACAAGTTTTATCCAAAAACCTGACTCTTTTACAAGATGAAACCACTACGTTTATATCAAATCATTTTAAACCATTTTCATACATTTGAAATCCATTCCAAACCAATTTCATCCTTTCCACAATTAATTTTCACAATTAAATTCAACAATTTAATTGAAAACATTTCTATCAAATCCAAAATTTAAATTCAACAATTTAAATCAACCAACTTCCACAAATCCACCCCAATTCAATGAAATAGGGGTTTTTCCAAATTTCTGTGGAAAAATCATCTCAAATATCTCAATTCACTGTAATTGGGTTTTATCAAAGCAATTGAAAGAAAGTTTACGCAATTGAATTTAAATTAAAAATTGAAATAAATCAAACAATACAATGGTAATCAAATTGGAAAAATTGGGACGGAACCACCTATCTCAATGCTCAGGTTGCACACACCTATAACAGAGTTAACTCACAATGAAAACCCACAATGCCAACAAAGGGCCTAGAATCAAATCCCCACATCTTAGGAATGATCCAAATCTAAACACAAGAGGTTGGAAGAAGAGAGGAAACCTACATACCGCAAGAAAGAATGCCCACCATGCCACGACCAACGAATTTAAAGGCTTCCAGAATGAGATCTCACAATGGGTCTAGAAGAAACCAAGAAGAAACATCCAACATAGATCAATGGATCTGGCACTGAAAAGCTAGGGCGCTACTATGATCAACCACAATAAAGATCTGGAAATAACACTAACTCGAAGAGATGCACCGCATACACAATGAAGATCCAAAGATGATCGGATTGATCCAGAAGGAGGGGTGCTAAAAAAATTCCTAGGAAGGGTTCTGGTTCAAGAGCCAAGAAGTCTGGAAAGAAAAGACTGATCAAAACTACCAAACATGTGACTTAAAGTTGGACGAGGGCCAGGTCATGATGTGTAACCAAGGTTCACGATGTGAATTTCATGTTTGATAAGTTACGCCAAAAAACTCATCACCTCAGGTTAAAAACTGGAATTTTTTCTAGTCATGTCGTGCAAGCCCCGGTGACGACGTGTACCACAGGTACACGATGTGTACCTGCTCTGCAGCCTGCAAAAAAACCAGAAAACTACATACAAGTACATTGAACTAAAAGGGAACTCAGAGAGGGAGAAACTTACTCAGTCAAGGTAACAGGATGTTACAAAACCCATGAGAAAGAAATGAGTTTCATAATTTTGATTTACAACATAATTGAAGGCTAAATCATAAGTATTTCATAGGTAATAAGAAATTAAATCATTTTGAACTTCCATAATTGATAAATTAACATAGGCCTTGAACATAGAGTTCCAATGTAGAAAAATCATTAGAAATAAAGAATAAAAAGGAACCACTAGGGTGAAACTTTATGAAGTAACTAAAGGATCTTTTTAAAGAAGTAAGGAGATTATTATTTTACATAAAAATTAAACTAAACCAAGTGGTATATCCATAATATAATGATGGTTTATTATAAGTTATTCATGGTTTAAAATAATTTTATAGGGAAAATTCTTGATATGAGATAGAAAATACGAAAGTTTCCCTATATTGTGTTTACTTATAAGTGGGAATTTCTAAGGGAAATAAAAACATTTATAACCCTAGAAATGAAAAGCATTTTTAATTAGGTATATATATAAGGGACATATATAAAAAATAGAATAATTTTATGGGAAGAAGATTGTATAAAATGGAGATAAATAATGGGACAATTTAACTAAAAAGTCAAGGTATCGGGGCACACAGCGGAAATCGGTGGGCTGGGAATTTAAAAAAATCACTAACAATCGACGTAACAACATCATCGTCAGTGAATCACTGCCTCAGTTTAATCCTGAGGATCGCGCATGAATAAAATTAAGCACAAAATAATAAACCATAATACCTGGTTCAATGTGAAGTCACGCTCGACATCTGTTTGTCTCCTACAATCACTGGTTGAAGAATCCAAAGTTTAATTCCTCTAGATCAGCAACACACACTTCAAAAATATGCATTGATCGTTGAATTTTAGGTGCTAACATGAAGATATGATGACTCCTTCGATGTTCCAATGATCACTGCATCGACGTACCTTCGATGCAAGAGGAAGTGATTAATCTGATCACATAGATCCAAAGATTCTCTCTCTATAAAGTGGGAGAGGAGAGAGAATCTCTCAAGAGCTCTCCATAAATAGTCACTTGCAAGATCCTCTTCTCACTCTATTTATAGTGTGTTATTTAATTACCTGGAAATGGTTTTCTGACCCCTAAATATTTAACACTCTATATAAACAATATATTATGATTATTGTGTTGAGCCATGAATATCATTTATATTTTTGTCACTTTCTTGTAATGTAATAAATATATTATGTGATAAAACCTGAGACATTAACTCGGATCATCAGTCCCGTAAATATTAAATGAACCTTGAATATGTTAAACTAATATTCATTCAAATAATATTTTCTATGTATTTTATTTAAAACTTGTAAGTACATTTAATAAATAAATTTAATTCCAATTATTCTTAACTTGAATAATCAGAATTTATTTATTCTTTTGGTGATCGTACATCCTTGGAAAAATAACAGACCCTAGTGGTGGGGCCCACTATGTCCTATATATACCTATTCACCAGAATAGGGAAGATTCTTGAATATGCTACTGTGTGTGACTCTCTAGGCCTTTATCTTGATAGAAATAAATTGTATTCATAGATTAGGAGCAGAGTATGGCTATATATCAAGACTCATAAAGAGATAAGGATAGTCATAGAAACGATAACCAACCTATGAACACTCACTGTGTAATATAATCTTTTTGTCTTTAAATATCTCATAAAGCATGATGCACACCCATGTTATATTCCTTTCTTGATTTATTATTTGTTTATCTAACTGGATGGATTTTCCCTTGAATGTCATGGTCATGGTCATATAAAGGTGCTACCATCCTGATCAACCGGGCCTGAGATATATTACTTTCTTAACTTGGAAGCAACAAATCATATCTTGATCATTCATCCAATGTCATACCACTAATGACGCACCCAACACAAATTATTTTTCCACTATTTCATTATCATAGTTTTTTCCTTTCATCAAAGTATGCGATCAAATGGAACTCATTGATAGTTATCTCAAGTCAGGAGACCAATACACATGTTCATTGATAGAAACATCCAATGACACAAAAAACATGTGGTGTTCCTATTGAAGATTTTTTCCTCATGATCTCACTAATAGGAATCGCGAAGTGTGAACTTCATGAGATGAAGTATCAATGCTTATGATCCCCCAACACTTGATAGTCACACATCAACTATGTCCAGTCAGTATGATGTATCTAGACCACATGACCTTTGTTTAAGATTAATGTCATAGTATCTTGTGGTTCTCATTATAATCTAGGATCTGCTATAACATTTTAGCACAAAAATTAATTTACGGTCATTATCATTAAATAATGGATATAGAAATTTCTACACTATAATGGTAAGAGTACATCATGTATAGCTCACTGTATACATGATATGGTAATCAAAATTATTGTTCAAATTGGGTCTAGGGCACCCACTATTACAACACCCCCACTTTCACTAGAACCAACTTTTTAACCATCCTTGTTAGCTCTCACATGATTCAAATCATGTTTTTGCTGAGTCACGACATTAGTTTTTGGGTCTGCCACATTTCTGATGCGTGGCTATTCCGCTATATGTGATCTCATCTCCTTGAATAAAATTTCTCAAGAGATAGTATCCCCAAGTATATCTCTTTTTCCACTATCATAACTTGACATCATGGCTAGTAAGAATGTCATAATTTATATTATGATAATACGTTACTTACTAGGTGTGATTCCAAGAACTGGAACAAATCATTGTGTTTAACTGCTTCTTAGCTACCTCAGAAGTTGCAACGTACTCAATATTTGTATGGCTACCACTGGATTTTATGATCTTGTCCCACTCATCACTATTAGTCTAACTATGATATAAGATCACATGGATTTAAGGAAGACTAGTTTGTGCCCCCTGAAAACTAGTATCTTTTCTTATCCACTTATTGGGTACATATCTCTTGTACTTCCTCAAGTACAATTCGATAGTTATGACTTCCTCCCTTGTGGTTCTCTTGGATAAATTGATATTTCCTACTATAAATTATATTCTTTAAATATCATATATTCTTACTACTAAAAATTAGACATATACCAATGGACCTTTACCAACGGTTTGGGAAACGGTTGGTATATGGTACCTACACCAACAGTTTTGGCCAAACCGTTGGTATATATACCATAAAATGACCATATACCAATGGTTTTGGTCAAACTGTTGGTATAGGTGCCATAAAATGACCCTATACCAACGGTTTGTCCAAAATCTTTGGTATAAGTACCATAATATGACCTTATACTAAAGGTTTTGGAAAAAGTGTTGGTATAGGTCATATCCATACCAACAGTTTTTGACAAACCATATGGTTATACCAATGGTTTGGCTAAAACCACTGGTATAGCCTCCATTTAAAGACCCTATACCAAAGGTTTTTCCAAAATCATTGGTATAGGTCCCCAAAATCAAAATACTTATACCAATAGTTGGTAAAACCATTGGTATAGACCTATACCAACAGTTTGGAAAATCATTGGTATAGGTATTTTGATTTGTAATGAATTATTTTATCAAATAACATTGAATACATCAAAAATTATTTTACTTATAAATATAAATATATATATTTGTCATATTATGTTCCAAAAAAATTATAGCTTAGTGGTTAGGTCATTGAGATATAAATTGAAGGTTTGGGGATCAAAACCATCCAAGATTTTTTTTAATTACCTATAACAATGATTTTAAAAACCTTTGGTATATGTATTTTATATTATATATACAAATGGTTTGGAAATCATTGGTATAGCCCACATATACCAACCATTTTCCTAAACCGTTGGTATAGGTCTATACTAAAGCCAGACAAGCCAACGACCACCCAAACTATTGGTATAGCTTATACCAACAATTTTGGTACCTATACCAATGGTTTCGAACCATTGGTATATGATTTTTTCCAATATTGTGTACATATCATGGCATATGTGACTGATCCATCGCTAAAGCATATGGAGTTCAACTCACTACTTTAATCTCCTCCTATTCCTACACATGTCTTCATGGAGGGATATATTCCATGTGACATTGGTAACAATTCTCTCTTGAATTATCCCAGCTTGAATTTTTCAATACTATATCACTATATGTATGATTGACTAGGTCCGAGAAACCATTAGATCTACCTCGGTTGATCCTATTCCCTAGAACTTAGTTTGCTACTTTAAGTCAATCACTGTAGAATTACATTCATCCTATTCATAACTAACTGTAAAACCAATATCTATTTTCATATGTTTCTAAACATATTTTAATTTGAAAACAATGGCGCTTCCACTAACCTTTGGTAGAAACAAGGCAAGGATTAATTCCAAATCAATATTCTAATATCTTGTTGCTTACTTAAATCCTAAACTGGATTTCAATAACTTGCAACCCTTATTGGCATTCTTGTTGTCATCATCCCTTTTTGGTTGTGTCGTATTGACACCTTCCAAGAAAGTTGGTCTTGAAATCCAATGCTCAATATAATGATCATAGAAATTAGCTATGACAAGTAAAATTCTAATATATTTAGGAATATTGACTTGGTATAACCAATTGAACCTTATCGGTACCACGTATATACCATCCATGTATCATCTCACTTGAATACCAACCAAAATATTCAAAATAATAAGCTCATTTTCACTTTGATACATGAAATCCATTAAAGAATTTTAATTGACCTTTTCAATCATAGATGATTCTCAAATATTGCCTACTTGTAGGAATTTTTATTCACATTGAATAATTTATCACCGACCGCAGTGAATACAAAACTATCACCATAGTTTTATCCTTTCTACAAAGTATGTGTATCTGGAACATTACATTTCCACATGTACTTGTATAATTTGTCCCTATTCCAACTATTTGTGCATCTCTAACATTGACTAGACCCAAGTCAATCTTGCTCCTACTATCTTTAATAGAGATGTGTTCCCTTTTATAGAAATATAGTCTATAACTTGACTATATCTTTCAATCATAGGGATTTTCAATAATATCCTAAGAAAACTATAGGATGATTACAATAGATGCACAATGTTTTTATACTTGATACAAGTTTGTTTATATCCTCAATAAACTCTTTGCATCTAAACACATGGTTCTTATGAGATAATGGATTTCCATCATATTGTAACTCATATCATATTCATTGGTCATGATAGTTGGAATATGGTTTTGGGATAATTCCACTATTTTTGAAGCATGACTTGAAAAATAATGGAAGTATTTGCAATAGTTATATGTCCCAACATTGATACTCCTTTAACTTATATCATGAATCAAATGTGTAAAAGGAAATGTGTGTTTAAGAATTGTTCCATGCTATGTTTTTTTATCAATGTTAACATGTAAGACTCATCATTGATCCTCCTTATTAACATCAATTATGTGATGTAGATAAGGTGATGTGTGTTTATGAATTACTCCATGCTACATTATATTTATCGATGAATGCTTGTTCAATATATTCTTCAGCATGTCAGATCGAAGCAACTCATATCTTCTAACCATGCATACATCATAATTCACTTTTATATTCCATAGTCACGTAAAATAATCTAATGAAGTGTAGGAATATGCCTCTAGCTTACCCTTGGATTATTTTACACTCTTTTGTTGAACTAACTCTGAAAGCTTTGTGGAGTACCTTTATTTCTAAAGGTTTCTTTGTCCAAAACTAAGTACATGCATCGATAATACCTAAGGTGTTTAGCTCCACTATTACTAAATACCATAAAGGATATATCTTTGATGTACACTTTTAGTGTTTCTTGACAAAGAATTATCTTTCCACAACTGGGTATATGAGTCTTATATTTTATATTCATCATGTATTACCTATGATTCAGGTATCACTGAACTATTACTTGAGTATTCTACACCACAAACAACATTCATTACTAAACTTGGAATAATGTATCCTTATGTCCAAAGGACATGTGAGATAAATTTTTTGGTTATACGCAATAAAAGTTCTATAAGAATCATTCACTTGGAAATATAGAAGGTGTGTACTTCTCACTGCTGACTTAGAAACCACCCTTTCTAAGCCGCTTGGGAATACACCTTACTTCATGTAATGTTTCTATTACTTGGTTACTATATTTCAAAACATGTATATGAATGGTATATTGTATGTAATGCCCAATAATCATGTTAGAAACATTAATTGATGAATATACACTGAAGAAGAATCGAATACTTTCTTATTCAATTCAGTTGATTGCATTTATCTTCCATAGAATTATTTCAGGATATGCAATGAAAATAACCTCATGTTAATATCCAACCCCATTGCATTGAAGGATATTGAGAATGTGCCTTTGGCGTTACTCTCTCCATTGGCCTTATCAACTTGACTTTAAATTTCTCACCATAATAATTAAAGATTAATCCATCTTTAATATTCTTATTTACTTAGCGAACCATACCAAAAAAGGTAATAAATCATTTACTTGATATTGTTTATTTTGTAACATAAAAAGAGACTTGAGTAAATGGGTGAAGATGATATAATAAAGGGATCCATTGAAATATCATGATCCATCTTTCAATTTACACATGTCCAGTGTAATCATCACCTTATTCATATCTTGATTAACTTTCTCCTTGAAAACTTCTCGGAGATGAGACTATATGTTATATCACTCATGTCCTAATGTAGTGATCACAACTGACATCATACATTGATGATAGCATAATGACATAAAAATCATATGCTTTATACATGACTCTCTTGTAAGAAATTTTACACCCTCATGTTTTGAGGTGGCTTAACAGGTATAGGGACACCAGCACCTTGAATCTCCTGTATCGTAGTATTGTGCGCAAGCACCTATACTACACTTGAAATTAGTGCTAGTTTGGACATTTTCTTTTTCCAAGATTATCGTAATATATCTTTTGGTATAAATTTTCATTTTCTAAATAAAATAAATTTAGTAGATTATTACTTTTATCTTGATTACCGGTTTTGACATTATTGGTTAATTAATCAAATCATTAAATGTATCCCATTATTTTATCGAATTCTAGGAACCCTCTATACTAGAATCGGAATACTCTATCTCTTGAGTATTCTAGAGTTAAGGATCCTTAAACTTGTCCTCATTGTCTACAATTTATGGCTACATCACTACTTGGAGAGTTCAAGGTAGACGTTTGACTGACCAACTGTATTAACTGGCGGTTCCTTGATTTGTTGAGTAAAGTCTTAGCTTCTCAGAATCATAACATTGATTCCCTCAACATTTTGCCTCTAAAGTGATAGAAAGTTATCTATGACGAATCTTTAATACCAACTTCAGTTAAGTCAACACGTCATTCTCATAAGAACTCCTTAGTAGTAAGAGGCATCCACAGCTATGGCTGATCGAGCATCTCGAACACATGGTTTTCTTCAAATTTGAAAGATGGGGGGCGATTACGACTGGATATTTCTTTGAGGGTTTTATATTTTTGAATGGAGAAATGAAATCATTTTCTATTTCATAATCACGTACAATGTGATCACACTCACAATTAATCATGCAATAAATAGAAAAATATTCATCGCATCACATGTTCATTTTATATGTGCATGCTTGTTAATTATTTTATGTGACCTCGTGTAAACTACACATACATAAAATAAAAAACTATACATGAATAAAATGACGACGTTGTGATACTAATTGTTGATCCATTGAGTGAATAATGGATCAACCTAGACCTTAGGGTAACTTCTTGAGTCGTGTCACCTGCAACTCGAGTTACAGTGCTCGCTCATCCAATGCGTCAAACTCCTGTCTGGTGTGTCGACATACCTCGGCGCGAAGTACGTCTCCACTCGTCTACATCATTATACAACCAAACTTGCATGTAGTTGAGGGGGTCTCGGGAGTACAAAAATACAACTGAGAATTGGACACGCAAGCCCATATACATTTAATGACTCATTGACGACGCACATATCGTCATTTCTTAAACAAATTACTACAAACAACCATTGCAATAAATTAATAAATACACACATCAGACATACATTGGTCGGTCTATGTCTCATGATCATTAGATACATATTAAACTCCTATATTTAAATTAAATGAAAAAAATAAAATTAAACTTTCATTAAATTATTCTTCCGATGACATTTTATTGAATAAAAATTCACTCTTATTTTTAATTCAATAATTTTCATGCTTCAGTCCCAGTAATTAATTTAATTTTAATAAAAATAATAATTTAATTAATTTAATTTAACACCTAAATTAAATTAATTTATCCCTAAATTTTAAAAAAAACAAACCAAAAATTAATATTTAGTTAATTTAATTTAAAACCAAAATTAAATTAATTAAATTAATTAATGTTTGATTATTTAAAAAATTTATGGGCCCTGAAACCCCCGAACAGAGCATGTGAGGGTCAAGGAGAACCCATGCAGGCCCATTCGGACCCGTATAGGGTTATCCTGGGCCGGGCAGGTCCGTCGAGACCCTTACCAGGTTGGGCAATCCTGCCTAGGTCTGATTTGAGGCAGATACAAACCAACAAAACTCGAAAAATACCGCTATGTGACGTCCTGCAATAGTACAATGGCTGGAAGGCCAGGTGGTGGTCGTTTGAAAAGGCGATCGCATGCGAGATCTCTACGGGAGGCAATGGGCAGCCAGCGTCGATGGTTGGTGGCCACATGGTTTGGACGGGGCGACTCAGGTGGAGGATCTGGCAGTTGAGGGAGGTTCTTCTGAGGGAGGCGCCAATCAGGAGATGTGGTGGGGTGCGGTGTCATGCCACTCAAACTCGTCGGAGGGCGGAGGGAGGTGTCACAAAGGGCTGTAACGGGGCTCCTATCTGCGGGTGGCGGCGTCGATGATCCAGATCTTCCAGGAGGGGTTGCCATAGAAGGAGAGGGAATGTTGGTGAGGCTTACAGCGGCCAGATCCAGTTGAGAAGGGAGGAAGCACACCAGGATCACGTAAGAGGGGACCCACGGTGGTCCTTGGTTGACCGAATCAGTGGAGAGCAGGCATCTTCGACTGGGAAGAAGTTCACTCCAGCTGGCAAGACTGTGAGGAGGAAGGTTGGGCGCACCAGGCATGGCCGCAACTTGATCATCCAATCTCTGATTAAACCGTCGTCAGCGGAGTTCAGGTTGGATTGACGTCCTCTATTAAATTTAATGAAAATTTAATTTTTTTTCCATTGGCTTAAAATCATCACTTGTCCCTCTGATATCAATTGAAGGTACCAGGGCGCGCAGTAGAAACTAGTGGGTCGGGGATTTAAAAAAATCACCGCTAATCGACGTAACAACGTCATATCTAGTAAAGCATTGCCTCGGTTTAAGCCTGAGAATCACTTGCGAAGAAAATTATGCACAAAATAATGAATGATAAATACCTGGTTCGATCTAAAGTCGCACTCGACATCTGCTTATCGTTGAAAATTTTTGCTTGAAGAATGCAAAGTCAAATTCCTTTAGATCGTCCACACTCGCTTCAAAAATCTGTGGGAGCACCGATCGTCGAATTCAGAGTGCTTGTGTGGAGATCCGACAACATCTTCTATGTTTCAACAATCACTACATCAACGTACCTTTGATGCAAGAGGGAGAGATTGATTCAATCACCTGGATCCAAAACATATCTCTCTATAAAGCAAGAGGGGAGAGAGAAACTCTCAAGAGCTCACTATGAATAGTCACTTGTGAGAGCCTCTTCTCTCACTATTTATATTGTGTTATGAAATTACCCAGAAATGGATCCTCGGCCCTTGAATATTTAACCCACTATATAAATGATATATTATGGTTGTTGTACTGAGTCATAAATATCATTTATATTTTATCACTTTCTTGTAATATAATAAATATATTTCACGATATAATCCGAGCCATTAACTCGACACATAATTTCCATAAATATTAAATGAACCCTGAATATTTTAAACTAATGTTTGTTCAAATAATATTTTCAATGTGTTTACCTTAAAACTTGTAAATACATTTAATAAATAAGTTCAATGTCAATTATTCTTAACTTCAATAATAAGAATTTATTTATTCTTTTGGTGATTGTACATCCTTGGACAAATCACAAACCCCAGTGGTGGGGTCCACCATCTCATATATATCCATTCACCAGAATATGGAATATTCATGAATACGATATTGTGTGTGACCCTCTAGACCTTTTTCTTGATAGTAGTGAAAAATATTCAAAAACCAGGAGTGGAGCTTAGGTACCCATCAAGGCCCCTAAAAAGATAAGGATAGTTATAGCAGCAACAACCAACCTATGAAGACACACTGTGTAATATAATATCTTTGCCTTTAGATATCTCATAAAGTAGGACACACACTTATGTCATCATCCATTTTTGATTTATTATTTTTTTATCAAACTAAATGGATTTACCCTCGACTGTCATGGTCATGGTCTTATGAAGGTGCTACCATCCTGATCAACCAAACCTGAAATATATTACTTCCTTAACCTGAAAGCAACAAATCTTATCTTGATCATTCAACCAATGTCATACACGCAATGAAGCACTCATCAAAAGCTACCACGCCACGATTTCATTATCATGAATTTTTTGTTGCAACAAAGTACATAATCAAATGACACACATTGGTAATGATCTCAATTAAGGAGATGAATACACATGTCCGTAGATAGGAACATCGAATGACACCCAAAACATGTGGTGTTCCTATTGGCGGGTTTGTCCTCATGATCTCACTACTAGAGATCACCAAGTGTAAACTTCATGAGATGAAGTCTCAATACTTATGAGCCTCCACCACTTTATATTCAAACATTAACCGTGTCCAATCAGTATGAAGCATCTAGACAATAGGAACTTCGTTTAAGATTAATGTCATAGTATCTATAAATTATGATTATAGTCTATGATCTACTATAACCTTTTGATACGACAATTATTCTATAGACATAACCATTAAATAGTGGACGTGGAAATATAAACATTATAATTGTAAGAGTACATCATGTATATATTACTGTATACATGATGTCGTAATCAAAAGTATTGTTCAAGTTGGGCCTAGGACACCCACTATTATAACAAAAAGTAATACTTATGGATTAAGAAACATTCTAATAAAAACCTCTTTAAAGAGAGAGAGGGGGGGAGAGATTGAAGTTTATGTTCAAATAGCATGAATAAAGATAATCCATGATATTATATATCCAATTTTCATTATAAACGCAATTTAAAAGAAATTATGTATATAAAAGAAAATGTGTCTCACGAAGGAAATATTGAGACAAAACCATTACGACATCATTAATTTTGGCATAAAAAGTCATTGAAAGCTTGAAAATATTATGGTACAATAAATTCCATGAATTAAATTGGTAATTATATACTCCAAAATAAGCAATTTGTACATAACATTAAAACATGTCTCAATGAAGAGAAGTTGAGAAAAAAACACTTACCTGTTTCTGAAATCTCTTTGGTACTTATATTTAATATGATTTTTGTTTATGTCGGTCAGTCGGGATTGTTCAGTTAATTTCTTCATGACAGTTTTGATTTTTTGACCGTGGTTAAGGTGCTTTAAAATAACTTCATAATATCTAGAATTGTGTAGTTTTATGTTCTCTATTATTCCATTACAAAAATACTTATAAAGTTTCAATGGTTATCCCAAAATATATCAAAATTAAGAATGGTACCTTGATAAGTCTATTTAAATCAGTAAAAGTTATAACTATTTATTACTTTTATTTCTTATAGATTGTCATATATTATCATTACAGAATATTAATGGTGTGAAAAATATAATAATATTAATTAAATAACCTTTTTGAACCTATCATTTAAGGTGATGATGGAAAATTGAACATGGCGTTCATGGTGGTGGTAATCCGCACACACACATCATGAAGTTTTCCTTTTTCTTAATGATTTTGGAGGAAACTATAAAATGGATATTTCATTAGTATAACAACACATTAGCATAGTAACAATGTTTTTTTATCATACCATCATGGATAGTGGGTACTTGAGGGGTGTAAAAGAAGAAGAGCTAGAGAAGTTGGATTGAGAGTATTACCTCTCACTTGAAAATTCTCTCTTGGGTAACTCCTTAAGGCCCCTTAGCTTGGTCTTTTGGTGTGACCAAGGCTTAAAATGTGTAGGGAGGGTGTTGAGGAGAAACTAGTTTAATGTTTTGGTTGAGCCAAATCATTATAATGGGTGGAGAAAAGGGGAAGAGGTGGTCTCCTTTTATAAGTCAAGAAATGGGTACTTTTGTAAAAAAAGACTATTTCTCAATAATATCACTTCATTATTCAAGGCCATAGGCTCAAAAAAATTACCAATAATAGTGTGGGGAAATAGATAAAGTCTATCGTCTCTCAAAAATTCAATATCACACATGTTTTTGATATGTTTTAACCACTTGCACTATGATAAACCACCTTTACCAAAATTTACTTTTACTGTGGTAACTCCACTTTCACCTCTGAAAACTAATTTTAATAAACAAAATTAAAATCGACATTATTCACCCAATTTAACAAAATGATTTAAAATATGTAAATAATTTTATATAATAAAACTTTCATGAGCTATAGATTTTAAATTTAGTATTAGCGCATATAACACATAAAACCCCATTTAAAAAATAGTATTTTAAGCATAAATTTTATGTTTAGGATAAAATTATCAATTTTATTGATTCTATTGAAATTAAAAAAAATATTATTATTCAATAAATTATAATTAAGATTAAAATAAGTTAAAAAATACACAAGTATAAAACTGCACTATTGTCACGGTCTTATAGCTACGGTTTTTAAAATTGTGGCTATATGTAGGTTATAACCACAATTTTACTAAAAAAGTGCCCATAAGTGTATAGATCATTTTTTCAAGGTCTATAGCCATAGTTTTTGCAAAATTATGGCTATAGGTCTCCTGCTCTTGCGCGGGAGAAAACTTTTCCCGTAGAAAAAAGAACAGGAAGCACTATTGCCACGGTTTTTATACTACCACCACAGTTTTTAATAATATATATAACATATATATATATATATATACACATACTCGAACATCTTTGTGGTGTAGTGTTTAGGCGGTTGAATCCTATAGGTGAGGTACAGAGATCAAATCTGGTCGGTGACATATTATTTTTGGGTTGTAACCACACTTTTCAATAGTGACCATAGGTCAACTGCCACGATGGACAACGACGAGACCTATTGCCATGAGTTTGAAAACCGTGGAAATATGTTAGACCCTATTGCAATGACCATAGCAGCTACGATTTAGGAAAATCATGGTCATAGGCTATGATCATAGTTTTGGACCCCATTGTCATCGTGCCAATATGCCAATTTTATAGTTGTGATAATCCAACCATATAAAAAATTAATTAAAAGAAACATATGAATAATGGTTTTGTTAAAAAATTACCTAATTTTTCTAAGATGCTAAGCGTGAGTTTTATATTTCAACATAGTATTTTAAAACACTTAATTTAGTTGTATAAAATATATTTTTTATTGTAAAAAAGGTTTAAAAAGCTTCCACAGCATTTTTGTGTAATAATGTCATAAGTGACAGTATTTGTAAAATCGGTATTGTTCACTATTCACCTAAAAATCAATTATTTTAAAAAAACCAAAAACTGATCTTTAAATCCATAATAAATAAAAAATGAAGATTTTTTTTTGGAAATTAACATCATGGATCTTGTAAGAATTATTTTTAATTATTCATATAAAATATAGCAAAAAAATTTATAAGGAAAACGAATTTTGGTATATTAAAATTTATTTTTTATGTAAGTTACCAATTAATCAAGTGTTAACTAATTATTAATGAAATCAATATATCTAGTTATTATTCAATTATAATAAACTTAGTTCTTTGAAATAAAACACCCGTTTCAAAATGTATGTCAATTCATGATAAATCTATACATATAAATATTTTATTACAAATTGATACAATCATAATTTCTATTTACATAACCCCTTATGATCTTTGCATAGGACATAAGCATAAGATAATCTTTGATTGAGGTTAGTCTATGGAAAACCCTAATGAAACTACTGACCTAATCAATGTAGAAACTAGGTAAATTAATTATTTATATTCCTTACCTAACACTAGTGTAGCAACAAGGTGTCAAACCTAGTGAGAAGGTAGTTGTGTGTGCAGTTACCAAGGTAAAAATTTACTGAAGAGAATGATAGGTAACATGCAACAACACTAAAAAAACAATTTTAAAAATAGTTTGAACATGAAACCAGAGTGATGAAGATAGACAACAATTTGTGAATATGAGCATATTTGAAACAATTGATGAACAAGATATGAGCTAATCAAAGGCAAGGAGGTATAAAAAAATATGAAGGTAGGGAACTTGATCGACTTGTTGAATAAAATGTTCCTACATTCATGCGCAATAAAAGTTCACTAGAATTGAGATTTAAAGAGGTTAACTAGCTTTGTCAGCAAATTAACCTGTGACAGACAAATTTTTTCAGTTTATCAACTGTAGAACTAAATCATTCACAAAAATGATAAAACCAGCTTTCAACAAAACCAATTTAGTCAATTAATCATGTTGACCCACTCTCATAATCAAATATATTGTGAGGAGATTCAAAATGTTGAAGCAATTTTTAATGAATTTAATTGATAACAATTTTCATCAATTCTCAAAGTAAAGAATATGAAATTCTTAAATAATTAAAGAGAGAGAGTACCAATAGAGAAGAACTGTTTGTGCACTAAAGAAGTAAAGATTTAACATGTTCAATCTCGTTCCCCAAGAGAAAACCAGTCAAAAAACATGTTCAGATTCACAATTTCAACGAAATTCATTCAATCAACAAGAAAAAGTTAAAAATAGGAAAGAATCTTATCTATCGAGGATCTTCTCTCCTGAAAACCAATCTCTTCAGCTTCTTGGTTCTTCTCCAAGTGAAATGAACTTGATCAAGAATTTCAGTTAGGCGTACTCTCCAATATTCTCAAAAACATCCAGAAGGCTACGACAATCCACCTCTCACGATCTACTTCACCAGGTTGTAAAAACATCACTACAGCACATTCATTTGGATTACAATATTCGAGACCGGGGTAGGCATTTCCAAACTTCATTGGAGCATTTCCTCGAACACCTTGTGTGCGCACTTCTTCATCGATGAAATTGTAGCACAAAGAGATATCGAGTAGAGTTCAATTGCTTGATTGAATCACCCGATCTCACTCCAACCTTCATCGCACATCACTCAGTTCATTATTCTTAAACGAACCTCATGTGTTTTTCTACATCCATACGAACAGCTCCCAAACTCGGTTTTCCCCAAATTTGACCTGAATCAAGCTCAGAACTCAATATATCTCTGTTTGCAGTGGAATCAGTCTCCTTCAATTTCTTAGGTTCGACGGCACCTGGTTCAGACTTCTTTGTGCGATGGAGCTCGGTGACGCGATAACAACTAATCCACGTGTACACGAAAAGTAAGCTTCTGATCCTCATTCTTCAGGTGAAGCTCGACGATTCGGCTCAATCTTTGCCTTCCGGAGGTCGATCCTGCAACAACTACCAATGATCTAAAATCTACAATGTGTTTTGCTTCATTGGTCGAACAGTAAATCATCTCGGTTGGCTCATTTTCAGATCCACACTCAGATTCATCATCTTCGGCGTCGACAATGGAGGCGTGAGGGTGAAAATGGTCGCGGGTGCAAGGGACGGTAGAAGCGGAAACATAAATGGTGGAACGGTAGCGGAAATAGAATTTTCTTATATCACTGTAGCAGAAATTAGCCCGACTGTAGCGGAAGCAAGGGTATGGGATTTAATTTCAATTTATTAAATAACAACATAAACATAAAAATAAAAGTTTAAATAACTAAACACCAAGTTAAAAACAAATAATTAAACATAAAAATGGAAAATTTACACAGAAAATTGATTAACTAGGAATTTCAATCAAAAAAATTACAATAGTTAAATTATTTAATATTTAAAGCACATTTACTAATTAAATCATTAAAATATTAATAAAATGATGTGGAAAACAATGTGAAATAAAAGCCACATTAAATTCTCCTACGCTTAAAACATTTTTTGTCTTCAAGCAATCACTCAGTCAAATTTAGTTAAATAAAATCACTCTCAAAGATGAAAAGATTATAATGCCTCCAAGTATTGGTTCTCATAACAGATTTTCCCTCATGTACTATCTTTAAGTAAAATGAAACAAAATCCTCTTTAAATAAAGATTTTTTGTACAAGATTCAGTTATTGTTTTACATCAATGAATGGCATTCAAAAAAATGATTGAATTAAACTAACATCATTATTCATGTAATTGAGACATCCAAACTTCTCTTTACCTCCAGAAGAATATGCACACATAAATAGAATACATAATAATTAGACACACTATTTTAATTATCACATTAAATAATTAAAAAACATGATAAATAACTCATCCAAAAACTTAAAGAACAAAATAATGAAAGAATGAAAGTATGAAAAGCTCAACCTGAATTAATATTTTCATTTCATAGCCCATTTAAATGCATAGTTTATAAGTTTGATTAAAATCAAAATGTTTCAATTCAATGATTGATGTATAACATTGTCCCAAATATTGAAAAAATAATAATTGAATTCAAGAGAAAAAGAAAAAGAAAAAGAGATTCACCCAATTTAATCCATAGAGTAATTAATGGTCAGCCTCTTCAAAGAGGAAAAACAAGATTTCAACTTTTTAGAAGAAATCTTACCCACTAAAAATACCCAAATGAAGCTCAAAGACTCACAATTTCGAAAAAAGGATTTTGATGGGTTTACTTTAAATAATAGTTAAACTCAATTAAGAAGACATTCCCCCCCCAAACACTTAAAACCAAACAATGTGCTCATTATTTAACCTCAAGGTGAAATAAAACAATCTGAAATTGTGGTTCAAAAGAAAATTTCAATTTAGTAGTACAATGACACGTACAAGGGTCATAATGAAATTCAAACAATATGTTTGCCATAATTTTCAAAACATTATTTTAAAACATATTTCAAGTTGTACGTGCTCTAACTTCAAATGAGACAACACACATATTTTGACCCAAGAACAAGAATTTAGCATGTTTGAAAATTGTTTTAGCAAGAAAGAGTAGTACTCAATAAATCAAAAAAAATCCTAAGAAATTAAAAAAAAAACTCAAGGTGCTAAGAAGGATTTCAATTGCTTCACAAAAATTTCCAACATAACATAGAAAGGAAAGCATAGCACCAAGAAACTCAGATCAAATTCAATTTCAATGAAATTTTAAAACAACCAATGAGTCCCCCCCCCCCACAATTAATTTAATGTAGTATGAATCAATGAATAATTAGAATTTAAGTAAGGTAAAAGAACAATTACCCCCTGATAGTATAGGATTTGATCATTTACGTTCATACAAAAGTACTCCCCATCTATGTCTCAAGTGAAGTGTCATGGCTAGAAAGTTATAGCTCCTTCAGGATAAAAATATCAACATAAGATTCTATAATATAGAGTTCAAGAAATAAAATAACCATAGAAAACATTTAGGGAAGTGAATCAAGTATGCTAATGCTTGTAGCTCCTATTGGCATTGAAGAATAAATGAAGTTTCAACCACAATATATCTATCTCTTTTCACTACCAAATGAACTACTATATAAACATTTCAAACACTTGTAACACATGGGCATAAAAGAGAAATTCTCAGTGAATAATAAAATAATTGAGAACTAGGAAGACAACAGGCAATTATTTTTATTGAAAAAAATAAAAGGGACCTTGGGCTGACTCTCATGGATCACTGAGTTTTAATCCCTCGGTTAGACTTAGTGGTTGTTCAACTTTCAAGAAAAGAGATGTCATCCAAGCCCTTTGGATACCCCTGAAAATAGTGTTTAAACCTATGTTTATTGCCTAGAATGGTCTATTCTCCTCTCCAACCAACTCTGATACCCCATTCATAACCATTCTAAAAATAGTAAAGGGGTTGGACCATTTGGTGTTGAATTTTCCTAGAAAAAGGTTATACCTGGAGTTAAAAAGAATCACTTTTTGGCCCTCTTTAAAATGTCTATTTTGAATTATAGAATCATAAAATTGTTTTCTTCATTCATTAGGAACTTGGTCAGTATCATTATATTCTCTCTTGATTTCATCTAACCCACTCAAGCCAATAGGCCTTCCTTCTTGAGTAAACTTAAAAAATTAAATCAAAGCCTTTATTTCCCAAAAGGACTTGTGATGCAGTTCCAAAGGAAAATAAAAAGACTTTCTAAAAATATACCTGTATGGAGACATACTAATTTGAGTTTCAAAGGTAATCCTATAAGACCATAATTCCTTATCCAGCTTTAAAGACCAATCTTTTATTGAATTACTCATGGTTTCTCTAAAATCTATTTCAATCCCCTATTAGATATTTAATCTTGTCCACTTGACTATGTATAATTGATTATACCAGTTTTGTGAACACAACCCTACTTTTCCAAAAAAAAATTGAATGTGATGTATTTAAAGTGGGTACCATTATCAATGATAAGTTCTCTAAGCACAACAAATCTTGAGAAAATGTTCATTTTGGTGAATTTAATCACACTACGAGCCTAGTTATTTGGTAATTACACTGGATAAACCCACTTAGAAGCATAGTCAACAATAACTAAGATGTATTCATTTCCAAATGATTAGGGAAAAGGTCCCATAAACTCCACCCACAAAAATCAACAATTTCTACCTCTAAAATACCCTTTTGGGGAAACTCTTTCTTCCTACCCACATTTCCCATTTTCTAGTATCTGTCACATCCCACAACAAGAGTTATTATATCATTGAATAAGGTAGTCCATTATAAACCATATTTTAAAACTTTTTTGTGTAGTTCTCAGACTCCCATGATTTCCTCCCCAAGAAGGCGAATGATAAATCTATAGAATAGGTAGCATCTCTTCCTCAAGAACACATCTCCTCAAAATACTATCAAAACATATCCTAAAAAATATAGGATCATTCCAAAAATAATACTTTATCTCATATAAAATTTTATTCCTCTAGTTTTAAGGAAAGTCCTTAGGCACAATCCTAGTATCTAAGAAGTTAAAAAACTATAAAATAATGGAACTTTTCCATTAGAAATAGAAAGAATTTTCTTATCTATAATTAAGGAATTAATCTCCCTCAGATCCTCATTTTGAGTACAGGGCATCCCAAACAGGCAATCAGTAATAAAATTCTTAGCCCATTTCTTATATTTTATTTCCATGTCAAATTCGTGTAACAACAAAACCCATCTCATCTACCTTAGTTTTGCCTCTTTTTTGGACAATATGAATGGTTAGTAAAAACAATGAATTTTGAACCTATCAAATATTGCCTAAACTTTTCTAAATAAAAAAACTACTTCCAAAAGTGCTATCTCAGTGGTGTTATATTTTCTTTGAGCATCACCAAGCAGTATACTAGCATAACACACTATATACAAATCCTTATCCTTCCTCTCACCTAAAGCTCCCACTAGATTGTCATTGGAAACACATGTAACCACAAAAGGAAGTCTCTAGTCTGGAGTAGTAATGATGGGAGAAGAAAAATGTTTTTCCTTAATAAGATTAAATTATTCTAAGAAATTTTCATAAAAAATAAAAGGAGTGTTCTTAATAATAAGTGAGAGTAATGGTCGAGTGATCTTGGAAAAGTCCTTCATAAACCTCTGATAAAAATCGACATGACCCAAAAAACATCTAATAACTATCACATTCTATGGAGGGGTAATTTTTTAATAACCCCAACATTGTAATTATCCACTTCAATTCCCTACTTTGAAACTTTATGGCCTAACACAATACCCACAGTGACCATAAACTGTCACTTTTCCCAATTCAGAACCAAGTTGGTTTTTAGACACCTTATTAACACAAGTTCTAAATTTTAAAATATTTTAAAAATTGAAACCAATAATAGAAGAATCATCCATGAATACCTCAATAATACTATATATCATGTTATAAAATATATCCATCATACACCTTTGAAAGGTAGTAGAGGCGCTGCATAACCGAAAAGGCATTCACCAGTAAGAAAATATCCTAAAGGGGCATGTGAAAGTAGTTTTATCCTAGTCTTATAGGGATATAGTAATATGGTTATAACCATAATAACCATCCATAAAATATAATAACTCATTACCATCAAGCCTCTCAAGTTTTTGATCCAAGAATCATATAGTAAAATGATCTTTCCTAGTGGAAGAATTGACCTCCCTATATTCTATACAAACTCTCCATTTAGTTTCTTTCCTAACATGAATTTGTTCATTATTCTCATTAGTCACAACTATGAAGCCCCTTTCATAGGGAGTACTTATACAAGATGAACCCATGAACTATCAGAAATATGAAAAATTATTTCAGTATCAAGTAGCTTAATTACTTCCTCTCTAACTACCTCTTTCATGTTTGGATTTAATCATCTTTGACCCTCAACTCTAGGCTGGTGGTTAGATTCCATTGGTATTTAATACATGAAATAATATGGACTTATTCCCTTAATATTGGATATATACAACCCGATGACATAATTGAACTTCTTTAGAATAGAAAAAAAAACTCTCTTCTTGACTCACTGCTAACTTAGGTGAGATAATGATAGGCAGGGTAGAACTTTCACCCAGAAAAGAGTATTTGAGATGAGAATTTTAACGCCCTGACCCCAGTTACCTAGAGTCGGTGCATTATTAAATAATATTAGCATGATCATAAGGAAATCATTTCCCAAAAGACCGAACAGTTTAGTATTATTGGAAACAATATTCATACATAATTTCAACTTTACAACTTGAAAAGAAATACAACACTAATTTATTCCATTAAAAACATCCAAGCCTCCTAGATTATGCCTGTAAGTCACTCATAACTAACTTCTTCATATCCTGGGAAAATGAAACATAAGAAAGGGGTGAGCTCAAACGCTCAGTAAGGGTAAGCAATATAGCAGAAGGTAACATAAATATTAGGCATGGTGAATAATTAAAAACACATGCCTTTACAAATAATAAACATGAACACTTTTATGGCAGGAATATGAGATGAGTAAATAATGTCATAATAAAACATAGTCATGGGTATTCTACTAGTTTAATAACCACATGAACCATCAATATTATTTTCATAATGATGGAATGTATAATGTCAAACATTCTGAAACATCTTGTCAAGGCCTTGGTCAAAACGTCTAAAAATGATTAAGGCCTCGGCCAAAACCATATATCAAATTGGGAAAGGCCTCGACCAATTCCACATCTTATTGTCTCATGAGACCTACCGATGCACCGAGGAGCTATAGCGGGCTCCACCCGTCACATACTAAGTCCAATACATTCCTCATATGAAAAGGTTGAAACAAAACATAAACCTTCGTATTAAAACTAGCATACGAAATGTCAATACTTTAACCATAAAACCTAAATGGTATAAAAACAACACAACCACATTCAAACATATCAAAAAAACTACAATAAAATATGGAATATTTGTATTATAATGAATCGAATTCAATCAAGTATAAAATCCATCAAAGGATGTTGACATAGATGAAATCAAAACTTTTTGATAGAAATATCTCTTTTTTTAAATCATTTAAAGTCACATAATTATAAATGAAAACATTTATTTTGAAAATATTATTATAATATTACAAGGGAAGCTTCTATGATGTTGTAATGGCGATGAATAATCATACCCACTGTATAATTTAAAAAAACATTCTTACCTTAATTTTGTCGAAAAGGTCGTAAAGTACCTTGTTTGGAAAACGACGAAAAGATTCCTTTCAAAACATATAAGGTCAAATAAGGGTATAAATAACTTTAAACCATAGTCTAGTAAATAGTAAAAAAAATTGAAATACATTTTTAAGAAAACACGTATGTGGATGATAAAGAGGTCCCAGTAGATACATACGTAAAAACAACCTCGGATAATAAAGAGATTGTGACATTGACCCTTACCTTCTTCTTTTCCTTGGTCGAGGGTAGGTTAAACTCCTATATAATGGTGAAATCATTGTTATTAAATTATACTATAACCATATACATTAATATGATATCATATATGATCTTCTAATATTTCTTTGATAATGATATTTCAGTAGTATCGTCATTTTGGGTGTTAACTGATTTGTTTTACTTTATATGTTTTGATACATAAGTCGTGTTTGTTATGGATAAGATGTATTTGAATAATATCCAGAATGATATTATGTTCTTAATAATTATTTTTAATAACCAAATGAAAATTATTCTTGAATGGTTATGATGGGGAATGAATCTTATTGCGTTCGTGGAGATGTTAATCTGTACGTACGCACAAGCGACAATATCATTCTTTTGATATTAAAATAGTATATAATTGGATGGTATATCATATATACAAAATCATTATCATGTTATATTTATTATTTAAATCAGTTAATACTCATTATTATACCCATCCAAATGATGAAGTGTTTGAATAACAAACATCACCACGACATGGAGACGGTAAGCCGTATGTACGCACGTATGGTGACTTTTTCATTTATAGGATGGATAGAATGACGAATATAGTTGTACCATTTTTATAATAACATCACAGTATATAGAAGATATTGGAGTTATTATTTTATAATGGAAACAACAGAGAAAGAGGAAGTGGAAGAAGAAAATAACTTGAAAGAGGGTGGTGAAATTATTACCTCTTCTTCGGGTCCTTCCTTTTGATTTGATCAAAAGGGATCTTTAGGTTGGATTTATGACCAAAGTAAGGCCTCTAAAATGAAGTGACGGATGTTGGGAGGATATTTGGGCAGGGTTTGTACGATCCAAAGGCTTGAGAAGTGTGAGAAATGGGTATTAAGTGAAGGCTTTTTATAAGGAAGAGGAGGGGCTCTTTAGGAAAGTTTGAAACAATTATTTTATTATAAACTCATCTTCGGTTTCAAAAGGTTAACTAATTGTTAAAGTTTAATTTAAGATGACTCATGGTCGAAATAAAATAATCAAATAAGAATTGGATAGTTTTAGGATATTATTTAAATATTTATAATCTTATTTATTTAAATCATTTATTAATGAGGTAAATATTGCATCATTATTGTGTCATAAATAATTTAATTTATTTGATGTCCAAAAATTATAAAAAAATACCATGATCTAGAAAATATTTTTATCTTTCCAAATAATATTTAGAGTCGAAAAGATAACTTATATAACCCCATGTAAAAATTGATTTACTAAAAAATATTTGTTTATGTCATTTTTGTCTTTACTTTAAATTAATTAATATAAAGTGTCATTATTACTCCCATGTGGCTTTATGGGGTCCCAAATTTGATCCAATGATGACCATGGTCAGATATGTATCATCCAATAGGATTAGGACACATTTTAGGGTAATTTAATATTATTATAATACTATATTTTACCCTTATTTATTATTTTTACCCTTTAATCATGGTAAATAAAATATTTACTGAAGTAAATATTTAAAATGTCTAAAAATAAAAGTAACCTATTTAAAAAATTTGGACCTACTAATTAAAAATATGGAATCCATTTTTCCAAATTCAAAACAGAGAAGTGGCAGAAATTAATTTAAAATTAATTTCCGATGTCAAAACAAAAAGCATGTTTTTAAAAAATAATAACTATCAAAAGATTGACACTTGTTTATGTACAGTTTAAATGTGAAATCACATACAATGAACAACATTAGATTAAATGGTAAAAATATAATCTAATTATACTTTAAAACCTCTCAAAATTATGATTTAACACTATAAATTATTTTGATTAAAATTTTTTTTTTAATTAAAATTTAGTATTTTTCACTATTCATCAAAAATATGAAAGTTATCAGAAAAGTGCCAAAAATTCACCCTAATCTAATTTTTATATTACTAATCCAAAAATGAAATCCATTTTGAAATATAAAATTCATAAAATTTAAAAAAGTGGGTATTACTATTCATAACAGCTACTTTGATTGGTCGCGGTGTGTTAGAATCTCGAAGTTGCGTACATTGCAAGCTATTGCATTATTCAAAGGGAAACGTACCATGGAAGATTGGAGTGTTAAAATAATGGGGAGAATTGAGATATAAATTGGGTGCTTCTTGAGTAGAAGAAAGGAACTTGGGCCTAATAGTTCCAAGTTTCTCAATATGATTCCTAGAAAAATGAATGAGATCTAAAGAAAGCCTCGGTGTCACTACTCTCCAGATTAGAAAAATCCTCCGAAACACTTTCTAGTTTTAGGTTTAAAATGTTTTCTATAGCAAATTGATCAAAATTTTAAAAAAACTCACCCTCATAATAATGTCTTGGTCCTACCTCTTTAATAGAACAAATCCCCATGCAAGTCGCATTCTGTATAGTGTTACTATTTATTTCTTCAGTCATCCTAAAAAAATTCAACATCATCATCATTAAAAGGTTCTTTAGATTCATGCCACTTATCACTAGTGAAGTTTATAATTGTGGGAAAAAATCATTTTTTAAAAACGTTAAACACTTTACTTTTCTCTCCCATATTGAAAATCAATTTTCCTTTAGAAACATTTATTACATCTCCTCTAATAGCAAGGAAGGGCCTATAAATAATGATAGGGACTTCCTTCTCACACTCCATATAAAGTATAAGAAAATATATACGTAAAAAATTTTCCTACTCATAAAATAGAATCATAAACTCTCATTATAGAGTGGGTAATGGATCTATTGACCAACTGCAAGACAAAATTTGTGGGAAACATATATCCCATTGAAATAACTAAAGGATATTTTTAAATAAGGCATGTGCATATTGTTTTCCATAAAATAAGAAGTGAAACAAGTTGGTTATTCACAATATAATGATTTTTTATAATCTATTCATGGTTTAAAAACTTCTTATGTGGGTGATGGTTTACATGAGACAATAAATAGGAAGGTTTCCTTAAATCGAGTTTACTTAAAAGTGAAAATTTCAAAGGGAACTAAAAACATGTATAACCCCAGTAATGAAAAGGTTATTTTAAAAGGTATATATATAAAAATATATATATATAAAATATAAGAATTTTAGGATAATTAGATTTCATAAAAAGTGAGAAAAGTAACGAGACCATGTAACTCAAAGGTAATGAGGGTGGTACGAAAAATTTCTTATGGATTAAAAAACATTTTAATAGAAACATACTAAAGAGAGAGAGAGAGAGAGAGATTGAAGTTGAAGTTAAAATAACATGAATAAATATAGGTCATGATATTATATATCAAATTAGTAGTATACACAACATTTATAAGAAATTAGGTGCATAAAATAAAATGTATCTCAAAAATGAAATTTTAAGTCTAAGCCCTTATAACTTTAGTAAATTTTGAATCAAATGTCATTAAAATATTACAAATCATATGGTTTTATAAATCTCATGTATTAAATAATGGATTATTAAAAAATGATTTCTTGGGTATTTTATACACCATATAAATAATAAATTGGTATATAAAATTAAAATATGTCTCTATGAAGAGAAATTGAGACAAAAAACCCTACTAGTGTCCGAAAGCACTTTCACTTACACATAACTTACTGAATAATTAAATTAAGTATAGTATATATATTCCCAAGAACTGAATTCATTCATATTTAAATTTATAAGGTATATATATTATCATTTGGTATTTATTTTTAATATGAATTTTTCTTACATCGGTTATTCAGGGTTCTTCGGTTAATTTCTTCATAAAATTTTGGTTTGTTGATCATGGTCAAAGTGTTGGAGTTGGTGTCCTAGAACCAAATTTTTGTACATTGATTACATGAATATTTAATATATTTAAATATTAAACATCTTATTACATATTTTTCATTGTTATTCATGGCTATAATGTAATAATGTCCTAGAGTATTTGTCGCATTAATAAAGTTATAGCAGTTCCTCGCTATGATGAGAACCTTGAAGTGCTATGAAAATATTCTTAAATATAGTTCTGCAGTTGGATGACATACTATGATGGGACACATAGTATATAGACCATCAGGTGTGAGTACTTATAAGAAGATAAGACTACTTATCATGAAGTTCGCACATGGTAATCTCTAAGATGGGAGATTATGAGAATCAACCCACCAGTAGTAATTCTGCATGTTTTGGTGTTATCGGATATTCCTATCTGCAATCATGTGTAATGGTCCTTAGACATTAATATTATCATTAATGAGTGTCATGACTCATGAAATTTTATTTACTGATGAAAACCGTCATTCCATATATTTGTGGGAAGTAGGGTATATTGGGTGCGTCACAAATGATATGTTATTAATGGATAAGTTTAGAAAGTATTTGTCCCTTACATTTATGGAAGTTGATATCTCAGCCCTTTGATTGAAATAGAACCATCACCCTAAATTTCAGGTTCATGGTGTATTGATGAGTTTATTTTAGGTATTCAAAGAAATACGTATCATGAAAACAAGTTGATGACACTATCATGAAACCTACTTGATGAGATATTATGAAAAAGGGATTTTATTACACAATGAGCATTCATATGTGGATATTGTCATTGAAAATTTAAGTACTTTCTCTTTAGTGCCTTGACTTATTGTTGGATAGTACTCTTGGACTTTAGGAAATCCCACCTAATGCCAACGAGAAATAATCCTAGAGGGTCACACACTAAGTTTTTCTTGTGGTCTCGATTAAATTATATTTGAATTTAATTAATAGAATAAATATTATTCTCAAGATCGTGGAATAATTTTATTCAAGTTAAAATGATCACATAAATTAAATAAAATATATTTATTTTATTGAACATTTAATAAATATTTATTTACCAGTTTGTAAATAAAATATTTATTTAAGAGAATAAATTATTTATTTATTTGGGTGTTCAATAAATATAAGTGGATTTTGAGTGGACCAAGGCTGGTCTGGTAGTAAAATAATTATTTACAAGATGGTAAATAATTATTTGACTAGTTGGCACAAGAAAAAATAATAATAATGTTGTTATCATTATGTGACATGAGATTTTCATTTATGATTATGTTTTGTGCAAGTTGGCGCACCACAAATAATGGTGTTGTTATTATTATTATGTAGAATGGGTTTTATCTAAGGTTATGAGTGTATTTAATTACTAGTATGTAATTAAATATTGTAACTAAAACCCCATGTTGTTAAATAGACATGTACGTTTATTGTGACATTATTCTTGGGGAACCAAATTTCTAGTGGTGTGAGAATTGTTGATCCAGAACAATTTATCTCTTGAATCCTCTCCTCTCCCCTCTCAAGAACGATAGACATTCTTCAAGACTGAATAACAAGTGATAAAAAATTACTGACACAAGACACTCGCTTACTGCAATAGCACCCAGAGAACGGGTGGTATCAATCAAAGGACATAAGATCACATGTGGATTACCACTAGAGGTATTCTAGTTTGGATCCTCACAAGCACAACAAGAAAATCCAGAAGGGTAATTCCGAATGATCAGCATCATCAATGAAGAAATTACCAAAGATCCAGGTATTTAATTTCTGAATAAATTATTTAAATTAATTATAAAAATAATGTGCAAGATTCTCTCCCTAGGATCTGATGCCCTTTTCTTATTTTTTCTAGATCTTTGATTTTAATCCATGAATACTGGCATTTATCTTCTTATTGATCCCAAACTGGTCATCAATTACAGAAAAAATATAGTTGGGCCCTTCCAACTACCATGCTTCTGCTGTGTCAAGATCTTTTAAATGGTATCAAAGTGGTCACATCATCATTTATAATTATTTAAATAATTCATTTATGATTTATGATTTAATAATTTAGTTTTTCAATTCAAGTTTAATCATTCTTGTAATCTGGATTTCGAGATTTGTTCTTCCTCTTTCGTTTCTTGTAGATCTAACAGAAACGAACAATTTTTTGATTAAAATTAAAGTGAGGAACTCATCATGAGGCACCGATGATTCTATCCAGGTGACACAAAAGTACACACCATGTGTTCAGACTTGCATGTCCTATTCTATGCCATACATACTATATAATCCGGATAACACATTGTGTAGTTGTGTTCAGTGTATCGGGAGTAATTCAACAATTACTCAAGCTGTATGCATTAATGACACGTGGTGTAGTTAATTCTTACACCGCATGTTGACCAAGATAGACTGGCACACAGTCAACCAAATTAAATGCCATGTGGCCCACTGGACACAACGTGTAGTCCCTTTGGTTCAAGGGATAAACCGTGTATCCCATACATGGAAAAAGACGAACAGTAACAGTGTAACCCAGAGACAACACGACATGTGGCCCATTGGACACACCGTGTACTCTAAGATTTCTGAAGTATGCCTCACTCGTCAAGTCCATAGGTGTATACTTCAGATAATATGTTGAATGTAGTACATGTTGTGTAGTCGAAACTACATGTTGTGTACTTTACCAAATTACATAGAATTAAAACTTTAATGTTTGTGTAATGTTCATAATTATATATCATGTAGATTCTAATGGTTTTTCACCATGTTACCTCCAAGGTTATAGATGATAATCTCAGGTAAATTCATAAAAGGATTAAGATAAAAGGATTGATTAATTGAAGGTAATAATTAATTGATTCAAGTGTGATTTATCTTAATAAGAATGATTAAATAATTGAATACTAGTTTTATTAAATGTGCAATCCTTTGCATTTATGTGTATGATCATGAGATAGAATAGACATTTGTAAGTGATTGGTTTCTGTTTAATTTATTTTAAATTAAATTGTTGGCTTGTGTTCCATATCTCCTAATTAATATGTAGGGATTGCATGCCCATGGTTTATTTTATGTAAACCCCCTTTTACCCCCTCACTTGTGTGTGAGTTAAAACACATATTTAATGGATGGAGCTCCCAATCTAGTTCAGGCGGCTGAGATGAAACCAATCCCAGGAGATACAAAGGTGGAGAGGTGGGAAGCTGTAAACACGAAACCAAAATGTTCAAGGTGTTTCTCCCTTAGGTCAAGGTCAGTTTATCAACTTCTAGATAAACTAACCATTATAAGAACTCATTTTCATGCCCTTTACTTTTTTTTCTTCAGTTTCATGGTTTATCATTATGGATGTGTTTTCACAATCACATAATTAATGAATTAAGAAAGAATGAAATATGGAACTAAAATAAAACAGGATTATACATAAATATTATCAAGACATGGTTAATGACTTAAGTAAGTTCCACTTAATATTAACAAGCATGTGATAAACATAATAAACAATTTATGCATAAGAGATAAAAATACTTCAATAAAATATTAAGTCAGACTAAGCATTTTGTTACTTGATTAAGGGAAATAATAAATAAAACTATGTGTTTAACCAACCATTATTGGGACACTTACTTTTATACTGGAATCCCTTATGAAAGTTTTAGGTAGAATTTACCATATTACATCAAGAGGAGTATCCCTTGCTGGACTTCGTGTATTATTAGAGGCAAGAGGAAATTCAAGTCAGGATTTAAGGATTGGGGAGTCCACTCAACGAATCGAGGAGATGCAATCCCGTAGTTGGCAAACACCTGCCTACTTAAATACCTTCAAATATATTGACCAACCCTTGTTAGGGTTATGCAAATGGGAATATTGATCCTTGCCACTAGAATGCCCAAGAAACTAGACATTCTGAGTTCAAAGGTGAGGGACATTGGGACTTGATAAAATAGAGTGAGACTTAATAAAATTAATTTATTATTTCTCATAAAATGTAATTAAGAAAGTAATAATTATCTTCTCTTTTAATTGTATAATAAAAATGAAAAACATTTCAACCACACTATCCCTATGATCAATACTGGATAAAGACAACAACCTCACCAACAGTAACTTTTAGGAATGGTTTAGATGATTTCGGGTCATTCTACTCCATGAACAGAAATCTTATGTGCATGAGTCCTCATTACTTGATCTGACTTCCCAAGAGGCGATTGATGAAGAGTTACTGGCCTACGAGAAACATATAAACGACGTGTTCTACGTTCAATGTTTGATGTTATCATCAATGTCTAGTGAACTCATGAAGTCTCATGAAAACATGGATGCCTATAGCATTCTTGATCACCTCTGTGGTCTTTATTAGGAGAGAGAAAGACATGAATGGTTTTAGATCTCCAAGGCCCTCGTTTAGAGTGATCTTCGAGAGGGTGCCCCACTCGGGCCTCATGTAATCAAGCTCATTGGCTACATTGAGCATCTGTAGGTTCTGGGGTTTAAAATCCCCGAAGAACTGGGTACCGATATCATTCTCGCATTACTCCCTCAAATATTTTCCAGTTTTGTTGTGAATTTCAATATGAACAACATTGAGAAGTATCTACCAGATCTTCTTATCCTCCTTCGCCAAGTGGACAAAGACATAAGTGTGAAAAGATTTCTGTTCTTATGGTGAATAAGAGGAAAGGGAAGGTGAAGATATTTAAGCCCAAATCTTATTCACACCCTTCCAAGAAAAGTAAGATCAAAGGGGATGGAAGGGAACATGAAGTTGTTTGTTTTTCATGTGGAAAGAGGGGACACTGGAAGAAAAACTACACCCAGCTAAAGAAGCAAGGGGAATCTTTAGGTTTATTTATTATCAAGTGAAATTTATCTGTTTCAAAAAATTGGGTATTACATATAGCTTTTGGTGCTCACATATGTATCCAAATAGATGAACCAAGTATATTCAAGAAAAAAGACCGAGGTAAGGTAGATCTATGAGCAGACAACATAGATAGACTTGTTGTTGTAACTGTCGGGGACTTCCACCTCACATTTCTGACTGGGATGATCTTGGTATTAAAAGGTTTTTATTATGTGCCTTATATAACTAAAATCATTATTTCTATATCCAGAATAGATACAAATGGATTTATTTTCATGTTCTGAATTGAATGTTTCTTCTTTTGTAAAGATATCATTGTTTTGGTAAGGCACATTTATATAACAATATTTATGTGTTGGATTACACAAACCAAGTAATGGAAATTGATAATGAAATTACTTCAAATGACTCATAACACCCAAATTTGGCATCACTAACTAGGTCATGTAAATGAGAAACACTTGAAAATTTTACATCAAGATGGATATTTATACTCTTTCGAACTAAAACCACTTGGTGTATGCCACGCATGTTTACAAGGAAAATGACCAAATCCCCATTTAGTAAGAAAGGTGAAAGAGCCAAATAGCTTCTTGAATTGGTTCATACCGATGTGTGTGGACCATTTCCAGTTGAATCAAGAGGTGGGTACTCATACTTCATAACTTTTACTGATGATTTTAGTGTATACAGATATATCTACTTAATGATGTATAAGTCAGAATCTTTTGATAAGTTCAAGGAATACAAGAATGAAGTTTATAACCATCTTAGTAACAAGATTAAGAAACTCCACTCAAACTGAGGTGGAGAATATATTAATCAAGACTTCATTAATTACTTATGGGAGTTTGGGATCCCATCCCAACTCACTCCTCCTTACACAACCTATTGGAGTGGTGTAAAAGAAATGAGGAACCACACCTTATTAGATATGGTAAGATCAATGACGAGTCATGAAAGTGTTCCATTATCCTTTTGGGGATATGAGTTACAAACAACGACACACATACTAAATCAAGTGCCAACTAAATTGATAAATGGTATTCCATACAAGCTTTGGAGTGGAAGAAAATTCATGTTATCAAATTTACATGTGTGGGGTAGCGAAGCATTTGTTAAGGCCTCTTTAGGTAAAAAACATGAACCCCGAGGCACAAGGTGTACCTTTATAGGATACCCCAAGAAAACAAGGGGATATTACCTATATGACCCCTTAGACAAAAAAATTATAGTGGCAAGACAGACCATATTTCTTAAGAGGGATCACATATCCAAAAGAGATAGTGGGAGAGGGATAGAATTCAATGAATTCAAGGCTCAAGGTGCACAAGAATTGGTACAGGAGCAGATTCCACAAAGCCCCGTGGAAGAAATATCTATTCAAGAGACACAAGTACTACATAAGAGTATAAAAGAGGTTAGAGAAATGGAACAATATGGTTTTCTAGTTAACAAGGATGGTGAATCATTATTAGTTGTTAATAACGATCCTCTATCCTATAAGGAATTAGTAATTGGTATAGAAATTGCCAAGTGTCAAGAGTACATGAATTCTGAAATAGATTCCATGCACCAAAACCAAGTCTAGATTTTGGTAGATTCTCTAGTAGATGTAAATCCTGTTGGTTTCAAATGGGTATTCAAGAAGAAACTTGACATGGAAGGACAAGTCAGTACCTATAAGGTATGATTGGTTTCAAAATGGTTTAAACAGCGTCAAGGAATTGACTATGATGAAACCTTTTCACCAGTTGAAATGCTGAAATCCATCAGAATTTTATTGGCCATTGTCGCTTACCATGACTATGAGATTTGGAAAATGGATGTCAAAATAGACTTCCTTAACGAGAACCTTTTGTAAGATGTTTATATGAAAAAACCTGAAGGGTTTGTGACTCCAAAGGATTCCAATAAGATTTGCAAGTTGCAAAAATCCATTTATGGATTAAAGAAAGCATCGAGGTCATGGAACGTTCATTTTAATGAATACATAATGGAATTTGGTTATATAAAGAAATAATGTGAGCCTTGTATCTATAAACAGTTTAGTGGGAGTGCAGTTGTTTTCTTAATAGTATATTTTGATGTCATATTACTTATTGGAAATGAAATACCAGTCTTACAGTTTGTTAAGGCATGGTTGGATAAATTCTTCCCCATGAAAGAATCAGGTGAGGCAACATATATTCTTGGAATTAGGATACATCATAATAGATCCAAGAGATTGTTGGGACTAAGTCAAAGTATATACATTGAAAAGATACTAAAGAGATTCAGTATAAAACAATCCAAGAGGGGATTTTTTCTAGTGTCACATGGGATTCATCTTTCCAAGAGAATGTGTCCTCAGACGCATGAGGAAAGAAAAATAATGGAAAGGATTCCATACGAATTAGTGATTGGATCAGTCATGTATTTTATGCTCTATACTAGGCTAGATGTCGCCTATGCATTAAGTGTTGTAGGAAGATATCAAACTGATCCAGGTGACTGCCATTGGATAGAAGTCAAGACTATCCTTAAGTATCTAAGGTATACTAAGGATATATTCCTGGTTTTTGGAGGAGATGAGGAACTGGTCATCATAGGATATGGAGATTCTAGTTTATAGAATGATCAAGATAACATAAAGTTACAAACAGGACGCATATTCACTTTTAATGGAGGTATTGTGAGATGGAAGAGATCAAAGCAAGGTGTGGTTGCAGATTCTACAATAGATTTTGAGTATATTTCATCTTTTTAGGCAGGTAAATAAGTAGTTTGGATGTGGAGCTTCGTCCAAGTACTAAATGTGGTACCTAGTAGTAAAGATCCCATTACACTTTATTGTGATAATACTGTAGTGGTGGATCTCGTAAAAGATCCAAGTTCACATTAGTGGATGAAGTACATACTACAGAAGTATTATCTCTCAAGGGATTTTTCTCAGAGATGTGAACTTATAGTGAGTAGTATTTCCAAGGAAGACAACGTGGGGGACCTATTTACTAAATCCTTGACTCAGCATAAACATGATCATCATGTGAGGTCTAGCGGACTAAAATTCATAGGCAGTTGGCTCCAGTCTAAGAGGGAGTTTGTTGGAGTTGGTGTCCTAGAACCAACTATTTTTACATTGATTACATGAATATTTAATATATTTAAATATTAAACATCTTATTACATATTTTTTTTTCTACATGACTATAATTTAATAATGTCCTAGAGTATTTGTTGCATTAATAAGGTCATAATAGTTCCCCGCTATGATGAGAACCTTGAAGTGCTATGAAAATATTATTAAATATAGTTCCATGGTTGGATGAAATACTATTATAGGACACATAGTATATAGACCATATGGTGCGAGTACTCATAAGAAGATGAGACTTATTCTCATGATGTTCTCACTTGGTAATCTCCAAGATGGGATATTATGAGAACAGACCCACCAATAGGAATTCTGCATGTTTTAGTGTCATCGGATATTCCTATATGTGAGTGTGTGTAATGGTACTTAGACTTTAATATTATCATTAATGTGGGTCATGACTCACACACTTTGATTTACTAACGAAAACCATCACGCCATATGTTGGCAGGAAGTAGGGTATGTTGGGTGCATCACAGATGACATGTTATTAATGGATAAGTTGAGGAATGATTTGTCCCTTCCATTTATTGAAGTTGATATCTTTTCCATTTGATTGAAATAGAATTTTCACCCTAAATTCCATGGCCATGGTGTATTGATGAGTTTATTTCAGGTAGTCAAAGAAAGACACATCAAGAAACTAGGTTGATGACACTATCATGAAACCTGATTGATGAGATATTGAGCCAAAGGGATTGTATTACATAGTGAGAATTCAAATGTGGATGTCCTCATTGTGACTTTAAGTTCTCTCTCTTGGGTTCCTTGACCCATTGCAAGACAATACTCTTGGAATATAGGCAATCCTGCCTAATACCAATGAGAACTAATCATAGTGGGTCACACACTATGTTTTTATTTTGGTCTCGATTAAATTCTATTTGAATTTAATTAATGGAATCAATATTATTCTCAAGACCGTGGAATAATTTTATTCAAGTTAAAATGATCGCATAAATTAAATTAAATATATTTATTTATTGAATATTTAATAAATATTTATTTAATATTTTGTAAATAAAATATTTATTTAAGAGAATAAATTATTTATTTATTTGGGTGTTCAATAAATGGAAGTGGAATTTTATAAAAATAAGGTTGGTCCAGTAGTAAAATAATTATTTTCAAGATGGTAAATAATTATTTGACTAGTTGGAACATGAAAAAATAATAATAATGTTGTTATCATTATCTGGCATAATATTTTCATTTAAGATTATATTTTTCACAAATTGGTGCACCAAGAATAATGGTGTTGTTATTGTTATTATGTAGCATGGGTTTTCTCTAATGTTATGAATGTATTTAATTGCTGTTATGAAATTAAATATTGTAACTAAAACCCCATGTCGTTAAATAGATGGGTATGTATATTTTTTCATTACACTGGGTGAACCAAATTGCTGGTGGTGTGAGAATTGTTGATCCAAAACAATTTCTCTCTCTAATTATATCCTCTCCCCTACCAAGAATGATAAATTTTCATCAAGACTGAAGAACATGCGATAAAAAATGATCGATGCAAGACACTTGCTTTGCCATGCTAGCACCTGGAGAACGATCGGTGTTGATTAGAGGTCATCAGAGCACATGTGGATCACCACTAGATGGATTCTAGTTTGGATACTCTCAAGCACAATGAGACAATCTAGAAGGGTTATTCCAGATGATCAACACCATCAACAAAGAAAGTACTGAATATCCAGGTATTTAATTTTTGTAGAAATTATTTAAATTAATTATAAACATGATACGCGAGATCCTCTCTCTGGGATCCAACACCCTTTTCTTCTTTTGTCTAGATATTTGATTTTAATTCATGGATACTGGTGTTTATGATCATATTGATCATGGATTGTTCATTGATTATGACAAAATAAAAGTTGGTCCCTTCCAACCGCCACACTTATGCTGTGTCCGGATCCTTCACAAAGGTGTTGTAAAATAACTTAAGGATCACCATAATTATGTATTTTTAGTTCATTTATTATTCCATTAAAAAAATACCTATAAATTTTTAAACTTTATCCCAAAATCAACCCAAAACAAATAGGGTACATTTATAAGTCCATTTATGGTGGTTAAAGTTACTATAAATATTTAATATTCTTATTATATATATATATTATCATATATTATCATTCTAGAATATTAATTTTTTAAAAAATATATTATTAGTTAATTATATAACTTTTTTAAACATACCATTTAAGGTGGTGATGGAAAATTGAACACATTGTTCATGGAGGCTGCAATTCACACACACACATCATGACATTTCCCTCTTTCCTAATGATTTTCACTACTAGAAAACAGAATTATATTCATGGTTTTTACAAAATTCATGGCTATATACCACACCTATAACCATTGTTTTTGGAAAACTGTGGTTATATATCACTATTCAAAGTCTATAGGAACAGTTCTATAAAACTGTGGCTATAGGTTTCACGTGTAAGTGTGGGAGAAAAATTCCCCAGGGGAAGGAGGTGGGAAAACCTATTGCCAAAATTTTCCTGCTATTTCCGCGATTTTTAAAAATATATAAAACAATATATATATATATATCAATAATAGTCTATAGAGTAGTGGTTAATCATCGGGCTTTAGATAGAGGAGGTAAGGGGTTCAAATCTAGCTGCTGACATTTTATTTTAAACCTAAAACCAAAGTTTAATGGTGATATATCCATATTTTTCCACCATGGAAACAGAACCTATAACCACAGTTTAAAATCATGGTAATATACCTATTGCCATAGTGGACAACCAAGATGGCTATTTCCATGGTGGAAAAAACCATGGTTATAGGTTCAATTTCAATGGTGGAAAACTATGTCAATATCCCTTTAAAAATTGGATATATATTTTCCCTATAAACACAAAAATATGATCCATGACCAGCTAAAATTGTGTCTATAAGCTATAACCACGGTTTTTAGGCCTATAACTATGATTTTTTACTATGGCTATAGGTGAAATTTCTAGTTATGTTTGGAAGAAAGTATAAAATGGATATTAAATTAATATAACAAAACTAAAGAATAGTAGAAATTATAGTATTATAATAACATCATGGATATAGGGGACTTGAGGGGTATAGATGAAGAAAATATCTAGAGAAGTTGGATTGAGATTCCTACCTCTCCCTTAGAAATTATCCCTTGTATAACTCCTTAAGGCTCCATATCTTGGTTTTTTGGTGTTACTAAGGATTCAAAGGAATGGGGAGAGTGTTAAGGAGAGACTAGTTTAGAGTTTTGGTTCATAAAAATATTTTTAGTGGGTGGATAAAATGGGAGGAGGTGGTCTCCTTTTATAAGAAAAGAAAAGGGCACTTTTTAAAAAACTCGTTATTCCCAATAATATCACTCCATTATTCAAGGCCAAATATAATAGCCCATACATTTCATACATAAATATTAATTTTAAATATAATAATATTTATTACACAATATAACAAAACCACACCATGACTATAGAGGTTTAGTGTCTTTGGAAACTGGGAAACATAAACAATTGGTTCATAAAACATCTACGTCATCTCCTGCTTATTCCTTCATATCTAGAACCATTTTTATCACATCTTACTTAATACCATTATTCATATCATGGGGAAAAGAATCATAAGAAAGGTTGAGGTCATATTCTCAATAAGGTAGATATAAATCATATCATAATCATATGACATAAGAATATAAATATAACATTTGAAAATTTAGTCCTGAATATCAAATATAATGATATAATGTCATGGGATAAATCATAGAAGTTCACCAAATAACATATTCCCCGAGAGCATAAAATAATACATATAATTTATGGCATAAAACTAAGCATATAAAATCATTTCCATATTAGTAAAGACTCATTTACATGACCATTATAGTGGACAAAGTACTTTACTGAACTGATTTCACTCATCATTCTAGCCCTGTGTTATTTAACCAGGTTTTCTTCCAATTCTATCCCTGTATTACTGAACTGAGATCATTTACCATTATAGTCCTGTCTATCTTATTATATGTAAATCTTTACTCAATGAATTATTGGGAGATATATGCCCACCCATCACATAATTAAAACCATACATATGAGTGTCATAAGAACATAAATCATCCATCATATCATAACCCATGGAATGAAATGAGTTTCATAAACATCATTCAATCATAACATAACCCATGTAAAAGAAATGGGTTTCATAAATATCATTCCATTATAAACATTAAAAAAACATAGAAATAATGGGGATAATATACTTGAAAAAATATATCCATTAATGTATAAGTAACATAAAATAATTTTATTGTAGATGAAAAATAATTTTGATAGAACACTTGAAAATAATTCTTGAGGAAAATATCCTTTCTATTTTGAAAGAATTTTATTTTCTTAAAAGTTCTGTGAAATTTTAAAAGAAAGAATTTTATTAAATAACCTTATAAGGTTATAAATTAATCTTCAAGGAATTAAGGTTTCATGAGGCATAAATATCCATTCATGCCATATAATTCAAGATAAAACATTCTCCTCATGCTTTTTATAGAAAAGTCACAAAGTACCGCGTTAGGAATACAGAAAAAATATTCTTTTCATACTGTTTAGTAAAAATTAATACATGGGTAAAAATGAATTTAAAAAATTGTATAATAATAGTAAAAATATTCTAGAAAATAATTTTAAGGAACATGGACATGGATGATAAATGTTTCCCTGTAAATACTTATGTATAAACAATCCAGGAAAATAACGAGATTGTGAAATTAACCCTTACCTTAGGTATGATTTCCTTCATAAGTATATAAAAATCCTGTAAAATGAATTAAATAATGATATTAACTTATTCCAGAACCATTTTTATATTTATGATATCATATATTATTATTTTATCACCCATTTGTTAATAAAATTTCATTATTACTCTTTTTTTAGGTGTTAACTACTTCATTTTCCTATGCATGTTTTGTGATATAAGTCCAGATTCATGCACATAGGATATAGTTTTTCCATTTAAAAAATTATATTAAGGTAGTAGATAACATATTTGTGCATTATATACATTTATATAATCATTATTTAATGGTGATCATGGATAATTAATTACATCGTGTCATGGAGATGGTAGGCTGTACACATGCATGAGTGACAATATCATTCTCTTAATTGGGAAATGGTATGGAAGTGGATGGTGTATATTTTTTTTCCAGAATCAATATCATTTTATAATGATCATATATATTTATTATTTTCATCATTACACCCATACAAGTAAAGTGATAGTGAAAAATAGATTACACCACAATGTGGAGACGGTAAGCCCTACGTACGTACATGTGGTACTTTCAATTTTCATAGGATGAATAAAATATGGAATTTTTTTGTTCTATAATCATAATAAAATCTCATAAAATATTTTATATTGTATTTATTAATTTATAACGGTAACAACATATGAAGGGGAAGTAGAAGAAGAAATAATCTTGAAAGAGTCGATGAAGGAGATTACCTCTTCTTTGGCGAGCTCCCACTAGATCTCCTCTTAGAGACACTAGAGTTTGTCTTTTGAGAATACCAAAACCAACAGACTATGAATAGGAAAGTTGATAAGGGAAATGGGTAGGGTATGGTCAATATTTAAGTTTCAAATTTATGTGAATAAGTGAGTGGGAGGCGCCCTTATATAATTGAGGTGATGGGCACTTCTAAAATTTCTTAATATATAAATTTATAATAAATTAAATATTAATCCAAATATCTCCAAAAGGTGATGGATTCGAATATAATATGAGATAATGTTATAATCTCATCAACCAATATTTTTTTTATAAGTCTTGATATTTTTTTAAACCTTATCATTTTGATTAACCCTTAGTTAACCTATTTTAATTTTAACTAAAGTAACAACATTGTCAATATTAAAAGGTTGTAATTTTTACTTAGATGGTATCAATTAGAAAATAAATGAGAAATTTATGATATATTAGACCATATTATATTTTTATTTTATTTTTAAAGATTTTTTGTGTTTTTTAAATTATTTAATAAAAATTTATTTTGATAAAATATCAATAGTTTCAATTTTGACACTATTCATTTCTTGGATTTTTAAAAATATCAAGATAATAAGTTAACTTAGATAAAAAAATTATGATATACCTAAGAGTTCAAGGTGATCAATAAAATTATTTTATCACATTAATTATCTAAATTAAATTTATTTTAATATTTTTAATAACATTTATTTGATATTTCCATTAATAAAATAATTATTACATCAACGTTGTGTAATTATTTAATATACTTATTTATTTAATAAAAATTAAAATTAAAATACATTGATGAAGATAAATATTATATATTTTATAATCATATTTATAGTTTAATTTATATATTATATAGCCTTATATTAAAAATTATATAGTTATTAAAAATATGAGTATGACATCTTTAACTTTTCTTTAAATAAAATATAATTAATGTCATACTCTCATCCAAGTGGCTTCAAAATTATATAACTTTAGCCCAAGGATTTTTTTTATTGAAATAAACTCATCCAATTAAATTAGTACATGTTTTAATGTAATTTTATAATATTTATAATATTATTTTTAACCTTAATTATTTGATTCACCTTTACCGTGCTAATAAAAATTTCTACTGTTACTATTAATAATGACCAAAAATAAAAGAAAACTATTTTAATAATTTAGACCCAATGATTAAAAATTTTTAATCTATTTTTTAAAATTAAAAATACAAAAGTTTCAATAATTAATTTAAAATTAATCATGTTGGCTGAATAAGAAAACAGGTTTTAAAAGTTAAAACATTCAAAAGATTGAAATGTTTTTATATCACAATTCAATGTGAAATTGATTCCAATGACATATATTGGATTAACTGATAAAATTTTGATCTAATTATACTTTTAAACCATTTAAAAATATAGTCTAACACTATAAATTATTTAGAAAAAAAGTTGTTTTCAATTAAAATGCAATATTTTATTACTATTCATCAAAACACGAAACTTACCATAAAAATACCAATAATTCAACCAAAGTAAATTTTTATATCCCTATTTCAAAGAAGAAGTTAATTTTATTATATTAAAACTATAAATTTTTTAAATTTTTTATTTTAAATGAGTTCCCCATTAAAAGACGGTAAAATTACCCTTTTGAAAAATATAGTTTCTTATGTATAAAATTGGGTTTTTTCTTATATTATGCCTATAAATTTTATTAGATGAATAAAAAAAATATTTGATCAAATATATAAGACATATATTTCCTTAATATCATTCACTTATTTTAATTTATTTAATTTATTAAGACAAAATGACTTTGGGATAATAATAAAAATATTTTTTCATTATAAGTCATTGGTATATATTTTCATTTATAATTAATTGGTAAGTAATGAATTCATCTTATATTTGGGTAAAATATATATTTTCATAATGTAGTTAATAATATTCATAATTTATAATTTAACAACTAAGTTATAGTGGTCATTTTATTCTAATTGCATTTTGTGGTTTCGTTTAAACTCACGGTTGTGTGCAATGAAAGATATTGAAGAATTAAAACTATTTAAAAAGAAATATTTATTAAAATATCATGGTGTTACATTCTACCCCCTTAAATTAATTTACCCCTCTAAATTTGTCACTTGGATACAAACAGATGAGGATACCTCGGCATCATCACATCCTCAAGTTCCCACATATTTTCCTCAAATTGGTGATTCTTCCATAATACTTTAACTAAGTGAGTGGTCTTGTTTCGTAGAAAATTTTCACTATAATCCATAATCCATATCAGTTTTTCTTCATAAAAAATATCATTCTCTAGTGGTAAAAATTCTGAGTTTATTACATGTGAAGGATCAAGTATGTACTTTCTCAGGAGAGATACATGGAAAACTTCATGAATTTGAGAGAGATTTAGTGGAAGTTCCAATATGTAAGCTACCTTACCAACACGATCAAGAGTTTCAAAAGAAACAATATATCTATGGATCATCTTCCCTTATTTCAAAATCTCATTACTCTTTTCTAGGGATATATTCATAGAAATACCTTATCACCCACAAACTCTAGGTCTTTTCATCGATTATCAGCATAACTTTTTTGTCGATTATCATATGATCTTATGTGTTGTTGAATAGATCTAACCTTCTATTCCATTTCCTAAAAAATATTAGGTCCAAAAATATTTATTTCACCAACTTCATCCCAACATGTTGGAGTTCTGTACTTCTTATCATAGAGGGATTCATAAGGATCCATCCGAATACTGAAGTGAAAGTTATTGTTGTAAGAAAATATTACCAAGGGAATAGGTTGATCCCAACCACCTTTGAAATCCATAGATTAAGATCTCAACATGTCTTATAGAGTTTGAATTTTCCTCTCAAAATAACCATCTTTCTGAGGATGATAAAAAATTCTGAAACTCAACTCTGTATCCATTTCCTGCTAAATACTTCTCTAGAACTTTTAGGTAAATCTCAAATCCCGATCAGATATATTGGAAAGTGATACTACATGCAATATTACCACTTAATTTATATATATATCCTAGAAATCTGATCAATAGAGAAATATTATCTAATATAAATAAAGTGTGTTGACTTCGTAAGGTAATCAACTATAACCCATATAACATTATGGAATTTAGATGTTTTGGGAAGTCTGATGATAATGTCCATGGTGATTTTTTTCCATTTACATTATGGTATAAGTAACGGTTGTAACATCCCCTTAGAATTATATCTCTCAACCTTCACTTACTGAAAAACCAAGCATTGAAAAACATATTCTACAATATCTCTCTTAATTTCATCCCACTAGAAATACTCTTTTAGTTATCTATACATCTTTATACTTCTAGGGTGAATAGAGAGTGATGAACTATGAGCCTCATCCAATAGCTCCTTATTTAATTATATTGTGGGAGGAATAAAAACATGGTTCTTGAAACTTATTATTCCATCATAATCAAAGTTAAACATAGGATAAGTTTTACCTTCTTTTGTAGCTCCACATCTTCCTTCTATGCCTCCTTAATCTTCACTTGTATAGATGGTTAAACATTCATTTGAAAAAGATGGGATTTCCCCCTTCCTTTAAAATTTCCAAATTCATCCTTTTCAAATACATAAATATTGTATTTTTTTTATCCTCATCATAGATAGACTATCGTGGTCCTTTCGAATCAAAGCATATGACACCTTGTTCACTTTCCTAGGGTGGTAATGTATTGAGCAGTTGCAATCTTTAATCAATCCCGAACATCTTCTTTGGTGAATATTCAGATTATTTTGAGTGAAAATATAAATTAAACTTTTATGATCAGTGTATATATCACAAATTTCTCTATAAATATAATTCCTCTATATTTTTAATATAAAGATTACTACAGTTAACTCCAAATCCCGAGTTGGGTAATTTTGGTCATGGATTTTCAATTTTCATGAGGCATAAGCTATCACCATATAATTTTACATGAGAACACATCTCAAACCCTTCTTGTATGCATCACTATAGATCACAAACCTCTCTCCACTACAAGATAGTGTGAGCATAGGTGCACTAACTAACCTTCTTTTCAGCTCATTCAAATTCTTTTTATATTTTTCCATCCATATAAATTTAACTCATTTCTGAGTCAACTTGATGAGTGAATTAGATACTTGTGGAAAATATTTCAAAAAAAAATCAATAATATCCATCCAAACCAAGAAAACTTCAGATATCAGGTATCGTTGTTGGACTAGGCCAACATTTAATAACTTCTATCTTTTCTAGATCTACATATATCCACTCTATTGAGATTAATTGACCCAAAAATGAAACTTTTTGAATCCAAAATTTACACTTGGTAAATTTTTCATAAAGATTATCCTTTCTAAGGGTCTTCATTAAAATACCCAAATGATCTTCATGTTCTTCCTTTCTATTTTAATATATAATATTATCGTCTATACAGAAAACCAAAAACCGATCAAGATAGTCTCTAAAGACTCTATTAATTAAATCCCTGAAGATAGCGGGGAAATTAGTAAGACCAAAAGAAATAAATATAAACTATTACTTTCCATACCTTGTACAGAATTCCATCTTGGGTATACCATCCTTCTTTAACATTAACTGATGATATCTAGAGCAACGATAAATCTTTGAAAATTATTTATATCCATTTAGTTGGTCTAAAAAGTCATCAATACGGGGAATATGATATTTTTTATTGATAGTGATCTTTTTAAGTTCTCAATAATAAATGTAGAGTCTAATTGATCCATCTTTCTTCTTAAAAAATAGAATAGGTGCACCCCAAGGTGATGAACTAGGGCATATGAATCCCTTGTCAAGATTCTCTTGGAGTTTCTTCTTTATTTCCTGAAACCAAATCAGGGCCATTCTATAAGGAGTCTTTGAAATAGGAAAAACACTCGGTATGATTTATATTGAAAAATCAACTTCACACTTTGGTGGAAGACCTAGAAATTCTTCTAGAAAGACATCAGTAAACTCACATAAAATATGTGTATCCTTAATGTTGAGTTTCTCCCCAACCATCAGAGATAAATAACCTTCATTCATAGTAATCAAGACCCACAAGATGGATGAAATTTCCATTGGAAGTTCATATTCATCCTTGAATCGATGGATGATCATAGATTCATTTGTAATATGAAATGTGAATTCCCTTCCTTGGAAATTGATATGAGATCCATATAGATAAATCTAATCCATTCTAAGAATAAAATCACATTCCACTAAAGTAAGGATCATAAGAATTGGAGGAATAAATTTCCCAAAAACTTTATCTGGAGAAGAATTATAAACTTCTAATGTGACCATTGTGACATTAGGATTTTTCATAGATAAATCAACATATAATTGTTGAGGTAATATGGATATACCCTTAGAAAAATCTTTAGAAACAAAAGAGTGGGTAGATCCAGAATCAAATATAACATTTTCTATTTTAGAGTGGATGGTAGGTGTACCTTTCACCACTTCATTATCATACTCCACATCACCAATAGTGATCATATGTGATTTGCCTTTTTATTTGTCCTTAAGAGGTTTTTGGCATTGATCATCATCGATAACCCCTAGATTGGGAATTAATTAACATAATTTCTCATTTCCTTTCACTTGTAACATTTAAGTGTGGGAGGTGCATTCTCTGTATCCATTTCTCTATTAACATCATTATTTATCTTTCTACCATCACTTAGATAGTCAATTGCCTGATAAAATTCTTTCCCAAACTTAAAAAATTTACTAATCCCATTAAGATAGTTTCCTCCATGTTTCTTTCCACACTTTGAGAATAAAGCAAAGCTCATCTTCTTTTCACTATATTTTTTATATTTTTCCTTGAATTCCATTTTTCTATTCTTATCAAACCCATAATACATATAGGTAAATCCAATATACATCTCAACCTTGAGAGAACACCAAATGATATCCTCATAACTATTAAATACCCTTATGGATAATTTTATTTAGAGACTTGGTTTTAAGCCAATGAAGATTCGATCAACCCTACTCTTTGGTTAGATGATAATTCCTGAAGCGTACCTTGTAAGAATTGTAAAATTTTCTTCTTAGGTACTAACTGATTCATCATACTTTTTCTTAAGATCAAGGAACTCATTCTGTATTTTCATTTGAATAATAAGAGTAAATTACTTATTGAAAAATAAGTTCTTGAAATCTTTATATTCCATGGATTAAATTTTATTTTGTTGCCTCGTATTCTTGATGAGATTCCACCATTGGTTAGATTAAACTTACAAAACATAGACTACCAAGATAACTTTATCATGTTATGAACATTGGATAACTTAAAATATATTTTCAGTGGTACTGATCCACTTTTCAGCCACTAGTGGATCAGAAAACCCACTGAAAGATGGTGGACACTACCTCATGGAGGACTCAACTGAATGTTTTTCTCTTCTTTTCTCATTTGGAAGTCCTGAATGATTCATATCTTGAGAAAGCTGTGTGATCATAGAAAAAATATTTTTCATTCCAAATCACATCACATTCGGTTTGTTAGGAGGAAAATCATTGCATTTCACATCACATTCAGCATTAACGCAGTTCCTTAGGGAAGAAGCATAGTGTGAGAAACACTAATAACAATGAGAAAACCAAATAATTAAGAGAAATTACTTATAAAATTTAAATTCAAGACACCTTAGGTTTTATCCTAGGTTACTCATGATTGTTACTAAAACAATAATATTGTAACCTATACTTAGACTTATCCTTGGGGTTCTTACTAAGGTTTTATCATCCTAGTTTTTGAAGGTTAACTAGACCTTTGCTCTGATACCAACTATAATGGACCATACATTTCATACATATATATTACTTCTAAATAGAATAATATTCATTACAAAACATTAAAAAACCTCTCTAGTACAATATAGGTTTAGTGTCTTTTAAAATTGGAAAACATAAATAACTGGTTCATAAAACATATATGCCATCTCCCACTTATTCCTTCATATCTAGAACCCTTTTTGAAACATCTTAAACAATACCATTCTTTATATCCTGTGGAAAAGAAACATAAGAATGGGTGATCTTAGATGCTGAGTAAGGGAGATATCAATCATATCATAATCATAATGCATAATAACATAAACATAACATTTGAAAATTTAATCCTGCATATCAAAGATCATGATATCATGTAATGGGATAAATCATAAAAGTTCACCAATGAACATGTTCCTAGAGGGACCAACATAAGATGTGAAATTTTTGTCATACACATAAGGATATAAAATCATTTACATATTATTCAAGGATCATTTCCAAGATCATCATAGTGGAAAAAGTTCTTTACTGAACTGAGTTCACTCCTCATTCTAGCCTTGTGTTAATAAACCGATTTTTCTTCCCATTTTAGCCCCGTATTACTGAACCAAGATCATTTCTCATTCTATTCCTATCTATATCATGAGATATAAAAATTTACCCAATGCATTAGAGAGAGATATAGGTTCCACCCATCACATAATTAAAACCATACATATGTGTCCCACAAGAACATAAATCATTAATCATATCAGAACTCATGGAATAAAATGGGTTTCATAAAATCATTCAGTCATAACTTAACCCATGGAAAATAAATGGATTTCATAAATATCAATCCATCATAAACACAAAACAACCATATTAATAATAGGGATAATATCATTGAAAAAAATATCCCCATTAAATCATAATTAACATCAAATAATGTTATTATAGATGTAAAATAATTTTGATAGAACACTTGAAAATACTTATTGAGGAAAATATCCTTTCAGTTTTGAAATTTTTTTCTTTTCATAAAATGCCATGAAATTTTAAAAGAAAACATTCGTTTTTTTGAAAATAACCTTGTAAGTTTGTAAAGGAATATCCAAGGAATTAAGGCTTTATGAAATCATAAAAATACATCCATGTCGTATAAGTCAAAATAAAACATTCTCCTCATACTTTTTTTAAAAAAAGTCACAAAGTACCTCGTTAGGAATATGAAAAAAATATTACTTTCATACCGCTTCGTAAAAATTAATACATGCATAATTTTTTTTTTAAAAAAATGTATAATAATAGTAAAAATATTCTGGAAAACAATTTTAAGAAACATTGACATGGATGATTAATGTTCCTCAGTAAATACTTACGTATAAAGAATCCCGAAAAATAATAAGATTGTGAAATTAACCCTTACCTTAGGTATGATTTCATTTGAATGTATCTAAAAATATTTTATAATGAATTAAATAAATTTATCAACTTATTTCATAACCATATTTATATTTATGATATCATATATTATTATATTATCACCCATTTGTTAATAACATTTCATTATTACTCTTCTTTCGGGTGTTAACCGCTTCATTTTCCTTTGCATGTTTTGTTGTAAAAGTCTTGGTTCATGCACAAAGGATATAACCCTGTCATTTGCAAAATGATATTAAGGTAGAGGATAAAATATTTATTCATTATATACAATTATATAATCATTAATTAGTGGTGATCATGGATAATGAATCACATCTCATTGTATTGTGGAGACGGTAGGTCGTACAAACGCATGAGCGACAACATCATTCCCTTAATTATGAAATGGTGTGGAAGTGGTTGGTGTATATTTTTTTTCCAGAATAAATATCATGTTTTAATTACCATATATATCTATTATTTCCATCATTACACCTATCCAAGTAAAATGGTATTGAAAAATAGATTACACTACTATGTGGAGACGGAAAGTCGTACATACACACGTGTGCTACTTTTATTTTTAATAGGATAGATAAAATATGGAATTTGGTTGTTCCATAATCATAAAAAATCTAAGAATATATCTGATACTAGATTTATTACTTTATAATGGTAAAAATATATTAAGAGGAAGTAAAAAAGAAGAAATAATCTTGAAAGAGTCGGTGAAGGAGATTACCACTTCTTTGGGGAGCTCCCTCTAGATATCCTCTTAGGGACACTAGAGTGGGTCTTTTTAGAAGACCAGAACCTCTAGAATGTGAATTGGGAATTTGTTAAGGGAAATGGGTAGGTTATGGATGATATTTAAGGCTCAAAGTGATGTGAATAAGTGATTAAGGAGGTTCCCTTTTATAATTGAGGTGAGGAGTGCTTTTGAAATTTCTAAATATATTAATTTATAATAAATTAAATATTAGTTAAAATACCTCAAATATGCTATTGATTTTAAGATAAGATGATATAATGTTGTAATATCATCAAAAAACAGATTTTGACTGGTCATGGTATTTTTTAAACCTCATCATTTTGAATAACCCTTAGTTAATCTATTTTAATTTTAACTAAAGTAACAACGTTGTCAATATTAAAAGCTTGTAATTTTTACTTATGTGGTGTCCATTAGACCATTAATGAGAAATTTATAACATATTAGACCATATTATAGTTATTTTATATTTTTAAATAGTTTTTATTACTTTTAAATAATTTAATAAAATATTATTTTGATGAAATATTAATAGTGTCAATTTTGACACTATTCATTTCTTTGATTTTTAAAAATATCAAGATAAACAGTTAACTTCAAACCAAATATTTCATTATATACCCAATAGGTCAAGGTAATCTATAAAAAAAATTATCACATTAATTATATAAAATTAAATTTATTTTAATATTGTTAATAACATTTATTTTATTTTTCTATTAATAAAATAATTACTATATCAGCGTTGTGTAATTATTTAATATAAATATTTATTAACAAAAAAAAATAAAAATAAAATAATTTAATGAAGATAAATATTATAGATTTAATAAAAATATTTATAGTAGATTATATATTCTATATAAACCTATATTAAAAATGACATAGTTATTAAAAATATGAGTATGATGCCTTTAACTTTTCTTTAAATAAAATATAATAAATATCACACTCTCATCGAAGTGGATTCCAAAGGATATAATTTCGGCCTAATGATTATGTTGGTAAAAACACACTCATACAATGAAATTAGTACAAGTGTTAAGGTACTTTTATAATATTTATAATATTATTTTTACCCTTTATTACACGATTTACCTTTTATACTGTGTTAATAAAAATTATTAAAGTTACTATTCATAATACCCAAAAATAAAAGAAACCTATTTATATAATTTGAAACTAATGAATAAAAATATGGAATCCATTTTTTAAAATTCAAAACACATAAATTTTATTAATTAATTTAAAATCAATCTCGTTGATAGAATGAGAAAACAAGTTTTAAAAGTGAAAATGATCAAAAGATTGAAATTGTTTTATATCACAATTCAATGTAAAATTGATTCCAATGACCTAAATTGGATTAAATGATAAAAAAATTATCTAATTATACTTTAAAAATATTTAAAAATATAGTTTAAAACTATAAATTACTTAGATGAAAAAGCCTTTTTCAATTAAAATGAAATATTTTATTACTATTCATCAAAACATGAAACTTATCATAAAAATACCAAAAATTGAACCAAATTATATTTTTATATCCATATTTTAAAGAATAAGTTTATTTTTTTATATAAAAACTATAAAAAAATTCAAAATTTTTATTTAAAATGGGTTCTCCATTAAAAGGTGATAAAATTCCCCTTTTGAAAAAATATCAGTTTTTATGTATAAAATTGGGTTTGTTCTTATCTTTTTCCTATAAAATCTATTGTACAAATAAAAAAATATTTCATTGAATATATAAAACAAATATTTTATTAATATCATTGACTAATTTTAATTTATTTAATTTATTAAGACAAAATTACTTTGGGATAATAATAAAAATATTTTTCATTATAATCAATTGGTATATTTTTTCATTTCTAATTAATTTGTAACCAATGAATTCATATTATATTTTTGTAAACCATATATTTTTACAATTTAATATTATTATTAATTTCTAATTTAATTACTAAGTTATAATGGTCATTTTATTCTAATAGTGTCTCACAGTTTTGTTTAAACTCATGGCTACGTGCAATGAAAGTTATTGAAGAATTAAAATTATTTAAAGATAAATATTTATTATAATATCTGAGTGTTACACCAATGGCTCAAAAATGGAAAATAATGGTGTGGGTAAATATATAAGGTAATAATAACTCCACAATTCAATATCAACCATATTTTCCACATGTTTTAACCACTTTTATTATGTTAAATCACTTTTACCCTAATTTACCCTTACCGTGATAACTCCACTTTCACCCATGGAAAATAATTTTAATGGATTTTTTATTATTTAATAATTTTAAAATTATGATTTAAAATATTTAAATCATTATATAAAATAAAATTTCCCTGAATTATAGTTATTAATTTTAGTATTAGTGCATATAATACATAAAAACCTATTTTTTAAAAAAAGTGTATTTTAAGCATAAAATTTATATTTAGGATAAAATTATCAATGTTATTAATTCTACTAAAATTAGATTTTTTATTATTATTAAATAAATATTTAATAAATATTAAAAAAAATTAAAAATTTATTCAACTATGTGGTTTTCTTAAAAGAAATAGATGAAAAACAGATTTGTTAAAACCTTATCTTAATTTTCAAAGATGTTAGGTGTGAGTTTTATATATCAAAATTCTATTTTAAAATAATTAATTTAACATTATAAAAAATTGTGTTATAAAAATCATTTTAAAAACTTCCATGTCATTTTTGTATAATAATTTCATAAAAGTGACAGTATTGGTGAAATTAGTATTTTTCACTATTCACCTAAAAATTATTTTAAAAAAATTAAAAATTAATCTTAAGTTAATTGTAGCACCCCTGGTTTGATATATTTCCCTATTATTATGTCTTGTTAAAGTGGGTAATGTTTGGATTTTTTCTTGGTAAGTTTATAGATGGTTTCAGAAGCATTTTTGGAGGTGTACGGTTTGTGAACGGTTAGTAGAAACTATGATCAAGTCTCTAGGAAACCATATTAGTGGTTTGGGTCTCACTGGGTTGGTGCACGGTTGTCACATGATTTTTAAAATCATGTATCTAACCATGAAACTTGGTATTTTTATAGATAGAGATGAATCACATGATTAGAGAAAGGTTTTTCAAACCATGCGGCCTAATCGTGCAATGAGAATTAAATTGTATGGAAATCGATTTTTAAACCAAAACTAACCTAAAAAGATTCATTCTTCTTATTTTGACATAGTATCTTGATTTTTAGGGTTCCCTAAGTTGATTTTTGGAAATATTTTATCTCTAGGATCTAATTTCGATGACCCTTCAAGAAGTTGATCTTATAAATCAAAGGTAATAAGTTTGTTCTTCTATTTTCTTCTAGATCTACAAATTTTCTTTAGAGAAGAACCCTAGAACAGGTATATTATGGTTGTATCTATAGGTCTGGAAAATTTTTAATTGGATCTCATTACGTGGATTCATGATAATTTAGTCACACCAAACAAACCCGAGGTATGTGGTTTTTCCATTTTTCTACTTTTATCAAAATGCGAAGGCTTGTAGGTTTTGTTAAAAAACTCTTTTATTATTTAAATGTTTTAATATAACAAAACTCCACTATATTTCTATCATATTGGCTGGATTTTGAAACTGTCTTGTGGGTGTTTCACATAATGTTTTCAATAAATTTATTAAAATGGATTTCTTACAAGAAAGATAGTTTTGAAACGTGTTCTTGTAATAACTGGGTTGTAAGTGATGACTAGAAAAGAACATGGTCGGCATGTGTTCATGATTTTCATTGTATTATGCCTTACTGAAATAAAATTGGTGCTTAATGCCAACTGGAAAGGCACATATAAAATTTCTAGTAATCGATGGCTTTGTAGAGGATTTATTTCCACTTATGAGCATAGGGATTTCACTCAACATGCATGCATGTGTGTGTGTGTGGAAACATGGATTGTATTCCAATTTAAAATTTAATAAATGTATTATGCTACATGAAAAGTAAAACTCATATTTGGTTATATTTCATTTGTAAAATCTATTTATATGCTTTATTGAATATTGTGAAAAAAAATTATCTACTTTGGATATTTTTCCTTCATATTTTATAATCCTATTAACTAACCTATTTTTGGTCTTAGTGGAATTTGGTAAACGTATCTTAGGGGTTTTCTACTAGGTATGATTACTCACCCCATGCATTTTCACTTTGGTGCATATAAAAATGTTTTTTCTCTGACATTGTAAAGGGGTCAGTTTCTTATGTCTCTATTAGGGCCCCTTTTTTGTTATCTGAGTTGATGGAGGTGGATCTTGGAGTAGTTTGTGTCTTGGTTTGGAGTAAAACCAACTTGGTGTCAAAGTTATTTACTAATTTGGAGTTTTATTATTATTATTTAGATAATTCTATTGTTACTCTAATATTGTTCATTTGTTGGTATTTTATCTAGTTGTATGGTTTATCCTCATACACCATATAGTTGGTTATTATCATTATTTTTTCATAAAAGTTTGTATTATTTTAAAATGGAAAATCATCCCCCAATGTTAGGTAAGCCCTTGGTATTTATTACTAGTTTTTGGTGTATTGAGGATGTCACCTAAGGTTAGTGTCACCTCATCTCTTTCCAAGCCAATGGTTATGTAATGTCTCTATTTTTACCATGTAAAGATTTCAAATATATATAATAATATTTTCAGTGTTAGGTGCTGATATGGCGTAAGATTTTGAGGCTCGGTGAGCCCAATAATTATTTAATAAAAATATTAAAATATTAATATCATGAGAGCACAGTTTTCCTGAAATAGTGGAATAAATCCTGAAGAGGGGCTCAGATGGGAAATATGAGACCTCTATTGAGTTCAGAACGTGGTTTTTACCCCAAGTTTGGCATAATCTTTACATGGATTGGATTTTTGGCTAAAGCACAATCGTGGGTGAAATAATTAAATAAATTAAACAATTTTTTAATTATTTAATTTAAATCCTACACCTAAAATCCTATTATAAATACCCATTTATAACCAAATTTTAGGGTTATCCACATAACCCTAGAGTTCAAGGGAGGAGCCGGTGGACAAGCATTCATGGATAATCATCATCGGATCGTGCTTTGGTGATCAGTGAACTAAAAAAATGTATAGATATCGTTAATGATAACAACCTAAAACCATTATTCATCAATGATTGATATAAAATCAAGGTAGGGTGTCTTATTTATATTATTTTTACCCCATTTATTATCCCACGATGAATAAAAATCAAATCTATAAGAAAATTGATTTACGGATCAATCATCTTGCGGATGCGGGTTTATTTATGGGGGTTTAGAATATTTTTTTATTATTGGTTTTTTCATTCATCATTCTAATGGAAATGGATCAATTATAATTCGAAAAATGACCCAGGTTCATTCCTCATCTTGTGTTTTGTGCATTTTCTCTCTCTGTTCTTTATGCGTTCATTACTGGTGTTTCATTTGGCCAATGGTTTGACAAAAACCTGGAAATTAGTCATTATAGAACCATTATTCAGTGAATGTTTTTGATAATATGGTTATGGTTTTAGATTCTATAACGAAATCAATATATGCTAACAATAATGATGGATTGAAAACATATCAGCTTCCTTTGTGCATGGTTGGGCGTGTGCATGATCTGTGGTACTACATGTGATGTTTTTCGGATGAATAGGAATCCTGAATATGGTCATTGGTGATAATAGATCTTGTTAAATTATAGATCCACACCTATCAATGATATTGATAGTGTAAATTGAGTGTGGTGATGGTGGAATTGGTAGAAACATGAAGACCTATGATATCTGGAAAATCCATCGTTACACACTGTGTAGTTGAAGAACACGTGTAATGTGGACCCAGTTGTGGTGACTAGGGATTATGAATGAAATAAATTATCACATGTTTTTTGAGATGTTCCACATACCATGTGACTTGACCTTGTGAATTGGCTTGTACCGTTAGGGTACACAGGCACAACCAAAGTACACGGGCACAACTCGGTACTCAGACACAACCTAGTATATGGGGATAAACTAGAGTACATGGGCACAACCTGGATCACACGGGAATGGGCTAGATAACACAGGTAGACCTGGGGTAGGCATGAAATACTATATACTACTAAAATACATGATGTACTTTCCCTAGGGAGGTCTAAGGCCCTTGTCCTTTTCAGCATGGACCAGTTCCCTTCTAGTGCATTCCACAATCCATCCCCTGAGGGTATAATGTGGAATTACATATTGAATATAGAATTATGATCTCCTCTAAGGTATTAGTCTCGTGTAGAGTTACTATAATCCCTCTGTGAAGCCTGGGTTGGGATCCTCTACCATATTCTACCCTAAGTGGGGTTTCAAGAATTGACATGACTAAAAAACATGGGGTTTGATCCCCTACTTAGAGGGTTATTCCATATTGTGTTTTTGGTATACCTTATGGCCTAGGGTTTGATCCCTCATCCATGTATCAATCTCTTATAACTTCCATAATGTAATTCCATATGGTGAGACCCAATTAGAATGACATCTTATATGGACGCCATCAGTGTTATCAAACTCACGAAGTGAGTTCTCCTGGGTGAGTGTTTCTATTAACTCCCAAGAAGAATCTTAGGCTGGAAATGTGGTTTTGACATTACCTTGAGACTTATTATCTATTGTGAGTATATATGGATGTTTTTTTATGTATAATATTTTTTTATTGTCATAACTCTATGATTAGATAACTAATATCTTGATGCTTTTATTTGGTTATTTCAAGGTTTCCTGTTAGGAACTGTTATACTCACCCCTAAATGGGATCTTCTTGATCATGTTGTGTCTAATGTAGATGACCAACCATTCTACGGGGTTCTTGGTGAACTAGGAGTAGATGGACCTTATATTTGGCTATACATACTATGGTTCATACTAGGTCTCACATTTGACTGCAGTCCCCTCATTCTAACATGTTGCACTTCTTTACAGTTTTGGTGGGATTGTATTTGGCCTTTTATGTTTTTCAGTTTTTATTATTTTAATATGATTGTGAGATTTATATGTATCCATGAATTTGGTATCATTTTTATTTATATTCCAACATTTTATGTGTTTGTAGATGTGTGTGTATATAGGTACCTTAGGCTAAGGCCTCCCATGTGAGTGTTATGCCTTCACGGTGAAGGTCTCCAACCCCTGACCTATTGGAGGTAGGCTTTGGGTAGTCACACTCATCTTATCACTGGCTAGGTAGGCCCCCATGGGACATGTCATGATAGAGTGGTATCAGATAATTTCATCCTATGACTGGATTTTGGAGTTTTTTTCTAGTTGTGAGATTAGTTTGGGTTTTATTGCAACAACATTAAGTGTTTCGAGTTCAGTTTTCAGGATAGCGAATCTAGTGTTGGTGTGGTGGATGTTGTATCCATACACCAGGACTTTTACTACCTAATTTTTGACTCAATATATATAGGCATTGGTTGTAGAGAAAACTTTGGTGCATGAATCATATAGGAATGGGTTATGGTTTCCAAATCCTTCTTGAGTCATATCCCAAGATATACTCATTGAACATGGTACATATTTTCTATTTTAGGATACCTCTATGATGATTTCCATCTTGGATTTAGTAGCAGGATCACAAGGAAAATACCCTTAGTGATTAGGCTTTGATATAAGGACTTGTTTAGGTGGTGGTACCTCTGGGTGGTTACTAGCCATACCTCTACTCATTGATCTGCAGATGGTTCTGGCAGTACCGACAGATCAGGCATGCAGGCTGTTCACACTTCCTGAGTTTCAGTGTTAGTGACCATTAGGTTCCTTGGTGATCTAGACCTCCAGGTGGCCGAGGATTGTATTGAGTTGTGGATATGATTCTTTCACCTCACCAGGACACCTGTAGACCAAATGGGGGTCATGGTGGTGAGCCTTATTCATGGATCCACTGGGCAATGGTGGGGCACAGTGACTTCATCATATGACGATGTGGCTCTTTCATGGATATTTTCTGACCACTTTTTCAAAGATGAGTTTTCTCCAGCTATGTTATGGTATGTATGCATTCATGCTCTTCTAAAGCTTCAGTAGGGTAGTTTGAATATGGCTAAGTATTCATCTAGGTTCATTAACCTCTCATGATACTTGATGGATATAGTACATAATCAGTTATTCTAGGATCGATCCTTCAAGATAGGCCTACACTGAGACATCCAGGCCAAGGTGATTCCTTTATATATTCCTACCTATCCTGGGGTGATGAAGCGTGCTTTGTTAATAGAGATATTCCTAGCCAAGTAGACATTGAAAATGGTTTCTAGTGGTGGGAACATAGGAGATGAGACTTCAGTAGAAAGTAGCCAAAAACATATTCAGGGATCCAAATGTGATATATGTTTTAGGAGGAGATATCAGGATAGATGATTTATGGTTTAGGGCTCTTAGGATAGTTATAGTCAGCCTAGGGAGAGGCTTTGCTACTCTTGTGACATACAGGGAAATCTTATGTGAGATTGTCCAACCAGTTGTACAACTGATTAAGAGACAGTGGATGGGATGCCTAGGTAGAGGAAATTATAGGATCAGGGAGGTCCAAAGGGTGACATATGTTGCATTGGAGTATGGAGAGTATATAGAGATGTTATAAAGTTTGATTTGTTTCAAACACCATCCCTAGGTGGTCCCCGTCGAGCTTAGGGTGTTGGTGGACAGGGGTGAGGGAAGTTGCGGGTAGTGGAGGCCTATGGACTAGAGGCCCCAAAGATGATTAGAGGTATGATCTATATCTTTTTATACCTTATCTATTGTTTTTATAGTCATATACATGAGCCAATATTTTCTTTCTACATCCCTAGTTCATGGCCTATAGATTCTGGTTGATCCCTTGGCTTGAACCTTATACTTGGAAACTCTTATCGGAGGTGACTCAATGATCACAAACTTCTTTTTATAGTGTGATATGATGCTTGGAGGAGAGAGATTATTATGAGACATCTTTATAGAAACAATGAGGCCTTATTATTTCATCTTAGGCATGGACTGTTTATCCATAGTTCATGCCAAGAAAGATTGTTTCAGGTGGTGGATACAGTGTTTCCATGTATATGGGATGTGGTTTTCCATCACAGGTTAGAAGGAGACCTAGGAATAATAGGATGAACTCATACCTAGTAGTATACAATCAATTAATCACTAGATTATTAGTATTACCCTTGGAAAAGTGGATGTTATGGCCTTTCAGTTTCCTATAGCGGTGGTGGGGTATGAGGTCGTCTTTCTTCAGGACGTGCTAGGATTTCCTCCCCACTGATAGATAGACTTTTACATTGAATCACACCCCTAGATGAACTCGATATCAATACCAACATATTGGAAGGAACCCACAAATCCTTTCATGCTGAGGGTGAAGTTGGGGGCTTGCAGAGGAAGGTCTTTGATAGACCTAGTGTGTCACCCTGGGAAGCCCTAGTTGTGTTCTCCAAGAAGGTGATTGAGAGATTGAGGTTGTGTGTGGATTACTGTCACTTGAACCAGGTGACCATGAAGAATAAGTATCCACTACCGAGGATCGATGAACTCTTTTATTAGTTGAGAGGGGCACAATGGTTCTTAAAAGTTGACCATAGATCAGCTTATCTCTAGCTTCAATTATGGGATGAGGATATACCGAAGATGACATTCTGATGTCACTACAATCACTAGTACTTCATGATGCCTTTTGGCATGATAAACACCCCAATAGTGTTTATGGGACTCAAGAACCATATATTTTATCCTTTCATAGACCACTTTGTAGCAGTCTTCATCAATAATATCCTATTATTCTTGGTGTCTGAGGAGAAGTATGCGATGTTGTAATAGTGGGTGCCCTAGACCCAAGTATGTAGTACTTTTGATTACCATATTGTGTATACAGTTAGATATACATGATGTATTCTTACCATTATAGTGTATAATTTTCTACATCCACTATTGAAATGCTAACTTCCATGGGTTAATGGTCATATCAAAAGGTTATAGTAGATCTAAGACTACAATAAGAACCTCAAGATACTATGACATTAATCTTAAACAAAGGTCTTATGGTCTAGATCTATCATACTAACTGGACACGGTTTATGTCTGACTATTAGGTGTTGGGGGATCATAATCATTGATACTCCTCATGAAGTTTACACATGGTGATATTTGATAGTGAGATCATGGAGACAGACCCGTCAATAGGAACACCACATGTTTTGGGTGTCATTGGTTGTTCTTATCTATGGACATGCGTATTGGTATCCTGACTTGAGATCATTACCATTTTTTTATTTGACCAGTTACTTTGATGTAAGGAAATAACCATGATATTGAAATCATAGTGAGGTAGCTTGTGTTGGGTTCATCATTTATGGTCTGACATTGGTTGAATGGTCAAGAAAGGATTTTTCACTTCTGGGTTGATAAAGTAATATATCTCAAGCATTGTTTATCAGGATGGTAGTACCTTCATAAATCCTTGTCCAAGGTAGTTGAAAGGAAAATCCATCTGGTTAGGTTAAAAAATAATAAAGCAAGAAAAGGGCACTGAAACAAATGTGCATCTCGATTTATGAGATATCTAAAGACAAAGAGATTATAGTACACAGTATGTGTTCATAGGTTAGTAGTCATTGCTATGACTTTCCTTATCTCTTTAGGGGCCTTGATGGGTTTCTAGAATCTCCTCTTGGTCTATGAATATTATTAACTAATATCGAGATAAGGGTATAGAGGGTCACATACAATAACATTTTCAAGAATCTGCATTATTCCGTTGAATATGAATATTGGACATGGTGGGACCCACCATGGGGTTTGAGTATTGTCCAAGTCATTGATCACAAAAGAATAAATTAATTATTATTATTCAAGTAATGAATAATTGGGTTCAATTTATTTACTAAAAGTATTTAAAAGTTAAGTAAATATAAGAAATAATATCAATCGAATGAATATTATATTAATATTCCATGTTTGTTTAATATTAATCGGGAAATTATGATTTGATTTAACTGGCTTAGTTTATCACACTATATATTTAATATATATTACAATCATGTGATAAAATTTAAATAATATTTATGATATAGTTTAGTCTGTCAAAAATTTATTTATTGCTTCTTTAGCGGGCGATATTTTTTCTAGGTGCTGGGAAACCCATTTGAGTATTTAGACTCCCACTATAAAAGCATGAGAGATGCTCATTTATCTGGAACTATTCATGCCAATGTAGTGAGATCCTATCTCTCCTCCCACCTTCTAGATAGAGTGTTTCTCTCCGAGCGAGGATCCAAGAACGACTTCAAGGATCATAGGCAGAGGATCACAGTGATCGTCGCGACACCAAAGGACTCATTAGAACTCCTTGCTCAAACCTAGATTACAATGAATGGCGAGCACATAGATTCATAAAGCGTGTATGAATAATCTAGAGGAATTTGGATTTTGATCCTTCATGCAACGATCTATGAAAACTTTCTAGTGATGAACACGCTTCCAAATAGAACATGGTACACATTTCGATTTATAATTATGCTCTATTTAATTTACATGAGATCATCGGACCATACCAAGGATCGGATCATCAGAGACGATAAGTATGGTCGTCATAATGATGAAAAATAATAAAATCCTCAACCCACCAGCTTCCTCTATGACCCTGGTACCTTCAATTAGTATAAGAGTGAGTTGCATAAATTTATTGAGCCCAAAAAAATATTTTTTTAAAATTTAAGTAGAGGGTTCGAAATTAGTCCCAATGGATTCGAACGTGATTCAATCTGAGGTCAGATGAAAAAGTTACAACCATTCTAAAAAAAAATTATGGATCAAATTTGGTTGTTCTATGGGTATTAAAATTTAAGTACATATTTTCATATGTGTTAATTCTCAAGTTTTCAATGGTGTGAGTTTGATTCTAGTTAATCCAATCAATTTAGGCTGGGCACCTTGGCCAAAATAGTGATTTATGGATAAATCTTGTTCCACACATAAAGTGTATTATTATCTTTATAATAATAATAATAATAATAACTATTATTTAATTATTATAATAATTATTATTTTATTTAAGGTCTTTGTTGACTACCTTGAAAAATTAAGAAGAAAACAAATGTGGAATTGGTTGGGTAGATTTATTCTGGGTGGTGGATTTTTTTTTTCCAAATTAGACTATTGGATAATTTTTTATAAAGGAATTTTGTAAAAAAAAGTAAAAAAAGAACAAGGTGGGGCTGAAACATTTCCCGGGGAAGCCAATCCACTCGGCACTCCACCCGCGGAGCTGCTTGGAAATGGCCAGGCTGCCTCCCTTTCAACCGCTCCTCCGGACCAGCTTCCATCACCCGACTTGGACACTGCCCTACCAAGACCTCCACCGCACGGTCAGGCCCTCATCGCTGTGGTCTAGATCTAGGCGACTTTAATTAATTAATTTATTTATTTTTGGTATTAAAAATTAATTAATAATTGGACCAAAAGTGAATTAAATAAATTATTTTAATTTTTAACTCTTTTAATTTATTTAACACCCATCGTGCTTAAATTATTGCAATTTAATTTTTACCATGCATTTTTACCCACTTATTTGTCTTTTCCACCAACCTATGTATGTATGAATTTATTTAATTAATTAATTATTTTACTATGTGTGATATTTATAATTAATTAAAATAGTTTTCACATCATTTATTTTTTGATCAACATGTATAAGGGTCTGCGTTGCCAATTCTATCTGTTGTACATTGCATCCCTAGTTCTCCTCGCTCGTGCGCAACTATACTTGTATATTGACAGTGATGATGTATGTCATGGACCTTGCCAAGATGAGATAGGTGGAAATTAAGAGGACAGTGTAAGACATAAAAAATTCCAAGATGAGGTGAAATCCAAACAAGGAGTGGACATACTAGATGTGGAACGAGCTGCATCATGAATCACACACAAACTCAATTATGATACCTCTAGGTCGTGGTTGATCCATTAAGTTTAAATGGATCAACCAATATTATACGCTCAAGAACTATCAGGTAGTTTATTTACTTTATTCATTTATTTATTATTTTATGCATTTTATAACAATGGGAAAATACATAAAATAATAAATAATAAAAAATGCACAAATAAGCAATGAATGTTTTTTCTATTAATATTCAGTTGTGAGAACGAAAACATAGTATGAATAAGATTAATAAAAATAGATTACATTCATCGAGAGAAAAATTATAAAACCCTAAAAGAAATATTAAGTCGTTAAATGCCTTCCGCTGTTTGAATTTGAACACAACCAGGTGTTTGGGGTGCTCGGTCAACCATAGCTGAGGGTGTCTCTTACTACTGGGGAGTTATTATGAGAATTATTGGTTGGCTTAACTAAAATGGTATTAAGGATTAATCATAGCTAACTTTCTATCACTTTAGATGCAAGCATTGAGAAAATCATATTTATGATTTTTGAAGATAAGAATTCACTCAACAGATTAAGGAGTTGTGAGTTAATGCGGTTGACCAGTCAAAAACCTACCTTAAAATATTTGAGTAGTGGCGTAGCCATAGGCTGTAGACTATAAGGGGAGGTTCAAATATCCTTGCCACTAGAATACTCAAGTAACAAAGCATTCCAATTATAGTACAAAGGGCTCCTTGAATTCGATAAAATAATGGGATATATTTAATGATATAATTAATCTATAATTTCTAATTCGGTGCTCAAGATAAAAGTTCAATTTTCCAGATGTTTTTATTTTTTCAGAAAATTCCAAGTAATACTACAAATACACTGTGGTAATATTGGACAATGTATATGTACAAACTAGTATGAATTTCAAGTGTAGTACAAACACTTTATCATAATACTATGATAACAAAAATTCAAGGTGTTGATGTCCCAATACTTGTTAAGTCACCTCAAAAAGCGAGGGTGAAAAATATACTTACATGAGACTCATATATGAAGCATATTATGGTTATGTCATTATGCTATCATCAACGTCCGATGTTGGTTGTGGATACTATATCAGGTCATGGATGATAACACATGTAGTCTCATCCCCAAGAAGTTTGCAAGGGGAAAGTGAATCAATAAATGAATGGGTGATAACTATACTGGTCAGTGTAAATTGGAAAGCAGATCACAAAATTTCAATAAAATCCCATTCTCATATCATTTTCACCCATTACTCCAGTTTAGTTTAAGATTAAAAAACAAACAGGATGGAGTAAACACTTCATTACCTTTTGGGTAAAATTGTCCAAAAAATAAGAATATTAAAGACAAATTAATATTTAATTCCTATGGTGAATAAGTTGAAAGACATGGTGATAAGGAAAATAGAAAGACCGATGCCAAAGGCACATTCACAATTTCCTTCAAATAAATAGGTAATAAACAAGAGTTTTCCCCCTGCAAATCATGAAATAAATCTATGGAAGTTTAACTGCAATAAACTGAATTAAAGAAGCAAGTTATCACTTATTCTTTAGGTATATTCATCAATTATAAGTATTGTTTCTAACATACTTCTTGGGTATTAAATACAATATGTTTCTTACATATGTGTATCAACATACAATAACCAAGTAATATAAACATTACAAGAAGTAAGTTGTATTCTCCAAGTGGCTGAAAAAGGGTGATTCCCATGCCAGTGGTGAGATGTACATAAATTATAATTTCCAAGTTAATGATTTAATTCATGATATTATTGATTATAACCAAAACATTTATCTCATGTGTCCATTGCAAATAAGGATAAATTATTCCATGTTCAGTAAGGAATGTTGTTTGTGTTATCTCATACTCAACTAATAGTTCAGTGATACTTGAATCATAGACTATACGTGATGAATATAAAATATAAGACTTATGTACCCAGTTGTGGGAAGATAATTCTTTGTCAAGTAAAACTAAAATTTGATGCTAAAGATATACCCATTTTGGTATTTATACTCACTATAGCTAAACATCTTAGGTATTATCGATGTATATACTTATTTAGTTTTGGACAAAGAAACCTTTAAAAATAAATGTATGCCACAAAGATTTTGGAATTAGTTCAACAGGAGAGCGAGAACTATTCCAAGGGTAAGCTAGTGTTAAATATACTTCATATGATTCCTTTATGTTTTTTAAAGAATTAAAAAGTGAAGTATGCATGGTCAGAAGATACGAGTTGCTTCGGGTCGGTATGCCAATGAATATCTTGACCAAGCATTCATCGATCAATATAATGTAGCGTGGAGTAATTCTTAAATGCACATTACCTTATCCACATCAGATATATGATGTTAACAAGGAGGATCAATGATGATTCTTATATGTTAACATTGATTTAAAAAAATTAGTATAGAGAAATTCCTAAACGCATATTTTATACATCAGAGTCATGATATCTATGTTACAACTTATAGAAACTTCCATTGTAAAATATCAGTGATATCCCCATATTCCAGCTATATGGACAAATGGATATGATATGAGTCAATATATGATAGAAATACATCATGTCATTAGAATATGATTTAAGATTCAAAGCATTTGTTTATGAAATAAACAAACTTATATAAAAAAAACACAAAGTGCATCTAAGGTAATTATCCTAAAAGTTTCTTACGAAATTAAAAAAATCCATAAGATTGAAATGTGATATTAAATGTAATAGAATATATTTCTTTAAGAGGATTCACATCTCTATTTTTGATATTGGGAGAAAGATTGACTTGGGTTTATATAATCTCATAGATGCACATGTATTTGGCATATGAACTAGTTCCATAAGTGCATGTGGAACAAGAATGTTCCAGAGACACATACTGCGTAGGAAGGTTAAAACCATAATGATGGTTTTATATTCACACTTCCTAGTGATAAATTATTCAGTGAGAATAATAATTCCTACAAGTAGTATATGTAAATCATCTAATATTGACAAGGACAATTAAAATTCAATAATGGATTCCATGTGTCAAAGTGAAAAGGTGCTTATTATATTGAATACTGCAGTGGGTATTCAAGTGAGCTGATACATGGGTGGTACAAGTGTGGTACCAATAAGTCTTTAATGTTAATACTATGTCAGTATGATAAAATACATTAGAATATTAATTATCATAGCTACTTTCTATGATCATTTAATTTGAAGTTGGATATCAAGACCAACTTTCATGGAAGGTGTCTATATGACGCAACTGGAAAGGGATGATGGCATCAAAAAATCCCAATAAGGGTGAAAGTTATTAAAACCTAGTTTAGGATAAAAGTAAGCATCAAGATCATATAAAATTAATTTGGAATTAATGTTTTACATGTTTCTACCAAAGGTTAGTGGGATCTCCATTGATTTCCAAGTAAAATATGTTCGAAAACGTATTGAAAATAGATATTAGTCTTATAGTTTGTTAAGACCAAGATGATAGTAACTCTCTAGTGATTGAATTAAAGTAGAACTGTATGTTCTAGGTAAGAAGATCTACTAAGGTAGATCTAAAGGCTGCATGGACCAAGTCAATAATACATATACTGACCTTGTATTAAAAAATACAAGTTGGAACAATTCAAGAGAAGAACTGTTACCAATATCACATGGCATAAATCTTTCCAAGTATACAAGAAATGGTATAGGAGGAGATTAAGTGGTGAGTTGAGTTCCATATGATTCAGTGATGGATCAATCATGTATTCCATGATATGTACAAGATATGATAATTCCAACATATACTTTATAGTAGGAAAATATTAGTTATATCCAGGAGAACTGAAAGCGAAGCATTCAGAACTATCTGATTGTACTTGAAAAAGTAAAAAGGATATATACTCGTATGTGGAGAGAAGGGATACTAGTTATAGAGGGACACAAAATAGTCTTAATTTGGATAAATTTTATCTATTATCATTGTTAGGAAAAGGTGATGAGCGATAAAAGATTATATAAGATAGTGGTATCCATATCTATAAATACCAAGTACGCTGTAGCTTCTAAGGAAACTAAGAAGCAGTTATTAAATGCAATGTTTTTTTCTAGTTATTGGAATTGTACCTAGTATTTAAAGTTTTATCATGATTATAATTATTTTCACTAATAAAAAAATGCCTTTAACATTGCTATAATAGGCCTTTATCAGCATTAGAAAAGTGGTGACTACCTCAACATGGTTAAAGGCCAAGTCTTTCACCAGTGCTAGAAAAGAACTGATAAAGGGTAGCTTCATCAGTGCAAATAAAAGCATTGATACGGCAAAATTTTATCAGCACTTCTAAAAGTGATGATAAAATACATCATTTATCAGCGCTTTTATTTAGCACTAATAAAGAGACCCTTTATCAGTTCTTTTAGAAGCACTGCTAAAGATTTCTTTATTGGTGCTTTAAAAATCACTAATAAAGATACCCTTTATCGGTGCTTCTACATGTGCTGATAAAGATACACTTTATCAGTGATTTAGAAGTGTTGATAAAGGATTCATTTATCGGTGCTTATACAAGTGCTAATAAAGGCTATCTTAATCAGTGCATTTAGTAGTGCTGATAAAGGTGAAAGCTACAGTGTGATGCTACAACACACTACAACACCAGAAACAGGTGCAATGTGCTATAACAACACACTGCAACACCAAAAAGTAATAGAAATTATCAAAATAAGATAAAAATATTGAATTTAAATGAAATAAAATTTATAACAAAAATACAAGAAAAAAACACTATTATAGAGTATGTCACTTGTTTTTTTAGTAAAATCAATATAAATTTTGAATAAAAAAGCACACTTGGAGTAATAATAGTCACAATATGAGTCGAATTAATGTGTCACTTATTTCTACACGTCACAAATGACATATGGATCATTTTTCCAAAGTACCAAAACAATCTGAATGTGTTTTATCAGTTTAGAGTGTGTTAGTTGTTTTTTGATTAAAATTAATGTCAGTTTTGAATAAAAAGATGCACTTGGAGTAATAATAGTCAAACCTTGTGTCATATTGAGTTTAAGATGATTCCTACACATCAAAAATTAATTTTTTATTATTTTCCTAAAGTATAAAAACAAATTGAATGCATTTTATTGGTTTTGAGTATGTTAGTTTTTTCCACTAAAAGTAATGTCAATTTTGAATAAAAAGATGCACTTGGAGTCATAATGGTTACACCGTGTGTTAGATTGTAGTGTGAATGATTAATACATGTACAAAATTACTCATAGATCATTGTAAAGACCCATAAATTTCAAGATTTTTTTTTCTTAAATACCTTGGAATTTTACGAGTCTGTGGCTTCTAACGACACTCGATTCTGAGGCCCGGTGTGCCCAGAATCAATTTCTGAAGTTTAGCTCGGGTACATTCAGTAAACGAACGAACGAGTTTTTCTATTTTTGAACTAGTGCTCGGAATTGAAATCCGAGGGCACCGATGAACTCTCAGCGCCGATAATTGCTTAAGGGGACCTTTACTGCAGTTGTGTTTTAAGCAGGTTGAGCATTATTATTTGGGGAATTAGTTTAAAATAAATAAAATTGTTGAACAATTTTGTTTGTAACCTTGGAATTTAAACCCTCCCATGGGAAGTTGTTGGTGGATCCCACAACCTCCCAACTTCCCATGTGTGGTTATATGAGAGGTGGGGCCCACATGAGCCCCAACCTTTCATTTTCTCCAAACTCCCTTAAACCCCTTTCATTAATTTTGTTAACTCCTCTTTAATTGTGTAACTCTTCCTTTCCTCTCTCTCCCTCTTTAACTCTTGCCCACACACCTTAATTAATAATTTGAACCTATTTAAATAAATAATTAAGTGATTTAAATTTTGAAATTTAAATTGGTAGTGTTAATAAAATAATAGGATTGGCCTATTATTTTACTTTGGAACTTGTTGGATAGAGGGATTTTGAGAGAGCTATTGTGAAGAAGAAGAAGAAGAAGAGAATTCCACTTTCATTGAAGAACGACGCCTCTTCAACGAAGAACGTCGGTTCCACGAAGATTGACGACGCGCTTCCTTTTCTTCCTCCGCATCAAGGGAGGAAATATAATCGCGAGGAACTCTCCAATGATGACGGTTATTTTCCGATGTTGATGGAGCAAAAACGCTTTCTGTGTCTATGACGAATGAACCATATTTGAGGTAGGGGTTATGTTCAATTTTAATGTATTAAAATTGTTCCTCGACTCGTCGTTGTATTTTTTTTTGATTGTCTCGGCCTATTGTTATCGCTTAATGTGGAGGGTACGGGTTGAACGAACACGGTCCGATGACCCTCTTCTAGAACTTGATCTTTTTGGAACCGACCATCGGAGGCGGAACACGGAAGAGACCGTCAGTGCAAGGGTCGCCATCGCATAAGCTAGGAAAAGCCGCGATCAAGCGGGCCACGATGGAGGAAGCACGACGCCATCGCGCTGTGCCAGGGATGCGGAACCGCGGCCAGCGTAGGCCGCAGTGGAGGAAGCTGGCGCCGTCGCGGTGGCTGTGCAGCGGGAACCACGGCTCGCTTTGTGGTCCGCTTCGGCGGAAGGACCGGCCGGGTGAAGGGGAGTCGCGACGCTGGTAAACCGGCCAGCCTGTCGGCCGGCCGGGTGGAGCAGATCCGCGACGCCAGGAGGACGCGACACCAGAAGAGCCGTGGCCCGCCGTGTGGGCCTCTTGCGCCAGAAGGCCGGCCGGCCTAGCCGGCCAGTTTGGGAAGGGCGGCGCCGCATGGCGCCTCCGGTTCGGACAACCGAGGGGCCGCGCCCCTCGGACCGCTCGACTGGCTGGCTGAGCCAGCCAGACTGCGCACCCAGCCGGGCCGCGCCGGGCCGGGCCGGGCCGCGCCCCTCAGGACAGGCCACATGAATCACCAGGCCAGTCCGACCCCTTTGTTGGGTCGGACCCGCCAAAACCGAGTCGACCCGACCCGTCATCCCATCGGGTCTAACAGACCAGACCCGTTTTCACTTAAACGTGAATAACATGAAGATCACGCATCCGATCGACGCGCCATCTGTGGCATTGGGACCCTCGCGACGAGTCGATCCTTTTGCGATACTCTAAGTGAGTTTTGGATGACTTTGGAAAATGGCCAGGTTTGGAACGAACGTAGTTTCAACCGGGCCCTCGGAGCAGTAAGACTTATAACTTAAGGATCAGACGTCCGATTGATGTGCCGTCGAATATGTTGGATTCCTCTTGATGAGACAGTTCTTTTGGCATACTTCACTTGAGGTTTGGATGCAGTTAGAGTATGGACGGGTTGGATTGTACCCGAAATCCAACCGAGCCCCTGGAATGGAAATGCTAATAACTCACAGACCGGGCGTCCGATTGACGCGTCATCTGTTACATTGAGACCCTTATGACGAGGCGGTCTTTTAAGATAATCCCACGTGAGATTACGTAACACTTTAAAGTATCCACTAGTGGCTCGTGGAGCGGATCATCTCGGAGACGAGCATATGGAGTACAGTGACCTTGTAGCTCGCTGAGACCTGATGACTGCTTGTCCGATTTGATTCGGAGTGACTTGAATAGCCCAGTGGGGAGCACTAATTTGTGAGGTGGAAGACCCATGGCGGAGGAGCACTACTTTGTGAGGTGTCAGATCCACGGTACTCAACAGGAGGAGTACCTCTGTAGGCAATGAGGGGGGAGAACTACTGTGTGAGGTAGCAGACCCATGGCGGAGGAAGCACTACTTTATGAGGTGGCTGACCCACGGTACTCGACAGGAGGAGTACCTCAGCAGTCCATGGTTAGTGAGTGGCACCTCAAATTCATGACAGGACTATTGTGCTCGATAGAGGAGGAGTTCTCCAGTAGCCGTGTTTTCGTTATCGTGAATTAAAATCCTGGTTTGAGCTGAGTCAATGGCCTTTGTGTTTACCTCATGATTGAGATGGGTTACTTGATAACTTAGGTATATGTATGTGCATATACCTAAGTAAATGTTATCTGTTTAGATATTTCTTTGTGGTTTATCCTTGTTGGTTTTAGTGAGACCCTGAGGGTCTCGGGGTCCCTACTGAGTATCGTTATACTCACCCCTGCATGGGCTATACCTGCACCTCGTTGTGTTGGTTGCAGACGACGGACACCACTGGTCGTGGTTGAGGCTTGTAGAGTTGGAAGGTACCTGGTGGTGGATCTCACGATGAGTTGATACTCGGAGGAGACGAACATACGTGGAGTGCCGAGGAGGACATCTGTACCTACCCTTCAGGTAGGAACCCGAAGGATGATCCAGGAGATGCTTCACCTTTCAGCTTTTTTTCCTTTTTAGTTGTACTTTTTTTGTTGTTGTAGTTGTACCTTTCTGTTGGGCTTGTATTTCCATCCCGTTTGTACTTTCAGCATGTCTGTTACTGCTTTAATTAGTGTTTGCTTCCACTTGTTCTCTGATTGTGTGTGTTTTTACATTTCATAAAGGGAATGCCTTCCCTTTTTATTGGGATTTACGCCTTTGGTGCTAGTCGCCAGCCCCTGGCCTATGGAAGGCAGACTTGGGGTAGTCACGACACAGGCCCCCAGGATGGGTCATGACAAATTGGTATCAGAGGAGTCGGTTCTACTGCAAAACTTAGGACCTTGATCTTTATTTTCTATGAAGCAATAGTTTTAAGGGTACTAAGTGTGGTTTTCAGTTCAGGGAGTCTAGTGTTGGTGCGGGCGGCCGACGTATCCATACACCAGGACCCTGGCTTTTGATTTTCGACTCAGTGCACGAAAACACTAATTGCGTGTGTGTTTTCAAAAGTTTTTTTTAAATCAGCTCAAACCAGGTCAGCTCACCAGGTATAGTCTTTGACCGTGTAACATCTGTTTCTTTCAGGATGCCTCCCTGCGGAAGACTAGCTAGAGCCTCGAGAGTTGTACGTACTGACAGACCGCTGAGCGACGAGGCCTCAGTACAGGGCCCTCATCCAGTTGAGGCACCAGCGGAGGCACCAGCGGTACTACCACCCGTTGGGCCACCGATGCCACCAGCCCCAGCAGCAGGCGATGCACGCCGCTTGAGCGCGCTGCACGAGTTCCAACGCCATAGGACACCCAGGTTCCGGGGAGATATGGACCCACAGGTGGATGAGGATTGGCTGGAGGCTGTGGCAAGAGTCTTTAGACTGGTAGGGACACCAGCCAACTTCATGGTGATCCTTGCTGCCAACCTCCTACAGGAAGTAACAGGCAGATGGTGGAGCCTGATGCTCCAGACGCACGACGAGGCGACACTCCTATGGGAAGACTTCGAGAGCCTGTTCCGGGCAGAGTTTGTACCAGCCACCCTTCGAGCGGTGTAGATACAGGAGTTACTGCATCTGCAGCAGGGCAACATGACAGTAGCACATTACTCAGTGAGGTTCACAGACCTCTTGCGCTACTCCACAAACATGGTGCGGGACCCGTTCTTTAGGGCCCGAATCTTTGAGCAGGGGTTCAGGAGAGAAATTAGATCTTCAGTTGTCTCCCACAGCATCCCGATACAGATGGGGGTGTTGAAGCGAGCCCTCTTAGTGGAGAGTTTCCTTTTTGAGAAGTCTCCAGTAGCAGGACCCACTACTAGCCGACGTGCAGCGGATTCTTCTACAGCTGGCAGTAGACAAATGACGCAGAGGTCCAAGAGGGCCAGACCTACAGGTGGTCGACCGCACGACTCAGGATCGGTAGTGCGAGGCACCAAGGGTAGAGACTAATCCAGACTTGTCATGCTGTGTTACACATACGGCGGACAGGGTCACATGGCTCGTGACTGTCCGACCCACCGCTCAGATGATCAGTAGATAGATGAAGGACCTCCAAGGAAGAGGTAGAGGTTCGATCGAGGTGGACCGAAAGGAGCAGGAGACCGAGGCTGGGGAGCTGGCCGTGAAGCTAGAGGTGGACAATGCTTCGAGGTGTTGCCACCACCAACACCAGGATGTCCACCCCGATTGCATGGAATAGGTGGATATGGGAGAGCACAACTTCAGGAAGCTGAAGCATACCACTATGGAGATCCGGAAGCAGGTGGACAGGAGCGGGACTAGATCCAGGCATGGAGGCCTTTGTTCTTGGTGCTTCTAGTTCCATGTAGTTGTTGTTTTTGGTTGTTGTGTGTCTTTGTACTTGATCTGCAGTAATAAAAGACACTTGTGCTTATGACGTTTTCTTTCCTTCCTTTTGTGTGGTTGATACTAAGAGGTTCCGGTTGAAACTATTGACTTGACCCTCACTTACGAGATTCCTACCGGAGGAGACCCAGTAACCATGCACTGATGCCGACAGTGTGACTAAACCCTTAGAGGAGAGAGTAACATTTGGATCTCTTAGTAGTAGCGTCGAGGCCTTACGATGTCATTCAAGACATTAATTGTACCGTTCATGTCAGGATTGACTGTATTAGGAAAGGAACATGGTTCATCCAGGGGATGAAACTAGATTTCTCTTGTCAGCAGAGGATAAATCTCAGCAGCTCTTGGGTAGAACGTAGATGAAGAAGGGTGGAGATGAGTTCTTACAATTGGCTAGTCTCACCCATTTTCTTGGTTTTGAGTATGTTAGTTTTTTCCACTAAAAGTAATGTCAATTTTGAATAAAAAGATGCACTTGGAGTCATAATGGTTACACCGTGTGTTAGATTGTAGTGCGAATGATTAATACATGTCCAAAATTACTCATAGATCTTTGTAAAGACCCAGAAATTTCAAGGATTTTTTTTCTTAAATACCTTGGAATTTTACGAGTCTGTGGCTTCTGACGACACTCGATTTTGAGGCCCGGTGTGCCCAGAATCAATTTCTGAAGTTTAGCTCAGGTACGTTCAGTAAACAAACGAATGAGTTTTTCTATTTTTGAACTGGTGCTCGGAATTGAAATCCGAGGGCACCGATGAACTCTCAGCGCCGATAATTGCTTAAGGGGACCTTTACTGCAGTTGTGTTTTAAGCAGGTTGAGAATTATTATTTGGGGAATTAGTTTAAAATAAATAAAATTTTTGAACAATTTTTTTTGTAACCTTGGAATTTAAACCCTCCCATGGGAAGTTGTTGGTGGATCCCACAACCACCCAACTTCCCATGTGTGGTTATATGAGATGTGGGGCCCACATGATCCCCGACCTTTCATTTTCTCCAAACTCCCTTAAACCCCTTTCATTAATTTTGTTAACTCCTCTTTAATTGTGTAACTCTTCCTTTCCTTTCTCTCCCTCTTTAACTCTTGCCCACACACCTTAATTAATAATTTGAACCAATTCAAATAATTAATTAAGTGATTTAAATTTTGAAATTTAAATTGCTAGTGTTAATAAAATAATAGTATTGGCATATTATTTTACTTTGGCACTTGTTGGATAGAGGGATTTTGAGAGAGCTCTTGTGAAGAAGAAGAAGAAGAGAATTCCACTTTCATTGAAGAACGACGCCTCTTCAACGAATAACGTCGGTTCCATGAAGATGGACGATGCGCTTCCTTTTCTTCCTCCGCATCAAGGGAGGAAATATAATCGCGGAGAACTCGCCAATGACGACGGTTCTTTTCCGATGTTGACGGAGCGACAACGCTTTCCGTGTCTATGACGAACGAACCATATTCGAGTTAGGGGTTATGTTTAATTTTAATGTATTAAAATTGTGCCTCGACTCGTCGTTGTATTTTTTTTTATTGTCTTGGCCTATTGTTATCGTTTAACGCGGAGGGTGTGGGCCAAACGAATACGGTCCGACGACCCTCTGCTAGAACTTGATCTTTTTGGAACCGACGATCGGAGGCGGAACATGGAAGAGACCGGCGGTACAAGGGCCGCCGTCGCATAAGCTAGGAAAAGCCGCGGCCAAGCGGGACACAACGAAGGAAGAATGATGCCGTCACGCTGTGCCGGGGATGCGGAACCGCGGCCAACGTAGGCCGCGGTGGAGGAAGCCAGCGCCGTCGCGCTGGCTGTGCAGCGGGAACCGCGGCTCGCTTTGTGGGCTGCTTCGGCGGAAGGACCCGTCGAGCGAAGGGGAGCCGCGATGCTGGAAATCCGGCCAGCCCGTTGGCCGGCCGGGTGGAGCAGATCCGCGGAGCCAGGAGTATGCGGCGCCAGAAGATCCGTGACCTACTGTGCGGGCCGCTTGCGACAGAATGCCGGCTGGCCTAGCCGGCCAGTTTGGGAAGGGCGGCGCCGCATGGCGCCTCCGGTTCGGACAGCCGAGGGGCCGCGCCCCTCGGACCGCTCGGCCGGCTGGATGAGCCAGCCAAACCGCACGCACAGCCGGGCCGCACCCCTCGGGCCAGGCCGCATGACTCACCAGGCCGGTCTGATCCCTTTGTCGGGTCAGACTCTCCAAAACCGAGTCGACCCGACCCGTCAGCCCATCGGGTCTAACGGACCGGGCCCATTTTCACTTAAACGTGAATAACATGAAGGCCACACGTCCGATCAATGCGCCATCTATGGCATTGGGACCCTCACGACGAGGCGGTCCTTTTGCGACACTGTAAGTGAGTTTTGGACGACTTTGAAAAATGGCCAGGTTTGGAACGAACGTAGTTTCAACCGGACCCTCAGAGCAGTAACACTTATAACTTAAGGATCAGATGTCCGATTGACGTGCCGTCAAATATATTGGATTCCTCTTGATGAGACGGTTCTTTTGGCATACTTCACTTGAGGTTTGGACGTAGTTAGAGTATGGTCGGGTTGGATTGTACCCAAAATCCAACCGAGCCCTTGGAACGGAAATGCTAATAACTCACAGACCGGGCGTCCGATTGACGCGTCGTCTATTGCATTGAGACCCTTATGACGAGGCGGTCCTTTGAGATACTCCTACATGAGATTAGGTAACACTTTGAAGTATCCACTAGTGGCTCGTGGAGCCGATCCTCTCGGAGATGAGCATACGGAGTACAGTGACCTTGTAGCTAGCTGAGACCTAATGACTTCTTGTCCGATTTGATTCAGAGTGACTTGAATAGCCCAGTGGGGAGCACTAATTTGTGAGGTGTAAGACCCATGGCGGAGGAGCATTACTTTGTGAGGTGTCAGACCCGCGGTACTCAACAGGAGGAGTACCTCTGTAGGCAATGAGGGGGGACAACTACTGTGTGAGGTGGCAGACCCATGGAGGAGGAAGTACTACTTTGTAAGGTGGCCGACCCACGGTACTCGACAGGAGGAGTACCTCAGTAGTCCAAGGTTAGTGAGTGGCACCTCAGATTCATGACAGGACTATTATGCTCGACAGAGGAGGAGTTCTCCAGTAGTCATGTTTTCATCATCGTGAATAAAAATCCTGGTTTGAGCTGAGTCAATGACCTTTGTGTTTACCTCATGATTGAGATGGGTTACTTGATAACTTAGGTATATGTATGTGCATATACCTAAGTAAATGTTATCTGTTGATATATTTCTTTGTGGTTTATCCTTGTTGGTTTTAGTGAGACCATGAGGGTATCAGGGTCCCTACTGAGTATCGTTATACTCACCCCTACACGGGCTATGCCCGCACCTCGTTGTGTTGGTTGCAGACGACGGAAAACACTGGTCGTGGTTGAGGCTTGTAGAGTTGGACGGTACCTAGTGGTGGATCTCACGATGAGTCGATACCCGTAGGAGACGAACAGACGTGGAGTGACGAGGAGGACATCTGTACCTACCCTTCAGGTAGGAGCCTGGAGGATGATCCAGGAGATGCTTCACCTTTCAACTGTTTGCCTTTTCAGTTGTACTTTTTTTTTGTTGTAGCTGTACCTTTCTGTTGGGCTTGTATTTCCATCCCCTTTGTACTTTCATCATACATGTTACTGCTTTACTTAGTGTTTGCTTCCGCTTGTTCTCTGATTGTGTGTGTGTGTTTACGTTTCATAAAGGGAATTCCTTCCCTTTTTATCGGGATTTACGCCTTTGGTGCTAGTCGACAGCCCCTGGCCTATGGAAGGCGGACTTGGGGTAGTCACGGCACGGGCCCTGAGGATGGGTCATGACAAATTGGTATCAGAGGAGTCGGTTCTACTGCAGAACTTAGGACTCTGATCTTTCTTTTCTTAGAAGCAATAGTTTTAAGGGTACTAAGTGTGGTTTTCAGTTCAGGGAGTCTAGTGTTGGTGCGGGCGGCTGACGTATCCATACACCAGGACCCTGAATTTTGATTTCCGACTCAGTGCACAAAAAAACTGATTGCGTGTGTGTTTTCAAAAGTTTCGTTTAAATCAGCTCAAACCAGGTCAGCTCACCAGGTATAGTCTTTGACCATGTCGCATCTATTTCTTTTAGGATGCCTCCCTGCGGACGACCAGTTAGAGCCCCGAGAGTTGTACGTACTGACAGACCACTGAGCGACGAGGCCTCAGTATAGGTCCCTCATCCAATTCAGGCACCAGCGGAGGCACCAGCGGTACTACCACCCGTTGGTCCACCGATGCCACCAGCCCCAGTAGCAGGCGATGCACGCCGCTTGAGCGTGATGCACGAGTTCCAACGCCAGTGGCCACCCAGGTTCCGGGGAGATACGGACCCACAGGTGGTTGAGGATTGGCTAGAGGCTGTGGAGAGAGTCTTTAGACTGGTAGGGACACCAGCCGACTTCATGGTGATCCTTTATGCCAGCCTCCTACAGGCAGCAGCAGGCAGATGGTGGAGCCTGATGCTCTAGACGCACGACGAGGCGACACTCCTATAGGCAGACTTCGAGAGCCTGTTCCAGGAAGAGTTTGTACCATCCACCCTTCGAGCAGTGCAGATACAGGAGCTACTGCATCTGCAGCAGGGCAACATGACAGTAGCACAGTACTCAGCGAGGTTCATAGACCTCTCGTGCTACTCCACAGACATGGTGCGGGACCCGTTCTTCAGGGCCGGAATCTTCCAGCAGGGGATTAGGCGATAAATTATATCTTCAGTTGTCTCCCACAGCATCCTGATGCAGATGGGGGTGTTGAAGCGAGCCCTCTTAGTGGAGAGTTTCCTTTCTGAGCAGTCTCCAGCAGCGGTACCCACTACTAGCCAGCATACAGCGGAGTCTTCTACAGCTGGCAGTAGACAGATAAAGCAGAGGTCCAAGAGGGCCAGACCTACAGGTGGTCGACCGCACGACTCAGGATCGGTAGTGTGAGGCACCAAGGGTAGAGACAGATCCAGACTTGTCATGATGTGTTACACATGCGGCAGAAAGGTTCACATGGATCGTGACTATCTGATCCACCGCTCAGATGATCAGTAGATAGATGAAGGACCTCCAAGGCAGAGGCAGAGGTTCGATCGAGGTGGATCGCAAGGAGCAGGAGACCGAGGCAGGGGAGCTGAACGTGTAGCTGGAGGTGGACGATGCTTCGAGGTGTTTCCACCACCAACACCAGGATGTCCACCCCGATTGCAGGGAATAAGTGGATATGGGAGAGAACAGCTTCATGCAGCTGAAGCATACTACTATGGAGCTCCGGAAGCAGGTGGACAGGAGCAGGACTAGTTCCAGGCATGGAGTCCTTTGTTCTTGGTGCTTCTAGTTCCATGTTGTTGTTGTTTATGGTTGTTGTGTGTCTTTTTTACTTGAGCTGCAGTAATAAAATACACTTGTCCTTATGACGTTTTCTTTCCTTCCTTTTGTGTGGTTGATACTAAGAGGTTCTGGTTAAAACTATTGACTTGACCCTCACTTGTGAGATTCCAACTAGAGGAGACCCAGTAACCATGCACTGATGCCGACAGTGTGGCTCGACCCTTAGAGGAGAGAGTAACGGTTGGATCTCTTAGTAGTAGCGTCGAGGCCTTATGATGTCATTCAAGACATGAATTGTACCGTTCATGTCAGGATTGACTGTATTAGGAAAGGAACTTGGTTCATCCAGGGGATGAAACCAGATTTCTCTTGTCAGCAGAGGATAAATCTCAGCAGCTCTTGGGTAGAACGTAGATGAAGAAGGGTGGAGATGAGTTCTTACAATTGGCTAGTCTCACCCATTGTTTGTTGAGCGAATGGTTTACGGTTCTCTCCAACTCAATAGTCTCAGGTGTATCTTCCCTCAGAATGACATGAACCTGAGACAGCGGTGATGACTTGAATTCCTCCAGGACTATGACTTCGAGATAGTTTATACTCATAGGAAGGGGAATGTTGTAGCAGATGCTCTTAGTAGGAGATCGGGCATTCAGCTGTTAGGAGTGGAAAGACAGCAGTTGGCCGCGTTTCAGATATCCTTTGTGGATAATGATGGAGTCAGCACGTGTAAAACCAGAGATGGTTCAGGCTACGACGGAGAAGGTTCAGATCATCCAGGAGTGGATGAAGACTGCACAGAGCAGACAGAAGTCCTATGCTGATAGGAGATGGAGACCACTGGAGTTCGAGGATGGTGACTACGTCTTCTTACGGGTCTCACCTCGATGAGGTCTACCGAGATTTGGCCGAGGCAACAAGTTATCTCCACGATTCATTGGACTTTTCCAAGTCCTCAGCAAAGTAGGCGAGGTGGCTTACCACCTGGCCCTTCTACCTCAATTGCACCGGGTGCATGACTTCATCCACATATCTCAACTGAGGAGATACGTGCACGACCCTTCACACATCATCGACCACGGGGAGATGGACATCGATGATGTGGCTACTTTCATGGGGTTCTAGTAGAGGTTGAGGATCAACAGGAGCGGGTCCTATAGGGACGGTCGATTCCTCTTGCGCGCTTTCGCTGGTAGCACGGGAACCTCTAGGAGAGCACATGAGAGCGGGAGGCTCATATGCGTGCTTAGTACCCTCTTTTGTTTTCCTAGTTTATGTTGTAGCTTTAAGGGGACATAAATCCCTAAGTTGGATTAATGTAAAGACCCGGAAAATTCAAGGAAATTTTTTTCTTAAATACCTTGGAATTTTATGAGTCTGTGGCTTCTGACGGCACTTGATTCCGAGGCTCGGTGTGTCCGGAATCAATTTCCAAAGTTTAGCTCGGGTACGTTCAGTAAACGAATGAACGAGTTTTTCTATCTTTTGAACTGGTGCTCGGAATTGAAATCTGAGGGCACTGATGAACTCGCAGCGCCGATAATTGCTTAAGGGGACCTTTACCGTAGTTGCATTTTAAGCAAGTTGAGAATTATTATTTTGGGAATTAGTTTAAAATAAATAAAATTGTTGAAAAATTTTATTTTGTAACCTTGGAAGTTAAACACTCCCATGGGAAGTTGTTGGTGGAACCCACAACCACCCAACTTCCCATGTGCGGTTATATGAGAGGTGGGGCCCACATGATCCCCAACCTTTCATTTTCTCCAAACTCCCTTAAACCCCCTTCATTAATTTTGTTAACTCCTCTTTAATTGTGTAACTCTTCCATTACTCTCTCTCCCTCTTTAACTCTTTCCAACACACCTTAATTAATAATTTGAACCTATTCAAATAATTAATTAAGTGATTTAAATTTTGAAATTTAAATTTCTAGTGTTAATAAAATAATAGGATTGACCTATTATTTTACTTTGGCACTTGTTGGATAGGGGGATTTTGAGAGAGCTCTTATGAAGAAGAAGAAGAAGAAGAGAATTCCACTTTCATTGAAGAACGACGCCTCTTCAAAGAAGAACACCGATTCCACGAAGATCGATGACGCGCTTCCTTTTCTTCCTCCGCATCAAGGGAGGAAATATAATCCCGGGGAACTCGCCAACGACGACAGTTCTTTCCTGACGTTGACGGAGTGACAACGCTTTCCGCGTCTACGACGAATGAACCATATTCGAGGTAGGGGTTATGTTCAATTTTAATGGATTAAAATTGCGCCTCGATTCATCATCGCATTTTTTTATTGTCTCCGCCTATTGCTATTGCTTAACGCAGAGGGTGCGGGTCGAACGAACACGGTCCGACAAACCTCCGCTAGAACTTGATCTTTTTGGAACCGATGATCGGAGGCATAACACAGAATAGACCGGCGGCGCAAGGGCCGCTGTCTCATAAGTTAGGAAAAGCCGCAGCCAAGCGGGCCATGGTGAAAGAAGCACGACGCCGTCGCGCCGTGCTGGGGATGCGAAACCGCGGCCAGCGTAGGCCGCGGAGGAGGAAGTCGGCACCGTCACGTCGGCTGTGCAGTAGGAACCGCGGCCCGATTTGCGGGCCGCTTCGGCGGAAGGACCGGTCGACCCGTCGGCCGGTCGGGTGAAGGGGAGCCGTGGCACCAGGAGGGCGCTGCGCTGGAAAACCGGATGGCCCGTCGGCCGGTCGGGCGGAGCAGATCCGCGACGCCAGGAGGGCGCCGCGCCGGAAGAGCCACGACCCGCTGTGTGGGCTGCTTGCGCCAGAAGGCCGACCAGTTTGGGAAGGGAGGCGCCGCTTGGCGCCGCCGGTTCGGACAGCCGAGGGGCCATGCCCCTCGGACCGCTCGACCGACTAGCCGAGCCAGCCAGGCCGCGCGCCCAGCCGGACCGCGCCGGGCCGGGCCGCGCCCCGCCGTGCCGGGCTGCGCCCCTCGGGCCAGGCTGAGTGACTCGCCGGGCCAGTCCAACCCCTTTGCCAGGTCAGACCCTCCAAAACCGAGTCGACCCGACCCGTCAGCCCATCGGGTCTAACGGACCGGGCCCGTTTTTACTTAAATGTGAATAACATGAAGACCACACTTCTAATCGATGCACCGTATACGGAACTGGGACCCTCGTGGTGAGGTGGTACTTTTGCGATACTCTAAGTGAGTTTTGGACGAATTTGGAAAACGGCCGGGTTTGGAACGAACGTAGTTTCAACCGGGCTCTCGGAGTAGTAACACTTATAACTTAAGGACCGGACGTCCGATTAACGTGTCGTCGACTATGTTGGATTCCTCTTGATGAGACGGTTCTTTTGGAATACTTCACCTCAGGTTTGGACGCAGTTAGAGTATGACCAGGTTGGATTGTACCCGAAATCCAACCGGGCCCCTAGAACGAAAATGCTAATAACTCACAGACCGAGTGTTCGATTGACGCGCCGTCTGTTGCGTTGATACCCCTATGATGAGGCGGTCCTTTGAGATACTACCACATGAGATTACATAACACTTGGAAGTATTGACCAGTGGCTCGTGGAGTGGATCCTCCAGGAGACGAGCATACTGAGTACGTTGACCTTGTAGCTAGCTGAGACCTAATGACTGCTTATCCTATTCGATTCGGAGTGACTTGAATAGCCCAGTGGGGAGAACTACTTTGTGAGGTGGCAGACCCATGGCAGAGGAGCACTACTTTGTGAGGTGGCAGACCCGTGGTACTCAATAGGAGGAGTACCTCTATAGGCTATGAGGGGGGAGCACTACTATGTGAGGTGGTAGACCCATGGCGGGGGAAGCACTACTTTTTGAGGTGGCCGACCCACGGTACTCGACAGGAGGAGCACCTCAGCAGTCTAAGGTTAGTGAGTGGAACCTCAGAGTCATGACAGGACTACTGCGCTCGATAGAGGAGGAGTTCTTTAGTAGGCATGTTTTCGTCATCGTGAATAAAAATCCTAGTTTGAGCTGAGTCAATGACCTTTCTGTTTACCTCATGATTGAGATGAGTTACTTGATAACTTAGGTATATGTATGTGCATATACCTAAGTAAAGGTTATCTGTTGAGATCTTTCTTTGTGGTTTATCTTTGTTGGTTTTAGTGAGACCTTGAGGGTCTCAGGGTCCCTACTGAGTATCGTTATACTCACCCCTGCACGGGCTATGCCCGCACCTCATTGTGTTAGTTGCAGACGACGAACATCACTGGTCGTGGTTGAGGCTTGTAGAGATGGACGGTACCCGGTGGTGGATCTCACGACGAGTCGGTACCCAGAGGATATGGACAGACGTGGAGTACCGAGGAGGAAATCTGTACCTACCCTTCAGGTTGGAACCCGGAGGATGATCCAGGAGCTGCTTCACCTTTCAGCTGTTTGTCTTTTCAGTTGTACTTTCTTTCTTTTGTAGCTGTACCTTTCTATTGGGCTCTTATTTCTAGCCCCTTTGTACTTTCAACATACCTGTTACTTCTTTACTTAGTGTTTACTTCCGCTTGTTCTCTTATTGTGTGTGTGTTTACGTTTCATAAAGGTAATGCCTCCCCTTTTTATCGGGATTTACACCTTTGGTGCTAGTTGCCATCCCCTGGCCTATGGAAGTTGGTCTTGGGGTAGTCACGACATGGGCCCCGAGGACGGGTCGTGATAATAATTGTTATAAAGTATCAAAATAATCAGAATGCGTTTCCTCGGTTTTGAGTATGCCACTTGTGTTTTTAACTAAAATTTCATTTTAAACTGGAAACATGCACTTTGAGCCATACAAGTGGAATCATGTATGGGTTTTACATGAGAATAATTCATCCATGTCACAAATGAATTATGAATTATTTTCCCAAATTACCAAGACAATATGAGTGCATTTTTTCGGTTTTCAGTGAGTGACACTTTTTTGGATTAAAATGTCAATTTTAAACTGATAACAAACACTTGGAGTCATACCGACCACACCATGAATCATATTGAGGTGATATTTATTACTACAAATCACAAATGACTTATGGATAATTTTCCCAAATTACCAAAACAATCCGAATTCATTTTCTCAATTTTGAGTAGATCAGTTGTTTATTTTCACTAAAATTAATGAAAATTTTGAATAAAATGATGCACTTGGAGTCATAATGGTCACACCATGCATTAAATTGAGGTGAGGTTGGTTTCTACACATCCCAAATTAATTACGGATCATTTTAAAAATGTATAAAAAACAACCAGAATGCGTTTCCTCGGTTTTGAGTATGCCACTTTTGTTTTTTTACTAAAATGTCATTTTAAACTTGAAACATGAACTTTGAGCCATATAGGTGGCATCATGTGTGGGTTTGACATGATACTGATTCATACACATCAAAAATTTATTATGAATCATTTTCCTAAATTATAAATACAATTCGAGCACATATTCTAAATTTTTAATGAGTGAAACTTTTTTATATTAAAATGTCAATTTTAAACTGATAATGGATACTTGAAGTCATACCAGTCACACCATGTGTCAGATTGAGGTGTGGAAGATTCCTACATATCAAAAATGACTTATGGACTGTTTTCCTAAAGTACCAAAACAATTCAAATACATTTTCTCAGTTTTGAGTATGTCAGTTGTTTTTTTCACTAAAATTATTGTCAATTTTGAATAAAAAGACCCACTTGGAGTCATACCGGTCACACCATGTGTTATATTGAGGTCCAGATGATTCCTAATTGTCCCAAATGACTTATGGATAATTTTACTAAAGTATCAAAATAATCAGAATGTGTTTCCTTGGTTTAGCGTATGCCACTTGTGTTTTTTTACTGAAATGTCATTTTAAAATGGAAATACACACTTTGAGCCATATAGGTGTAATTGTGTGTGGATTTTACATGAGACTGATTCATAAATGTCAAAAATGAATTATTAATTGTTCTCCCAAATTATCAAGATAATATGAGTGTGTTTGTTTGTCTTTTAGTGAGTGACACTTTTTTATATTAAAATGATAAATTTAAACTGATAATGAATACATGGGGTCATACCAGTCACACCATGTGTCAGATTGAGGTAAAAATGATTCCTACACGTCAAAAATGACTTATGTACTGTTTTTATAAATTACCAAAATAATACGATTGTTTTTTCTCAGTTTTGAGTATGTTAGTTTTTTTTCACTAAAATTAATGTCAATTTTGAATATAAATACACACTTGGAGTCATACCAGTCACACCATGAATAGGATTGAGGTTAAGATGATTCCTACATGTCCTAAATGACTTATGGATAATTTTAATAAATTATAAAAGTAATCAGAATGTGTTTACTCAATTTTGAGTATGCCACTTGTGTTTTTTTACTAAAATGTCATTTTAAACTGGAAACACACACTTTAAGCCATACAAGTGACATCGTATGTGGGTTTGATATGAGAATAATTTATACAAGTCACAAATGAATTATGATTCATTTTCCCAAATTATCAAGACAATCCAAGCACGTTTTCTTGGTTTTTAGTGAGTGACACTTTTTATATTAAAATGTTAATTTTAAACTGATAACAGACACTTGGAGTCATACCAATCCCACCATGCATCAGATTGAGGTGTGGATGATTCCTACACATCAAAAATGAATTATAGATCATTTTTCTAAAGGAACAAAACAATATGAATGTGTTTTCTCAGTTTTGAGTGTGTCATTTGTTTTTTTCACTAAAATTAATTCCACTTTTGAATAAAAAGACGAACTTGGAGTCATATCGGTCACACTGTGAATCAGATTGAGGTTCGGCTAATTTCTACACATAAAAAATGACTTATGGATCATTTACCTAAACTATAAAACAATTATAATGCGTTTCTTAAATTTTGAGTACTTCACTTGGGGTTTTTGTTGAAATGTCATTTTAAACTCGAAACAAGCACTTTGATCCATACAGGTGGCATCATGTGTGGGTTTGAAATGAGACTGATTCATACACATAAAAAATGAATTATGAATCATTTTCTCAAATTATCAAGACAATATAAGTGTGTTTTCTCCATTTTCAATTAGTGACACCTTTTTTTATTAAAATGTCAATTTTAAGCTAATAACGAACACTTGGAGTCATACCGATTACACCATGAATCGGATTGAGGTGCGGTTAATTACTAAAAGTAAGAAATGAATTATGGATCATTTTAATAATGTATAAAAATAATATAAATGTGTTTTATTAGTTTTGATTATGCAATTTGATTTTTTCACTAAAATTAATGTCAATTTTGAATAAAAAGACACACTTAGAGTCATACTAGTCACACTGTGCATCAGATTAAGGTGAGGCTAATTCCTACACATCCCAAATGACTTATGGATCATTTTCATAAAGTATAAAAACAA